>CM054060.1:108833062-109433062 GCA_028641055.1 Alopecurus myosuroides
TATCCACACGTACGAGGAGGAGCTCCGACGGCGGACTGCTAGGTCCGGTGCGGCGGCTGGACTGAGTGGGGCTAGGGTTCCCAACGCATGGGAGAGTGGACTAACGTGCCCGCTGGGCAACCTGCGCCCCTCTTTATATAGCGTATGGTAATGGGCTGCACAACACTTGTGGCCCATTCCCTCTGTGAGTCCGACTCACTAACTCAGTCCATTTCCGGTTTGGGTCCAACCCAACCAATACTTGCTCCCGCTCTTAAGTGTGCGACCCTGCAGGCTCATGGCGACTTGGACACGATTGGAGTCCAACTCCCAATCGATCAATCGGTAGCGGCTCCTAGCAGAACGTGCCGACTCCCAAGTACCATTGAGTCATGACGACATACCTTTCAATGTGATATTCATCTTAGTCCTTTTTGCCTCACGATATACCTTGTCGAGCTATAGGCGATTTATCGTCATCCCTTAAATAGCTCAACTCTCTTCTCGATCCGTGATATGTGATTCATCTGACTAACTCTTAGTCAATCGACATAGTTAACACTTAACTGAGTCGCGCATGGCCATGCTTCCTGAATCATATCACTCGAGAGGGCCCAGAGAATATCTCTCCATTCGGAGGGGCAAAATCCCATCTTGATTATCCACATCACGCAGCTTGCTTCTCATTCGACCCGAACTCTGCCTTTATAGTTGCCTTGTCACAGAACAACGTTTGACAGAACCTAAGTCGATGATCCACAACTCGGATTGTGCGACAACCTCAGGTCTAAGGATTACATTGATTGAGACATGCAAATGACGACTTGATCGTTGCATCTCAATGTGGGTCAGTCCGACTTGCTAAACTCTTTAGCCTAGTCCGTGAACGTTGGAATGGCATCACCATGCCCATGACAAGTGGAACCGTGTCATCAGCCAACACTCACATTAGTCTAGGGTGTGTGTCCAGCACAACCTAAATGACCAAGGACAATCTAGTATGAACAACATGAATATATAGTTCCACAATCGAATCACATATTCAATGACATATATCAGATGTTCAAACCAAAGGACAACTTAATAACTTTATGAATACATTGAGAATTACATCATCTATGATTGCCTCTAGGGCATATTCCCAACAGTCTCCCACTTGCACTAGAGTCAATCATCTTGGCATCATATGCCTAGGCATCTAATGCCCATACCTCTCGTGTGCGCCTCATGCTTAGGCTGTGGTAGCGCCTTTGTCAACGGATCTGCAATGTTTGCATCCGTGTGTACTTTGCAGAACTTGATATCACCTTGTTCGACAAACTGGCGAATGAGGTGGTACCGCATGAGTATATGTTTGTTCTTCTGGTGTTGTCTAGGTTCCTTGGCTTGTGCAATAGCACCATTGTTGTCACAATATACGTCCAAAGGATTGGACGCGCCCTGAACCACACCAAGATCAATCAGGAGGTTCCTGATCCAAACAGCTTCCTTTGCCGCCTCTGAGGCAGCAATATACTCAGCCTCTGTTGTAGATGCAGACACCATATCTTGCTTGGAACTCTTCCAGCTCACAGCTCCTCCGTTCATTACGAACACGTATCCCGATTGCGAACGAGAATCATCTGAGTCGGTGAGATAACTCGCATCCGTGTAACCCTTTACACTGAATTCCTCATCACCTCCATAAACTAGGAACATTTCCTTAGTATTTCTCAAATACTTAAGAATGTTTTTAACCGCTGCCCAGTGGGCTTTGCCAGGGTCAGCCTGGTATCTGCTCGTAACACTTAGAGCATAGGAAACATCTGGCCTAGTACAAATCATGGCATACATGATGGATCCGATTGCCGAAGCATACGGAATCACACTCATCTGACTTCGCTCATCAGTCATCGAAGGACACTGAGTCTTGCTAAGTTTTATGCCATGGGACATCGGTAAGAATCCCTTCTTGGACTCTTCCATTTTGAATTTCTTCAAAACCTTGTCCAGATAAGTACTCTGACTCAATCCAATGAGCCGCCTTGATCTATCTCTATAGATCCTGATTCCTAATATGTAAGTTGCCTCACCCAAATCTTTCATTGAGAAACTCCTTTCCAATGACTCTTTGGTTTCTTGCAACATCATGACATCATTTCCAATCAGTAATATGTCATCCACATATAAGATTAGAAAATTTACTTTGCTCCCACTAAACTTCTTGTATAAACAATAATCATGATCGCTCTTGATGAAGCCAAACGATTTGACTACCTCATCAAAGCGAATGTTCCAACTCCGAGATGCTTGCTTCAACCCATAAATGGATTTCTGAAGTTTGCATACCTTGTCAGCATTAACTGGATCGACAAAACCTTCGGGCTGTATCATATACACGTCCTCAGTTAAATTTCCATTAAGGAAAGCCGTCTTGACATCCATCTGCCATATCTCATAGTCGAAATAGGCTGCTATGGCTAACATGATCCAAATTGATTTAAGCATCGCTACGGGCGAGAAGGTCTCGTCGTAGTCAACTCCTTGAACCTGCCGGAACCCCTTCGCGACAAGTCGTGCTTTGTAGACGGAAATATTTCCATCCATATCAATTTTCTTCTTAAAGACCCATTTGCACTCGACGGGTCTTGCACCGTCAGGCAGATCAACCAAATTCCAAACTTGGTTTTCATCCATGGACTTTAACTCGGATCTCATGGCTCCAAGCCATGACTCGGAATCAGATCCCACCATCGCTTCCGAATAAGTTGCCGGCTCATTACTGTCTAACAGTAAAACATCTCGAGCACTCTGTAATCTGGCAGATCTCCGAGGTTCAGGTGCTGTAACCGGTGTAGGTACCACGACCGGCTCAGCCTCCAAGGCCATTGCCGACTCGCCCCTAGCTGGTTCTTCTCGAATTTCTTCGAGTTGCACCGTGCTCCCACTGACTTCCCGACTGAGAAACTCTTTCTCAAGGAAGACACCATTCCGAGCGACAAACACTTTGCCCTCTTCCCGGTTGTAGAAGTAGTACCCCAAGGTTTCCCTCGGATACCCCACGAAAATACACTTATCCGACTTGGGCGTGAGCTTGTCCGACTGAAGTCGCTTGACAAATACCTCACAACCCCAAATCTTAAGAAAAGACAAACTTGGCTTTTTGCCCGTCCACATCTCATGTGGTGTCTTCTCTACTGACTTTGATGGTACTCTGTTTAGTGTGAAAGCTGCAGTTTCTAGACAATAACCCCAAAATGATAAAGGTAGATCTGTCCGACTCATCATTGATCGTACCATGTCCAACAAGGTCCGATTTCTCCGTTCCGATACACCATTTCTCTGCGGTGTACCCGGCGGAGTGAGTTGAGGAACTATTCCATAACTCTTTAGATGGTCATCAAACTCATGGCTCATGTACTCGCCCCCACGGTCCGACCGTAGAAACTTTATTTTCTTGCCGAGCTGATTTTGTACCTCACTCTGGAATTCCTTGAACTTTTCAAAGGCTTCCGACTTGTGTTTCATTAAATAGATATATCCATACCTACTCAAATCATCAGTGAAGGTAATGAAGTACTCATAACCACCTCTGGCTGTCGTGCTCATTGGACCACATACATCACTATGTATTAGTTCCAACAAGTCGGACGCCCTTTCACAACTCCTTGCAAAAGGTGTCTTGGTCATCTTGCCTAGTAGGCATGATTCACATGTCTCGAATGACTCTAAGTCAAACGAAGTTAGAAGTCCATCATCATGGAGCTTCTTCATGCGCTTCCAACTTATATGACCAAGCCGACAATGCCAAAAGTAAGTCATATTCAGATCATTTGGTTTCAACCTTTTAACATTTATGTTATAGACCGATTCACTATCAAGATTTAAAATAAATAACCCATTCTGAACGGGTGCAAAGCCATGAAACATATCTTTCAAATATAAAGAACAACCATTATTCTTAATATTCGACTCATAACCTTGTCTCATCAAACATGAGGCGGAAATAATGTTTCGACTAAGCGCTGGAACATAATAACAATTATTTAGTTCCAAAATAAATCCTGAAGGTAAATGAAGTTGCATCGTGCCGACTTCCAACGCAGCGACTCTCGCCTTGTTGCCGACCCGAATGTCAACCTCTCCTCTTGCCACGCTCCTAGTTCTTACCAGTCCCTGCAACGAGTTGCATATGTGAATAACTGATCCGGTATCATATACCCAAGAACTATTAGGCGCATCAGCAAGATAAATGTCTATAACATTGCACACAAGCGTACCTGAGTTGGAAGTCACACCTCCACTCTTGGCTCTGTCAGCCAAATACTTGGTGCAGTTCCTCTTCCAGTGGCCATCTTGCTTGCAATAGAAGCAATTGGCTCCGGCTGTAGGAGAAGGCTTAGTCTTTGAGGGAGCACTCTGGACAGGGCCATGGGCGCTACCTCCTGACTTATCCTTCTTCTTCTTAGTCCAAGAACTCTTCTTGAACTTAGCCTTATTCTGCACCATCAACACTTGACTGGTGCCTTTCTTGATATCAGCCTCTGCCGTTTTGAGCATCCCATGTAATTCAGTGATACTCTTATCCATACCATGCATATGGTAGTTCGAGATGAACGGACCATACGCACTAGGAAGAGAGTTCAGAATTATATCAGTAGCGAACTCTTCGTTAATTGGGAAGCCCAGCCGATCCAAAGACTGTATGTAACCAATCATCTTGATTACATGCGGACTCAGTGAATCACCGTCTTTCAGCTTACAGCCAAGCAAAGCTTGAGAGACTTGATACCTCTCAGTCTTTGCTTGAGCCTGGAACATACTTTTGAGGCTTTCGATCATATCGTAGGCCTCAACATTCTCGAACTGCTGCTGCAAGTCCGGTTCCATGTGTGCAAGCATAAGACAGCTAATTTCCGTAGACTCATCTCTAGTCTTACGGTAGGCATTTGTGACAGCGACAGTCGCATCATCATCAGGCTCTTCTGGAAGTGGAGTTTCTAGAACATGTTCTTTCTTGTCATGCTTGAGGACTATCCTCAGATTACGATACCAGTTGGTGAAATTAGTTCCATTAAGCTTATCTTTCTCTAGGATTGACCTCAACGCAAACGCGGACAACTGAGGAAGGTTGCTAGGTGCCATTGATCTACAACAGAAAATACGCAAAAACACTTAAGACATGTATTCATAAAAGAGCAGGCATATTAAACGCTTTAATACTTATGCTCCCACTAGAACCAACATCCCTCCGATGGTTGCTAAGTGATTCAAGATCCTAAATAAGCAAGCCGACTAGTGAGCTTTAGCATCACCGCTAGTCGTCAAGTGATCTAGGTAGGCAACACCTTGCCAATCGTATCCAATACGACTCCTGTTAGTTGGGTGGCATCACATGCCCCGGCTCCCAACCTACCTCGCCCCGAGCCCCACAACCGTTGTGATGGACTCGTCTAGATTACCAAGTGCTTCTGCTCATAAGAGTCCGACTCAAACCCACCTAACCGGAAAGAATTGGTAGCACCTCAATTTTATGAGCCAACTACCAAGAATGTCCGACTTGTGATGGTGCAGCACTGGCAGGGCGACCGACTAGACCTTCTTTGAGGGATTAAAGAATCTACCAACTATCTAAATAGAGGTAAATAGAGACATAACAATAACACAAATAAAGCAATTATAATGTGAAATGGTATGGCTCTCTTCATGGTGATCTCCATCTCCACAAAGCTTGTAAGTCGACTCGTGCCAACTCTTGTCACGTGCCATCTTACTCCATGTAGCCGACTTGTACATCGACTTGCATGCCTTCCGGGTTCTCCAACAAGCTACACTAGCTAGTAAATGAAAATTTACATAGAGAATCCGACACGCAGGTCGTTATACAATAAAATGACAGCACCTAGGCTCCAGCCGGCTGACATAAACATGATACGCAGATCATGTATGGATTACACACATCACATGCACATAAGCCATACCATTCACAACTTCCTGCAAAAACAAGTTATGCATAGATACGATATCTACCGGCGTTGTGAAACTCGCAACGACATCTAGGGCGCTACGACAGGGCGAAGCCGGCGGTCCGATCATGGATTTCTTCATCGGATAAAACGATTTTACCTGAATCTGATCCGTATTCCGACTCGACCAAACTCTTTGATCTTCGATCACCGCAACTGGATTTATGTGTCACGGTATACCCCGATGGCGGAAACCGACCGGTAGGGGTAAGTTGTTTCACGACCTTAGCAGTATGATCACGGAAACCAGATCATCCATTAACCCCGAGTACGATTGATCCAATCAACCTTGTACAAAACCGATCTATCTCATAGACCGACCACCAAAACAGCAATTAGATCACATCTAACGCTAACTACATATCACATATGTACGGATCTCGGGCCTAATACCAGAAGCTACCGCTCTGATACCACTGTTGGAACGCGTAGAGATAAACAAAAACTTTTCCTACGCGATGCTTCCAAGATCTAGCCGAGGTAGAAGGCCACGATGATTACCACTAGACGCGCGGTTGCGGATTATCGGTGAAGCGCGTCGGGGCAGTGCAGTCCCACGATCCGGTCCGGCCGATCCAATCCCTCGAACGTCGAAGTGCTGAACGTACAGCACCTCTGCCGATATCCACACGTACGAGGAGGAGCTCCGACGGCGGACTGCTAGGTCCGGTGCGGCGGCTGGACTGAGTGGGGCTAGGGTTCCCAACGCATGGGAGAGTGGACTAACGTGCCCGCTGGGCAACCTGCGCCCCTCTTTATATAGCGTATGGTAATGGGCTGCACAACACTTGTGGCCCATTCCCTCTGTGAGTCCGACTCACTAACTCAGTCCATTTCCGGTTTGGGTCCAACCCAACCAATACTTGCTCCCGCTCTTAAGTGTGCGACCCTGCAGGCTCATGGCGACTTGGACACGATTGGAGTCCAACTCCCAATCGATCAATCGGTAGCGGCTCCTAGCAGAACGTGCCGACTCCCAAGTACCATTGAGTCATGACGACATACCTTTCAATGTGATATTCATCTTAGTCCTTTTTGCCTCACGATATACCTTGTCGAGCTATAGGCGATTTATCGTCATCCCTTAAATAGCTCAACTCTCTTCTCGATCCGTGATATGTGATTCATCTGACTAACTCTTAGTCAATCGACACAGTTAACACTTAACTGAGTCGCGCATGGCCATGCTTCCTGAATCATATCACTCGAGAGGGCCCAGAGAATATCTCTCCATTCGGAGGGGCAAAATCCCATCTTGATTATCCACATCACGCAGCTTGCTTCTCATTCGACCCGAACTCTGCCTTTATAGTTGCCTTGTCACAGAACAACGTTTGACAGAACCTAAGTCGATGATCCACAACTCGGATTGTGCGACAACCTCAGGTCTAAGGATTACATTGATTGAGACATGCAAATGACGACTTGATCGTTGCATCTCAATGTGGGTCAGTCCGACTTGCTAAACTCTTTAGCCAAGTCCGTGAACGTTGGAATGGCATCACCATGCCCATGACAAGTGGAACCGTGTCATCAGCCAACACTCACATTAGTCTAGGGTGTGTGTCCAGCACAACCTAAATGACCAAGGACAATCTAGTATGAACAACATGAATATATAGTTCCACAATCGAATCACATATTCAATGACATATATCAGATGTTCAAACCAAAGGACAACTTAATAACTTTATGAATACATTGGGAATTACATAATCTATGATTGCCTCTAGGGCATATTCCCAACACCTAGACCTCCATCGCCTCTACCCTTTCGCCTATTTAATACCCCTGGATGGAAAACCCTAAGCACCTGATCAAAATCCCCGAAACAGTTCCACAGCCACCATCACCGTCAACCCTATATCAGGGGGGTCTGAAGCTGTTTCCGGCACCCTGCCGGAGAGGAAATCATCACCGCAGGCTTCTACATCACCATGCATGCCTCCGGAGTGATGCGTGAGTAGTTCATCCTTGGACTACGGGTTCATAGCTATAGCTAGATGGTTGTCTTCTCCTCATATTCCTCCATGTTTAGATCTCGTGAGCTGCCTATCATGATCGAGATTGATCTTATGTATTCTATATGTTGTTTGCTGGGATCCGATGAATATTGAACTTATGCCAAGTTTATTATAGTATTTATTGCATATGTAATTTGTGATCTTGCATGCTTTACGTTGCTAGTGGTTGCTCTGGCCAAGTAGTTGCTAGTGACTCCAAGAGGGAGTATTTATGATTGATAGTGGGTTCATGCCTCCTCGTTGCCTTGCTCGAGTGACAGAAACGTGAATGGGGATGTGATGTTGCCATTAGGGAGAAAACAGTTGTGAGAGTGCCCGCGTGCATTGCTTACATTACACACTTTGTTTAATGCAATTATCTGTTGCTTGCAACTTAATACCTAATGGGGTTCGGATGATAACCTGAGAGTGGATTATTAGTCATAGATGCAGATGGATGTCGGTCTATGTATCTTGTTGTAATGCCCGCACTAAATATCATAGTAATCTTCATGTCATATTGTGCAGTACGGTGCAACCTCTATTTGTCAATTTCCCAGCTGTAATTTGTTCACCCAACATGCTATCTTTTATGGAGAGACACCACTAGTGAAACTATGAACCCCGGTCCATTTTCCACACTGTTAAACAAACCACAACAATTTCCTGCTCTCTTTACTTAATGCAAGCATACGCTATTTTCCACACCATACGTCTAATCTTTGTTTTCAGCAAGACCGGTGAGATTGACAACCTCACTCTACCGTTGGGGAAAACTATTTTGGTTGTGTTGTGTGCAGGTTCCATGTTGTTGCTGACACCGGTGAAGCGCCAGCACCACCGTCAGTGGCATCAACCTCTCGAAGGTCCTCTTTATCCTACTGGATTGATAACCCTGGTGAAAGTAAAGTATGGGCACCTAGAGGGGGGTGAATAGGTGCTAAGACCAATTTTAATTTTTCTTTAACAATTAGGCTTGACACAAAAGTAAATTCTCTAGATGATGTAACTACGGTGAATTTACTTATATGACATGGACAAGCACAATAACAATACAAGCAAGAGTAAAGGAGGAAGGGAACGAGGTAACCGATATGAAGCACACGGAGACACGATGTATTCCCGAGTTCCTCCTTGTTAAGGGAGTACGTCTCGTTGGAGGGGTGTGAGATCTCCACGAAGGCCTACTCAATGCCACAAAGGCCTCACCCTATTCTCCGATGAAGCCCGCCACACAGGCCTAGTCCACCTTCCACTATTGATCCCCTTTGAGGCGGGAATCGAGTCCTTTACAAACAAGATTGGGGAACACACCCACAACCAAATTGGGGGCTCCCAACAATCTCAAATCATCAACAAGTGTAGCAATGGATTCTAGGCTTTACACAAGGAAAACCTAGACTAGATCCCTCAAGAATATGAGGGGGAAATGAAGATCGGCTCGGTGAAGATGTAGATCGGGGTCTTCTCGTTCAATCCTCCAAGTATCAACAAGTTTGGGTGGAAGGATTGGGAGAAATATAACTTTGGAGGCTCAATAAATGCTTGTCTTCAATGCTGGAGCGAGCAACCTTTTGAGGAAGAAGGGGATGGGGTATTTATAGCCCCTCCCCAAACTAGCCGTTTGACCCTTTTTCGTGCCTAGCGGTACTACCGCTGGGGTCAGCGGTACTACTGCTACCTAGCAACGTGAGCGGTACTGGAGTGTCCCAGACACAAGGCGCGAGCGGTACCACCGCAGAAGTACCAGGGTACTCCAGCAGCGGTACTACCGCGAGTGCACACTGGTACTACCTCTGGCCACAACTTCGAATTAAATCAAAGTGGCTGGCGGTAGTACTAGGGCACTACCGCTCTAGTACCGCGGACGTTACCCTGAGCAAATTCTTGCTGGCGGTACAAGGGCAGGTACTGAGGGCGGTACTACCGCTTCCTGGAAGCAGCGGTACTACCGCCAGACAGTAGCGGTACTACCGTTGAGCAAGGATTTGCTCCTAGACCAATATGACCACAGCGGTACTACCGAGCCAATACCGCTGAAGTACCACTGGATGCAGTAGCCATTTTCACTCTGGAGGTACTTCTGGCGGTACTGGGCGCGGTACTACCGCTTGCTGTGTAGAGCGGTACTACCGCTGGGGTGCCCGGTACTACCGCTGGATCAAGTTGATCTTGGTGGCTTTGTGTTTGAATTCTGTTCACCTTTTTACGTCTAGTTGATATTTCCTGAAATACTTTGACGCACTGTTAGATTCTTAGTAGTGTTGTTATCAAATCCAAAACCTAAGAGAGGTCAAAGATGCAAATGCACTTTCAATCTCCCCCTTTTTGGAGATTGATGTCAACACCACTAAGAGGGGTCTAAACACTTTGGGCGAGCACTTCGAGAGAGAGTGATGCATCAAGAAAGTTTTCTTAATGAGGCAAACTTTGTTCTCTTTTAGAATGTGTGCTCCCCCTAACTCTTAGAGACCAAGGAAAGATACAAATGATATAACAATCTGAATACTTGCTAAAAGGAAATAACAATAATAACCATTAAAATCCAAATCCATAACACCAAATGGTTCAACACACAAACTTTACACAAAATGGTTCAACATACAAGCACACACCACACAAAGTTTGACAACACAAACACAACCCAAGCAAATGAAGCGATCCTAAATAGAACTCTCTCCCCCTTTGGCATCAAGACACCAAAAAGGGAAGAGGCGATGCTGGCGTCCATGGAGGTCACTCGTCGGGGCTGGAGGCACTAGCTGGGTTGCCGAGTCCATGCTCATCTTCAGAGTCTACATCTTCGACCTCATCGTCAGTCTCACCACGAGTCCAAGGCTCGTGAGGAGTAGTAGCATCATCAAGAAGATCTGGGTCAACCAACGAACTTCCATGCTTGGACTTCCACTCAGCGGAGGTGGTGATGTTATCCTCAGAACCTAGACGAACAGGCACCCCAAGATGGGCAAACCTGTCACGAGTAAGCTGACGCTCCTTATTGCTACGCACATG
This sequence comes from Alopecurus myosuroides, assembly GCA_028641055.1. Classification (NCBI taxonomy): domain Eukaryota; kingdom Viridiplantae; phylum Streptophyta; class Magnoliopsida; order Poales; family Poaceae; genus Alopecurus; species Alopecurus myosuroides. Next base: position 108,844,062 of record CM054060.1, read on the forward strand.
AGCAAGATAAGCCTTACTCTACATGTCAACCTGACGACAGAACATCTTCTTCAAAGTTGAGGACATCCACTTGCGAAGCTATTCTTTTGAGCTCTCCCCTCCATCTCGAAATCCGAGTCACTCGAGCCATCAATGTCTGGACTAAGATCCTTCGGACCTAGCAAAGGAGTGGCATGCTTCTTGACATGAAGATCCTTGATAGCGTGAGTAGTGAGTTCTTGGTCATTCTCCAGAAGAGCATCACGAAACTTGGCATTGCGCCAAGTGGTGGCAATGAGCTTGAAGACCAAGGCAGCAAATACAGGGACTCTCCTCCTCATCACACAGTTATACATCTTGTTCCAAAGAATGTCCATCACATCAAGTCTCAGTCGATCACCACGAAGCCTATGAGTGTAAACCATCAAGTCTGTGAGTGATCCATGGATTTGATCAAAGTTGCCAACCCGAGGAGACAATGTGTTCCTGAAGATCCTGTTGAGAATGTCATATATAGGCAGCAGGTTCTTGGACTGACCAACCACAACACGGCCAGGTATATACAGATCATACAGCTCAGTGGGGGCCATAGACTTCTCCGGATAAGGAACCCGGAAGAAGGTATTGTGAAAGGCAGCATCTGGAATCTCCCCATAGTCGTGCAGACCCAGAACAGTAGCAAACTCACTCCAAGAAACAGAAAACTTCTGATTCTTGGCCATCCAGGTGATCCTCCTCTCATCTGTATGGAAATAAAGCGTGGCATAGAATTGTCCCACGAGGTGTTCATCATAATCTTCATTGATCTCAATGAAGTCTAGAAGTCCAAACTCCTCACAGATTTCTAATGTCTCACCAAAATAATCCATTTTTGACCTCATGAACGGAACGTTGATGGAAAACTGAGTCACTACCTTGTTCTTGTTGAGTGGGTACTCCTCATAGAAAATCCTCTCCTGAAAACGAGTCCAGAAGCACTCATCGGCCCTAGCCTCCCTGGGCTTGTTGTAGGGATTGGTCCTCCTTTCCCTACGGAACTATTCATCGGGCATATTGACCACTAATTTGGCACGGGCTGCTTGCGATTTCATGAGCATAGACCTCTGCCTCCGTGTCAAATTCCCTTGTGGAATGACCTCAGGAGTTACATCTTCCTCGGGGTTCTTCCTAACCCTCTTAGCCGCACGCTTGCGACCTCCACCCTTAGAGCCACTAGCACCTGCTCCGAAGCTCATCATCGTGGAGAAGGAGTTGGGTGCGATCCCCGGGCTTTATCCGGTGTGATTGGAGCACTCAATCACCAGAGAGAGCCCTCCCCGCGGACGGAAGACTTGGCGGCGGCTAGATCCAAAGTCGGGAGAGGATGAAGGAGAAAGGGAGGTAAGTGGTAACTCCCTTCTCCTAGATCCGTATTTAACCCCGCAGATTTTTACCGCAGCGGTAGTACCACTGTGCTCAGCGGTAGTACCGCCCACTTGGGACTACTGGAGCCAGGAGGTAGTACCGCTAGCTGGGTCTTACATCCACCAAGAGATCAAAGTGATTTAAATTTTCGGAAGGGAAATTGTCAAAGGGGGAATGTTTGGGCTTGGGATAAGAACTCAAACTGAGATGGTACTACACACTCCAACTTTTGCAAAGAAGACAAAAAAATTCGAATAAGGAAAAGAGAGAGTGTGCTTCCCAAACACCACACACGACACACACAAAAAAACACAACGAAAACACCAGATAAGAACCAACTCTTAGAGAGAAGAGGTTGGTGGCCTAAGCCACCATGTAAGAGAAAAAGGTATGTCACCGCGAAGATATATCTTGGGTACATTGCCAATTCTTGACATTGAAGCTCACAATTCAACATTAGAAATAGAGAGTTAACAATAAATATTTGCTTTGGGCATAATGGGGGAGGGAGAACCCAATGTGTTAGGATAACAGTCTCCCTATGTCCATGCCTACACCTAAACCCAAACACGTTTCATCTATAGGGGTGTGTGCAAGATCCTCAAGTCAAACTCCTAGAATCAATGATGTTTAGTTCATTCCTCAAGAACATGAATCTTGCATCGTCGAGTGGCTTCGTGAATATATCCGCGAGATTGTCCTTGGTGGGCACATAAGATAGTGCAATATCCCCTCTTGCCACATGGTCTCGGATGAAATGATGACGAATCTCAATGTGCTTCATTCTTTTATGTTGCACGGGGTTGTAGGAGATCTTGATGGCACTTTCATTGTCACACAAAAGAGGCACCTTATCCAAATGAACGTCATATTCCTTGAGAGTTTGCCTCATCCATAGCAATTGGGTGCAAGCACGTGCGGCGGCTACATATTCGGCTTCGACCATGGAGAGAGATATGCAATTTTGCTTCTTGGAAGACCAACTCACCAAAGACCTACCAACTAATTGGCAAGCCCCGGAAGTGGAGTTCCTATCATCTTGATCACCCGCCCAATCGGAATCCGTGTAGCCCTTGAGAGAAAATCGTGCCCCCTTTGGGTACCACAAACCAAACCTTGGGGTATGAATCAAATACCGAAAGATCCTATGGACCGACATTAAATGGCTTTCCTTAGGAGCCGCTTGATACCTTGCACACACACCTACACTCAAAACGATATCGGGCCTAGATGCACAAAGGTAAAGCAAAGAACCAATCATAGAACGATACAACTTTTGGTCCACATCTTTACCCTTCGGGTTACGTGATAGGTGGCACTTGACTTGCATAGGAGATGACTTGATCTTTGCATTTTTGAAGTTAAACCTCTTGATCATGTCTTGGGGATACTTGGCTTCAGAAATGAAAGTCCCAGGAGCCAATTGCTTGATCTCAAATCCAAGGAAGAATTTAATCTCTCCCATCATAGACATCTCGAACCTGACAGTCATAAGCTTTGAGAACTCATTATTGAAAGCTTGGTTAGTTGAGCCAAAGATAATATTGTCCACATAGATTTGGCATATGAAAATCTCTCCCTTTACTCTATTTGTGAAGAGAGTGGGGTCGATCTTCCCAACTTCAAAACCACGGTCATCCAACAACTTTCTAAGGTGCTCATACCACGCACGTGGTGCTTGTTTAAGTCCATAGAGCGCCTTATCGAGCCTGTAGACATGGTTAGGGAAGTTGAGGTTCTCGAACCCCGGAGGTTGCTTAACATATACCTCCTCTTTTTGTGGACCATTTAAGAAAGAACTTTTGACATCCATTTGTTGCAATTTGAAATTATGCGATGATGCATATGGAAGAAAGATACAAATGGACTCGAGGAGGGCAACGGGAGCATAGGTTTCATCAAAGTCAATGCCTTAAATTTGAGTGTAACCTTGAGCTACCAATCTTGCCTTGTTCCTTATAACAATGCCATGCTCATCTTGCTTGTTCTTGAATATCCACTTAGTGCAAATAACATTGTGGCAATCTTTGGGCTTCTCAACTAATCTCCAAACCTTGTTGCGCTCAAAGTTATTGAGCTCATCATGCATAGATTCAACCCAATCGGAGTCCTCAAGAGCTTCAAACACTTTCTTTGTTCCACCATAGATATGTGAGCTTGATGCTCACTAAAATGTGCCAATTGCATTCTTGTGGATCTTCTAGCTTGAATATCTTCCAAGACCTTGTTGTCTTGAGCATCAATATGCTTCAAAGCTCTTCTTATCCTTCTAGCACGACGGGCTTCGATCTCCTCATTATTGCGAGGAGGGGTCACTTGATCATTTGGGTCCCCGTCTTGACCAACTTGGCCTTAATCATCATAAATATCTTCAAGACTAGCTTCAACTTGAGGAGAGGATTAAGAGGATGGTAGATATTGGCCTTGACCTCGACTAGCATGAATGATAGGAGTGGTTGCATCTTGCATAGTAACTTGGTCAATAAGAGGAGGGTCTTCAACATGTTCTTGGTTAGGTGCATCACTTGGATCCTTGGCATGTTCTTCTATTGTAGAGGAGGGCTCCACTTGAGTAGAGCATAGTCCTTCTCGAGTCGCCATAAGGTGTCCCTCAATGGGGCGGAAAAATCCCACACCCATCCTTCCTATGGCTTCTTGAGGCATTTCAACATCTACATTAGAAACATGAAATTGCGCCACTTGGGAGCCGTCATTTTCCTCGAAAATCACACTACAAGATTCTATGACAATCCGTGAGACTTTGTCAAAGACTCTATAAGTGTGGGATTCGGCACCGTAACCAACAAATATACCCTCAATAGTTTTGGATTGAAATTTAGACAACCTAACACCCTTGATCAAATAAAAGCACTTACAACCGAATACACGGAAGTAGGAGACGTTGGGCTTGTTGCCGGTGAGGATCTCATATGGAGTCTTGTCCAAGCCCTTGCAGATGTAGAGGCGGTTGGAGGAGTGGCATGCGGTGGATATGGCCTCGGCCCATAAATACTGAGGAGAAGTGTACTCCGCCAACATGGTCCTTGCCATATCCAAGAGAGTGCGGTTCTTCCTTTGGGCAACACCATTTTGTTGAGGAGTGTAAGTGGCGAAGTATTGATGACGAATGCCCTCTTCGCTAAGGAATTCATTCAAACTGTAGTTCTTGAACTCCGAACCATTATCACTCCTAATAGCCATGATTTGCACAATGTGTTGACCTTGCACTTGGTTGGAGAAGTCGATGATGGTTTGTTGAGTCTCACTCATGAACTTTAAGAAATAAAACCAAGTGTATCTTGAGTAATCATCGAGAATCACCAAGCAATACTTATTGCCTCCAAGACTTGCCTCGGGCATGGCACCAAAGAGATCAACATGGAGAATCTCCAAGATCCTCTTTGATGAAATAATAGTCTTGGCCTTGTGCGCCATATCATGCATCTTTTCTTCAACACACGACCTAAAAACGCGATCCTTTGAAAAGGAAACATTTTCTTTTAGTCCGACAATAAGGCCAACTTTGTGAAGACTTTGCAAAGTTCTCATTTTAACATGGGATAAGCGGCGATGCCACAACCATCCCACGGCCGCCTTTCCAAAAAGACACATTGTTTGAGAGTTGGTAGACTTCGAAAAGTCCACCACGAACAACTCATTTTCAACATGTCCCACGTATGCGACGTCAAGAGTCTTGCTCCTAAAAAGGACCACAATATCTTCATAAAAAAGACGAGAAACCCATCTTTCCAAGAGAGCGGACGGAAAGTAAATTGAAACCAAGGGATTCGACAAGCATGACGTTCACGATAGTGATATCAGGAGCAATCATAACCTTGCCGAACCGGGATACCTTGGACGAGGACGAGTCTCCATAAGTGACGGTTGCTTGTATGTAATTTGGGCGCAATTCCGTCACAAGGTCTTTTCTTCCGGTCATATGACTAGTGCATCCACTATCAATTATCCATTTAGACCCACCGGAAGCATAGTCCTGCAAGAGATCATTGACTAGAGTTAGGACCCGAGGAGGGTCCCTTCATGTTAGCAACAATGGTCTTTGGAACCCAAATGGTATAGTCAATGTAACCCTCAATAGGACCAACATATTTAGCTTGCAAAACACCATAATAATCAACATATAATAAATGGTGTGGATTGTTAGTTCCCGCGGAGATGCTACGAGTAGTGTTGTCCGTCTTGACACAACTACTCGAAGCAACATTGCTTGCTTGTGCGGGAGTGCTACGAATAGTGTTGTCCCTAATGACAATACCACCCGAGGCACCATTGTTGGCCTTCTTTTTGTTCTTCTTCTTCTTGTTATTCTTCTTGGCAACATAGCCAAGACCTTGCTTGCCCACTTGTGGCCTTGGTGCACTCAATTGTGGTCTAGCAGCAACCACATGAGGACTAGGAGCAACCACTTCTGGGATAGAGACCACAACCTTCTCAACTTGAGAGCCTTTGCCCTTGAGCCTTGCTAGCTCATCCTTCATCCTAGCATTTTCTCAATAATATTTGCATGATCACAAGAATAAGTAGAGGTTCTAGGGTTGTTAAGTTGAGTTTGAAGTTGTTCATGCAACTCTTTGAGGGATGAGTGTTGGCTCTCCAAAGCTTTGTAAGCCTCAGTTAGCTTTTCAAACTCCTCAGTTAGTTTACCATGGCCAACACCAAACTCAACCTTATTGTTTTTAGCCTTTTTATATTCAGCAATGGCAAGGTCATGTTCCTTAGTGATGTTAGAAACAAGTTCATTATGTGTTTCTTCAATAGATTCAATTTCCTCCTCAAGAGAAACTCTACCATCATGCTCTTCCTCAAGAGTCATAGTTAGGTATGCAATTTCGTCTGCATCCCTTCTTTCAACCCCACCTTTCTTCTCAAGAGCTTCTTGGGCCTCTCCCAATTGGCTCATGAGATGTTCGAAGTACTTCTTGGTCTCCCCTTGCATGTTAGACATAAAACGTTCCAAGGAGAGAATTTCATCTTCTACTCTAAGACTAGCAAGATTTTCTAGTTCACTTGGGGTCTTAAAGTTGGGAGAAGGTGATACCTCCGAGGCCTTAGCCATTAAGCACTTGGCATTTGGATGAGGATTATTTTCATTGGGGGATTCAAAGAGAGATGAAGACGATGGAGTATAAGCAATAGCAAGAGCGGCCACTTCACTTGTGGTTTCTTCTTCTTCATCACTCCCGGAATCATACTCCTCTTGAGTCACAAGCACAAACTTGGTGGGAGACTTCTTGTTGAAGGGTTTCTTCTTGAAATGAGGTTTCGTGTACTCAACCTTGGACTTGTCCTTGCGAATGAGTTTGCTACTATGGTGTTCTCTATTTTCCTAGGGACACTCCGCAATGAAGTGGTGATTATTTAGACAATTGAAGCAAGACCTCACTTTTTGAGCCCCATCATTGCCATAGCGAGACTTGGTCTTCTCCTCAACAAGTTTCTTGGCCTTGGAAGGATTCCTCCAAAACTTTTGCACGGTGAGAGCAATGATATCCTTGAGCACGGGAGCATATTCCTGATCCTTCAATGAATCCAACACCTCATTTCCTTCTTCTTCATACTCAACCTCTTGTGACACAACCTTGGCCTTCAAAGAAACTGATGCCCCTTTGTGCATTCCTATGGCCCTAGCACGGTTGTCAAGAGAATTCTTGGTTTGCACTTGATAGGAGCACATTTCTTGCATAACTTGGGTTGAGGTCATAGAAGGGAAATCATGTCTTCCTTTAATGCTCTTCAAGTCCGCGCCCTCAAATGGCATTAGGGAAATCATGTACTTCCTGTTGATCCAAGCGTCATCAATGTACTTGGCACTAACATTTGAGAAAGCAGTGGCAAGAGTCTTGAGTCTTCGGTACATGTCTTCATGGTTTTCTCCATCATGCATATAGAACCCTTCGGCCTCATTGGTCAAGGCATCATATCTATTCCTTTGCATGCTCTCATTGCCTACAAACATGACGACAAGAGCGTCCCATGTTTCCTTGGCGGTGGAATATTGTTGAAGATGCGGCATGTGGTTAGGACCCACGACTTGTTCAAGAATTGACAAGGCGGTGTAGTTGAGTTGACAATCTACGGCTTCTCTTCTTGTTAGGTTCTTGGGCTCATGAGGCTTGTATCCATCACTAGTGACCCTCCAAAGCTTTATACAAGAAGAGTTCAAGTGAGTCTCCATGTAATATTGCCATTCACGAAGAGAACATGCATCAATTTTAGGTGGATCTCCACTAGGGATTATATGAGTATGTGGGACGGGAGGATCGGGAGAATAATGTTCGGGGATGGAGTGAAATTATCCCCTCCTTCCGTACCCTTCTTTGTGGAGTTTTCAGCGGAAGCATTTTTAGATGGATCACCATCTACCCCGTTCTTGGCACCCTCCGGAGATACTTCCGGACGATATGAGCCGGTGACCTCCGGTCCTTTGGCTTTCAAGAGTTCCATCAAGACTTGACGTAACTCATCGATTTTGGTGTCTATGGATGAGGTCAATGAATTTTTCAACTCGTTGAGATCATTCATGGATACCGGCGCCACGGAACCTTCGGTATCTGAATCATCACCCATACTTAAACTCTTAGGCGGTTAAGCCCGATAGAAGAGCCGAGGCTCTGATACCAATTGAAAGTAAAGTATGGGCACCTAGGGGGGGTGAATAGGTGCTACGACCAATTTTAATTTTTCTTTAAAAATTAGGCCTGGCACAAAGGTAAATTCTCTAGATGATGCAACTACGGTGAATTACCTATATGACAAGGACAAGCACAATAACAATACAAGAAATAGTAAAGGAGGAAGGGAACGAGGTAACCGATATGAAGCACACAGAGACACGATATATTCCCGAGTTCCTCCTTGTTAAGGGAGTACGTCTTGTTGGAGGGGTGTCAGCTCGCCACGAATGCCTACTCAACACCACAAAGGCCTCACCCTATTCTCCAATGAACCCCGCCACAAAGGCCTAGTCCACCTTCCACTATTGATCCCCTTTGAGGCGGGAATCGAGTCCTTTAAAAACAAGCTTGGGGTGCACACCCACAACCAAATTGGGGGCTCCCAACAATCTCAAATCACCAACAAGTGTAGCAATGGAGTCTAGATTTTCCACAAGGAAACCCTAGATTAGATACCTCTAGAATATGAGGGGGATGTGAAGATCGGCTCGGTGAAGATGTAGATCGGGGTCTTCTCCTTTAATCCTCCAAGTATCAACGAGTTTGGGTGGAGGGATTGCGAGAAATCTAACTTTGGAGGCTCAATAAATGCTTGTCTTTAATGCTGGAGCGAGCAACCTTTTGAGGAAGAAGGGGATGGGGTATTTATCGCCCACTCCCCAAACTAGCCGTCTGACCCTTTTTCGTGCCTAGCGGTACTACCGCTGGGGTTAGCGGTACTAGCGCTACCTGGCAACATGAGCGGTACTGGAGTGTCCCAGACACAGGGTGCGAGCAGTACCACCGCAGAAGTACCGTGGTACTCTAGCAGCGGTACTACCGCGAGTGCACACCGGTACTACCACTGGCCACAACTTCGAATTAAATCGAAGTGGCTGGCGGTAGTACTAGGGAACTACCGCTCTATTACCGCGGACGTTACCGTGATAAAATTCTTGCTGGCAGTACAAGGGCCGGTACTGAGGGCGTTACTACCGCTTCCTGGAAGCAGCGGTACTACCGCCAGACAGTAGCGGTACTACCGTTGAGCAAGGATTTGCTCCTAGACCAATATGACCACAACGGTACTACCGAGCCAGTACCGCTGAAGTACTGCTGGATGCAGTAGCCATTTTCACTCTGGCGGTACTGGGCGTGGTACTACCGCTTGCTGTGCAGAGCGGTACTACCGCTAGGGCGCGCGGTACTACCGCTGGATCAAGTTGATCTTGGTGGCTTTGTCTTGGAATTCTCTTCACCTTTTTGCGTCTAGTTGATATTTCCTGAAATACTTTGACGCGCTGTTAGATTCTTAGTAGTGTTGTTATCAACTCCAAAACCTAAGAGATATCAAAGATGCAAATGCACTTTCACCTGGTTCTTAACTAAGGGGAAAACTCCTACTGGTGTGCTCATCACACCCTCCTCTTGGGGTTCCCAACAGAGCGCATCAAGGATTTTTCTGGTGCCGTTGCCGGGGAGAAGGAAGTATTCTGGCAAGGGGAATCTCTCACTCTCAACCTATTTTTTTTCTTGTTTTTATTTCTGTCTTGTTTTTCTTCTCTATATTAAAAACACAAAAAAAAGTTCTTATTCTAATTGTTATTTTTGCTTTATCATGCTTGCTAACAATGTTTGATGTCTTTGAAACTAGATCTTTTAGGCAAGGTGGGTTCACGGATGAAAAATAAAAACATTATAAGGAACACCGCTTGTCACAAAAATGGATACACTTATGGGAGCAAATTAATAAATTGCATGACTATGCTAAAAACTTGTGCTCTACTTATGATGTTACTTGTTGCTTTGATAAATCTTGCTTCTATAGGAGGAATAAACACCTCCCTTTTCAATGTGAGTATAATCATAATGTTACCATATCTTCTTATGTTAAGGAAAATTATGAATTATATGATGTGGAACAAATTGTAGAATTTATTGCTTGGAAGGGTGCATTCAAAATTGCTTATTTACTTGAAAGTATTGATGATGCACCTTATAAATACGAGATTTATGCTATACTTCAATATTTATTTGATAATTACAAGGATTGTAATTACTACATAACGGAATATCTTAATAAATGCTCTCAACCTAAGGAAGAGACTAATACTCTACAGGAACCTATGGAAGAAGAAACTGCTGAATCTGGAAGCTCTTTGGATGAAAAGGAGGAAGATAGTGATGATCAAGAGGAGGAAGAATGGAACCCATGTCTACCTCCCAATGAGAGTAACTCTTTAACTCATACATTATTTGATGAAAGTGATGATCCTATTGATTCTTTTGAAATATCCCTTTTTGATGAAGTTGATACTTGCTATACTTGTGACCTTGGTACTACTATGAATGAAACTTATGAGAATTATATTGCTACTGTTATTTATGATAATCCATGCTACTTTGGTAAATCCTATGAGAATTCTCTATTTATTCCAGCTATTGATATGCATGATAATGATGAAGTTTGTTTAGAAAACTTATATGATAATGCTCTTGATGATGGTCCTATGTTACTTGATGTTATAAATCATAATGCTAGTGAAAATAGGATTGCTATAATGTGTCCTAAAACTTTTATGAGTGACCAATTATCTTGTTTTGCTATTGCTAAAAGTGGGGGAAAAGAAGAGCTGATTTTAAATTTTGATCCCGCTGTTTTCGAGCTTGATATGAATTGTGTGCTTTTAAACCATGACAAACATGCTTTATGTGATTATTATGTTGTTGAGTTTGTTCATGAATATACTGGAAATTATTATGAGAGGGGAAAATATGGTTGTAGGAATTTTCATGTTACTAAAACACCTCTCTTTTTGTTGAAAGTTTTGAAATTTCTCTTGTTCTACCTTCCCATGATTTCTAGTTTGAGCTTCTTTAATTTAGTTCTTTAAAAGATTCCTATACATAGGAAGTGGGTTAGACTTAAATTTGTTTTATACTTGCATCTTTATGGTCTCTTTTTCTTAACTCATATTTCTTACGTGAGCATTTTCTTGTTTTCTATGCCTAGCTGAAAGGCGTTAAGAAAAGCGCTACCGGGAGACAACCCGTTTTATTTCTCTGTTTTCCTTTGTTTTATTTGGTTTGCTTTGCACCTGGGTGTTGTCTATTTCCTTATCAAACCTTCTGTATCTTTTCTTTTGTGTTTTTGTTGAGCCAAGTAAAGCCTCTAGTGGAAAGTTGACACTATATTTCCGATTTCTACGCAGGAAATAGATTTTTGCTGTACACTTTTAATTACGTATAAAATCGCAAAAATTTCAAAATTACCTGAGATTTTTGTGCTTAATCCTGGGCTATATACGCAGCTTTTCTTAGTTAACCACTTTTTGATTTGAGCAACAGAAGATTTTGGAAAAAATCGATCTCTGCTTGTTGTTCTGTTTTGACAAATTTCTGCCAATTATTGCATTTGCATCTTAATCTCTTTCTTTTGGTGCTCTTTTGAGAAAAAGAGTTTTAAAATAAGTTGTGAAAGTATCTAATGTGTTCTCTAGTGCTATTCTTGTGTTGAAACTGAACCATGTGAGTTTATTATTTCGATTGCACTAACGTTGCTAATGAAGATTGTGAGAATTTTGGTGTGAAGGAAGTTTTCAAGGGTCAAGAGAAGAGAATGATATGATGTGATCAAGAAGAGTGAAAACCATAAGCTTGGGGATGCCCTGGTGGTACATCCCAGAAAATTCCAAGAAGACTCAAGCGTCTAAGCTTGGGGATGCCCAAGGCATCCCCTTCTTCATCAACAAATTATCAGGTCACTTCTAGTAAAACCATATTTTTATTCGGTCACACCTTATGTGCTTTACTTGGAGCATCTTTTATTTTTGTTTTCAGTTTGTTTTAATTTTCATAATAATATTGGTTGGACCCCAGCATTCTGTTATTAGAGAGTGACACGCTCCGCTTTTTCATGAGAATACGTTGTATTCTTAGTCTCTGTCTGTCTGATGCATTTATTTAGCTCATGTTTTGCATGCATCTCTTGTCAGAGCTGTTAGTTTTAGTAGTATTATTTGAGTACTCTCATGTTTGCTTGCTGTATCATAAAGGGTATTATTTTTTAAACATATCTTGTATGGTGCTTGTTGGGAAAAGAAAATTGTTGCTTGATGTAGAATTTATAACAGTACTAGTAGAAGCTTGTATAGACTGTGGCTAGAACTTTTTCATGACATGCTAACTGTTATTTTAGTTCTAAAGCCTTGTGGTTATTGAGTAGCATTATTAGCCTCAAATAGCTGAGAGTGTTTAATATGTATTGAAAGATTCATGAGTTGTTCTTGTCATAGTAAAGCATCAATATATGATATTCTCTTTCGAATGATTTATTTGGTTGACTTGGTGCATGCTCACACCATGTTTATGACGACAAACCAATCACAAATAGCCTCCATGAACACTTAGTTTTTGAACTTGTGATACTACTTATGTTTTAATTAATGATGCCTATGTCGATATGCATGTTTATGGCTCTTATGCTCTCTTGATTTGTCGCTCCAAGTCTTTGCTAGCCTCCACATGTACTGAGTATTAGCTCTACTCGTGCATCCAAAAATCCTTAAAACAAAAGTTTTTCCCATTGTGTACACCATACCTACCTATATGTGGTATTTCACTGCCACTCCAAGTAAATTTCTCATGTGTTACCTTTAAAACCTTCAAAATTATTCCTGCTTTGTGTTCTTGTTTTTGCTCATGAGGACGTTAATAGAGAATCTTTATCTCACTTCTTGATTGGATTTCACACCCTGGACTAGTGGCTTCATCCGCTTATCCAAATGATAGAATATCTGGCAGCGGGGTGCCCAACCCCAAATTAATACAAACAAATTATCTTCACTATTTTTGCCCCTGATCATATGAGTCAAAGCATAATTGTGTAAACAAAAGAGAAAGAGGGATGAACTTATACACCAGTTGCGTCCTTCACCATGTGAGCCGCTCTTGTGAATCCAAATGGCTTGTGACTTACTGTATTGTATGTTTACCATTCGTTGACACTAGCATAAACCCCTCCTAAAATATAGACATTCCTCCACAAATGTCAAACTTTTAATACCTCTGATTTATAAAATAAAAAGCTTTAGCACATGAGTGATCCCTGCTTCCCTCTACGAAGGGCCTTTCTTTTACTTTTATGTTGAGTCTCCATCTTCTAACTTTATGCACAATTGAGAGAGCATTTTGGCCATTCTGAGTTCTATGTGCATTTGTCCCATAAGCATCAATAATTACTTCATGATGTGATATTATTTGTTCTTAAATTATTTGTTCTAGTCTTCCTCATGAACTTTGAAGGTGTCCTGACATTTATGTTTTTCCCCACTCTTAAGGACTATCGAAATATCACTTTTCCATGCTTTCTCTATACCTAAAACAAACGTCTACCTTTCTTTGCATTATTATTCATGATCCTTTATTTGAGTTACTCTTCGTGATGCAAAGTAATTGCTATGCTTTATTTTTAAGTTTTATTTACCATGCATGTGTTTAAAGTTTTATGATCTCAGCGTGCATATGCTTTTACATTATACTGATCAAGTTTATGTTAGTAGCATGTCACCTCAAAAATTATTGTTTTATCGTTTACCTACTCGAGGACGAGTAGGAACTAAGCTTGGGGATGCTTGATACGTCATAAACGTATCCCTAATTTCTGATGCTCCATGATGATATTATGCCAATTGCTACATGTTTTCTCCCTTCTTTATGTCATTTTTATCGATTTTCCGGACTAACCTATTGACAAGATGCCACAGAGCCAGTTCTCTGTTTTCCGCTGTTTTTTAAGTTTCAGAGAAGTTGTTCTGGAAATATTCTCGGAATTGGAAAGCTCGAAGCCCGAAAGTCCTATTTTCCCTGCAAGCATCCGGAAGACCGAAGAGGGGCATCAGGGGGGCCACACCATGGGGTGGCGCGGCCCCCCTTGGCCACGCACGGGGGTGGTGTGGGCCCCTGGACCTCTAGCGCCTCTGCCCTTTATCCTATTTAATCCCCCAGATGGAAAACCCTAAGCACCGGATCAAAATCCCCGAAAAAGTTATGCAGCCGCCGTCACCGTCAACCCTAGACCAGGGGGGTTCTGAAGCTGTTTTCGGCACCCTGCCGGAGAGGAAATCATCATCGGAGGCTTCTACATCACGAGGCCTGCCTCCGGAGTGATGCCTGAGTAGTTCATCCTTGGACTACGGGTTCATAGCTGTAGCTAGATGGCTGTCTTCTCCTCATATGCCTCCATGTTTATATCTCGTGAGCTGCCTATCATGATCGAGATTGATCTTATGTAATTCTATATGCTATGTTTGCTGGGATCCGATGAATATTAAACTTATGCCAAGTTGATTATAGTCTTTATTGCATATGTTATTTGTGATCTTGCATGCTTTCTGTTGCTAGTGGTTGCTTTGGCCAAGTAGTTGCTAGTGACTCCAAGAGGGAGTATTTATGCTTGATAGTGGGTTCATGCCTCCTCGTTGCCTTGCTCGAGTGACAGAAATGTGAAGGGGGAGGATGTGTTGTTGCCATTAGGGAGAAAACAACGGTGAGAGTGCCCGTGTGCATAATCATTGCTTACACTACACACTTTGTTTAATGCAATTATTTGTTGCTTGCAACCTAATACCCAAGGGGGTTCGGATGATAACCTGTGGGTGGATTATTAGTCATCGATGCAGATGGATGTCGGTCTATGTATCTTGTTGTAATGCCCGCACTAAATATCATAGTAATCTTCATGTCATATTGTGCACTACGATGCAAACTCTATTTGTCAATTGCCCAGCTGTAATTTGTTCACCCAGCATGCTATCTTTTATGGAGAGACACCACTAGTGAAACTATGAACCCCGGTCCATTTTCCACACTGTTAAACAAACCACAACAATTTCCTGCTCTGTTTACTTACTGCAAGCATACACTATTTTCCACACTATACGTATAATCTTTGTTTTCAGCAAGACCGGTGAGATTGACAACCTCACTGTACCGTTGGGGCAAAGTATTTTGGTTGTGTTGTGTGTGCAGGTTCCACGTTGTTGCTGACACCGGTGAAACGCCAGCACCACCGTCAGTGGCATCAACCTTCCGAAGGTCCTCTTTCTCCTACTGGATTGATAACCCTGGTTCTTAACTAAGGGGAAAACTCCTACCGCTGCGCATCAGGGCTCTACACCACCATGCCCGCCTCCAGAGTGATGCGTGAGTAGTTGATCTTTGGACTACAAGTCCATAGCAGTAGCTATATGGTTGTTCTCTCCTCTTTATGCCTCGTGTTTAGATCTCGTGAGCTTCCGTACACGATTGAGATCATCTTGTTGTAATGCTACATGTTGTGTTTGCTGGCATCCGATGAATATTGAATGTTATGTCTCTTGATTATGAATCTATCATGTTATCTTCATGTGTATGTTATTTATGATCTTGCATGCTCTCCGTTGTTAGTAGATGCACTGGCCAAGTAGATGCTAGTAACTCCAAGAGGGAGTATTTATGCTCGATGGTGGGTTCATGTCTCCTTTGCATCTGTGCTCAAGTGACAGAACCGTGACGGATGGAGGATGTGATGTTGCCATTAGGGAGAAAACAACGACGTTTACATTGTTTACGTTACACACTCTGTTTAATGCGATTATCTATTGCATGCAACTTAATACCCGAAGTTTGTTTGGATGATACTCTGAGGGTGGGTTATTAGTCATAGATGCAGTTGGATAATGGTCTATGAGTCTTGTTGTAGTGCTCGCATGAATCACATAGTAATCTTCATGTCATGCATGTTTCAATATCTATCAATTGCCCAGATGTAATCTGTTCACCACACATGTTATCTATCTTTTATGGAGAGACACCACTAGTGAACTATGGAGCCCGGTCGATTTTCTCATACTGATAATACAACCACTGCAATTACTGTTTTCACACTGCTTCCACTGTTTTCATACTGCGACTACTGTTTTCACATTCTTCTCCTACTCTTTTCCACACCATACATTTAACCTCTTTGTTATCAGCAAAATCGGTGAGATTGACAACCTCACTACTTCGTTGGGGCAAAGTGAATTGATTGTGTTGTGTAGGTTCCACATTGCTGCTGAACCGGTAGTGCGCCCTACCACATAAACCTCATCAACCTTCAGAAGTTTCTTGTCCTCCTACTGGTCGATTCAGCCTTGGTTTTCTTTTCTGAGAGAAAAGTTGCCGTTGCACTCTTCACAACTTTTCTCTTGGGGTTTACCAACGAGTGCAACTACCCACCCCCATCAAGTTCTCTGGTACCGTTGCCGGGGAGGAAGAGAATTTCTGCAAGAGGAGTCTCTCACTTCCAAACTCTTTACTTTGTTTTAGTTTTTCTTAGTTTATTTTATTTTGTCTTGTTTCCTTGTCTTTATCAAAAACACACAAAAAATTAGTTCTTATTCCAGTTGTTATTTTTATCCTGTTTTTATTCTTGCTAAATGTGTACCCGTGAGAACACTAAGTTGTGTGACTTTACTATCACCAATAACAATGATTTAATTATCACACCTATTGCTCCACCTACTCATACTGCTGATTTTTATGAGACTAAGCCTACCCTGTTAAATTTTGTTATGAGAGGGCAATTTTCTGGTATTAGTACTGATGATGATGCTTCCCATGTTGAAAATTTTGTTGAACTATGTGAGATGCAAAAATATAAAGATGTAGAGGGAAATATTATTAAACTAAAATTGTTTCCTTTCTCTTTGAGAGGATGAGCTAAAGAATGGTTGCTATCTTTGCCTAGAAACAGTATTGATTCTTGGACTAAATGTAAAGATGCTTTCATTGGAAAATATTATCCTCCTGCTAAGATTATATCTTTAAGAAGTAGCATTATGGATTTTAAGCAACTTGATAATGAGCATGTTGCTAAAGCTTGGGAAATAATGAAATCTTAAGTAAAGAATTGCCGCACTCATGGACTGACTACTTGGATGATCATCCAAACTTTTTATTTAGGACTGGATTTTTCTTCAAGAAACCTTCTGGATTTAGCTGCTGAAGGAACCTTTATGTATGTTACTTTGGGGGCAGAAACAAAGCTTCTTGATGATATGATGGTAATTTATTCTGAATGGCACATTGAGAGAGCTACAACATGTAAGAAGGTAAATTCTGTTGAAGAAACCTCCTCCTTGAGTGATAGACTTGATGCTATTGTGTCAATGCTTGTGAATGGCCATGCTCCTATTGATCCAAACAATGTTCCTTTAGCCTCTTTGGTTGCTCAAGAAGTGCATGTTGATGTGAACTTCATTAAAAATAATAATTTCAACAACAATGCTTATAGGAATAATTTTGGTAGCAACAACTATAGGCCATATCCTCCGAATAATAATAATGGTTATGTTAATTATTTTGGTAATTCCTACAACACCAATAAAAGTGTGCCCTCTGATCTTGAGAATATTCTTACGAATTTTATTAGTACACAATCTGCTTTTAATAAATCCATTGAGGAAAAGTTTGGCAAAATTGATGTTCTTGCTTCTAAAGTTGATAGCCTTGCTCTTGATGTTGATTTTCTGAAACTAAAGGTTATTCCTCATGATGGTAAAGAAAGCAAAACTTTGAATTCCATCTGCAGAGTAAAACTATTCAGAATAGTTGCGTCCTCGGATATGGACAATTGAATGGCCATGTAGCTAGCATTGTGTCAATGTTTTCAAAAAGCTTGAAAAGTGCTTTGGAGATTGTACGACGGAGGTACGTGTCAAGGGAAAGACTGTACCTTTGAGGTACTGGAAAATGATGCTTTTGAAGTTGTGATCTTCCAAGAAGTTTTGTAAAGAAAAATGTTTTCTTTATTTAGAATGCTTTATCAAAACCTTGTGGACATGCTATATCTATAAGAGAAATTAAATATATTTTGAAGTATCTTCTTCAACAAAGAAAACTAAAACTTGTGCAACTATGATGGGTCTTAAATTCATCATGGCTAGTTGAACCCTTATTACAGCCTTCCTACCACCTATATATATGCATACCTGCATGTTTAGCTTTCATTTGGAGTGTCCTACGAGTACAATCCAATGTACTTACAATGGTTTCGTCCCTGGCTATTGTCTTAGCCAGACTTTGAGCAGAAACCCGGAAAACCTGAAGAAGATGGTGTCGCTGACGGCTGTGCAAACTAGTCAGTAGCCTTTAGGTAGTCAAGGCATGACTTGGGTATACCACGAGTGTGTTTTGGAGGCTTCCGCTGTTTTTAGTGTGTGTTCCTGCCCCGCGTGGCAGTTGTTTTCAATTGATTCAGGTGACCAGTTGTGTAAGGCGTGTATTCGTGTAGTGGATGTTGTAATATGCAATGCCAACTCGAGTATGTTGTTCACGACTAATTGATCATGGGATCGTGAATGTATGCATACTGGAGGTCTCGGACTGCTAGTATGGGGTCCTCACAGAGTTGGTATCAGAGCCATCTTGACTTTAGGAGACCTTAGTTAGCATGGACGTCGGATAGGAAAATAAAAATATTTTGGTAAAAACTATATTACTACCTAAATTGTTTCCATCTAAGGAACCCTAAGCATAGTTTCCATTATTCTCATATTTACAAACTTATTGTCTGGTTTATAAAACAGAAATTTGGAGAAAAACAGAGAAAATAATAAACATACCTCTTTATCCTTTGTTTTCATGGCTCAAAATATTTTGTAAAATTTATAAACATGAGTTTATAAAACTTTTGTTTTTATTTAAAGGTTTACCAAAAAGTTTTCTTCTATTATCCTTTCCATTAAAAATTACGTACTTGACGATGTCCCAAGAAGACCTTAGTAGTTAGAAACCCAAAGAAAAAGAAGCTTCCTTCCGAAGACCTCAGCATCAAGGTGATTTCTATGCAAATACCGAAGCCCTGCTGCAACCTCCTACACTAAAGCGATCTCACCGTCAATTCTTTTTCAACATAAACAAGATGAAGGAAATCCTCGAGATCAGAAGACTCTGCCAAGTATCAAGCTCAACAACAACAATCTACAAAGGCGTTAACGGCATGAAGACTTCAACCACCCTTGCTGACCCAGACCCATAGGATCCATAGGTTACGCTCTGTTGTTTTACTTGAGCTACCCCTTCTTCAACGGTATTAGACGGTTGCGGGTACTAAGAGTACCTTATTTGTCCTTTGCTTGTGTGCTAATTGTGTGGTTTATTCTTGCGTGATGTTTTTTTACTTTCTCCCTTGTTGTGTGTGTTTTTTAATCGTTTTCTTTGGTGTCTCACAAGCACGCTTTTCGGCAAAACAAAGTCACCACACTTTTACCTCTTGCTTTATTTATGTCTGTTTGTAAAAACTCTTTTTGCCCTGTTAGGCCATAGTTACACTCTTGTTATCTCTTCAAAAGTCTGACTTAGTAAAACCCCCTTTTAAAAAAATTTATCCCCCATCCCCTCATGAGAAGTGCAAGGTATGGAACCCTCTTTACTTCGACTTGAGAGCCCAAGACTCTGAAATCTTCTTCAAAACGTATAGCGGACCCCATGCGTCATTTTGAGCAACTACATCAAGAGCCATCAAGAAGGAGGACGAACTCAGATTCAACCCGAGATGACGTGAGCTGTGTCTCGCAGCTCCAACAAAAAACTTTACTAGTCTAACACTACTAACATAACTATCTAATTTTAGACTAACATCTAACCTAAGTTTTTCAAGGGTACTAGCTAGTTTTCCCGAGGGAAAGCTAACTGGATGACTCTAAAACCACCTATGAAGACGCCTGCGAAGCTCCGTGAAGATCAATACCCAATGATGTCTTCAAGGACCTGCCTTCGCCACCAAACCAAGAAGAAGATGAAGATCATCCACCGACAACCTACCAAGAATACTGAAAGGGGGAAGCATCTGCACTTCAATGTAGTAGAACACTCAAGAAGCAAAGAAGCATATCGGAGTTTCTAATAGCCTTCATAACATTAATCGGAGAGAGTCAAGTCTACGGACCTGACGCCCTGTGAGACCCGATTGTTGTCATGGGTAACTACCCGTGAAACTCCTAAAGAAGAAGAGATCAAGACAAAGACAGGTGGTCTACAAGGCCGCATAATCAAGACACTTCATTAGCTTGTGTCGCCCTACCAACATCAACAACAAGGGAAAAGAGTGTCCAGTGAAGCTATCCATATCGGCGACAAGCAAAATTCTGCCCACATCAACTCATTGAGTTCTCCGAAGACCACCTCGTCAAAGGATCATCATTTACAAAAAGTGAAGAAGATCGAGACTCTTGTTTGTCGTTACACTCTTATAAGTACCCACTTACGAATCTCGGGGACGAGATTCATTTTAAGGGGGGAAGAGTTGTAACAGCCCAAATTTTTGGAAGACAGGAAAATCTTGTTTTCAATAGCCCAAAAATCAGGGCCAACAAAAACTTTTTGATATGTTTTAATAATGTTTGTGTTTATTTTCTATTTGCTTGTTGTTTGTGTTTGTGTTTGAGTTTGTTAACAGCTAAAAATTAAAACCATTGATCATAACTTTCTTAAAACTCAACCCTTGTGATCAAGTCCTGACAAGAAAGCTTATCACCTTTATCTATCACCCTGTTTTTGGAAAAAAAAACTTTTTGAAAATGTTCTGATTTTAGAAGAAACCCAAAGGCCAAGTTTTGAGAAAACGAAAGGTATTATCCAAAACCATATGAAAAGTATTTTGGGGGTAATCATATCCTACCTGTTTTCAACCAAGATATGTTTGCAAGTATTCCAAAAACCTCATCTCCTTTTCTCTTTTGCCAAAACTATAAGTGGGGACTATATTACCCCTGTGTTTTTCTTTAGTTATATTCTTTTGGAAATAACAAACTATGAGTTGAACTTATTTAAGAAATCCTCTTGTCATGGTATGTCTTGATCGCTACCTTTATCTAAACACTTGAGAAAACACCTGGCGATTATATTAAATAACCCTTTTGCTTGAGTGATTGTTATTACCTGTTTTGTGTGATGTTATCGTGTGTTTGCCTTGAAGAATTTATCTCTGTTTGTTGATGAATGTGTGTTGTTTTAAATGAATAAAACCTAGTAATAACAAGACCAAGCATCCCATATTCCATTCTATGTCTATCTCATCTTTCGGTTTCTCTAAAAACTTCCCATTTTGGAGACATGTTTCTATGTCAAATCTTGTTCTATTCATCAATGTACCTTCATGGGTCTCATGTTTCCTATCTATACCATCCATCCAAGTCATTAATCTGATATTGAAACTCTTTTGCATTTTCTTTCAAAGCCCTTTAGAAGTTATCCCCAAAATAATGACCATCTCTCTATTATCTTGAAGCACTTTGTCCATGTTACTCAAAACCACTCCTTATTGTTTTCAATCCCCATAAAACCTACCCTTGCCATCTTCATGACTTATATATCACCTCTATGTGGTCCATTTATTTTCCAATGGCCATTTGATTATTCTTCTCTCATGGTTTTTGGCCTATTAAATAAACGCCTGTTTTCACCCTTTTTCCACTCGGTGCCTCAAATATTTTCAAAGGAGTTATTTATTAAAAATCACTTTTGTGACCTATATTATATACCCTCTCATCCAAACTAAAAAAATATTTGTTTTAAAATCTTTTTACTATTTATCATTTCCCATTTTCCAAAAGGCCAGAAATGGACTTTAAAATATTTTGTGAATAAAAGTATTTCTTAAAATCTTGGAAAATTACCCAACATTCCTATGGTCATGTGGGACTTATTTATAAAAAAACATTTGCAAGTTATATTCAAAATTTTGGAGAAAACATTTCAAAACAGATTCAACACTTTTTGAATTCCCAAAATTTTGTGAAACAAATATTTTCAAAAACTCTTGAGGACAACATCCATAGACTCCATTTTTCACCCTCTATCCAGTGGACATGATATGTCATATGTGCTCCATTCAAAGTTCATGCATGTTTTGGCCAATCATTGCACTCTCTCTACCTCTCTCTTGTTCTGAGGAGTAGAAAACATCTTACTTACACTCCTGGACATGGTCTACCAGCCCTTACCTCTCTCTCCAAGCCACCAACATGAGGACAAGGATGGTGATCACCCCCTATTTCTCAATCCACCACCCCAGTCTATCCAGGGTAGAACCCTTGCACCAGAAGCCCCCTCTCGCACTCGTGAACTCCTCTAGCAAAGCCTCTCCCCTTATCCTTGTCTCTTTCCTCATAACTCGTGCGCTGGCCATGGTGCCCAGGATGCACTCGACACATCCTTTGCTTTCCGACACTTGCATCCCATGCCGCTTCTCCTCTCCTTGTCAAAAAGCTCCACGGGACCTCCAGGAGTACCCCCGTGATCCCCATTCTCCCCAGCTCACTCTTTTTCTCACTCCATTCGTTGTCGAACACCTTCGAGTGCTCAGCACGGTCATGGCGTTTTTCACCACCTACCTGCCGTTCCCGGCCTCCTCTTGGTATGGGGAGAACCTACGCACCTCTGTGACACTCTCTGGCATGATCTAAGGTCCATCCTTGTACTCGAGCAAGCACACCCGTGGCCGCCATGGGCGCTGCTCGCTGTGCGTCGGTACCGGGGAACCAAGGCCGCGCCCTTGCTCTCCTCCTCGCCTCCCCAACTACACACCCATCCAATCGAAACTCAGAAGAAAAATCCCCCTCCAATTCTTCCTTGTTCGCCGGAATTGGACGTAGCCCACCGCCGGCAACCTCCACCTCTCGCCGTCGATGTAGTCTACCTCCTCCTCTCTCGTTTCCTCCCCTGAGTCCCCCTAATCTGAATAAGCCCTTGTATATTTCAATTTGGTGTTTGAACCCTTGTTGGGTCGCTGCCATCCGTGACCTCTATCTTGCCGCCGCGGAAGCTAACGCGCGACCACCTCCGCTCTTCTCCGGCGCTCAAAATCTTGTCTACTCAGTCTGCTACATCGAGAAACGCCCAGAGACCCTCTCTCTGTCCCCTACATCAAGTACAACCTCGCTGGAGATTTTTCCGGTGAGCGCCGGACGGCCGCGCCCGCCATTCGTCCGATCGTTTTTGGTCACCGGCGAGCGGGTGCCTGTGGACCGTCAGATCCAAATCCCTCGGTGGATCCCTCTGCCCTCCCCTCCTGCCTCCGATGGCTAGGGACCGTGCGGCCCACTGTCAGCTGTTTGACTTTCTCCACGGCGGGAAAAGCTCATGGGCCGGCCCAACTCGCGGATTTGGCCCCTGCGTCGTTCCCCTCTGCAGATCCGGCCCTTTTAATGTTTTTTTTCAGGTTGTTATTCCTTTTCCAGCAGAACTGTCTTTAGCTATTTTCTTTAACTCAAAATGAAAATACTATTCAATAAAACTTGCCAAACTAAAAATCACAGAGGTGTATATACTTTTTATTAACAACCTCCAACTTGTAGATCTAAGTTTTGTGCTGTGTTTTAGGAGAAATAAAATAAATGGCAGAAGCATTCTGTTTCACCTTTTAAATCATAACTTGAGTTTTAAGTGTCCAAAACATGCAAACTAAATTGTTCTGAGTAGTCCTTGTTGATATATATCTTTGTCAGTTGACCTTGTGTTGACTTGAGTTGTTGAGTGAAAATGACATGCATGTTTGTTTTAGGCCAGAGAGCACTTCTGTGATTTATTTAGTTTTATTGGTGATGAATTTTGAGGTGAATCCAATTGTGTTGGTTTTCTAGTGACTAGGAGCACCTAATCATAGGTTTTCATGATTTTAGGAGTTACAGAATAGGCTTGGTGATTAAATTAGTGTTTAGTCCTTTTCTGCTATTTATTGCTATGTTCTTATTAATCCTTGTGCTGTATTGTAATTGTTGTAAAGGTGTTTTCTAGCATGTGTAGGGCGGTAATCTATCCTTGATATATGCTTTGTGTGTTTCATTAGCATGTTAGGCAATTGTGTGTGAAATCCTTGTTTGTTACAGTTTAATTCTCATAGGGTCGTTTTTCTAGTAAAAATAGGTTAATATTTGATAATTTTCATTTTAGTATGATAAGTTGGGTGAATGCTTTAGTGTTATTTTCCATAGCTTAGATACTGTTATTATTTCATATTATACTTACTTGCATGATTGATTTGGATCAAGATCATTTGGCATGCATTGCTATTTTTAGATGTTTTTCTGCCATAGTTGTTATTTGTATGCTTAGCTTTTTGATAAATTGATTAGTTTGTTATTTTTATATTACTATCATGATTAGGTATTTCTTTCTATGTTATATGGATGCTATTTTATAGACTTATAATGTTAGAATAAACCTTGTTTGATGATCTACTATGGTTATGCATGTATACATGTCTAAATAGTCATTTTCCATGTCTAGTTTTAGTGGTTGTTTTGCCATGATTATTTTCATGTACTGAGTGATGCCATGAAATGTTTAGTATATATATGTCTCTGTTATTAGTTTGCTTAGCCACTGGTTATATTATTTCTCCATGCTTAGAAAAGCATGTGTTACTATGGGCGTTTAGTATTGATTGCTATTATTTTCCTATGCATATGTATGTGTTCCTAAGTTGTTTTCTTGTTGTTTTCCTCATCCTCATGAATGAACAGAGATTCATTTAACCTTATTTGGTCATGTTATGAGAGTGGAACACCCACTGGACTCATGCCATTTTGGTTGAGGATCCATAGCACCTATTCTAGTGTTATTCATGTGTGTTGTATGTGCATGTTTTGCTTGTTGGTGTGCACCCTAGTAATATTGTTTGTGAGTGTACTTGTTTGATGAAATGCTTGATGTATGTTTACTTTTTTTTCAAGTGATTTCCCTTGTTTGGTTCTGATTGGGTGTTTTC
Source organism: Alopecurus myosuroides (assembly GCA_028641055.1). Classification (NCBI taxonomy): domain Eukaryota; kingdom Viridiplantae; phylum Streptophyta; class Magnoliopsida; order Poales; family Poaceae; genus Alopecurus; species Alopecurus myosuroides. The sequence continues at coordinate 108,868,911 of CM054060.1, forward strand.
CTCTTTATTTTGCGACGTTAGATAACGAAGACGGTATTATTTCCCGGAGAGGTTTTTATCGCAACTCTTGTTTATTTCAAGAGCAAGACCAAGACCAGTGCCAAGGCAAGCCACTCTAAATGCTTACTTGCTGATTACTTATCATTATCTATCACGCATGTTTTACTTCTGAAGTTTTACAAAAGTTTGATTCAAAAACTACTTTCTTAGTGGACTATACCACTATCTGTATTATGTATCTATATGCTTTATCCACTTTATAATATTTGTGTTACCAAGCCCTTTAGATATTTTAGTATCATCACTTCATTCACTTAAGTCCCCTAGTGGACATTTTAACTTGATGTGTTTGGAAAGCAAAAACTTTGGAAAAACCCCGAGGAAAGGTGGGACCTTGTCCGAGGGAGGTTGGTAAAGGAGAAAATGTTTTCAACTTGTTTTCCAAAAATGACACATAACCTAGTCTTCGCCGGACAACCAAGCCGTACTTCCACATTACCCCAATATGGGAACGGGGTCTAGCTAAAAGCTTGTCGGTGTTAGTCCGTGTCTACCTCAATGTGCTATAGGGGTTAGAGTCCCCCGAATCGAATTGTCGCCAGAAAGGAAAACATGGGACATTCAGAGTGTGGGATTAAGTTCCCCACATGTTGCAATAGTTGGGTCTCCTTCCATGGCGGTGTGTTGTCAGGGGAAACCGGATTGATACGGCTGACTCACTCGGTGCCGGGAAAACAAACCCATTTGAAGAGGTAGTCATTTACTAGCACTTGCATAGTGGATAGTTAGGAACAATTATCTGATGTTTGCATACTGTCCTGGACAATCTGTGGTTGTTCACGGTGGATGTACTGGATCTTGTGGATTGTGCACACCTCTACAGAGTAAAACTATTCAGAATAGCCGCATCCTCGGATATGGACAGTTGAATGACCATGTTGCTAGCATCGTGTCAATGTTTTCAAAAAGCTTGAAAAGTGTTTTGGAGATTGTACCTGGGAGGTACGTGGCAAGGGAAAGACTGTACCTTTGAGGTACTGGAAAATGATGCTTTTGAAGTTGTGATCTTCCAAGAAGTTTTGTAAAAAAAATGTTTTCTTTATTTAGAATGCTTTATCAAAACCTTGTGGACATGCTATATCTACAAGAGAAATTAAATATCTTTTGAAGTATCTTCTTCAACAAAGAACACTAAAACTTGTGCAACTATGATGGGTCTTAAATTCATCATGGCTAGTTGAACCCTTATTACAGCCTTCCTACCACCTATATATATGCATACCTGCATGTTTAGCTTTCATCTGGAGTGTCTTGCGAGTACAATCCAATGTACTCACAATGGTTTCGTCCCTGGCTATTGTCTTAGCCAGAGTTTGAGCAGAAACCCGGAGAACCTGAAGAAGATGGTGTCGCTGACGGCTGTGCGAACTAGGAACGTCTCCGAGTCAGTAGCCTGTAGGTATTCAAGGCATGACTTGGGTATACCACGAGTGTGTTTTGAAGGCTTCCGCTGTTTTTAGTGTGTGTTCCTGCCCTGCGTGGTAGTTGTTTTCAACTCAGTCAGGTGACCAGTTGTGTAAGGCGTGTATTCGTGTAGTGGATGTTGTAAACTGCAATGCCAACTCGAATATGTTGTTCACGACTAACTGATCATGGGATCGTGAATGTATGCATACTGGAGGTCTCGGACTGCTAGTCTGGGGTCCCCACATCAAGCGGTGTTCGTCATCAAGCTTGACGTGGAAGCTCTAGTGAAGCATCTCGAAGAAATCTTATACTTGATGCTTGCCACCCATTTGGAGATTGTGGCCTTGTGAATATTTGGCGGGAAGGGTCTCTCCCATAAAGGTGCATGTGGTAGCTAGTCTCTCCCATAATGGTGTATGGGGGAGCAACTTGCAAGTCTTTATCAAGCGGAGCCTGTGCTAGCAAGCACGATCAAGAAAGAGGATCCAACTTGAGAGCGTCAAGATCGTCATCATCTAGATCAAGTGGAATGCTCAACATGAAAGGTACGATCTTGATATGTTTTCTTTTTTACCGGTCTCATGCTTTTGGGGGACCAGGTTATAGGATCGATTGTCGTACTATCAAGAGGGGCTCTCAAGTGAGTAACTTGATCAAATCATTGTGGAGAGCTCAAACCTTTGCATACTTGCATATCATCTATCTTGGTTCTTATTTTACTTTAATTTCCTTGGGTTTTGTTTCTTGTCATGATCTTAATAACAAGCCAAGGTTTACCAAAAACGGATTTCATAAGAAAAACTTGTTGCGTTTTCGATGGTGAAAATATCTGGGCCGTCTTTGAGAATGTTACCACACCTTCCATGTGTGGTAACTTCTCCATTCTTTGAGTTATCAAGATTATATCTCTATTTTTGGATAGTCCTTGTTGTTATCTTTCCAACCCAATTGGATTCACCTCCTTCAGAGTTCATTCGCAAAAGTTATGTGTGTTTTTGGTGTTGGAGGTTTTACCGGTTGTTCCTTTTAGAGAAGAACTTTCCTCATTTGGTTTTAAGTTCCATTGTTGTGCAATGATGTTTCTCTGCATGATCTTGTAGATCTCATCGTTGTGAATTTAGCGATCTAATGATCATCGAAAATGGAGTATGAATGCAAAAGTTATGGCGTTTCAAGTTCAGCCTCACAAACATAAGGTAATCGGAAATTCCCAACCGGAAATTTCGGTTCAACCGGAAAATCCGGGTTCTGAAGAGGCCAGCCGAAAATGGCTAAGGATTAAAGGTTTTCGGGCCTGATGGTAACCAGAAATTTCAACAGGAAATTTGGACCGGAAATTTCAACCGGAATATCCTGTTCAACTTTGAACCAGAATATCATGTTCACTCTGCACACCAAACGATTAGTTTTTGAGGGGACTTATTTAAGGGGGTCTTCTTCCCCATTGGTCCCCAAGTTTTCCCAAGCACGTTTTTCCCCTCTCTCTCCCACCATTGTTGACCTTGGAAAGCTTGACCCCTATTAATCCCTCCATGATTCTTGCATCTCTTTGAGGGAAAAGTGAGAGGAGATCTAGATCTACATTTCGACCAATCCATCTTCCTTCTTAGTAAGGGAAAGCTAGTAGATCTTGATCTTGGAGTTCTTGGTTTTTCTCCTCCATTGTTCTTCCTCTTTTATTCCCCCATAAGCATTTGTTGCTTTGTTGGAATTTGAGAGTGAAGGATTTGAGCACTTGTGCATTTGCCATTTGCATTGGTAGCATTGGTTTGCTCTCTCCACGAGAATTCGTGGAAGTGAAAGTTTGTGGACTTGTTACTCTTGGGTCTTGGACCCTAGACAACTTAAGGTGTTCTTGGGAGCCTCCAATTGAGTTGTGGATGTGTGCCCCAAGATTGTGGTGACATCGAGAGCCTCCAGTTAAGTTGTGGATGTGTGCCTCGAGATTGAAGGTTGCCAATAGTGGAAGGTGAACTAGGCCTTTGTGGCGAGATTCATCGAAGAATAGGGTGAGGCCTTTGTGGCATTGAGTAGGCCTCTTGTGGCGATCTCACACCCCTCCAACGAGACGTACTCCCCTCAAAGGGAGGAACTCGGGAGTACATTGCCTCGGTTATTTCTATACACGAGCTTTTTACTTATGCAATTTACATTTTCATAGCCTTTGTGCTTGAAGTCATATATCTTTATATCACCTTGTTACTTTTCTTTCTTAGCATAAGTTGTTGGTGCACATAGTTGATCTTAGAATATTTAGGCGGCGTGCTTGTTAATTTTATCACCTAGTTTATTTCCGCATTTAGCAGCCTTAACCAGAAAAGTTTTAATCGCCTATTCACCCACCCTCTAGGCGACATTGTTGTCCGTTCACAAGAGCCTGGATCTTTTTACTCATCATCCTCCTCACAAATATTTCCAACACAATCCAATAAGTAGGGAGGATTAGAGATAATAGTTTTGGAGGTGGGAGGAATTACCGAAGTGGCTTTTGCCATAAGACATGTAGGTCGGATAGGAGAGTTCTCATTGGGGGGATTTAAATACAGAGGCCGATGAAGAGGAGGATGTATCTATGGAGACGTGGGTCACATCTACACCTTCATATTCTCCTTCATCTCCAGAGATGTATGTTTCCAACATGGCTCCTTCCTGAACATATAGATCCCTTGGAACTCTTCTAGCCAAGTTCTTGTTTTGAGGGTATTTGGACTTGTCTTTGCGAACAAGCTTGCCTTCATTCTCTTCTCTTGGCTCAAATGGAAACTCTTTGATGAAGTGAGTTGCACTTCCACAATTGTAGCATGTCCTTGGCCGCTCCCCCTTCTTCTTATAGTTCTTGTTTCTTGGGGGTCTAGGAGGACCAGCCTTATGAGCTTCCCATCTCTTCCAATAGCCATGCATGGCGAGATCAATGCACTTGTGAGCACCCTTGTATGTGTCCTCATAGTCCTCTTCATCATCATCAAGTTCCTCAACCTCTTCAACACGAGCAACTGCCTTGGACTTCAAAGCTAGGTTGGGTGTTTTTTCCAAACCTCTTGAGCAGGCAGGGGCATCATCGGCACTCTTGTGAGATAGAGATATAGCAATAAACTCACTAAGAACACCAATGGATTTGAGGGATTTTTAGTATGTCCTTGTACGAATGCTTGGTGCGAGGTTCTTCTCAAAAGGAGCAATGTGAAAGTGCAAACGCGCTTAAATCATCTTGTTTTGGTGTTTGTTAACAACACATGTAATCTAATAGGTGTTTGATGTATTTCAGGGGTTTACTTCAACATATTATCATTTGTGGTGATGAGGTACAAAAAGGAGCTGTTGTCCAAAATCTCTGTTCTCTGGAGTTTTCTCCAGGCCGGAGTCTCCGGTCTACCAGACCGGAGTCTCCGGTGTGCATATTTGCTCCAGGGAATTCGCTAAGGAATTTTTGGTGTCGCGCACTGTACCCACACCGGAGAGTGACCGGAGACTGTCCGGAGTCTCCGGTGTGGGATCTTCTTCCAAGATTTTCGCTAAGGACTGGATGGTGTCGCGCACTGTACCCACACCGGAGACCTGCCGGATACTTACCGGAGTCTCCGGTGTGAGTACAATTCCCCTTTGCTCGCAAGACCACAGACACCCTCTGCGCCTTTTCGAAGCACCAAGACCGGAGTCTCCGGTCTAACAGACCGGAGTCTCCGGAGTGAATATCCGCTGAAGAATTGGGGCACCGGAAACTGTCCGGAGTCTCCGGCCCAGACCGGAGTCTCCGGTCTTTACACCGGAGTCTCCGGTGTGATTTTCGCCAGAAAAGCTCCAACGGCTCTTTGCATTTATGGGGGGTATAAATACCCCCTCCCCTCCACCAACCTCAAGCTAGCTCGACCAGACTTAAAGACTCCATTGTTGAAGCTCAACCACCTTGCTAGATCTCCCAATCCAACCACCCAAAAGCCTAGATCTTTGGTGGATTGAAGGAGAAGGCCCCGATCTACGTCTTCACCAACCGGATTTCATTTCCCCTCTCCTTTGCTTGAGGAATCTTGGCCTAGGGTTTCCTCATGTGGAGAACCTAGGCTTCTTGCTACTCTTGGTGATTTGTGAGTGTTGGGAGCCCCCAATTAAGTTGTGGGTGTGTGCCCCAAACTTGTTTGTAAAGGATTCGATCCCCGCCTCAAAGGGGTTCTATAGTGGAAGGTGAACTAGGCCTTTGTGGCGGAGTTCATCGGAGAATAGGGTGAGGCCTTTGTGGCGTTGAGTAGGCCTTCGTGGCGAGCTCACACCCCTCCAACGAGACGTACTCCCTTAACAAGGAGGAACTCGGGAATACATCGTGTCTCCGTGTGCTTCCATCGGTTATCTCGTTCCTCCCTATTTACTTCTAGTACTTGTTACATTTATTGTTGTACTAGTTGCATTAAGTGTTGTTCTAGTTGCCTTAATTGCTTGCCTTGTCATATAGGTAAATTCACCCCTAGTTGCATAATCTAGAGAATTTACCTTCTTGTCGAGCCTAAATCTTAAGAAAAATTAAAATTGGTCGTAGCACCTATTCACCCCCCCCCTCTAGGTGCCTATACTTTACTTTCAATTGGTATCAGAGCCTCGGCTCTTCTATCGGGCTTAACCGCCTAAGAGTTTAAGTATGGGTGATGAGGATGACGCTCCGTCCGAAGGAAATGTGTCCATGAATGATCTCAATGCTTTGAGAGAATCATTGACCTCATCCATAGACACTAAATTTGAGGAGTTGCGTCTACTCATGACAACACTCCTCAAAGCCAAGGAACCGGAGGTGGTCGACTCATCCCCTCCGGAAACGGAGGGTGCCAAGATTGGGGTTGATGGTGAACCACCTAAAACTGCTTCCGCCGAACAATCCTCTAAGAAGAGTGCGAGTGGAAAGGAAGGATATCATGCCGTAGAAGGCTCATATTCTCCCGATCCTCCCATTCCTTTTCCTCATATAATTCCTAGGGGAGATCCACCTAAAATTGATGCATATTCTTTTCGTGAATGGCAATACTACATGGAGACTCACTTGAACTCTTCTTGTATAGATCTTTGGAGAATCACTCGTGATGGATACAAGCCATATGATCCCAAGAATCTCACAAGAAGAGAGGTTGTAGATTGCCAACTCAATTACACCGCTTTATCCATCCTTCATCAAGCCGTGGGCCCCAATCACATGCCGCATCTTCAACACTTCTCCACCGCCAAAGAAACATGGGATGCACTTGTCATCATGTTTGTTGGGAATGAAAGCATGCAAAGAAATCGCTATGACACCTTGACCAATGAGGCCGAAGGATTTTTCATGCGTGATGGAGAAGATCACGTTGACATGTATCGGAGGCTCAAATCTCTTGCCACCGCTTTCTCTAATGCGGGTGCAACACATATTGATGATGCTTGGATCAAGAGGAAGTTCATAATTGCCGTGATGCCTTTTGAGGGCACGGATATGAAGAGCATTCAAGGGAGACATGATTTCTCCATCATGACCTCTACCCAAGTCATGCAAGAATTGAGCTCCTACAAAGTGCAAACCAAGAATGCTCTTGACAACCGTGCTAGGGCCATTGGGATGCATCAAGGAGCTTCCGTTGCTTTGAAGGCCAAGGTGTTGGCAAGAGAAGTTGAGAATGATGAAGATGGTGAAGAAGCATTGCCTCCTTTGAAGGAACAAGAATATGATCCCGTTCTAAAGGATCTAATTGCTCTCACCGTGCAAAAATTTTGGAACAATCCCCCAAAAGGCAAGAAATTTGTTGAGGAAAAGACCAAGTCTCGTTATGGTAATGATGGGGCTCAAAGAGTGAGATCTTGCTTCAATTGCCAAGACAAGTACCACTTCATTGCGGAGTGCCCCTATGAGAATAGAGAGAACCATAGCGGGAAGCTCATCCGCAAGGACAAGTCCAAGGTTGAATACAAGAAACCTCACTTCAAGAAGAAACCTTTCAACAAGAAGACCCCCACCAAGTTTGTGCTCTTGACTCAAGAGGAGTATGATTCCGGGAGTGATGAAGAAGAAGAAACCACAAGTGAAGTGGCCGCTCTAGCTATTGCTTCCACTCCATCTTCGTCATCTCTCTTTGAATCCCCCAATGAAAATCTTCCTCAACGCAATGCCAAGTGCTTCATGGCTAAGACCACGGAGGTATCATCTTCTCCTAACTCTAAGACCCCTAGTGAACTAGAACATATTGCTAGTCTTAGAGAAGAAGAGGAAAGGGCCTCTTTGGACCGATTTATGTCTAACATGCAAGGGGAGACCAAGAAGTACTTTGAGCATCTCATGAGGCAATTGGGAGAGGCCCAAGAGTCTCTTGAGAAGAAAGGTGAGATTGAGAGAAGGGATGCGGATGAAATTTCATCCCTCTCAATGACTCTTGAAGAAGAGCATGATGGTAGAGTTTCTCTAGAAGATGAACTTGAAACTATTGAAACTACCCATAATGAACTTGTCTCTAAAATCATTAAGGAACGTGATCTTGCTATTGCTAAATATAAAAAGGCTAAAAAGGATAAAGTAGAGTTTGGGGTTGGTCATGGTAAACTAACCGAGGAGTTTGAAAAGCTAACCATTGCTCACAAAGCTTTGGAAAGCGAACACTCATCCCTCAAAGAGTTGCATGAACAACTTCAAACTCAACTTACTCAATTTAACCATCCTAGCACTTCTACTTCTTCTTGTGATCATGCAAATATTATTGAAGAAAATGCTAGGTTGAAGGATGAGCTAGCAAGGCTCAAGGGCAAAAGCACTCAAGTTGAAAAGGTGGTGCTTGCCACCCCACAAGTGGTTGCCTCAAGCTCTAATGTGGTCATTTCTAGATCACAATTGAGTGCTCCAAGGCAACAAGTGGGCAAGCAAGGTCTTGGCTATATAGCCAAGAAAAAGAACAAGAAGAAGAAGAACAAGAAGAAGAACAAGAATGGTGCTTCGGGTGGTATTGTCATTAGGGACAATCCTACTCATAGCACACCCGCACAAGCAAGCAATGGTGCCTCAAGTAGTAATGTCATGAGGGACAACACTACTCGTAGCACCTCCGCGGGAACTAACAACCCACACCATTTCTTATATGTTGATTATTATGGTGTTGTGCAAGCTAAATATGTTGGTCCTATTGAGGGTTTTATTGACTACACTATATGGGTTCCAAAGACCCTTGTTGCTAACATGAAGGGACCCAACTTGGGTCCTAACTCTAGTCAATGATCTCTTGCAGGACTATGCTTCCGGTGGGACTAAATGGATTCTTGATAGTGGATGCACTAATCATATGACCGGAAGCAAAGAACTTGTGACGGAGTTGCAACCAAATGACATCCAAGCAACCGTCACCTATGGGGACTCGTCCAAGTCTAAGGTATCCGGATTTGGCAAGGTTGTGGTGGCTCCCGATATCACTATCGTGAACGTCATGCTTGTCGAATCCCTTGGTTACAATTTACTTTCCGTCCGTTCTCTTAGTAAGATGGGTCTTTCCGTCTTCTTTGATGGTGATATTGTGGTCCTTTTGAGAAGCAAGACTCTTGACGTCGTTCACGTGGGACATGTTGAAAATGAGTTGTATGTGGTGGACTTTTCGAAGTCAACCAACACTCAAGCAATGTGTCTTTTCGGGAAGGCGGACTTGGGATGGTTGTGGCATCGCCGCCTATCCCATGTCAACATGAGAACTTTGCAAAGTCTTCACAAAAGTGGCCTTATTGTTGGACTAAAAGAAAATGTTTCCTTTGCAAAGGATCGTGTTTGTAGGTCGTGTGTTGAAGGGAAGATGCATGACATTGTGCACAAGGCCAAGACTATTATTTCATCAAAGAGGATCTTGGAGCTTCTCCATGTTGATCTCTTTGGTGCCGTGCCCGAGGCGAGTCTTGGCGGCAAGAAGTATTGCTTGGTGATTGTCGATGATTTCTCAAGATACACTTGGGTTTATTTCTTCAAGTGCAAGAGTGAGACCCAACAAACCATCATCGACTTCTCCAACGAAGTGCAACGTCAACACAATGTGCAAATCATGGCTATTAGGAGTGATAATGGTTCGGAGTTCAAGAACTATACATTGAATGAATTTCTTAGTGAAGAAGGCATTCGCCACCAATACTCCGCCACTTACACTCCTCAACAAAATGGTGTTGCCGAAAGGAAGAATCGCACTCTCTTGGATATGGCAAGGACCATGTTGGCGGAGTACTCTTCTCCCCAATATTTATGGGCCGAGGCCATATCCACCGCATGCCACTCCTCCAACCGCCTCTACATCCGCAAAGGCTTGTGCAAGACCCCATATGAGATCCTCACCGGCAACAAGCCCAACGTATCCTACTTCCGGGTATTCGGTTGTAAGTGCTTTTATTTGATCAAGGGTGTTAGGTTGTCGAAATTTCAATCCAAAACTATTGAGGGTATTTTTGTTGGTTACGGTGCCGAATCCCACACTTATAGAGTCTATGACAAAGCCTCACGGATTGTCATAGAATCTTGTAGTGTGGTTTTCGAGGAAAATGACGGCTCCCAAGTGGCGCAATTTCATGTTTCAAATGTAGATGTTGAAATGCCTCAAGAAGCCATAGGAAGGATGGGTGTGGGATTCTTCCGCCCCATCGAGGGACACCTTATGGCGACTCGAGAAGGACTATGCTCTACCCAAGTGGAGCCCTCCTCTACATTTGAAGATCAAGCCAAGGAGCCAACCACTACACCTAACCGAGAACACATTCAAGACCCTCCTCTCATTGATCAAGTGACTCCGCAAGTCGTACCCACTCCTCTCTCTAATGCGAGTCAAGATCAAGGCCAAGATCATTCTTCCTCGTCATCCTCTTCTCAAAATGAAGCTAGTGTTGAAGATATTGTTGTTGACAATGTTGATGATCAAGGCCATGATAGTCAAGATGGGGACCCAAATGATCAAGATGATCAAGTATCTCCTCCTCGCAATAATGAGGAGATCGAAGCCCGTCGCATCAAAAGGATAAGAAGAGCTTTGAAGCTAATTGATGCCCAAGATGACAAGGTCTTGGAGGATGTTCAAACTAGAAGATCCACTAGAAGGCAATTGGCTCATTTTTGTGAGCATCAAGCTCATATCTCTATGGTGGAGCCTAAGAAAGTGTTTGAAGCTCTTGAGGACTCCGATTGGGTTGAAGCTATGCATGATGAGCTCAATAACTTTGAGCGCAACAAGGTTTGGAGATTGGTTGAGAAACCCAAGGATTGCCACAATGTTATTGGCACCAAGTGGATATTCAAGAACAAGCAAGATGAGAATGGCATTGTCATTAGGAACAAGGCAAGATTGGTTGCTCAAGGTTACACCCAAGTTGAAGGCATTGACTTTGATGAAACCTACGCGCCCGTGGCTCGCCTTGAGTCCATCCGTATCCTCCTTGCTTATGCATCCTCACATAATTTCAAATTGCAACAAATGGATGTGAAAAGTGCCTTCTTGAATGGTCCTCTCAAAGAGGAGCTATATGTCAAGCAACCTCCGGGGTTTGAGAATCTCAACTTTCCTAACCACGTTTACAAACTTGACAAGGCTCTCTATGGTCTCAAACAAGCACCTCGTGCTTGGTATGAGCACCTTAGGGAGTTGTTAGATGATCGTGGTTTCGAAGTTGGGAAGATTGACCCCACTCTCTTCACCAAGAGAGTAAAGGGAGAGCTTTTCATATGCCAACTCTATGTGGACGATATCATCTTTGGCTCAACTAACCAAGCTTTCAATAATGAGTTCTCTAAGCTTATGACTGACAGGTTCGAGATGTCTATGATGGGTGAGCTTAAATTCTTCCTTGGCTTTGAGATCAAGCAATTGGCCCGTGGTACCTTCATTTCTCAAGCCAAGTATACTCAAGACATGCTCAAGAGGTTTAACTTCCAAGAGGCAAAGATCAAAACCACTCCTATGCAAGTCAAGTGTCATCTATCACGCAATCCAAAAGGGAGTAAGGATGTGGATCAAAAACTTTATCGTTCTATAATTGGTTCTTTGCTCTATCTTTGTGCATCTAGACCCGATATCGTTTTGAGTGTAGGTGTGTGTGCAAGGTATCAAGCGGCTCCTAAGGATTGCCACTTCGTGGCGGTTCATAGGATCTTTCGTTATTTGGTTCATACCCCAAGATTTGGTTTGTGGTACCCAAAGGGGGCACAATTCTCTCTCAATGGTTATACGGATTCCGATTGGGCGGGTGATCAAGATGATAGGAAGTCAACTTCCGGGGCTTGCCAATTTCTTGGTAGGTCCCTTGTAAGTTGGTCCTCGAAGAAACAAAATTGCATTTCACTCTCCACCGCCGAAGCCGAGTATGTTGCCGCCGCTAGTGCATGCACCCAATTGTTATGGATGAGGCAAACTCTTAAGGAATATGGTGTCCATTTGGACAAAGTGCCTCTTTTATGTGACAATGAAAGTGCCATCAAGATTGCTTACAACCCGGTGCAACACACAAGGACGAAGCACATTGAAATTCGCCACCACTTCATCCGTGATCACGTGGCAAGAGGAGACATTGCACTAAGTTATGTGCCCACCAAGGACAATCTTGCGGATATATTCACGAAGCCACTTGATGATGCAAGATTCTTGTTCTTGAGGAATGAGCTAAATGTGATTGATTCAAGGAGCTTGACTTGACTATCTTGCACACACCCCTATAGATGAAACGTTTTTGAGTCTAGATATAGGCATGGACATAGGGGGAGTGTTATCCTAACACATTGGGTTCTCCCTCCCCCCATTATGCCCAAAGCAAAAATTCATTGTAATCTCTCTTTTTCTAATGTTGAATTGTGAGCTTCAATGTTGAGTAATGGCAATGCCCCCAAGATATATCTTCGCGGTTGCATACCATAAACTCTTACATGGTGGCCTAGGCCACCAACCTCTTCCGTCAAGCATTGGTTCTTATTTGCGAGCTTTTGGCATTTTTTGTGTTAAGAGATGTACTCACCATTTGATGTTCTTCATTTTCTTCTCGTTGTTTTTTGAGTACATTTTTTCCTCCTTGTGTTGTTTCTGTGTTTCGTGCCAAAAACTCATATTTGGTGTTTTCGAGCATTACATGTTCTTTTGGGTTGTGTTTCTGGTGAAAGACCGGAGACTCCGGTGTACCATACCGGAGACTCCGGCCAGGCCGGAGACTCCGGTGTTAACACCGGAGACTCCGGTGTGCTGCGGGTGCTATTTAAACTGGGGGCTGAGGGAAGTTAGGGTTTCATTCCCCACTTCCCCCACGCCCCCCCAAAGCACTGCTGCGCCGCCGCCTTCGCCAGGAGCCGTCCCGGGGCGATTTCCTCCGCCCCCAACCTTCCCCTTGCCTCTCCCATCCGTGGAGGGACAATGACAGGCCAAGGAAGCAAGGGTACATCCTCTCCCCCTCGTGTGTTCTCTGTTTTTTCATCTAGATCTGAAAACCTAGGTGACCTTTTTGGGGATGATGCACTTTCTGTTGGTAGAACTTTCTATGGCTAGTTTTTGTGTGCAGAACTTGCTTAGATTCATCAGTAGAACCCTCTGTTAAGAACCCTGCACCTTGCTGTTTATCAGACCGGAGACTCCGGTGTCTCAGACCGGAGACTCCGGTGTCTCAGACCGGAGACTCCGGTGTGGTTCTTTCAGATGCGTCTGCTGGTGCATCTGTAGTGTTTCTGCACCTCGTTGGACATGTATGCTCATTTTCCTTGTTTTCTCTGTTGTTGTTCTGTTTGTGTTGGATTTCAGGAAAAAAGTTGAAGGCCGTGGTCAAGCGAAAGTCTCGCCCTCACTCCCGCAACTATATGGTTGTTGATGAAGCCACCGGTCTTTATGGTCAGAGGGGTGCCTTTGAGAGTGAGAGGCGTCAGAAAAACAAGCACGAAAGCAGAATGAATGCTGAAATTGCAAAGAAGGCAAGATATGATTCTTTATCCTCAGTGGTTTCCTTGAGCAAGAAGGAGTACAGGCTTATGAGGGGTCGTCCTTTCTTCGAGATGCCCCGCACTGCTCATACAGCCCACTATTGGAGGAGGGAGTCCGAGTTGATCATGGAGGAGATCTATTCTCAGTTCAGGCAGCCCGTGTGTCCACAGAAAGTCCTTGACTTAGAGGCACTTGGCAGATCTGAGTACTTTGAGGAGGCAGTCTGGGTCACTAGGAAACTGGGTCTCGAGCAGCTTGTGGGCATTCAGCAGAACTACAACCCTCCTATTATCCAGCAGTTCTTTGCCACTGTCCCTCTTGCTGAAGATGAGAAGGTCACTATGAAGTGGATGTCTGGGACAGTGGAGTGCGAGTCGTCCATGGAACGATTTGCTGAGCTTCTTGGTTACCCTTGGGGAGAAGGGAATGGTGAGCGTATGCACGTTCATGGAGTTGCTTATGATAAAAAGCGCATGGCTCCTATGTATGACAAGCTCTCCAGCTGCGGCACTGCCAAGAATCTGAAGAGGGTCTACAACATTTGCCTTCGTCTCTTTCGCTGCAACATTGCTCCCAAGGTGGGGAATGTTGATGCTATTCGTGGTGGCCTAGTGAACCTCCTTTATCAGGCTTTCCAGTGTCACCTTGCCGGCCCTGATGGAGAGGGGTTTGAGATTGACGTGATGCACTTTATTAAGGAGGAGATTTACTGTGCTATGATTGAGATCAAGAAGGTGCCTGTCTATGCTCCATATGTGATGAGGCTCATTCTTGACCAGCTGCCTGGCTTAGCCCACGATACTGTACACCCTGTTGGCTCCCTCCAGATTCTGTCCGGACGCTCTCGTGATGATGATGACACTCCCATGGGGGATGTTGAGGCACCTTCTGGCTCTAGGAGGAAGAATGCCGATCCTCCCTCTCGCCGCTCTAGCAGGGAGGAGACTCAGGATGAGATGAAGAAGCTCACGTGGTTCCAGCGTAACATTCTTTGCATGACTGTGGCTGTGCACAAGGAGAACCATGTTGCTTATAAGGAGAGACGCGAGCTGAAGAAGATGATCACCAAGCTGCATGACCATGCGGGCCTTGGTGCTACCCCTCCTATGGGCACTCCTCCCACCACTCCACCCACCCCTCCCACTGCTTCTGTGACTATGTCCTATGAGGGGTGGAACATTGATCAGTATCCTTGGGGTGACTTTGAGGATGTCACCTCGGCTCCTTCTACCTCGACTCACCGTGCTAGGACCCCGGAGATTGAGGAGGACTTCGTTGATGATCAGCCTGAGGATGATCCAGAGGATGAGGACCTTGGTGACTTTGCCTCCGGTGATGATGATGATGATGCTGGGAGTGGAGCTGATGATGATGATGGTGACACAGAACCAGGGAAGGATGATGATGAGGACTACGAGGATGAGGACTGAGCTTGTTGGACCACGGTGTTCTCTTCGCCCCTTTTTTGGTGTCTCGATGCCAAAGGGGGAGAAGTAGCTTTGGCTTGGCTTCTCCTTTTTTTTGCTTCGGAACACAAGTCGTTGAAATTGATTTGCCTCTTATGGCTTGTGTTCCCACTATCCTAGTTGATTTCGATTTTACGTGTTTAGTGAACTATGGTTGTTATTTGTGAGAGACCTTGTGGTGAAGCTATCTTATATTTATCATATCCTTGTCTCTACTACTTGTAATTGTTCACTAATGTTTGTTCAAGTGGGGCTTTGTTTGTGAAAAATAGGGGGAGCTCACTTGTGAGTGCTCTATCTTTTACAAACTTAGCCTAGCTATGTTTTAATTGCCATTTTATGTGTGTTGTCATCAAACACCAAAAAGGAGGAGATTGAAAGTGCAAACGCGCTTAAATCATCTTGTTTTGGTGTTTGTTAACAACACATGTAATCTAATAGGTGTTTGATGTATTTCAGGGGTTTACTTCAACATATTATCATTTGTGGTGATGAGGTACAAAAAGGAGCTGTTGTCCAAAATCTCTGTTCTCTGGAGTTTTCTCCAGGCCGGAGTCTCCGGTCTACCAGACCGGAGTCTCCGGTGTGCATATTTGCTCCAGGGAATTCGCTAAGGAATTTTTGGTGTCGCGCACTGTACCCACACCGGAGAGTGACCGGAGACTGTCCGGAGTCTCCGGTGTGGGATCTTCTTCCAAGATTTTCGCTAAGGACTGGATGGTGTCGCGCACTGTACCCACACCGGAGACCTGCCGGATACTTACCGGAGTCTCCGGTGTGAGTACAATTCCCCTTTGCTCGCAAGACCACAGACACCCTCTGCGCCTTTTCGAAGCACCAAGACCGGAGTCTCCGGTCTAACAGACCGGAGTCTCCGGAGTGAATATCCGCTGAAGAATTGGGGCACCGAAAACTGTCCGGAGTCTCCGGCCCAGACCGGAGTCTCCGGTCTTTACACCGGAGTCTCCGGTGTGATTTTCGCCAGAAAAGCTCCAACGGCTCTTTGCATTTATGGGGGGTATAAATACCCCCTCCCCTCCACCAACCTCAAGCTAGCTCGACCAGACTTAAAGACTCCATTGTTGAAGCTCAACCACCTTGCTAGATCTCCCAATCCAACCACCCAAAAGCCTAGATCTTTGGTGGATTGAAGGAGAAGGCCCCGATCTACGTCTTCACCAACCGGATTTCATTTCCCCTCTCCTTTGCTTGAGGAATCTTGGCCTAGGGTTTCCTCATGTGGAGAACCTAGGCTTCTTGCTACTCTTGGTGATTTGTGAGTGTTGGGAGCCCCCAATTAAGTTGTGGGTGTGTGCCCCAAACTTGTTTGTAAAGGATTCGATCCCCGCCTCAAAGGGGTTCTATAGTGGAAGGTGAACTAGGCCTTTGTGGCGGAGTTCATCGGAGAATAGGGTGAGGCCTTTGTGGCGTTGAGTAGGCCTTCGTGGCGAGCTCACACCCCTCCAACGAGACGTACTCCCTTAACAAGGAGGAACTCGGGAATACATCGTGTCTCCGTGTGCTTCCATCGGTTATCTCGTTCCTCCCTATTTACTTCTAGTACTTGTTACATTTATTGTTGTACTAGTTGCATTAAGTGTTGTTCTAGTTGCCTTAATTGCTTGCCTTGTCATATAGGTAAATTCACCCCTAGTTGCATAATCTAGAGAATTTACCTTCTTGTCGAGCCTAAATCTTAAGAAAAATTAAAATTGGTCGTAGCACCTATTCACCCCCCCTCTAGGTGCCTATACTTTACTTTCATAATGGCCTTGACAAACTTCCTCTTTATCCACTCATCGGTGATCTCCTCTTTTCCAAAATCCCTCAATTAATTTGCGAGGGTGACGGTTCTTCTATAGAGCTCTTTCAGAGTCTCATCCTCTTGCGTGACGAAGTTCTCGGCCTTTTTAAGAGGAACATCATTGTCGCACCCTGATTTCTAGGGGATACTCACCGTACGAACTGGATAGCAGATGCTTGGATTATGGGGCATAACTGCTCCCACGTCCCAGCTTCCTGGTAGGCCTGCGCTTATGCGCGACAACACAAGCTCTGCTATTCCATCGTCGATGTAAACTATCCACTAGAGATCAAAGGCACTTCCGTCGACGTACTTCAAACCATACACACATGGTACGTCAACGGCGTTTAACAAGTGATATCACAACAGATCTCTACGACACAAAAGATTGAAATAAGTTGCAAATGGCTCTCATTAGAGCAGAGATAGCAAATACAATCATTCAGAGGGCACCTGCCCCAACAATACATCATTACAATACAGCGGAAGCATTCAACATGTCTGAGTACAGACAAGAACCAAATAGGCCTAAGAGGCCGGAAACAAACAGACGGAGCCCATCCACGAAGTCTCGGATCCTGCCCGGGTCCGCGATCTACCCGTCAGCAGTCTCGTCATGATCCACGTAGTAGCCACCATGTAGATCCTCGGAAACGTCGGTCTGCGGAAACCACAGCCCCAAAGGGGTCAGTACACCAACGTACTGGCAAGCAAGACTCACAATTCACCAAAGTGTAACCCGTCAACACCAAGCACAGATGCCTTGGGTTCCACGGAAGAGAGGGGATATAAAAGATGCTGCAACTGGCTGCGCTAACCAACTACAGAGATTCTATCACTTCCGGCTATCAGAAAGGAGATAAGATCGAGGATTGTAACCAACATGAAAGATAACTTCAAGCAAACCCATCCTGGATCTCGCCCCTTATCCAAAGAAGCAATCCGAGGATAACTCACACTGTTGTAATAGTGATGGTTCAAATTATTGTGTCAATAAGCCTATTACTAGTCAAATTATTAATCATGGGGTGTAACATGTTTGATCATTATGTTTAAGTTGTCCTGAGTACTTGTTAGCCAGTACTTTCACCAAGTAATCCATAACCGCGGAAAACACGGCTTCTCGAGAAGATTATCCCTGCAGGGTTGCACCAATTTGGCCGTACACTCATGAATATCCCGCCAGATGGGATGCCTCCCACCAAGCGGGGCACTCAACACAACCAACCATTCTTCGCATCAAGCCAAAAGAACCTTGGGCGCACGGCTAATCGAGCCCAGAAGAAAATGGACCCTCATAGCACTCTAAGAACGTGTCCCCCTATATGCCGACTACGAAAGTTCCACCCTGGCCTGGGCTCGCAAAAACATGCATGCGGCAAATGGAAAACACGAACTAAATGAGGCGATTTGGACGAGATGCGAATCAGGTCAAGTTGAGGGGGGCGCCCATACTCGCTTCCCAAATGCGGGTAGTGCGCTCATCATGGATCAGTAGACAAGACCCTTTTCCTATTAGGGTCGACACTAGCAGGCTTCAAAACCTCTCATGGGCCTCCTGCCGGTGCCTTATCATCAAATTTATTATTAACAGTAACATTAGTATGATTGATTGATTAAACATCGAGCCCCCACAACGTAAAAGATATAGTAACAGAAAGTAACGGATAACAGACTCGAGCAAAAGCAACCTAAGCATGCTAGATAAGACTAAGGCAACAAGCAAGGGGTTTTAGGTATGGAGGTGAGGCAATATCAAGGTTAAGGGATTCATGTGATGGGTTCGTAACAGAAACAACTACTACTAAGGCTTAGCAGAAAAGAACAACGGAAAGTATCGGTAACCAATGTTGAAAGGAACACAGTGGTTCATGTGAGTGATAACTTGCCTGCAAAACCCAGTAGCCTGGTACTGAGCTAAATCCTTAGAAGGGATGTCGTAAGTATCGTCGGTCTCAACGTCGTCGTATATCCGGGAAGAAGCAAACAGACAATGCAGAAAGATAAACAATCAATATCATGGCATAGGTGCGCAAACATGGGATGATGCATGTCATGTTAATAGATGCATCAGAATAAACTACTTGACAATATAACACAATTTAATTGGACCCATATGCACTGTGAATTGCATATGGATGCAAATGGTTTAGGTTGAAGCAATGAGCTACATTTGATTAACAAGTGTAAGTAGTTAAACATGATGTATGCATGATGATGACAAGAAGTAAACAAGTTAGATGCAATTGGAAAAGGAGTAAAACCAGTGTGGGATTTTTATTTGTTATGTTAGGAATTTTGGTTCCTTATTGATGTCACACAAGTAATTGTTGTTTTCAACAAGTTAAAGTGTTCAAAGCAAATAACAAAGTTGATATTTGAAAAGGTTATCAAATTTTAGTTGGTTTACATGTTTCACATTTTAAAATTGGACTTTGGATTAATTAATTATGAATTAAACAATAATAAACAATTTTTAATTGCATTAAACAAGAATTAAATGGTTTAGGCAATTTTAATTATTCAAAACATGAAACAAATTTTATATTTGGAAATAGGGTTTAATTTTGCATGGAAAACATATTTCATTTGTGGAAATTGGATTTAAAATGAGCAAGTTATTATTTTGGCAATTTTAAATGCAATAATTAAGAAACAGTTGTTTTCAGCAATTTAAAATATTCAAAACAGCAAACAAAATTTATATTTGGAAAGTACATGAAAAGTTGATTGGAAAACATATTTGGTTTGTGAAATTTGGAATTTTTATGAGCAAGTTATGAATTTTGCAAATTTAAGTGAATTTGACAAGTTTTCAAATTTTGCACCAATTTAAAATATTCAAAACAGTAAACAAATTTTATATTTGAAAAGAACATTTAATTTGGTATTGAAAACATATAAAAAATGTTGGAATTGGAGTTAAAATGAATTTATTATGCAATTTCCAAAATTTAGGGTAAATCTGCCATTTTTAATGCACTAGGGGCTTAGAAAATATTTCCCAGGGGCTAGATTTTAGTAACAGGGGCCTAGTTGTGATTCTGTGGAAGTTCTGTACCAAAACATTGCGAAAAAAATAAAAGTTGGTTTTTGGTGGGAGGTGGGATTCGATCCCCCGCCCCCCTGCCTGATGCGCAAGGAACCAAACCAGATGGGATGGTGAGCTGTTGTTGGTACAAGGGAATGCGCGGGGTGGATAAGTTGTACTCGCGGGATAAACTCTGAACTAACTGAACCTGAGCGGAACATCACGGACAGAGCATCGATGGAACGATGGCCTCCTGGCAGCGATCTGCTGCACCGCTCGCCGGCGAGGAGGCCGCTTGCGGGAGGGCCGTGCGCTGCGGGCGGTGGGTGATGGCCAAGGGGAGTGGGAGGAGTCGAGGGGAGGTCGAGGGGCGGTGCTCACCTTGGCTCGGATCGGACAGGGAGCAGCAGGTGCAGGTCGGGGCAGAAAAAAATGGCGGACTTCTCCGGCACGGCGTGGCCGCCGTGTTGCCTCCCGGCAAACGACGAGGTGATGGCGAGCATCGGGGGACATCCCCGATTCCATTCCCGCCTTTGTATGCTCCTCGAGGTGAAGGTGGTGGCCGGCGATGAGGGACTAAGGTGGAGCTACGGTGGTGTGGTGATGTTCAGCTACGGTGGCTGTGATGGATTCGGTTCAGAGCAGAGGGAGGATCAGAGCAGAGGGAGAGGAAGGAAATCGGCGGCGCTGCGTGATGGAGAAGGAGGTGGAGGACCTAGGGCTAGCAAGGAGCCCTAGGGCATGGATATAAGGGGGAGGGGAGAGCTGCTCGGCCGTTCCTCCTCTGAAGCAGTCGACGTGGATGCAGTGGATTCTCTGCCGTACAGAGCTAGAAGAAAAGGGAGGGGGTATGGGCCAAGGTGGTAACGGGCTGGGCTGTTGGGGCTGCTGCTGCCTCTCCTCTCCTTTTATTATTCTTTCTGTTTTATTATTTTTTTTTTGTAGCAAATGCTTTGGAAGAAAACTGTTAGGGTTTTGGCTATAGAAAAATTTGAAAAAAATTAGTTAAGCCTTTTAGGTAAATAGAAACCACATTGCATGCTTGGTTTTCAAAATTTTGGTTTTAAAATGGTAGCTTGTGTTTGAAACCAAATAGAACCAATTTTTATTATTAAAACACCATTTGGAAACAACAATTTAAATAGGGTTACCCCTAGGTTTAAAATATGATTTTAAGAATAAAAACATGTGGTGAATTGTTATGTTTTCAAAAGAGTGCTGATTTGAAACTTGGTTTGAAATGGAAAATGATTTAGTAGTTAATGATTTAATTAATTGATTTGATAATTGGTTTGATTAAAGCAACAAATTGAGAAGTGAAAAACAAAGAATAAAAGGGGTGTTTTTATTTGTTATTTTGGTTCCAAAAGTTGTAACAGAACAAGTATGAAAACATGCATTTGAAATTGTTTGATTTTTCATTGTGAAAACAAAGAATAACAGATGCAACACAACAGAAACAAATGCAACAATATGATGACATGATGCAAAACTTTAATTAAACAGGGAATCAAACATTCTATGGGGTAGTTTTCATACTTGGGATGTTACAAAACGCCCCCCCTTGAAGGAATCGCGCCCCGAGATTCCTACTGAGAAAAGAAAAGGTCCGGAAACTTCTTGGGAAGATCTTCTTGAGCTTGACACGTGAAACACATCGTGCACATTGGATAGACGTCAGGAAATTAGCAAACCACCGGAACATTTTCAAGTAATGGGAGAGGTTTTGTATTGAGGGTGTATAGCTGGATAGAATTTGATTCATTTGGAGAATAGACTATCTGGCTAGAATGGTAGAACAGAGTTATTGACATCAATGCAACACCAAGAATGACATCAATGTCAGAATCATCAACATGAGAGTAACGAGGAATATGTGGCCTCTCATTAGAATTGGATTGTTCTTACTTATCTTTGGAAATCAACATTTGAGATTCCGGAGAGTGAACGGAGTTTTGATTGCTTAGTGGAACCAGAATTGGGTTGTATGTTGTGGAAAAGATTGTTGACACAAAGGAATGTGATTCTCCGGTATGAAATAACACTTTAGCTGGAATAGAGTTTACGAGGAAGTTTTGATTAGACGCCGGTAGAAGAATTGAAGTGGAAAACAACAACAAGATTTCAACGGACGAAAAGGATGTTGAGAAGAACAGGATATCAACATCGGGGAAAACGAGAACAAAACTCCTGAGGTACTACGGAAAACCCATCCGGGCTTCTAAAGGATCAATATCTACTGCTTAAGGAATAGAGGATCTGCTTCCGGGGCTTACACGCCTCCGTTCTCAATCATGAGTAGGCAACATGATAAGTCATGTCACAACCACCTCCATTCCTATGGTCTAGTAGATATAACCATCCTAGAGAAACCAGAATTCGTGAAATCCTAACTTGAAAGTTCAGATGAGAAGGGAAAAACAACGTTGCACTTCCTTACCAGAAAAGGGTGGGTGGGTGGGGAAAGAAGAAAAATGGCAGAATTCCTACTCTCACGTTTCATTTTTCCTATATAGCTACAAAATAGTTTCTAGACTCAACTGCGACCAGTAAAAAGGGATCCTACAGGCAGACAAGCTCTGATACCATTTGTCGCACCCTGATTTCTAGGGGATACTCACCGTACGAACTGGATAGCAGATGCTTGGATTATGGGGCATAACTGCTCCCACGTCCCAGCTTCCTGGTAGGCCTGCGCTTATGCGCGACAACACAAGCCCTGCTATTCCATCGTCGATGTAAACTATCCACTAGAGATCAAAGGCACTTCCGTCGACGTACTTCAAACCATACACACATGGTACGTCAACGGCGTTTAGCAAGTGATATCACAACAGATCCCTACGACACAAAAGATTGAAATAAGTGCAAATGGCTCTCATTAGAGCAGAGGTAGCAAATACAATCATTCAGAGGGCACCTGCCCCAGCAATACATCATTACAATACAGCGGAAGCATTCAACATGTCTGAGTACAGACAAGAACCAAATAGGCCTAAGAGGCCGGAAACAAACAGACGGAGCCCATCCACGAAGTCTCGGATCCTGCCCGGGTCCGCGATCTACCCGTCAGCAGTCTCGTCATGATCCACGTAGTAGCCACCATGTAGATCCTCGGAAACGTCGGTCTGCGGAAACCACAGCCCCAAAGGGGTCAGTACACCAACGTACTGGCAAGCAAGACTCACAATTCACCAAAGTGTAACCCGTCAACACCAAGCACAGATGCCTTGGGTTCCACGGAAGAGAGGGGATATAAAAGATGCTGCAACTGGCTGCGCTAACCAACTACAGAGATTCTATCACTTCCGGCTATCAGAAAGGAGATAAGATCGAGGATTGTAACCAACATGAAAGATAACTTCAAGCAAACCCATCCTGGATCTCGCCCCTTATCCAAAGAAGCAATCCGAGGATAACTCACACTGTTGTAATAGTGATGGTTCAAATTATTGTGTCAATAAGCCTATTACTAGTCAAATTATTAATCATGGGGTGTAACATGTTTGATCATTATGTTTAAGTTGTCCTGAGTACTTGTTAGCCAGTACTTTCACCAAGTAATCCATAACCGCGGAAAACACGGCTTCTCGAGAAGATTATCCCTGCAGGGTTGCACCAATTTGGCCGTACACTCATGAATATCCCGCCAGATGGGATGCCTCCCACCAAGCGGGGCACTCAACACAACCAACCATTCTTCGCATCAAGCCCAAAGAACCTTGGGCGCACGGCTAATCGAGCCCAGAAGAAAATGGACCCTCATAGCACTCTAAGAACGTGTCCCCCTATATGCCGACTACGAAAGTTCCACCCTGGCCTGGGCTCGCAAAAACATGCATGCGGCAAATGGAAAACACGAACTAAATGAGGCGATTTGGACGAGATGCGAATCAGGTCAAGTTGAGGGGGGCGCCCATACTCGCTTCCCAAATGCGGGTAGTGCGCTCATCATGGATCAGTAGACAAGACCCTTTTCCTATTAGGGTCGACACTAGCAGGCTTCAAAACCTCTCATGGGCCTCCTGCCGGTGCCTTATCATCAAATTTATTATTAACAGTAACATTAGTATGATTGATTGATTAAACATCGAGCCCCCACAACGTAAAAGATATAGTAACAGAAAGTAACGGATAACAGACTCGAGCAAAAGCAACCTAAGCATGCTAGATAAGACTAAGGCAACAAGCAAGGGGTTTTAGGTATGGAGGTGAGGCAATATCAAGGTTAAGGGATTCATGTGATGGGTTCGTAACAGAAACAACTACTACTAAGGCTTAGCAGAAAAGAACAACGGAAAGTATCGGTAACCAATGTTGAAAGGAACACAGTGGTTCATGTGAGTGATAACTTGCCTGCAAAACCCAGTAGCCTGGTACTGAGCTAAATCCTTAGAAGGGATGTCGTAAGTATCGTCGGTCTCAACGTCGTCGTATATCCGGGAAGAAGCAAACAGACAATGCAGAAAGATAAACAATCAATATCATGGCATAGGTGCGCAAACATGGGATGATGCATGTCATGTTAATAGATGCATCAGAATAAACTACTTGACAATATAACACAATTTAATTGGACCCATATGCACTGTGAATTGCATATGGATGCAAATGGTTTAGGTTGAAGCAATGAGCTACATTTGATTAACAAGTGTAAGTAGTTAAACATGATGTATGCATGATGATGACAAGAAGTAAACAAGTTAGATGCAATTGGAAAAGGAGTAAAACCAGTGTGGGATTTTTATTTGTTATGTTAGGAATTTTGGTTCCTTATTGATGTCACACAAGTAATTGTTGTTTTCAACAAGTTAAAGTGTTCAAAGCAAATAACAAAGTTGATATTTGAAAAGGTTATCAAATTTTAGTTGGTTTACATGTTTCACATTTTAAAATTGGACTTTGGATTAATTAATTATGAATTAAACAATAATAAACAATTTTTAATTGCATTAAACAAGAATTAAATGGTTTAGGCAATTTTAATTATTCAAAACATGAAACAAATTTTATATTTGGAAAGAGGGTTTAATTTTGCATGGAAAACATATTTCATTTGTGGAAATTGGATTTAAAATGAGCAAGTTATTATTTTGGCAATTTTAAATGCAATAATTAAGAAACAGTTGTTTTCAGCAATTTAAAATATTCAAAACAGCAAACAAAATTTATATTTGGAAAGTACATGAAAAGTTGATTGGAAAACATATTTGGTTTGTGAAATTTGGAATTTTTATGAGCAAGTTATGAATTTTGCAAATTTAAGTGAATTTGACAAGTTTTCAAATTTTGCACCAATTTAAAATATTCAAAACAGTAAACAAATTTTATATTTGAAAAGAACATTTAATTTGGTATTGAAAACATATAAAAAATGTTGGAATTGGAGTTAAAATGAATTTATTATGCAATTTCCAAAATTTGGGGTAAATCTGCCATTTTTAATGCACTAGGGGCTTAGAAAATATTTCCCAGGGGCTAGATTTTAGTAACAGGGGCCTAGTTGTGATTCTGTGGAAGTTCTGTACCAAAACATTGCGAAAAAAATAAAAGTTGGTTTTTGGTGGGAGGTGGGATTCGATCCCCCGCCCCCCTGCCTGATGCGCAAGGAACCAAACCAGATGGGATGGTGAGCTGTTGTTGGTACAAGGGAATGCGCGGGGTGGATAAGTTGTACTCGCGGGATAAACTCTGAACTAACTGAACCTGAGCGGAACATCACGGACAGAGCATCGATGGAACGATGGCCTCCTGGCAGCGATCTGCTGCACCGCTCGCCGGCGAGGAGGCCGCTTGCGGGAGGGCCGTGCGCTGCGGGCGGTGGGTGATGGCCAAGGGGAGTGGGAGGAGTCGAGGGGAGGTCGAGGGGCGGTGCTCACCTTGGCTCGGATCGGACAGGGAGCAGCAGGTGCAGGTCGGGGCAGAAAAAAATGGCGGACTTCTCCGGCACGGCGTGGCCGCCGTGTTGCCTCCCGGCAAACGACGAGGTGATGGCGAGCATCGGGGGACATCCCCGATTCCATTCCCGCCTTTGTATGCTCCTCGAGGTGAAGGTGGTGGCCGGCGATGAGGGACTAAGGTGGAGCTACGGTGGTGTGGTGATGTTCAGCTACGGTGGCTGTGATGGATTCGGTTCAGAGCAGAGGGAGGATCAGAGCAGAGGGAGAGGAAGGAAATCGGCGGCGCTGCGTGATGGAGAAGGAGGTGGAGGACCTAGGGCTAGCAAGGAGCCCTAGGGCATGGATATAAGGGGGAGGGGAGAGCTGCTCGGCCGTTCCTCCTCTGAAGCAGTCGACGTGGATGCAGTGGATTCTCTGCCGTACAGAGCTAGAAGAAAAGGGAGGGGGTATGGGCCAAGGTGGTAACGGGCTGGGCTGTTGGGGCTGCTGCTGCCTCTCCTCTCCTTTTATTATTCTTTCTGTTTTATTATTTTTTTTTTGTAGCAAATGCTTTGGAAGAAAACTGTTAGGGTTTTGGCTATAGAAAAATTTGAAAAAAATTAGTTAAGCCTTTTAGGTAAATAGAAACCACATTGCATGCTTGGTTTTCAAAATTTTGGTTTTAAAATGGTAGCTTGTGTTTGAAACCAAATAGAACCAATTTTTATTATTAAAACACCATTTGGAAACAACAATTTAAATAGGGTTACCCCTAGGTTTAAAATATGATTTTAAGAATAAAAACATGTGGTGAATTGTTATGTTTTCAAAAGAGTGCTGATTTGAAACTTGGTTTGAAATGGAAAATGATTTAGTAGTTAATGATTTAATTAATTGATTTGATAATTGGTTTGATTAAAGCAACAAATTGAGAAGTGAAAAACAAAGAATAAAAGGGGTGTTTTTATTTGTTATTTTGGTTCCAAAAGTTGTAACAGAACAAGTATGAAAACATGCATTTGAAATTGTTTGATTTTTCATTGTGAAAACAAAGAATAACAGATGCAACACAACAGAAACAAATGCAACAATATGATGACATGATGCAAAACTTTAATTAAACAGGGAATCAAACATTCTATGGGGTAGTTTTCATACTTGGGATGTTACAATCATACTTGGAGGATTGGATGCTTTCATTCCCTTGAAACAAGGTGTCAAGGCTATCCCAAGCTTCCTTGGCGATCTTCATCCGTGGATGTGAGTGAGGTGCTCCCTAGGAAGATCCTTTTGAATGATGTTGAGGGCGGTCTTGTTGTGTTGGGACTCAATGTCCTCCCTTGGAGTCAAGTTGCTTACGTCGTGAGGATGGAACCCTTCAACCACACTTCTCCACAAGGCGGTGCATGAGCCAAAAATGTGAGAATCCATTTCAAACTTCCAAAAGGAAAATTCATTAGTGTTAAGCATGGGAGGAAGTCCAATATTTAAAATGTGTGGCATCGGAATAATGGGATGGACAGAGTCGAAATTGGAAGGTGGTTTCACTCTTGAGTTAGTCCCTGAACCATTAGCCGATTGAGACTTGGAGCCTCCGGATTTCTCCCCTACTGTGGCCTTTTTAGCGGATTTCCCCTTGGCTTTGGCAATATTAGCTTCCATCTCGGCAATGTACGGAATAGATTCACTATCTGAACTTTCCGCATCAAAAACATGCGGAGGTTCCTCGGACCCCTGAGGTTTACCCATCATGAACTCCAACGTCTTCTTTATGCTAGAGACCTCCGAACGAACACTAGAACTAACCTTCGACAATTCGGTTTGGATGGCTCCAACCATCTCTTGTAGGTTAGCTATAGTGTCGGACATTTTGGAAATCTCTTCCCTATAAGACTCGGGGTCATCTCCGTTGACCATAATACTCTTAGGCGGTTAAGCCCGATATAAGAGCCGAGGCTCTGATACAATTTAAAAGTACGATATAGTCAACTAGAGGGGGGGTGAATAGGTGGCTAACAAAATTTCTTATTTTGCTTTTTAGTTTGGGATAAACAAGTAAACACAAGGGTGAACAACCTATATGATACGAAACAAAGTACGCAACAGAAACAATATGTAAAGTACAATATAAACCACAAGCGTAAACAAGGATACAAGGATATGATTCCCGTAGTTCCTTCCCAAGGGAAGTACGTCTACGTTGGCGGGGTGTGGAGCCACCTAGGCACTCCAATAGCACTGATGTGCACACCTTGTTCTCCTTGAGATTCTTTGGTGAGGGAGATTCTTGTTTCCACTATGAGGTCGACTTGAAGGCGTTGGAAAAACCTTTACACAAGGTTGAGGCTACTCCACAAGAGAGATGGAGGCTCTCAAGAATCCGAAGCTTCTTGAATCTAGGTGGAAGCTACAAGCACTAGGGTTTGCTCTAGGTTTACAAGGCACCCAAGAGCTCTCAAGATCCGAGAGGATTTAGTGGGTGGATTTGCAATTCCTTTGGTGGAATCAAGGATCTAGGTCTCCTCTAGCTCTCCTCGAAGAATCAAAGTGTTTGGGGTGGTTGGAGAGGGAGATATAGGAGTTGAAGCTTGCATTAATGGCAAGGAGAGTGTGTGTAAAGCTTGGAGCTTTGGGAAGAAGAGGGAGGGCATTAAATACCCCTTCCCAAATTTGGCCGTTGATGACTCCCAAGTGCAGGAGATCAATTGTAGTATCTTTCGATAAGTATTTGAGTGTCGAACCCACGAGGAGCTGAAGGTAAGCTATCTATTCTCTAAAGCCCTATAACCCTCTTATATGTTTGTTTATGAAAAGAAATAAGTTTGACTAAAAGGAACTAACTAATTAAAAGCAAGTGAAGTGGAGTGTGGTTTGTCTAGTAACTAGTGAAGCGAGTTTAAAATGCAAGTTTCTAAGCAAGTTTCACAAGTAGCAAGCAGCAAATATCTCAAGTATCTCAAGGGAGCAAGTGTTCTAGCAATAGGTGTTTCGTTCGTGTGGTTGTCACAATTAGTGAAGCACATGTTTTAGTCTTAGTTGTTTCTTCTAGGAAGGAGCCATGAATAGGTATAGTCAAGTAAATGATCTACAACCCCTTATGATGGATCATGTGGCCAAGTAAATGACTGCACAAGATTGATTAAGACATAAAGTCCCACCATAGCCTTACGTTCTAAGGTCCCCTATATATATATATCCCCCAATAACTTAACTTTGTGGCTCGGTCTCAGGTTACTGTCACTCCCAAGTCACCACCACTCCATTATGCTACTGGTGATCACCTTACATGCATTCCCCAACATATGCGTGCACTCATATATTGTACATAAAGACAATCATAGAAGATAACAAACTTGTATGCAACCAATCAACGAACTATTTCACCATTGCCAAGAACAATTCACTACTCAAACATAGACGGGGAGACACAATACATCAAGGGAATATAGTATTGCATCATACATCGTGTTTGCCAAGAGATTACAGTGGAGAGATGGAGTTGATCTTGCTGTAGATGTTGATGATGAACACGCCGGAGGGGGGTGGAGCCCTCCGGGGGTGATCCCGACGGCGTTTCGCCCCTCCGATCTTCTCCGGCGGCAGCCTTCTGTCTCTCTGTTTCGTGGTTTCGTCTCTCGGCGCCGCCTCCTCCTCGAAAAGGCCAGGGACCCTTTATATAGTCGTTTTTAGGTCACGAGACACTCGGGAGAAGAAAGATCGACGACATCGGAGCCACGGGGGCAAAAAGGGGGCCTCTCACGCGGCCAAGGAATCTGGCCGTGTGGAGGGTCCTCTTTGCCACCTGGTTGGCCTTTTGGCCCTCTACTTTGGCCCATGGTCTTCGTCTCGAAAATTCTGAACCGTGCTCTTTGGCCTTGCCCTTTTTGGAGTCCCGAAGCTCCCGGAAAGTCTGAAACACTAAAAAGTACGTTTTCTGGAAAAACAGGGTTAGAACCAAAAGAAGGGGGATTGTTTAGAAAATCCCCCAAATCATTATAAAACATGAATATAAGTTGTTAATATGTAGGAAAAACAAGTAATAACATGCAAATTTCATGTATGCATTTTACATGCATCAGCCGTTGCCCACTTACCCGGACCAGCGGTAGTACCGGTGTTATCACCGGTACTACCGATGCAGCGTGTGCCCCTGATCCAGAACAACTCTTTCCCTGCGCGTCTGGTTCTTCATCATCGGAGATACCGGTGGAAACAACGGTACTACCGCCCACTGGTACTACCGGTGACCTCCGCCACTGCCTCTGCTAGGTACCAACATAACGCTTGTTTGGCGGTACCACCACCGGTGTTGGATAGACCCCTGGAGGCATGGGGATGCAACGGAGGTACCGGTGGTACCAGCGGAGGTACCGCCCACCAGTACTACCGGTGAGCTCCTCTGTTGCCTCCGCTAGGTACACACCGAACGCAGATTTGGCGAATGTGCCACCGGAGGCTCCCTGCCTGGAGATGCGCTGGAAAATACTAGGGGGCGGTACTATCGGTGGTTTCACTGGTACTACCGCCACCTGAAAAAAATGCTGGCTAGTCTTATTCTTTGAGATCTTCGTAGATGAAAAAACGCCACGATGCCCCTATGGATGTTTATAGGGAACACGGGGCACCGTACAAGTTTTGCAAACAAACCCTACATATACCCCATTAAAAGTAGTCCTCTAATTATGTTTTCATCAATTATCAAAATGGAAGATGATTGTTCACCCATGATCGATGAAGTCAAGTGGTGTTCGTCATCAAGCTTCAAGTAGAAGATAAAGAGAAGTGTCTCAAATAAATCTTATGCTTGATTATTTCCACCCATTTGGATATCGTGGCTATATGAAGATTTTCCTTGAAGGGTCTCTCCCATAATGGTGTATGTGGGAACAATTTGCAAGTCTTCATCAAGCGGAGCATGTGCTAGATAGCACGATCAAGAAAAGAGATCCAACTTGAGAGAGTCAAGAGCGGCATCATCTAGCTCAAGTGGATTGATCAAGGAAAATGTATGATATTGATAGGTTTTCTATTTTACCGGTCTCATACTTTTGGGGAGACCAGGTTATAGGATCGATAGTCGTACTATCAAGAGGGGCTCTCAAGTGAGTAACTTGATCGCATCTTTGTGAAGAGATCAAACCTATGCATACTTGGCATGTCAATTTTCTTGGTTCTTATCTGGCTTTTATCTCATAGTGTTTTTGTGCTCGTTGTGATCTTCATGACATGTCAAGATTTATCAAAAACAGTTTTGGTAAGAAAAACTTGTTGCATTTTCGGTGGTGAAAATATCCGGTTCGTCTTTGAGAATGTTCCCACACCTTTAATGTGTGGTAACTTCTCATCTTCTTTTGATATACCTTGTTGTCATCTTTCCAACCCAATTGGATTCAACTCTTTCGGAGTTCTTTCGCAAAAGTTATGTGCGTTTTCGGTGTTGGAGGTTTTACCGGTTGTTCATTTTAGAGAGGTTAAAACTTTACCCATTTGGTTTTAAATTCCATTCGTGGGAAATTATGTTTCTCTACATGAACTTCTAGATCTCGTCGTTGTGATTTCAACAAGCCAAAGATCATCAAAAACGGAGTCCAGACAGAATAGTTATGAGCGTTTGTGTATTGGTGCTCTGCCTCTTCCGGTACTACCGGGCGGAGGTCGGTAGTACCGACCCAAAGTACCGGACAGGGCCCGTACTACCGCGTTTTAAGGTTTTGGTACTGGTTTGGGCGAATTTTCGCCCGGTACTACCGGACGCCATCCGGTACTATCGGGAATGCGCGAAAATGACCCCAATGGGCAAATTTCTGGGCACCTTTTTAAGGGTCCTTCTTCCCCAAAGCGTCCCCAACTTCTCAAGCACGTTTCTCTCTCTCCCCACCATTGTTGACCTTGAGAAAAAATTCCCTATTTAGTTTTAAGTTACATTGTTGGGCAATGATGTTCTCTCCATGGTCTTGTAGATCTCGTCGCTGCGAATTCAACGAGCCAAAGATCACCGAAAACGGAGTTCGAACGCAAAAATTATGGGGTTTCAAATTCAGTCTCACAGACATAAGGTAACCTGAAATTTCCAACCGGAAATTTTGGTTCAACTGGAAAATCCGGTTTCTGAAGAGGTCAGCCAAAAACGGCTGAGGACTAAAGGTTTTCGGGTCTGATGGTAACCGTAAATTTCAACCGGAATATTCTGTTCAACTTTGAACCGGAATATCATGTTCACTCTGCACACCAAATGACTAGTTTTTGAGGGGACCTATTTAAGGGGGTCTTTTTCCCCATTGATCCCCAAGTTTTCCCAAGCACGTTTTTCTCCTCTCTCTCCCACCATTGTTTACCTCGGAAAGCTTGCCCCCTCTTAATCTCTCCCATGATTCTTGCATCTCTTTGAGGGAAAAGTGAGAGGAGATCTAGATCTATATTTCCACCAATCCATCTCTCCTCTTTGTCAGGGGAACCTTGTGGATCTAGATCTTAGAGTTCTTCCTTAGTTCTTCCTCTCTTATTCCCCAATAAACATTTGTTGCTTTGTTGGAATTTGAGAGTGGACGATTTGAGCACTTGTGCTCTTGATTTATAAGTACAATAATTCTGTTACGCGGTAGAAAATTTTAGTTTCCGCTAGCGTACCATACATGTATCCCTTCACCTCTTTCCTCCCCGATATCTCACAGAATAGAATAAGATAAGGAACCGGATCGGGATTTGGTGGACACCGACGACTCTCAACGGGGGCGCTCTCGAGTGGGTGCTCTTTGGTTGGTCACTACTGGTACGTCATAAACGTATCCCTAATTTCTGATGTTCCATGTTGTTTTCATGTTATTTCCCACATGTTTGCTATACACTTTATGTCATTTTTATAAATTTTCCGGACTAACCTATTGACAAGATGCCACAGAGCCAGTTCCCTGTTTTCTGCCGTTTTTAGTTTCAGAAAAGTTGTTCTGGAAATATTCCCGAAATTGGAAAATTCGAAACCCGAAAGTCTTAGAAATCCCGGAGGTTCCATGGAGTCCCGAAGAGACCCGAAGGGGGGCCTCAGAGGGCCCACACCATAGGGCGACGCGGCCCCCTGGCCGCGTCAGGGGGTGGTGTGGGCCCCCAGGCCTCCACCGCTTCTGCCCTTTCGCCTATTTATTCCCCCCCGAGGCGTAAACCCTAGGGGGATCCCACTTTTCCCCGAAAAACACCCGAGTCCGCCGTCACCGTCATTCCGAGATCGGGAGGGTTCTGGAGCTCTCCCCGGCTAGGAGGGAAATTCATCACCGGAGGGGTCTACACCACCATGCCCTCCTCCGAAGTGATGTGTGAGTAGTTCATCCCTGGACTACGGGTCCATAGCAGTAGCTAGATGGTTGTGCTCTCCACTTTGTACCTCATGTTTAGATCTTGTGAGTTGCCTAACATGATCAAGATCATCTTTATGTAATGCTACATGTTGTGTTTGCTGGGATCTGATGAATGTTGAATGCTATGTCTTCTGATTATCAATCTATCATGTTATCTTCATGCTTATGCTATTTATGATCTTGCATGCTCTCCGTTGTTAGTAGATGCTCTGGCCAAGTAGATGCTAGTAACTCCAAGAGGGAGTATTTATGCTCGATAGTGGGTTCATGCCTCCTTTGCATCTGTGCTTGACTGACAGAAACATGACGAATGGAGGAATGTTGTGGCCATTAGGGAGAAAATAACAATGCTTTGTCTAAGGATGATGTTATTGTTTACATTACACAATTTTCTTCATGCAAATCTCTTGCTTGCAACTTAATACCCAACGTTTGTTCAGATGATATTCGGAGGGTGGATTATTAGTCATAGATGCAGTTAGATAACGGTCTATGTATTTTGTTGTAATGACCGCATGAATCACATAGTAATCTTTATGTTTTGCATATGCACACCGTTGCAGCCTTCATTTCTGTCAATTGCTCAACTGTAATTTCTTCACCACAGATGTTATTTATCTTTCACGGAGAGACACCACTAGTGAACTGTGGACCCCGGTCCTTTTTCCTCATACTGATAAACACCTATTGCTTTCATACTGTTCTCCTACCGTTTTCCACACCATACGTTTAACCTCTCTGTGTTCGGCAAAACCGGTGAAATTGACAACCTCACTACTTCGTTGGGGCAAAGTCATTTGATTGTGTTGTGTAGGTTCCACGTTGCTTCTGAACCGGTAGTGCGCCCTGACATCTCAGCTGCTTCACCTTCTGAAGTTACTCCTTCCTCCAACTGGTCGATTCAATCTTGGTTTCTTTCTGAGGGAAACTTGCTACTGTGCTCTTCATACCTTCCTCTTGGGGTCTCCCAACGAACGTGTGTATCACGCGCATCTGGAGCCGTTGTCGGGGAGGAAGAGAATTTCTGCAAGGGGAGTCTAGCACTTCCAATCTCTTTACTTTGTTTTATTTTTGCTTGTTTTATTTTGTCTTGTTTGCTTCTCTTTGTAAAAAAAACAAAAAAATTAGTTCTTGGTCTAGCTGTAGTTCTATTCCTGTTTTTAATCTTACTAAAGTGAGTACTCCTGTTCCTGTTACCATGTCACATGAGGAAATGATCTTTACTTTCAAACAAGGGAATGATGAGAATTTTAAGGAATCTTGGTCTAGAGTTTATGATTCTTATTGCAAAATTGAATCTAAAATGACTCTAAGCCTGTTTCTTCGTAGCTTTTACTTCGGTCTAGTTCTTTGTTATAAATATTCTTTGGATACTACGGTAGGAGGATATTTCCTTCACTGTGATGGAGAGAAAGCTTTCAATGCTATAAGAAAAATTGCAACCTACAGTTTACCCAGTAGTTCTGATAAAGCCTTTGCAAGTATTTATGCTAGATTGAATACTCTTGAGTCACATATTTCTATTTTAAAAGAAGGATATAGACAAATTCGTGAACATCTTGACTATGTCTCAATAAAATCCGAAGCCTCAAATATGATTCCTTTGGTCAAAGTTGTTATAAATGGTGAAACATTTCATGCTCGTTGTGATATTATGTCTGAATCTTGTATTACGCCTAAGGAAATTTATGAATCTTTGAACCTTTGGGGACTAGCTGAGGGAGGAGAAGAAATTCCTCTCATTAATAACACCACTATATTTCTTATTGGGATAGCTGAGGGAGTATTTACAAAACTCCTAGGAAAAACGGTCTCCACTGATTATCTTGTTATTGAATGTGCAGGAGGGGGACAAATTACCCTTGGAAGATCTCTGCTGAAGCTCTTAGGAGCAACTATTGATATGGGGAAAGGTACCATGACTTTCACCTCTAAATCATGCTTAGACAATCAGTTCCCTAAAAATAATAAGGGTAATAAAGGTAAATATAAGCTTCATAACACTTTGGATGCTTCTTCACTCGAAAATACTTGATTCCATTTTTCTGGACTTACCTAAAAGGCGTTAAAGAAAAGCACTTTTTGGGAGATAACCCATGGTTTTATTTTTGTTTTGATTTTCTCTGTTTTATTTGACTCAAGGGGTTTTATACTTCTGTAGCAACTCCTTTCTATCTTTCTTTTCATGTTTTAGTAGTGCCAAGTAAAGTTTCTGACGGGAGTTGGAGTTGGTTTTCGTATTTCTGCGCAGAAAACAGATTTCTTCTGTCCACCGTAAAAAATCGTGAAAAAACCAGGAAGATCAGAATGATCTGATTTTTTGTGTGCTTATTCCTCGTTTAATTCCACAACTTTTTCATTCTTTAGATTTTTCGATTTGAGCAACGTAAGAGCCTCTAAAAAATCCGTCTTTACATTATGTTCTGGTTTTGACAGATTCTGCCATTTTTCTTGCATTGGCTCTTTTGCAATGTCAAGTGGATTCCTTTGCTTAACAAAACATCAGTGGCAGTAGCTAATGTTTAAAAGTATTAATAGCACTTGTGCCATACATAACCCATGGATTTTTTTTATTTGTTGCACTAACCCTCTAATGTGAATTACTGTTTGAGTATGGTGTGAAGGAAGTTTTCAAGTGTCAACAGAAGAGGTGATATATGTGATCAATAAGAGTGCAAGGTAAAATATTTGGGATGCCCCCGTGGTTCATCCAAGCATATTTTTAGAAAACTCAAGATTCTCAGCTTGGGTATTCCCAAGGCATCCCCTTCTTCATCAACTATCTATCAGGTCACTTCTCGTGAAATTATATTTTTATTCGGTCACATCATATGAAGTTTACTTGGAGCGTCTATTTTTTCTTTTGTTTTCCTTTGTTTTATTTTGTTTTCCTTGCTGAAATAATATCATTGGACCTCGCATCCTTGTTTGGGAGAGAGACACGCTCCGCTTTTTCGTTTGAATACTTGTTATGCTAGTATTCTTAGTTTTTCTTCTAGTTGCTACAATTTTTTTTGTTCAACTCTTGTTTTCATTGCAACTCTTGTTATCATTATTTTAATCTCAGAAAATAATACATCTGGAACCTCCTCAGCATCCCGCACCGGAGGACAAAACGATCCAAAACTCTTGTGTTGTAAGACTACTCATAGTGGGGAGTATCATATATTAGTATCATGCATATGATACTAGTGTATGATACTACCCCTATAATGCATAGTATCATGTAGTAGTATCATAGTCACATAATATTATTTGTTTTGTAGAATCCCAATACAAATATGTGTAGAAGATTTACTTATTAATAAAATATTTTGTTTTATGTGCTATGATACCGTAACATAGGTAGATACCACCACACTCTCTTTCTTCATTAATTGTTGTGCCACATCATATTTTTGCCAACATGGTATACATGATACTATCTATGATACCCTCACTATGGCTAGTCTAAGACGTGTCAATCATGCCTCCGCATCACACGTGGAAACTAGAGAGGAAGCAAGTAAAAATTTACAAAAATCAGCCTTTAAAAAAAATACAAGTTATTGGTACGCGGCTAATTTTCTTTTGAAGGGATGTTGTGGGCCTAAATAATTATATTTCATAGCCCTTTTACATACAGGCTTCCGGGTGTCCCACCGTCTATATCTGCATACATTGTTGAGGATCTGGGTCCTATTCCCGTCTCATGCTCAACTGTTCATGTTAGGTTCACTAAAAAAATAGTTGTTCACGTTAGGTTAGACCTATGCCATGAAAACCTGTCTGCCTTGGTACCTCATTGACTAAGGTGTCAATCATCTAGCGTAAAGAAACAGTAGATCTACTTGCTCCGTTTGTAAATAGACGACTCTAAGAACATCATCTCCGGTAGAAGGTGTATATGAAGGTGTAAAGCAAGATATACACCATGTGAGACAAATTGGTTTCCAGTGGCTAGTGTATACCGTGGTGTAAATTTTACACCTCCATCCACCTTGGTACCCATGGTGTAAATATACACCACCCATCCACCTCCCAATGACAACAAATATAAGAAATAATAGGATAGAGAATATAGATGTTCTTTATAGGCCTTCCGTTGGAAAATTAGGAGATGTATAAATTGCAAAGGTGTAAATGGAAGTGTATATGAAGATATACACCTTCAAATTTCCATCCTCCACTGGAGATGCTCTAAAGTATGTGTATATGGACACTTTTCTTGTATAGAGTCGTCTATTTTCGAATAGAAACAAATTGTTTACTTTTAGTTTAGTGTGTGTAAACAATAATAACCATATATATTTCAGTTATGGGGTCGTGTCAATGTTTACATCTAGCGGAGCGTGCTTAGAACAAGTTTCGTACTCCTTCATATATATATGTATATGAATCGAGAATACATACATAGTACTACCTCCGTTTCAAAATACATAGATTTCATTTGTCCAATTATATATGCAGGTATACGCTAAAACATATCTACATACATCCATAGTTAGACAAATGAAATTCATGTATTTTGGAACAAAGGGATCCAGTATATTATTATATTAATTTTATGATTATATTATAAATACAAATCATTTCTCGAGCACCAATACTTCCGCCGTCCTAACTTAATTTTTTTTTTTACAAATTTTAAAGAATTCTGAAAAAATTTCGGGTGGAGGCATGGATGTATCCCACAAACGAATAGGTATAATCAGATCCACACTTTTACCATTTTTTATGTAGTTCAGACTATATAGTATTTAGAGTTAAAAAATTTGCACTTATATGAGATACGCAATTGGCTACATCCGTATTTATTTTTAGATTTTTCTGAAATTAAATATTTTTTTTGAATTTTTTTAAAATGGCAGGAGCATGGGTGCTTGGGATCAGAAAACACTTTCAGCAAATCATGGTCTAAGTTATACACCATTGAATGCTACTCTCCCCGTTCCTAAATATAAGTTGTTCTATCTATTCTACTTGTTGACTAGATACACACTAATATTAGTGAGCATATACACTAAAAAAATGTAGATATAGATAAATATAAAAAAGTAAGACATCTTATACTCTCTCCGTTTCATATTAGATGACTCTAAGATAGATGTGGCGGAGTATTACTCACTATACCAGTCTTTTTTTTTTGAAATCAAACCAATCACTTAATGCTTAAGAAGGATACATAGTATTTTCTAGGAAAACACGCAGGAATGCTGGTATGTAATTAACCCAAAGGCATCTACGGCTATTGCTACTAGCTTGCTTCGCGCACAGATGCGCCGCTTCGTTTGCATCCCTGGACACAAAGGCAATGTTACATGACACGAGACTGAATGCGAGATTAGCGATCTCCCTACAAGTTGCTCCGATATCAGCCCTGTCAAACTGGTCCGAGTTGCATAAGTTCACCACATCCAGGGCGTCACTTTCGATCTCCACGTGAGTGTACCCAAGGTCCGCAGCTAAACGAAGCCCGTCTCTTATAGCAAGAGCTTCCATCGACCTAGCAGTCGCCGCTGCTTCATACCACAGAGCCTGTGCATGGACCATCCCTCCATTCGACTTACGAATGATTGCACCAGATGATCCGGATCTTGATAGAGAATCGAATCCGGCATCCACATTCACTTTGACGATATTATCCACCGGAGGCACCCAAACCTTCTGTCGCCTGGGTTTTTGAATTTTATTTGGGGTGGATAAGTCACAAGCCACATCCACTGCCCAATTTACCGAAGTTTTTGGGTCAGTATCTTGCCTCCCGTGCCTTCTATTGTTCCGTGCCGTCCAAATGCTCCAGCAACCACATAAAATTATAGCTGCGTCATGAGACGAGACCGATCCTCCATCAATCATATCAGAGGCCCAGGACCTAGGGTGTAGACGTGGTACCTTAACCATCGTAGCCCGACGTAACTCCTGCCAGAATCGTTTCGCCCAGGTGCATTGAAACAAGGAGTGGAAGATGGACTCCATCATCCCACAATCTTCACAGTTATCCAACACTTCAACGTGTCGCTCCTTCAGAATTTTCCGACACGGTATGTATCCATTTATAACCCGCCACCAGAAATTTTTAACTTTCGGAGGGACTTGTACTTTCCATAGTTTCTTCCACAGAGGTTTCAACACCCCATTAGAATCAGACGGCTCGTCAATGTTTCTCCTCTGCGCACACAACATATGATAAGCAGACTTGACAGAAAAATTGCCATGCTTCTCAGCTTTCCAAGCCCAGACATCTTCCTCCTCACCTCTTATAATTCTTTGAATTGCCTTGATGTCAGGCAATACAAAATTCGCGTTGAGTTTATTGATATCCCAGTCTCCATCGTCATCTATTAATTCATCCACTGTAACCGCAGTTGCATTCTGTAATCGCACCAGTGGTCTTGATCCTGTGTTTTCACCGATCCACAGATCATCCCAGATTCGGATCGTAGACCCACTGCCCACTCTTTTTATAAGGCCGAGGTTTAGGGCATCCCGCCCATGCAATATAGCTCTCCAAGTATGCGACGCATTCCTCCTGTTGCCAGCCTCCATGAAATCACAATCATGGAAATATCGACCCTTCAGCACCCGAGCGCAAAACGAGTCCGGTCTTGTCATCAGCCTCCACCCCTGCTTTGCAAGCATAGCTTGGTTGAAAATTTCAAAATCACGAAAGCCCATACCTCATTCGCCTTTTGGGATAGCAATATGTTCCCACTTCCTCCAATGTAATCTTCTCTTCTTCTCATCACCACCCCACCAAAAACGTGCGATCACGGATGTAAGTTTCTTACAGAAGTTCTTGGACAATCTAAAACAACCCATCGAATATGTGGGGATTGCTTGACATACCGCCTTAATAAAAACCTCCCTGCCAGCACTACTAAGCAATCTCGGTATTCCTCCGAAGACTAGCTTCTTCACCTTAGCAATAATATGTTCGAATCGTGAATCATGCGACCTCCCCAACGCCGTTGGGAGGCCTAGGTATTTCTCACCTAGGGCTTCGGCAGTAATCTCCATCCCCTGATGAACCACCCGTTTCACCAGAGGGGTAGTGTTCTTACTGAAAAAATCGCCGATTTAGTGTAGTTGACCAACTGACCCGATCCCCTTCTATACATATCCAGGATGGAATGAAGTCTAGCAGCTCCTGCCGGTGAAGCCTGAGAGAAGATCAAGCAGTCGTCAGCAGGTGCGAAATCCACGGTGCATGAACACCCACCCGAATGCCTTTGGACAAATATGCTGGCCCCATATTTTTGAGCATATTGCTAAAACCTTCACCACATAATATGAACAGATAAGGGGAGATCGGACCCCCCTGACGAATACCGCGAGAAGGTCGAAAGATCTCCGAAAAGACTCCATTGACCCTTACCGAGAACGACACCGTCTCCACGCATCTCATAATAAGATTAATCAATTGAGGGCAGAACCCCAATTTAGCCATAATTCCACGTAGATAGCTCCATTCAACCCGATCATAGGCCTTGGCCATATCCAGTTTGATAGCACAAGCTGCAGACCTCCCTTTTTTCCGCTTCAGATAGTGGATGCACTCGTACGCCGTAAGGACATCGTCAGTGATAAGCCGTCCCGGAACGAACGCGCTTTACTCCTCTGATATTATTTTCTCTAGAATCGGCCGCAGTCTTAGAGCCAAGACTTTAGAAGCGATCTTATATAAAACATTACATAATGCAATGGGCCTATACTGTGTAAAATCTTGAGGTGACTTTACCTTGGGTATGAGAACCAGTACGGTAGAATTGACAACCTCAGGCATTGAACCTCCATCCAAGAAATTTCAGATTGCCTTGCACACCATTACCTTCAAGACCTTCAAATTTCCAATAAATTGCAAAGGTGTA
Organism: Alopecurus myosuroides; assembly: GCA_028641055.1. Taxonomy (NCBI): domain Eukaryota; kingdom Viridiplantae; phylum Streptophyta; class Magnoliopsida; order Poales; family Poaceae; genus Alopecurus; species Alopecurus myosuroides. The sequence goes on from CM054060.1 coordinate 108,909,663, forward strand.
AATGGAAGTGTATATGAAGATATACACCTTCAAATTTCCATCCTCCACTGGAGATGCTCTAAAGTATGTGTATATGGACACTTTTCTTGTATAGAGTCGTCTATTTTCGAATAGAAACACATTGTTTACCTTTAGTTTAGTGTGTGTAAACAATAATAACCATATATATTTCAGTTATGGGGTCGTGTCAATGTTTACATCTAGCGGAGCATGCTTAGAACAAGTTTCGTACTCCTTCATATATATATGTATATGAATCGAGAATACATAAATAGTACTACCTCCGTTTCAAAATACATAGATTTCATTTGTCCAATTATATATGCAGGTATACGCTAAAACATATCTACATACATTCATATTTAGACAAATAAAATTCATGTATTTTGGAACAAAGGGATCCAGTATATTATTATATTAATTTTATGATTATATTATAAATACAAATCATTTCTCGAGCACCAATACTTCCGCCGTCCTAACTTAATTTTTTTTTACAAATTTTAAAGAATTATGAAAAAAATTCGGGTGGAGGCATGGGTGTATCCCACAAACGAATAGGTATAGTCAGATCCACACTTTTACCATTTTTTATGTAGTTCAGACTATATAGTATTTAGAGTTGAAAAATTTGCACTTATATGAGATACGCAATTGGCTACATCCGTATTTATTTTTAGATTTTTCTGGAATTAAATATTTTTTTTGAATTTTTTTAAAATGGCAGGAGCATGGGTGCTTGGGATCAGAAAACACTTTCAGCAAATCATGGTCTAAGTTATACACCATTGAATGCTACTCTCCCCGTTCCTAAATATAAGTTGTTCTATCTATTCTACTTGTTGACTAGATACACTAAAAAAATATAGATATAGATAAATATAAAAAAACTAAGACATCTTATACTCTCCGTTTCATATTAGATGACTCTTAGATAGATGTGGCGGAGGGAGTATTACTCACTATAGCAGTCCGATCCGTATTTGCTAAGAGTGCTAGTACTATAATTATGTGAAGTAGTACTGGTTGTACAGTGTACTAATACTAATGGAAGTGCGTCCAAAACTCCAAATCCTGATCTGATCTGATCTGTGCGTCTTAAATCAGGCGGCAGGTGGACAGAGAGAGCCAGTCGGTCACGCGGGGATGCACCGATCCAGTCTCCAACTACATCTTCTCGTCCCTTCCTCGCTTCCAGCTGGGCCCCATCCACTTCGACACGACTACCACAATATGGCCCTGTCTGCCACATGGCCCCCACCGCTAACGGACCAAGCTTCCTCTACCGGAAAACGTCGTCTCCGTCCCAAGTCGCGACGCCGGTAGCCCTCCTCACTCCCGCTTAACCTTCCGCGCCGTCGGATGCGACCGCGGCGGCGGCAATGGCGTCCTCCTCCGCCGTCGAGCCAGGCGTCCGCCTCTCCGAACGGAGTACGCTCTCTTTTCGATTCGCCTTCAGCTCGATTTGGTCCTGGGGCTCCTCCGCGATGGGTCCTGATCTGGCATCTGAGGGTTTCTCTTTCGCAGCCAGGAGGTCGCCCCTGAGCTTGAAGGCCATGGTGCTCCTGATGCACGTGGTGTTCGTAGGCGCCGTCTTCCTGCTCGATTCGACCCTCGATAGGCGGATCCACGAGGAGCCGTGGTACAATTCCCACCTGATTTTGCCGACCAAGTACAATTTTTGCGTTTTTTTGCTTTGTCAGAGTCCAAATTTAATATGCCCTGACGATCTTTATGACATGCTGAAGCATAGTACCAGCTCTAGGTATCACTGGAATTATCGTTTCCCTTGTTTTATTGCTGTTTATATAGCACCATATATAGTATGTTCTGGTTCTATGAGTCGTCTCCATGCGAACAGCCATGAAGCATAACTCGCGTAGTTTTGTACAGTGGAGATAACGATGCCTTTCAATTGCATATTGTGATTGTATTTGGTGGTTTGTGTTAGTGCCTTTTCTGGTTGACGTTCCAGCTGGAGTGTGTCAGATCACAATTCTCAATCTTATTTTGACTCCACAAGTTATGATCAGTATGACAATATGCTACGCCATGATTCTTTTCATATTACACATTTACACTATGACTAGGTCAGGGGCCATTGGTAACGGAAGCTTCTATTTTCTACAAAAAGACACTAGCAGTATAAAAGTTGTCTGTTCTTTTTTTTGTTGAAGATCTAATTGGTATAATTTGATTGCAGGTATATTGGGGTGTATGGAGTGCTTGTTCTGATCACCTTAGTCCAATACTTCTACACTGCCGGTTCATCTCCAGGGTATGGAATAGCCTTATTTAATTTGTTCTTATACTCATCATTTATTGAATCTGGTGATAGCCTGACTTTCTGCTCTTTGGTGCTCCTGCGCTGTCAGGTATGTTGTTGATGCAATGCAAGCTGGTGGTAGGATGCATGCTACGTTCGTCAATACTGCCGCTCTTTCAAAGTAATGTCATAATCGCGATAGCGTAGAAGTGTTGATAACTTATGAGAGTTATACACTGATTCTTATACTTCCTTGTGCGTGTGTTTTTGATGATTAAGAAAAGACAATCCAGTTCAAAACATGGAAGCTTAAATTCCCCCATGAACCGGCCTCAACTAGAGAAACATAGCCCAGTCTCTTCTACATCATCATGGTTGCATCAAATCGTGGATCTTTATCCCCCTGGGTCAAGCAACAGGTAAACCCCGAGGGATTTATTTTGTAGGGTATTCGCGTTAGTAATTTTCTTGTGTTTGCTCACTGCTATATTGTTTAACATGGTCCTATTGAATTTATAGGGACTGGACTTGCGCATACTGCAAAGTTATTCAGGTTTTACTTTATTTCTAAGTTCATGGTGTTGAAGCATTCATCTTTATGATATGCTATTAAAATCATCGTATTGAAACTTCATCAAGTGTGAGTTAGTGAGATAAATCACGAGCAGGGAAGGAGCTCCTGCATAAGCACTGGTTTCAGCTGACACCAGTGATACTTAATAAACTTTCACTACCTCACTACTAATAACTATTCATTCGCATAAGCTGATCCCCAGTGCAACAAAGATGACTCTGTTGAACCTTTGTTCTAGTTTCGTCCCTGGTCACGGGGAATTATTTGTGAGACCTGAGTTATAACCACATACCTTTGGGTTTATTTTACGAAACTCATTACAGCAATGTATAATGATTGCAAATTAGTATTTAAGATATCAGAAATTTGGAACAACAGTTGGTTACATTCAGTGGTATACTTGAATTAGTTTATTTTGAGCCTTTCTTTCAGATTGGTACCTGGCCCGCATTTTGTGTTGCCAATACACTGATTTGAGATATCCTACCCTTCAACATTTCCATTTAAAGCTGTTGCTGATTGTCTAAGTTCAGTTTTTACTACATTACACTTCTGCAGCCACCTCGTGCCAGGCACTGCCATGATTGTGATAAATGTGTCCTTCAGTTTGACCATCACTGTGTTTGGCTTGGAACATGCATCGGCAAAAATAACCATTGTCGGTTTTGGTGAGTTTTGGCATGTATATCTTTTGCAGTATATTTTTCACATTACATCATGATTGTGTTGCCTTGTGCCCATATGTCACGTGGGCACATTTTCTATGTTCTACTGTGCATTCTGTAGAAGTTTTCTACGCGTCTATTGATTTTCTCCTGGTACTTCATAAGCATTCTGACAAGCCTACCGTGTCCACTTAAACTTCATAGTGCTTCATTGATGTGATTGGCAATGCATATCAAACAGTGCATCGAAGTATTAATACCAATCAACAGATAACACTCCACCCGATCACAAACTCTTGATTTATTTTTTACCTTGTGTTGTACCTAGTGTATAACATGGACATCCTTAGTTGTATAGCACACTGTATTTGTGAAATATATGTAACATCGTGAAAGTACATTTTGATAAATCGCCTTCTATTAATTTTGTCTAACTAATTTAAATACATGCAAAAATATAGTTTGCGCAGTTTAGAGATTAGTGGGTGAAAATAAAGTGGAACATGAAAGAGCCTTGAATTTTACTAAATGAACTGTGGAATTTAGTTGTGCAAGTTAACATCTATGTGAAGTTGCAATATCAATTTGATCAAAACTGTTAATACACATGCCTTTGTTTGGACTTTTTCCATCACACATTGGAATGTCCATATTGCAGTACCTTGTGATGTGTTAGATTCAGTTTTTATTTAGATTGTTTGTTCAGTTGTATAACAAATATTTCCCAGGTGGTACATATTTGAAGAAACAATTCTGTGTACCTGGACTGTTGCTCTGTACATTGAGTCACTGCATTTAGTTATTGACAAGGCCTGGTAAGATATGTTAATATCTTTTAAAGCTAATATCATTGCTCATATGATGTGGCTTAAATCCTTTCAGTTTGAGCATGTGTTTTCCTCTATCTCATGGAACTTCTTATTATACCATTTTCAGGTGGAAGGATTTTATTGGTGTAATCATGTTAGCCATATTAATATTTATCCTAATGTTCCTTCTGCTCCTGTTGATGTTTCATACGTAAGTTTTCTAAGTGTGTGATCTGTCTGGCTTTATAAGGGCTTTTTGGTTATTAAAATGACATGTCAAATGGTAGCTTATTCAGTTTTTTGCATGGATTTTTAAGTTGAGAAAAATTAAATTAGCGTGAATTCAAGCATCGGCAAAACAGTACTGTTTTAAAAATGTATTGTTACAGCCAATGGTTGAACGGACAAACCTTTCTCCAATTTAATTTTTCTAATACCCAGACCTTCCATACCACATGACCAGTTTACATTGAATTACAGTAGCATGTAATACCAGTATAGCATATAATATTCCAAGAAGTTGCACTTGCGGGTTAACTCGGCAAGTAGAGGATCATAGGAGAAAAGCCCAACGGAAGCGCTACTCGTGCTTACCCTTCCAAAGGATGGCCAGGATTTGAGCAATTTTTTTACCCTATTTTTTTGGAAATGCTGCAAAAGCATTAAAAGCATGCAGCGGCCACCTCCAGAAAAAAGCAACAACACTCTGCCTATAATGCATGTTCAGCTGAATATTTTCGCTATTCCTTTTTGCAGCTATATTGCTCTTAGCAATCAAACGACCTACGAAGTTGCCAGAAGGAAGCGGATATTCTACTTAAGGTATGTAATAGTAGGAGCAATAAGGTTTCAGTTGGCTATGATTTTATGGTCGCACTATCAGTAACTCAGTACTAAAACATAGGAGCCGTACTACTTGCAGGGGAATTCCTGATAGAGTTCATCCATTCAGTAAAGGCATCTGTAGAAACATCTACGACTTCTGCTTCTCTAGAGAGAATGGATTTGTTTTGGAAGCTGTGCCTCCATTGGAGGAGCTGGAAGCCAGAGCAGCTCCTTACACATGCCGAGACATATTTTGCTGCCGGTGCTGTTGATATGTGTTGTACTCTAGCGCTGTACCATTCTTTACCCCATAGCATGTGCCGTAATCCATTCTTCAGGAGCAGGTCTTTCATGAGCACGACAAATAGATGCCTCGAGAGTTCATTTTCATGTAAAATCACATGTTCCTTCTTTACACACAAAAATGTGTCTGGCCTGAGATATAGCCGTGTCTGTCCCTATAGTATGACCAACATATGGCTGGATTTTTTTACAGGATATATGTGGCTGAAAGTAGGTCAACAGGACAGAAACTGTATCGGAATGACTGTTTGCGATTCTGTATAAATATGCATTCCAGTTGTGGTTGTTGATGCCAGCTTCGTTCACACTTTTGAGTGTTTTTTTAATTGATCTGCATTTATTTGTTAATTAAAAAAATTACATTAGGTAAAGAAACTGTTGGATGTACTACTACTTAACAGACCGAAGCAGAACCCCGAGGTTTGATCTCTCAGGTCATCATATTTTAGCTATGAAACCAAATGAGCATGACAAGAGCTTCAGTTATCCTGTACCAGGTTAATTGACAGTAACCGGTGAAAACCGTCTGCTATCTGGAGTCAATTCATATAGAGCAGCCTACCGTGTAGGCTTTCATCTCTTATTTTAATTTTATGAACATTTCCATCAAATGGCACGACTTTGTTTTCAACATTTTCTTTGCGTTTTTGTGACGGGAACAGGCTCAGTCTTATCTTTTCTCACTGCTGGTGCTGGGAGTTGAGAACATCCGTTTCTCCCCCTAGGCGATTACTTTGCTTCTGCATTTGCATTTTACCAATAGCAGGTTACACTAGTGGAGGTACACACTGACAAGCACCATATACCTCTATCTCTGCACCCAACCATCTCCACATCATCGTGCTGCTTGTTTCATAAATTCTAGCCTCTTCAAAGAATTGCTTGCCAATCACGGTCATGAAGTCCTAGCCTCTTCAAGGAAGACCAAATTCTAAATTGATTCAAAATGTTGGCCAAGAATTGATGTCCTCTTTTTTGGGGGTCACTAAGATGGCCACGCATCGGCATCAAGGGTGGTGCGGATCGTACGGTCCATTCCCCGAATTATATGTAGGCTCCCTTGGTGGCTTTGCGGACGATATGGTGTGATGGATCAATGGACAAAATGAAGAGAACCCGCGATAGATCTCCTTGTCTAAGACCACTTGCATGTTTTATGGGCGCACCGGCAATATCGCACCCAAGGATGAGATATAGAGAAGCGCCGGGACCCAATCTCGAAATTTGCTAGGGAAGCTCATGCGTTGGAGCAATCCATCAAATAGTCCCACTGAACTGAGTCGAAGGTTTTTATCAAACTTGAGATGGGGCATGGGTGTTCTATACTTGTGTAGTTTTATTGCCAGGTTTATAACATAGAGAAAGTTATCATGGATGCTTTATGTCTTGACAAAAACGCTTTGAGATAAGCTTGTTAATGTGAGAGGCGAGACAACTAGCTATCATCTCTGAGATGAGCTTCGCAATTGCATGAATGAGGCTAATAGATCTAAAGTTGGTCACATACCTCGGCTTCATCTTTTTTAGGTATAAGCGCAATATTTGGGGAGTTAAGCCACTAAAAGTTGTTGACATGGAGTGCGGAGAATGTCAACATCCTTCAATTCTGCACCCATAACGAGCAGAGCACCGTGGTAGGACATCTCTGAATATTTAACACGAAACCACATATTCATGTGAGGCACATAAACAACAGATCTGTCTAATTTGCGTGCTTTGCTCGGCAAAATGACACGACTGACTATGAATCAAAAGTATTACACAAACTGAACCGTCGGCGAAACTATTTCACGAACTAACCATTTTATGTAACTCCCAACAGCTAGGCACTCTACATTGTAGCGTCCTAAGGCAAGACGCTACATACTCGATTGTGTAACGCCTAGTGGTTGGGCGCTACACAACAAACTTTATTAGACGCGATGCTCTATTATTAACACAAGTATTGTGCATCTTACCTGGTCACACCAATATTTGGTCGAGCCTAGGTCATGGGTTCAAATCCCATGATCTTCATTTTTTTTGTTTTTATTGTTTCTATTTAAAAACAAATTCTTTGCGAGGGGATTCGAACAATAGACTTTTTGTTTGCTGAAAGATATCAAAACCACCAGACTAGCTCTATGTTAGTATGTATAAATGCACATTCCTATATTTGACCAAATACAGTTGGTTTTGATCTATGTGCTAGGGTCAGTGGTAGGATGGTAACATGAACGTGCATTTGCGTCCATTTTATTTCCATAAAATTATTCATATAAAAGAAATACTTAAAATTAAAATATAATCCAGAAAATCCGCATAAGATATGAGAAAAAAATAAACCAACTGTATTGGTCAAATGCAGGAACGTGCATTTATACACACTAAGTCTGGTGTTTTTTATTTCTTTCAGGAAACTACAAGCCTAAGGTTCAAATCCCCTCGTGCACGAATTTATTTTTAAATAGAAACAATAAAAACGAAAAAAATGTAGGATATGAGATTTGAACGAAAAAATATAGGATATGATTTAAACTCATGACCAACTAAGATGCGCGAGAGATGCATCCACAGTAGAGCACCGCGTCTAATAAGTTTGTTGTGTAGCGCCTAGTATGTAGCGCCTTGCCTTAGGGCGCTACAATATAGAGTGTAGCGCCTAGCTGTTAGGAGTTACACAAAATGGTTATTTTGTGAAATAATTTTGTCGACGGTTCAGTTCATGAAATACTTTCGATTCATGGTCAATTGTGACTATTTTGCCGGTTTGCTCACTGTTCTTGATCTCCCGAAGTAGAACCCTGATGTTTGGTCCCTCGCGTCATCATATACGGAGTATTATTAGTAATCAAACTAAATGAGCAAGTCCTTCAGTTATCCTGTACCAGAAAATTTGACTTGACCGCAGAAGCCCCGGACTGCTTCTAGAACTGGTGGAAAGCATCTGTCATCTGGAGTCAATTCGCATGGAGCAGCCTGCCTTTTAGGGTTTCAGTTCCGTTTCTTTTCAAATATGGCCATTTCCATCGAAGGGCACACCTTTGTTTTCAATATTTTCTTTTGCATTTCCGTGATCAAAAGTGTGTAGGAACATGCACTAGTCTTATCTTTTCTCACTGCTGGGAGTTGAGAACAGCCGTTTCTTCCCCGAGGCTGTTATTTTGCTTCTGCATTTGCATTTTATCAATAGCAGGTTACACCTAGTGCAGGTACACACACACCATATAGCTCCATATCTGCACCCAACCACCTCCCTATCGGCAGTTGACAAGATAGTCGCTTTGAGAGTCGTCTGGGAGGTTCCACCGCTTTCGCCAGCGCGCTCCTCGTCTCCCTCCGGTGACGTTGTCGCTCGGTGCGGATATGAAGGCATTGCTCGGCTTGTGTATAGTAGTGATAGGGGATGTTTAGCCTTTGTGCTTGGTTTCGCCGCCTTGGCGCTTCTCTTCTTCTCCAGCTGGCTCCCGTTGACTCGCAGCGACCCGGGAGCTTGTTCGTTTCTTCTCCGGGAACGAATCCATGGTGGATTGGTTGCTGGAGAGGAGATGAACAATGTCGATTTAATAATTTCGTCTGCCTTACATGCCACTCTGCAGATCGATTGAAGGGGGGTGGTCGTCTTCTTCTGGTTGGTCGTGGTGGCAAGGCGAGGAGGAGGGAGTGGGTTCTGCTGCGCTCTCGAGCTCATCACGCGGGGGTTAGATGCACCGTCGCGATTCAGGGCCAAGATGGTGGCCTATCTACAACCTCCATGGCGGAGGCCCTCAAGATCTAGCGCCGGAGCTCGGCTGTGCGATGCCTCCAAGTGGTTTGTCCTTGGTGGTGTCGTGCGTGCCGGCGTCATGGATCTCACGCCAGAAGGGAGAGTCCGAGTGCTTCATCGTGCTCCATTTTCGGCGCCTTCAGCGCCTGGAGATCGCCGGCGTCGAGTGGCGGAGATGCCCGAGGATGTGATTGCTTTGTACCCTTTCTTCCTAGGGTGTTTTCTGTAAAAAGTCAGGCCTTATCTTCGAATTCTAGGTCTTCCAAGGCAATAGATGATAAGGGCTTGACTGTAAATTGTACCTGCCACGTGGTTCGCTAATATGCAGCATCGGGGTCTTTGACCCCAACTCTTGTACAAAAAAAAAAACCTCCCCGTCATTGTGCTTGCTTGCTTCAGCAAAACATGAGAATGTCCATACTAAGGGCATCTCCAGCCGTCCCCCCCAGAGCCCCCCAGGGGGCTTTTTTCGCGGCGGAAGCGACGAATAGCGCCGCTTCTTCACCACTCGCCCCCCCCCCCCAGCGGCCCAAATAGCGCCGTTTCGGCGCTAAATAGTGCCGCGGCACCCAGGCCAAACCCAGCCCGCTGGGTTCGGCCTGGGGGGGCGAAACTGCGCGGCTGCGCGCGTGGGCCAGCTCGGTCAGCGACGCGACGAGAAAGCGCGGGAACAGAAGCCACCGCCCGTGATCGTCTTCTCAGCTTCCGCGCGGTCAAAGGCTGCCGGCGTTTATGGCGTGGCGGCCGCCCAGTGCATGCGCCCCGCCCAAAGGCTGCCGGAGTAATGGCGTGGCGGGCGGCACCGAGGGGACGCGCGCGCAGTAAATGCCCGGCCGCTCGCCGCGCTATAACCCCCCCCCCCCCCCCCCCCGTCGCGCGCCTCGCCCCGCCATTCTCCACACCGGCGAGCTCTCCCTTCTTCTCCTCGACTCTCTCCTCCTCCCTTCTTCTCCACGAAAATGTCTGACGGAGCGGCGGCGAACGGGTTCCCACGCCATAACCTGCGCCGCACTAGTAGAGAAGTGCCTTTCTATGGAACAGATTCTGTGGCGCATGGCTTCTTGGTGCGCCACAGAAATATATTTCTGTGGCGCACGGGTGGGCATGCGCCACAAAAAAGAGACATTCTGTGGCGCACGGGACCGTGGTGCGCCACAGAAAAGAGGAATTCTGTGGCGCACGGGATGGGGGTGCGCCACAGAAATTAGCTGGGGGCCACACCAATGATTGTCACACTCCCTTTCTGTGGCGCATGGTAGTTAGTGCGCCACAGAAATATGACATTTCTGTGGCGCACCACTGCCAGGTGCGCCACAGAATTCCCATCCGAAAAAATTATGCCCTCATGCACCAACTCCACCCCCCCCCCCCCGGAACGCCTTTTCTAGTTTTTGACGGAAGAGTTGGAGGTCTAAAAAGCATCAAAAAATAAATCCCTTATAGATGCACGGAGAGTTTAATGTCTACTATTTAATCATATTTTGAAATATGAATTTCGACTTTCTGAGCAAAAGTTTTATAAAAAAAGTAAAATGGCCATAACTTTTGCATACGATGTCGAAAAAAAATGATCAAGATATTAAAAAAAACTAGAGAGAAAAAGGAACCCAACCTCACTGGCCTTCGGCCTGTGAGCTTTTTTTAGAATCGCCAAATTCCAAAAGGAACAAAAGTTATGGCCATTTTAAGATTTTGACTAGAAAATAAAAAAAAATAAAAAAAAATTTCTGTGGCGCACCAAGGGGGGGTGCGCCACAGAATTTTGAGGCAGAATTCGAAATTTCTTCCTCTTCTTCCCTCTCCCCTCCACTTCTTCCCTTCTCTCCTCCACTTCTCCTCCACTTCTCATCTTCTATCTCTCCTCTCCTCTCCTCCTCCATCACCACCACCACCACCACCATCACCACCACCACCACCACCACCACCACCACCTCTCCTCCTCCTCCTCCTCCTCCACCACCACCACCACCCCTCCTCCTCCACCACCACCACCCTCCTCCTCCTCCTCCACCACCTCCGGCGAGCTCCTCCTCCTCCACCACCACCACCACCACCCTCCTCCTCCTCCTCCACCACCTCCGGCGAGCTCCTCCTCCTCCTCCTCCTCCTCCACCACCACCACCACCACCACCACCTCCGGCGAGCTCCTCCTCCTCCTCCTCCTCCACCACCACCACCTCTCCTCCTCCTCCTCCTCCTCCTACTCCTCCTCCTCCTCCTCCTCCTCCTCCTCCACCACCACCACCACCACCACCTACGGCGAGCTTCTCCTTCTCCCCGCCACCAACTCCGGTGACCCCCATCCTCCACCGACCAACTCCGGCGAGCATCCGACGAAATCCGGCGAAATTTCGAAAATTTCCCGCGGCCAGATCTGGCCGCCTTTTTTTTTTGAAATTCAAAAAAAAATTCTGTGGCGCACCCCCCCTTGGTGCGCCACAGAATTGCAAATTTCTGTGGCGCACGGCTGAGGTGCGCCACAGAATTGACATTTCTGTGGCGCACGGCCTCGGTGCGCCACAGAAAAAAATTCTGTGGCGTGAATTCTGTGGCGCACCCCTCTGGCCCCTAGGTGCGCCACAGAATCCCATTTTGGTGCGCCACAGAAAGGCCTTTTCCTAGTAGTGCCGGGGCCAGGCGATGGCGCTGTACCGCGCGGGCTATCCTTGCCCGCCGTACATGCGCCTCCCTAGCTCCGCCGCGGGGGCGAGCCGCTGGGCACTCAGCGCCGGCGGTGTCCCCGTCCCTCCCCTTCCCACCTCCGACCCAGAGTTCCGCCGCGCCATCCACGAGATGCGCGCCGGAATGCAAAACCCCGAGAACTACCCGCTGACCGGCGTCGACCAGTTCTGGTGGCAGCGGCTGATGGCGCGCCGCACCCGGGAGCTGGAGTCCCTCAACGACAACGGCCCTGTCGAGGGCCGTTTCAACTCGCACGGGCGGCGCCGCTGGTGGAGTGCCCCTGGGAGGACCCTCGACGAGGTCCTCCAGCACATCCACGCCGGCAACCAGCCGCGCCTCGCGATGCCGCCGCCGGAGGCCACCCAGCCGTGGGTGGCGCGGCGGACAGGCGCGTCCTCGTCGTCTGCGACGTCGAGCTCCTCCGCCGGCCACTCCGTCTCCACCTCCCCCCCATTTCTAAACGCCGGACCGGCCGCACGCAGGCGCAGCGGCGGCGCGCTCCGCATCGGCGAGCCACGCTTCGAACGCGTGGTTCGGCCGAAGACGGAGGACACCGGCGACGAAGATGAGGCCGAGTGGCCCGACCAAAAAGTCGCGGAGCAGATGTCTCTGGACACGCTGCAGCCGCTCGACCTCGACGCCGCCGCTCAGTGGAGTCTGCGCGACACCACCGAGTCTGAGCTCGCCCTCCAGCGCCGCCTGCTGGCTGAAGCCGAGCAGCGCAAGGCGGCGCGCGAGCGCGAGGAAGCCGCGGCGGCGGCCCTCCTCCGCGTCCCTCCCCCACCGCCGCAGAAGGAGAACGTCTACATCGTTCTCGACGAGGACTCCGACGACGACGACGTGATCCAGCAGGCGCTCGAGGTGAGCAGGTGGGATTGCGGCGGCGGCGACGAGGGACAGGGGGGAAGCAAGCGCCCCGGCGACGCCCCCAGCGACGACGACGACGACGACGGCGGCGACTACAGCCAGGCGATCGCCGCCAGCCTCGGGCTTAACTAGTTTAGATGTAGTTTAAATTTATCGTACTAGCTTAAATTCGCGCCGAATATGTACGCAGTTTCCGAATTTCAATAAAATCTCGCCTGTTTTCATTTTGCGTTTGTTTGGGCCGGTTCTTGGGCTCGGGACGCGACTGGGAAACGCGCCCCCCCAGGTTCCAGAATAGCGCCGTTTAGCGCCGCGGCGGCACCAAAACGGCGGCGTTTTGGGCCCTGTGGGGCGCAACGCTGGAGATGCCCTAAGCATTCTCGCTGAGAGTGACAACATCTATCCAACTTCCAGCGAGAATATCGAGAACATTACAAGAATAAACGTGATCTTATTCAACTATTTATTGGTCTACTCAAGATAGCTTCGATCCACCTAACTTTTACAGTAACATAATCCAGAGATGACGTCGAAGCAGAGTGCCCAACCTACACTTCTGAACATCTTCAACAACCATTAATTCTGCATCCGTATCAAGCAGAGCAAGCCCCGCCAAACATCTCTCTGATATAATTTAACACTAGACGACATGTTCATGTCACGCGTACAAACAACAGATTTCGTCTAATTGTCGTGCTTTGCTCACCGTCCCTGATCGTATGCGCGACTTCTTTTCTTCGTCGACGAAGTCCACTTCACGATGCCTACTTTGTGATGTGTCGAGTGCCGAGAGTCAGCTGGCCTGCCAAGGAAGTCATCGTCGTAGCAAACTCTCCCCGGCCAAATTGACTCGATCTCGGCTTAAAATCAAGCAGGACTGCTTTAATGCGCCACGATTGTAGGCACATACAGATGGGAATCGGCCTATGTTTTCTACGCGTCAAATAGTCAAGGGTGATCAACACCGCTCCGGCAGGTTGTCTTAAGATAGTAATGTCTGTCGTCTACCTAAAATCCACAAAAGTACTTCCAGACCTTCCGCACAGTTCGCACGAGCGTTGGTCTAATGGTCTGTATTTCTACTACAAAGATCTGATCGAATATCTGGAGGCCCTTTGGTTAGTTGGCTGTCTGGTTGATCAATTCCAGGATCACGCCAAGACACTGCAAGTTGTGGTTGGTATTGTAAAGAATATTGAGCGATCGATATCCCTGATCGGGTATCGGGTGTATAATATATAGGAGGTAAAAACCCCATCGAGACAGCGTACAGAGTTGTATACAAATACGAGTCGGAGTCTAACTCCATATACGAGTCTAACTCCATATACGTACGTGTATAGAATTACATTTAACACTCCCCCTTAATCTGAACCTTCGCAGAGGTTGAGATTACGTTTGAACTCATCTAGCAATCTAACTGGTAGAGCCTTGGTGAAACCATCCGCAATTTGATCTTTGGTGGATATGAACTTGATATCAAGCTGATTATTGGCAACTCTTTCACGAACAAAGTGAAAATCAATCTCAATATGCTTAGTACGAGCATGGAATACTGGATTAGCAGAAAGATAGGTGGCACCCAAGTTGTCACACCATAAACATGGCTTTTGCAATAGAGCAACACCAAGCTCACAAAGAAGTGCTTCAACCCATATCAATTCTGCAGTAGCATTTGCCAAAGACTTATATTCAGCTTCAGTGCTAGAACGGGACACTGTTTTCTGCTTTCTGGAACTCCATGATACTAAATTTGGACCAAGAAAGATAGCAAAGCCACCAGTAGAACGTCTATCATCGAGACTGCCAGCCCAGTCAGCATCCGAAAAAGCACTCAAAAGTGTAGATGAAGACTGCATAAAGGTAATACCAATATCCAAAGTTCCTCTAATATATCGAAGGATACGTTTAACAGCTGACCAATGTGTTGTTGTTGGTGCATGTAAGAACTGGCAAACCTTATTAACTGAGTATGACAAATCTGGTCGTGTCAAAGTCAAATATTGGAGAGCCCCAACAATACTCCTGTAATTTGTACTATCTTCATCACCAAGAAGTGAACCATCATTAAGAGCCAATGAAATAGAAGATGATAGTGGTGTTGGAGCAGATTTACAGAGTCTCATATTAACCTTATCAAGTAACTCAGTAGCATACTTTTCTTGTGTCAACAATAATCCTTGTTTCACCTTTTTCACTTCAATACCCAAAAAGAAGTGTAGTTCTCCCAAGTCTTTAATAGCAAAGTCAGTATTGAGATCACGCACAAGAGCGGAAATAGCATCATCTGAAGAACTTGTGACTATGATATCATCAACATATATAAGGACAAATATAGTGATACCTGACTTGCTGTAAAGAAAGAGAGAGGTATCAGCTTGAGAGGGCCGAAAACCAAGATGACATAATTTTGCACTCAATCTCGAGAACCATGCTCTTGGTGCTTGTTTTAACCCATAAATAGCTTTCTGAAGTTTGCATATGTGCAGCGGAGCGTGAGAATTCTCAAAACCAGGGGGTTGTTGCATATAAACTTCCTCTTCCAGAACACCATGAAGAAACGCGTTCTTGACATCTAGCTGCCTTAGACTCCAATTACGAGAAACAGAAAGAGCCAAAACAACTCTGATAGTTGCTATTTTCACAACAGGGCTAAAGGTATCTTCATAATCAATGCCATACCTTTGTTTGAATCCCTTTGCCACTAGACGAGCCTTGTATCTGTCAATTGTACCATCAGCTTTCCTTTTGATACGATAAACCCATTTACAACCAATAACATTTTTGGTGGTGCTAGAAGGAACCAAAGTCCATGTATTATTTTCCATTAGAGCATTGTACTCATCCTCCATTGCTCTCTTCCATTGCAAATGATCAAGAGCCTCTGAAAGATTGCTTGGCTCCCCTGTAGAAGTGAACAAACCATGCCTAGCATTGGTATTAGGATTAGTATATATTTTAGGTTGACGACCATACTTTATTGTCCCATCAGTGTATGTACGAGGTTTTTGTATCCCCTTCTGTAACCTCGTACGAGCTGCAGTAGTGACTTCCTGACCATCAGCATTTGCATCGGTATTAGCAGCCATATTAGATCCAGCAGCTGAGTGTGCCCCGGTGTGTGCTGTCGAAGAAGCAGCAGCAGTAGACGGGCTAGGGGAATCATCCGCAGAAGATCCCACAGCAGAGGGATTGGCAGAGCTGGAGTTATTGCTCACAGAGGGGGACAGCTCATTATTGCTCGCAGAAGGGATGTCGGGGCCACTGTGAGGGCCATCGTGGCGCGGGCTGTCGAGGCCATCATTACCGCTGTCAGGGCCATTATTGCCGCTGTCGGGGCCATCATTGTGCGCGGAGGAGAGCGACGCGGAAGTGCCGGCTGCAGGAGAATCCGCCTCGGGACCCGAGAGGTCAGCATCATCCTCGGGATCAGAAGGAACAGAGGAATGTTCCTCCGAATCTGTATGGATTTCAGCGCTGATTTCGTCATCTTCCGAATTCTCTTCAACAAAGGTTTGTGAATCATTTTCTGCACCGATTTCTTCAGGATTTGAACCAGCAGTAGTACCCTGTTGCACATTAGTAATAGGTACAATAGAAATCATATGGTCATTAGTATTTTGGGCACCCGTGGGAGTTGATAGCATGGAAGGTGGAAGGAGCAAAATTTCCTTTTGTAAACGATATCCAGCATTTGAAGGAAGTGATGCAAAGGGGAAAATATTCTCATCAAAGACAACATCGCGAGAGATATAAACACGTCCAGTGGAAGTGTCAAGACACTTGACACCTTTGTGAAGAGGGCTATATCCAAGAAAAACACATCGTTTGGAACGAAACGAGAGTTTACGTGTATTGTAGGGACGAAGATTTGGCCAACATGCACAACCAAAAGTGCGCAAAGCATCATAATTTGGGGTGACATGTAGGAGACGTTCTGTGGGTGTCTCAAAGTTAATAACTTTGCTAGGAAGCAAATTTATAAGAAAAGTGGCAGTGAGGAAAGCTTCATCCCAGAATTTGAGAGGCATGGATGCATTGGCTAACAAAGCAAAGCCTACTTCAACTATATGACGATGTTTTCTTTCAGCTGAACCGTTTTGTTGGTGAGCATGAGGACATGAAACATGATGAGTGATGCCAACCTTCTGAAAGAAACCATGAAGTTTTTCATATTCACCTCCCCAATCAGTTTGCATAGTGATAATTTTCCTATCAAACTTTCTTTCAACAAATTGTTGGAAATTAAGAAACACTTGATAAACATCAGAACGCTTCTTAAGGAGATAGATCCAAGTAAATTTGCTGAAATCATCAATAAAGCTTACATAGTATGCATGTTTGCCAACAGAAAGGGGGGCAGGACCCCAAACATCAGAAAACACTTGTTCCAAAGGAACAGTGGAGACACTAGTGGATACAGGATAAGGTAATTGATGGCTCTTGGCTAGTTGGCATGAGTCACATACATAAGGATTTATTTCAGGAGTGTAAGCTAATTTATTTTTCCTAAGAATTTGCTGAACCACAAACGAAGATGGATGTCCTAGACGTCGATGCCATGTAGAGGAGGATGGCTTTATTGAAATAAAAGCATGCTTGGAAGACTTGTTGGAGACAGGAACCAAAGGATAAAGACCATCATGGCAGGGACCCTTAAACAGAATTCTTCGTGTGGCTTGGTCCTTTATCAAAAAGAAGAAAGGGTGAAACTCGAGGAAAACATCATTATCTAGAGCAAGTTTATGAACAGATATGAGGTTTTTAGATGCACTAGGAACATGGAGGATATCATTAAGATGAAAGGAGCTATGCGGGGTGCGCAAAATAGAATGACCAATATGATTAATTGACATACCCTTTCCATCTGCAGTGTGCACATGATCACGCCCATTATACTTGTCAGCAGTAGTGAGATTATTCAGTGCACCAGTGATATGATCAGTAGCCCCAGTATCAGAATACCAGTTGGTATCCACTCCATAGGATGCAATGTTTGCCCTCTTTTCACCACGATCACGATCACGTCTATCATCACGGTCATCATCACCATCAGAATCCTCTCGGCGCCACCAACAATCTCCAGCTGGGTGTCCATGAATTTTACAAATCTGACAGGTAATATCCACATATGGTGTGGGAGCACGGCTACGGTATGTACGAGAGCGAGGCCTCCCACCATCATCACGGCGTCTGTCTCTGTCACCTCTATCATCACGTGTGTAATCCCGGCGTGTATTATCATCACGGCGAGTGTCACGGCGTCCATCATCACGACGAGGTTCACGAGTGTCACCTCTATCATCACGGCGTTGATAGCCACGGCCATCACGTGTGTCTCCTCTGTCACGATCACGCCGATCATCGCGAGGATCACCTCTGCCGCTATCATATCTGTATGACCGAGTGTCTCGGCCTCCATCATATCCACGACGGGCCACATTGGCAGAAGACGTAAAAGCACCAGGAATTTCATTGTTATTGTCATTGCGCAAATCATAGGAGGACAACAAGCTGAAAAAGTCATCAGGAGTTGTATTGGGATTGCTATCAACTGCAGTAATGAGAGCATTGTAGGAACCATCTAAGCCATGCAATAAGTATCCAACGAGTTCATCTTCTTCAAGGGGTTTACCAGCAGCTGCGAGTTCTGAAGCTAGACCCTTGACTTTTGTAAAATATTGAGCAGCGGTCATAGTACCTTTGCGTGAATCATTGAGAGCAGCTCGAAGATGTTGCACCTTCGATCGGGAGGCAGTAGAGAACATAGCAGAGATTGCGGACCAAACAGTAGCGGTGGAGTCCATCCCGAGAACATGAGACAAGATGTCTGGTGAAAGCGAGTTGAGTAGGAACCGCAGTACCTGTTGATCCCGTGCAATCCAAGCGAGGTATTCTGGGTTATCAACCGTGATCTTGTTCTTTGCCGAATCTTCAGACTCAATCCGCTTCGGAGGGGCTGCATCGGATCCATCTAGCAAGCCCATGACATTGGCCCCTCGAAACGCGGGAAGAACTAGTGCCTTCCAGAGCAAATAATTGCTGCGAGTAAGCTGTTGAGCGGGGGGTGCTCCGAGGGCGGCAGACAGCGATGCAATGGATGATGAACTCATGGCGATGAAACTAGGGTTATTCAGAGTATTGGCTATTGTCGTCGAGGAGATCTATCTGGGTATTTGGTATTCGGATATTGGGTTTGCAAGCCAAGGTGCACGACAGCAGCGAGGCCGAGTATTGGATATTGATGTATGGAAGCGGCGGCGGCAGAGAACTGCGACGGCGGCTGGAATATTTGCGGCGGCAGAGGTACCTCAGAGGAATACGGCGGCGGCGGCAGCTAGGTCTCGGAAGAGTTGCTCTGATACCATGTAAAGAATATTGAGCGATCGATATCCCTGATCGGGTATCGGGTGTATAATATATAGGAGGTAAAAACCCCATCGAGACAGCGTACAGAGTTGTATACAAATACGAGTCGGAGTCTAACTCCATATACGAGTCTAACTCCATATACGTACGTGTATAGAATTACATTTAACAGGTATTGCTTGAATATGATTTGCAGCTCATGCAAAATGCGGGCTCCCGTCTCCCCCGCTCGCTAACGACAACTGGGAAGTGGCCGGCTGCTCGACGCCGACGCCGACGTTGGTGCACCGCACCTTATCCGTGGCGCAGCGTATAGCTACTTGTTAATTGCACCACATGCTTCAAGCTCTGGACTGAATCCCAAAAATAAGTCTGACAACTAAATCGATCGACCACGTGGGTTAGCCTACGGAGCCTGAGTGAGCTGCATGAAGATCTCTCGTGTTCCAAGTATCTGCCACTAGGTAGGAAGCTTCCAACGTTCTGTCAAGATACACTACTGAACTAAGCTACGCGGCCGAGGTTAATCCGGACGTACTTGCCAGAGGTCTGTAGGGTTTTGGATTTGGTCACAATTGTCAGACCGGTCGATTCATGGCAAGTCAAACAAGTGTCGGGTCAGGCACGCCAAGACCGGGAAATTTTAGCTCCGTTTCTAACCCGGTTGAGCATGTGTGAAACAGATAACGACGGTAGTCGGTAGTTAACAGTCTCGGTACAATGTGCCATCCTGCAGGCCGTTCGATCCCACGAGCACGCGAGTCCACTTTGCGTTGGCTCGTCTCTGCCTGAACTTTAGAAACTTGACAGCGATCGGATGTTGATTACATCCCACTTTTATTTTAACATATGGACACTGATGAGAGGATGATGTACTTACTCATGGAGGAAGAAGCCGATATCAACGCCGAGGAAGACGAGAACTTAGCCATTCTTACTTATCTCGCACAGATTCAAGAAGAGGAGACCGCCAATGCCGAACCCAAGCGAGAAGGGTCGAAGTTTCGGAGAAGGAATACCAAGCCGATGAGGATGGAGGGCCAATGCAAGCTCTACGCCGACAATTTTGTCGTTGAGCCCAAATTTGATGCAAAGGATTTTTGTCGACGATTTTGGATGAGCAGAGATTTGTTTCTGAAGTTGTTGCAATATGTGCAGGAGCATAACACCTGGTTCAAGTTGAAGAAGGACGTAGAGAAAATAGTTGGTTTCTCATCACTCCATAACTGCACTGCTGCCATGAGAATGCTTACATATCGAGCCCGAGTAGATGGTAAGACATCTATCTACGCATGTCAGAGTCCACGACTATCAAAACCATGTACAGGTTCCGCAAGAGGATAGTAGTTGTGTTTGGATCAAACTATTTGAGAGGACCAAATGAGGAAGAAACAACTCGCATCATGACAACAAATGAAGCAAGATGATTTTCTAAGATACTTGGAAACATCGATTACATGCATTGGAGCTGTAAAAATTATCCATTTGTTTGGCAAGGATTGTACAACCAAAAGCTATGGATTTTGCATGTTTTCTTTGGATTGTGCTGCAACGCTCTTCTGTGTTTGCGAAACTTGTTGAAGGCCATGCTCATTTGGTGAAACTAGAAGGATGCCCCGCGCGTTGCTGCGGGGTCGCTTTAGAAACTGCAATAGATCGTAGTGTATATATTTTAAATTATTAATATGAATAACTGGATGGTTTAAAAATGGATCATGTGAAAACAAAAATTTATAAGAGATGTGATACCTTATTTTTTACGGATGAATATGCAAAATTAAATTGATCATAGTGTAAATGGTCTTAAGCAACATATCCACGGATCAAAATTTCAAAAAACTCAACAATTCGATAGATCGGTCAAAATCCCTTTTGGGACTATTTTTGTGGAAATTTCCGTTTTTAGGCAAAATCAAGAAAAATTCGTGTGGAAAAGGGATAGAAAAAGAAGTCAAATCGGTGTAAACGTGAGCTGTGATACCAATATGCGACCCCTTGATGGGAACCAATGGGGATGCAAACACGAATAGGAAGACGAAGAACGGAAGATGAATACGAAGAACACATGCAAATCACACACGATAATTTGGGAGATAGCCTCGGATTGTAACCACAAACCTACCAACCCGTTGATGAATCCTTTCTCTCACCGGTGGACCAACCGAACCAATAGAATCGGAAGAGGAGAGACCGTTAGATGGAATACCTTCCGAGAGATTGGCAAATGCTAGGTGGAATCGAGAGGGAGAGAGACCAAGAGGTAGTATTTTAAATTATTAAAGTACATAATTGGATGGTTGAATAAATACTAATGTGTAATTTACATGTAGTTATTAATAAATATTAGTGAACATGACATGGAAAATTGATTGGCTAGGAGATTAGATGATGCGGATAGCTTGCATGTTGAGATAGAAAAATAATTAATGCATGTTAGTGTGGTTTTGCTTTATAAGAAGTATAGATATGTGATCAATGGCTACGAATATACCAAGAGATACTACCTACCAAATGACATCCATACTCTACATTTGTCAAGACAATCTATGTGCCTCCGGGAAGTAAGAGATCTTGGTTTATCTCGGTATAAGAGAGCACAAAAAAGATGACAAACATGCATTTGAGTGCTAGAGTAGAGGTTTTCTATTGTCGGGTACATTTTTTTATCTGGTTGACCGAGCAGATGTGGTAGGTCATGAATACATGTATGATCATGCACAACATGATTATTGTGGATGAGTATACAAATCCAATGCTCTAGGCTCTAGTCTTATTTTTTTCTCACTGCTGGGAGTTGAGAATAGCCGTTTCTCCCCTTAGAGCATCTCTAACATACCCTGCAACGCAGGTTGCAGTTTCAGAAACGTCTTGTGTAGAACAGAAACGCAAAATCAAAAATTTAAACTACCCGGGAGATCATCCATACAAGTTTATCGCGTTCTTCGTTAAGATTACATTGGAAGGGCGGTTTAAACATAGCCAAAAATAGCAAAATGTGCAGAAGACGTGGACTGTAGCTTTACAAAACCGAGCTCACCGGAGCTCCAGGGGTGCGCCTTCGCCGGAGTGAGTTCACTCATCGTTAGAGTCGTCGTCGACGTAGATGACGCCAGATTTTCCCTTCTTGCGCGCCTTGGCGGCCATCTGCTCGCGGTGGAGGCGGTCCTGCTCGAGGCCCTGCTCGAAGATCAGTTGGTCGATGTTGACCTCACGGCGGCGACGCTTGGCGGCGTGTTCGACCTCCTCCTCGGAGCGCGCCTGCACGGCGTTGGTCACCGTGGCGAGGACCTCGTCGGGGACGAAGTCCTCGCGGGTCACCGAGCTCTCGAATGCGGCCGAATCGTAGATCTCGAAGTCGTCTTCGTCCACGGCGACCTCGCGGGCCTGCACTGGAGTGTACGTCGACGATGTCGTGGTGGAGAGGGTCCAGGTGCCAGAGGAGCTCCCCTCCTCGAACTGTCGAGGAGGCAAAAGGGTGAGGCGCGGGTGCCGCGGGAGGCATGGGTGCCAGCAGGAGACCGTGGAGGATGTCGAACTCCACGGTTTCCCGCTGCAGCAGCGACTCTGGCACCGGGAGGTTGAAGTTAGTCCACCTGCGCGCGCTGCACTTACGCGCGGCGTCCGCGGCGACGCACCTGCGCTGCTCCTGCTGCAAATCCCAGGGAAGGGCGTCCATGGGCGGCAAATTCGGCGGCTGGAGCAGAAGATGGGACGGGAACGGCGGCGAGGAATTGGACGTGGTTGCGGCGGCGGAGAGGAAGGTTTGGCCCGCAAATGGGTACCCAAACGGCTTTTATGCCTACCCCTGCGGACATTTGCGGATGCCTCGATAACGGTTGCGGGTCGGGCTAGAAATGTGAAGTCTGCTCTGCGCATCAAACTGGGCCCGGACCGTAATGTCGCCAGAACTTTGCAGTTTCGGGTTTTTGCCGCTTCTGCTAGAGATGCTCTTAGACGGTTATTTTGCTTCTGCATCTGCATTTTATCAAGTACAGGTTACACCGTGCAGGTACACATACACACACTATATATAGCTCCATCTCTGCATCCAACCACCTCCACATCATCGTGTTGCTTACTTCAGCAGACATGAGAATGTACGCAGTCAGCAGTCTCGCTGAGAGTGACAACGTATATTCAACTTTGAGTGAGAATATTACAAGAATAGACGTGATATTATACAACTATTTATTGGTTTACTCAAGATAGCTTCCATTCACCTACAGTAACTTAGTTACATAATCCGGAGATGGCGTCGAAACAGGGTACCCAACCTACAAATAAGTTTTTTTTTAAAACTAGACAAAAGATTTACCATTTTCATTAAATAAAGGAGAAGTTTTAGAGTATGTTACAATCCTATCCTTGACCAAAGCAGTAAAGGCTCAAATGAACCAGAGTCTACTCTCACCTAATTACATTACTCAACGTCTTGGCCTCGGCAAGGCACCACATATTCGCCTCCTCGATCTTCTTGGTGAGTATGGTGGTGGTGGTAGATCTGTTCCGAAAGAAACGACCACTTATTTCCTTCCACACCTCATCGCTAAGGAGTTCAGAGCCTCTCTTTTGTATCCCTTATGATTTACCTTATTCAACCACTTCTTGACGGTGTGAATTGCTTGCAATCACCTGGGCGAGTTCATGAAGTCCTAGCCAATTTTTCAAAATAAGACCAAATTCTCATGGTGAAGCGACATTTGAAAATAAGGTGTGTGCGGTCATTTCTTGTACATGGTTGCACAGCTCGCAAAGATTACAATTTGGCCAACCCTTCCTCTCAAGTCTATCCACCGTCCACAAACAATTTTGGAGGACCAACCAACTGAAAATCTTGCACTTGGGAGGAGCCCACGGCTTCTAGATCACGGCTGGCATCATTCAACCGGCGTGACCCATTTTTTATTTATTTTATAGGCTGAAGCCGAATAGTAGCTCTCATACTTCGTGAACTTCCTAGAGATCCTATCCGGAGTATCAGGGACGAGCTGGATGCCAATGAGCACCGATCCATTGGTATCAAATTTTATTTCTATCTTCTTTGTCATGTCATAAGTTAAAGGGGCCACATCCTTCTGGCGTGATTCATGAAGCCAAGACGAAATGTATGTTCTCTCCGTTTCCAATGGTCACCTTAGTAACCGCTGCGGAGAGGTCATGATTATTTGTAGGGTTTAGGGTTCCCAAGGCCAAACCATGGTATAGGGTCCTCATTCCATTTGTAACAAAGCCACCTCAATCGGAGGGTTGAAGCAAAAAAAAATTGAAGTTGAGAATTCAAGGCCTCCACAAGCTTTTGGCTTACACACCCTCTCCCAATTGAATTTACATTTGCCACTGGTGACCTTCTCACGAACCACTAAAATATAGGCTTGACCGATATTATCAATTTTCAAGAGAACTCCCAAAGTCACATCAAGCACGGTGATGAAATAAACGGAGACACTAGTAAGCACCATCTTCACAAGGGTCAAACAACCGGCCATAGTGACATGTCTCCCCTCCAAAGGGATGAACTTGCCGGCTACTTTATCCTCTAAAGGTTGAAAGTGCATTCTTTCAAGCCGCGTCACTGACAAGGGGAGGCCAACATACTTCATGGGAAAATTCGTGTGGCTAGGCAGAAAAGGTTGTAGAATATCATCGAGATCAATGCCATTGCATCTAATAGGCCCCCCTTAGGTTTTAGCGCAATTAGTGACAAGCCCGTGCCAGGCCTAACCCCGAAACCTAACCCTACCCCGACCCTCCCTCGCGCCGCCGCCTCCCGGCGGCTCGGGGGCCGCGCGTCCGCCGCCACAGAGGTGCCCCCCGCTCCTCACTTGCGTCGTCGCCGCCGGAGGGGACGGCGGCAAAGCCGGCCACGCCCCGGTGATGGTGGCGGCGGGGCGGTTCCGTTCTTTCGGCTGGGCCGAGGAGGTCTATCCGCAGCGGCGGCCATGGCGGGTCGGCGGACATGGCGGGTCGGCGTAGGCGGCTCCGTCGCTCCAGGGCGGGCGCCGGTCGCGTGGTGCGCGCAGGTCGGCGGCCATGGCGGATCCGCGTACGGGGGCGGCTCCGTCGCCAGGGCGGGCGCCGGTCGCGTGGTGCGCGCAGCGATGGCCCGGGGTCGCCCGGTGCTGCCTGGTGGCCATGATGGCGCCATATGCTGGCTCCCCGCGACGGGGCTGGCCGCGCGGTGCCACGGTCGGTGGCGGATGGCATCCTCGCTTGTCCTTCACGCAGCGGGATCGGAGCTGGGCCAGATGGGCACGGCTCTGACTGTCGCGGGCGGGTCCCGGCGACGCAGCTCGTTCCCGGAGTGGGCTGCGTTCGGCGGACCTCCGGATGCATCTCCGGGGGAAACCTCAGACCCCATCGGGGTCGAGCGATGGCGGCGTCCCGGCGTCGTATCCCCTCTTGCGGGCATCGCTTTGGAGTCTTCACCGGATGGAGGGACCAGCGGCGGCAGAGCCGAGGTCGTGGCAACCTCGACTCTCTAGGTCATCGGACTTATGGATCAGGATCTGGAACGACTTGCGGCGGGAGGAGGTCGCTGTCGGCAGCTGATGCTGTGTGGCAGTGTGGTTGCTTGCAGCTGGTCTAGAGGCGGCGCGCTGGCCGCAATTTGCTCGCTGCGGTGTCATCGACAACGCAGGAGTTTGGAGATGGGGCGGCGGCCCGGCTTCTTCGACGGTGGTGGTCTTCGTGGTCATGTGGATGATGCGATGGCTGATCTTCGAGATGGTGATGGTCTCTGGCTTCGTAAGTCACAGCCGATGACGGTATGGGACGTTATCTTCTGTGGTTGCAGAGTTCTGAGGCTGGCGGCGGTATGGGACGCCCCCTCCATTTCGAGACAGGGTTCTATTCGACGCAGTAGGTGCTACGCACGATGACTTCAGAGGAGCTGTCAAGTCATGCCTGGCCGGCGGTGGCAAATGCCTGATCCTGGCAGGTGCTACGCACGACTTTTCTCCGCGGTGTCAAGTCATGCCTGCTGTTGTTCGATAGAAGGTGGTGTGACAACGGCTAGAGGCTGAGCGGTATGGGACGTCATCGGCCTCCAGTTTCTCCTCCAGTGGTATCTGGCTATTCGTTGGCCGGAGAGGTGGTGATGGTAGAAGATTTGGTATCGAGTTTACACACTTCGGTGGAAACATCTCGGGCGAAGTTGACACGCGCTTGCGTCGTTACCTTGCTGAAGGTGATGGTGCGAACGCCATCATCGGCGCACGTGTGGCTTTTCCTTCTTGAAGGCTTCGTCTCGAAGTTGTGTATGTATCTTTACTGTCATCTTTTGACATTAGTTTAGATTTAGTCTGGGGGAGGTGTTGTTGCGAGGCATGCGGCCTCAGGATTGTTTACTTTGTAATTCTTTGATTCTTATATTAATGAAAAACCGGCTGTGTGCATCAATTTGATGCAGAGGCCGGGACACTGTTCCCGTTTCAAAAAAAAAAGTGACAAGCCCGTACACCATTCTAAATTGATTCAAAGTGTTGGCCAATAAGTTGATGCTCTCTTTTTTGGGAGTCACGAAGATGGCCGTGTCATCGGCATAAAGGGAGGTGCGGATCGTAGGGGCTCTTCCCCGAAGTATATGTAGGTTCCCTTGGTGGATTTGCAGAGGATAAGGTGCAATGGATCAATGTCCAAAACAAAGAGAAGCGGCGATACATAATCTACTTGCCTAAGACCCCTTCCATGTTTTGTGGGCGCGCCGACAATACCATTAAGAAGCACCCTCAAGGATGAGGTAGAGAGAAGCGCCAAGACGCAATCTCGAAATTTTCTAGGAAGCTCATGCATTGGAGAAAATCCATCAAATAGTCCAATTGAACCGAGTCGAAATCATTTTTGATGTCAAACTTGAGAAGGAGTGTGGGGGTTCTAAGACTTTTGTAGTTTTCTTGCCAAGTTTTTAGCGTAGAGGAAGTTATCATGGATGTGTCACGTCTTGAATAAAGTGCTTTGGGCACCGGAGACATGCTTGTTCATGTGAGAGGCAAGGTGGGTAGCTATCATCTTTGAGACGAGCTTCACAATTGCATTAACGAGGCTAATAGGTCTAAAGTTGGTCACATCCTTGGACCTCGGCCCCATCTTTTTGGGTATAAGAACAATATGTGCGGAGTTGAGCTACTGAAAGTTGTTGACATGGAGGGCGGATGATGTCAACGACCTTTAATTCTGCACCCACGTCAAGCAGAGTGCCGCGGTCGGACTTCTGTGATATATTTAGCACTAAACCACATATTCATGTCATGCACACAAACGACAGATCTATCGAACTGTCGGGCTTTGCTCACCATTCCTGATCTCCCGAAGCAGAACCCTGATGTTTGATCCCTCGCGTCATCATATATTAGTTACTCTTTCCGTTTCTTTTTACTCCGCATATTAGAATTTTCTTAAGTTAAACGTTACAAAATTTGACTAAATTTGTAGAACAAAATATCAATATCTACAATACCAAATCGATATAATACAAAAGTATATTACATTGTGAATCGAATGATATTAATTTGGTATTATAAATGTTGATATTTTTTGTTATAATATTGGTCAAACTTTAACAAGTTTGACTTTGTACAAACCTAATACGCGGAGTAAAAAGAAACGAAGGGAGTACTACCTCTGTTCCAAAATATAAGACTTTTTGACAAACTTTTTTTTTCGAACTGGGGGAAAACACCCAGCCTCTACAAACTATTTAGCAAACTAAACTAGTTTTCTAAAAAGATTTACATTGTAGAATGAAGGGAGTATCAAACTAAATGAGCAAGACAGGAAAATTTGACTTGACCGCAGGAGCCCGGACTGCTTCTAGAACTGGTGGAAAGCATATGTCATCTGGAGTCAATTGGCATGGAGCAGCCTGCCTTTTGGGGTTTCAGTTCCGTTTCTTTTCAAATATGGCCATTTCCATCGAAGGGCACACCTTTGTTTTCAATGTTTTCTTTGCATTTCCATGATGAAAGCTGAGTAGGAACATGCACTAGTCTT
Organism: Alopecurus myosuroides; assembly: GCA_028641055.1. Lineage (NCBI taxonomy): Eukaryota > Viridiplantae > Streptophyta > Magnoliopsida > Poales > Poaceae > Alopecurus > Alopecurus myosuroides. The sequence continues at coordinate 108,937,756 of CM054060.1, forward strand.
ATCTTTTCTCACTCATGGGAGTTGAGAACAGCCGTTTCTTCCCCGGGGCGAATATTTTGCTTCAGCATTTGCATTTTATCGATAGCAGGTTACACCTAGTGCAGGTACACACACTGACACACACCATATAGCTCCATATCTGCACCCAACCACCTCCACATCATCGTGCTTGCTTGCTCCAGCAAAACATGAGAATGTACGTGTTAGGATGCCAAGATCGACTAGGTCTAGATTGTCATCGGTATTAGCCAAAATGCTATCTCTCTGTTAATTGATCCGAGATGGAACGAGATACCGAGAGGAAAGGAGGACAGAGAGAGAGAGACCTTCACCTTCATTACCCTTGGACGGCGATGGAATGTCGATGGTGGACATGATGGCGTTGGTGGAACTTCCCGTGAGCACTGCGCTTACCCTAGATCGGAAGGGGATGTAGGTGGGGTTTGTGGCGGCGCGGTCGACCTCGTACCGTGTGCCCCGGCCCCCACCTTCTTTATATAGCGCGTGTCACAGGGGCCCACCAACCATTAGGGTTGGGCGCCCCCGATCAGGGCGCGTGAGAACAAGTCCGAGCAGGCCGTTGGGCCTCCTCGGGAGGAGATCAAACTAACATTCTCCCCCTTGATCTCAACTTTTACTTTTATCTTTATACATGTTACTTTTACTTGTTTCATCACATATTGATACATAGAGCATGTTTCATTATCACAGCTCAATTGCCGATAGAATCAGACAGCTACAATATACCTTTCTGTTTTGAAACAAAAACTGTTACTTTTCGGGCCTCTCTTATCCAGGAATCATAGGCTTTCCATTAAACCCATGCCGGCTATGTGATCTTTGAACACACTGGGTGGTAAGCCTTTCGTTAGCGGATCCGCAAGCATATCCTTTGTCCTTATATGCTCGAGACTTATAGTTTGATCCTGGATTTTATCCTTCACAACATAATACTTTATTTCTATTGGCTTTGTAGCATTACTCGACTTGTTGTTGTGAGCATAGAATACTGCGGGCTGGTTGTCACAGTACATCTTTAGTGGTTTGCTAATGCAATCTACCACTTTCAAGTCGGGTATAAATTTCTTTAGCCATATCGCCTGCCCCGTGGCCTCATAACATGCTATAAATTCTGCATACATCGTGGATGATGCAACTATTGACTGTTTGGAGCTTCTCCACGAAATAGCTCCTCCTGCGAGAGTAAACACGTATCCTGACGTGGATTTTCTATCATCTTTGTCTCCCGCAAAATCAGCATCTGAATACCCTCTTATCTCTAGGGAATCAGACCTTCTGTATGTTAGCATGAGGTCCTTGGTGCCTTGCGCATAACGCAATGCTTTCTTTACCATTTTCCAGTGCTCTGTGCCTGGATTCTCTTGATATCTACCGAGTACCCCGGTGATAAAAGCTAAGTCAGGGCGAGTGCACACTTGTGCATACTGTAAGCTTCCAACAGCCGAAGCATATGGTACTGATTTCATTTGATCGATCTCATATTGGTTCTTGGGACATTGGAATTTCCCAAAACTATCGCCCTTGACTATAGGAGCAGGTGTGGCAGAACTCGCATGCATATTAAACCTTTTGAGAACTTTCTCAAAATATGCCTTTTGCGATAGTCCTAAGACTCCATTCGTTCTATCTCGGTGAATCTCTATGCCCAAAACATATGAGGCTTCACCAAGATCCTTCATATCAAAGTTCGAGGATAAGAACTTCTTTGTTTCTCGTAGAAGACTGACATCGCTGCTAGCAAGCAAGATATCATCCACATACAAGATTAGGAAAATGTATTTCCCACTTTTGAACTTTGCATAAATGCAGTTATCCTCAACATTCTCTTTAAATCCAAAACTCTTTATTGTATCATTAAATTTTAGATACCACTGTCTAGAAGCTTGCTTTAATCCATAGATGGATTTCTTTAGACGACATCCTTTATCTTCCTTGCCTTCCACGATAAACCCCTTGGGTTGTTTCATGTAGACCTTTTCTTTTAGATCTCCATTCAAAAATGCCGTCTTTACATCCATTTGATGTAGCTCTAAATCAAAATGTGCAACTAGTGCCATTATGATTCGGAAGGAATCCTTACATGAGACCGGAGAAAATGTCTCATTGTAATCTACCCCTTCTCTTTGTGTAAAACCTTTTGCCACAAGACGTGCTTTATACTTTTCTACATTTCCATTAGAGTCATACTTTATTTTGTAGACCCATTTACAGCCTACTGTTTTGGCTCCTTTGGGAATATCCTCTAAGTCCCAAACATCGTTGGAACTCATCGATTTCATTTCATCTTCCATAGCCTCCACCCATCTAGATGAGTGACGGCTTCTCATGGCTTCTTCATATGAGGTGGGATCACCTTCCTTATAAGCCGTTTCTGTGTTATAAACTTTATAATCACTAGAAATAGCTGACTTTTTACGTCTTGTAGACCTTCTGAGGCCTTCATTCTCTTGTTCATGTCGTGCCTCAACTTCTGGCACATCCTCTTGAGAAGACTGCTGCTCCTCCCTTTCATGCTCAACTTCGGGTTCAGTCGGCTCCTGACGAGCAGGTTCCGAATCTTCACCTCTAGTTGTCATGGTTGGAGTCACAACAGGTGCTTGCACCGCAACCTCAGGGGTTGACGATGCAGGTACAACAGGTAGCGAGAAAAACGGCTCTTGAATCATCGGATTAGGTGCACACACCCTCTTCTCCTCAAGATCAATTTTCCGAGTTACCATGCTCCCCCTCATCATTTCGTCCTCTAAGAAGACCGCATGTCTCGTTTCTACAAACTTTGTGTATCTGTCTGGACAGTAGAAACGATAACCTTTTGATCTATCAGGATAGCCAATGAAATGGCAACTCACTGTTTTGGTATCTAACTTTGCAATGTTTGGATTAAACACTTTTGCCTCAGCTGGGCTCCCCCACACCCTGAGGTGCTGTAGGGATGGAACTTTTCCTGTCCACAGCTCGTACGGTGTTTTGGGCACCGACTTGCTTGGTACTCTGTTGAGAATGTGAATGGCGGTTTTAAGTGCCTCCATCCATAATCCCAATGGCAAAGTGGAATAACTCATCATACTGCGCACCATATCCATAAGAGTACGGTTACGCCTTTCAGCTACTCCATTTTGCTGAGGTTCGCCCGGCATTGAATACTGGGCTACTATGCCATTCTCCTGTAAGAACCTTGCAAAAGGTCCAGGGACTTGGCCATATGGAGTGTGTCTGCCGTAGTACTCCCCCCCACGGTCAGATCTCACTATCTTTATTCTTTTATCATGTTGATTTTCAACTTCAGCCTTGAATATCTTAAATTTATCCAACGCTTCAGATCTTTCTTTAATTGGATATATGTATCCATATCGGGAGTAATCATCTGTGAACGTTATAAACGAGTCATAACCATCCACACTTTTCACAGGAAATGGTCCACAAATATAGGTGTGAATAATTTCCAGTGTTGCTGTACTTCGGTTTGCACCCTTTTTAATTTGCTTTACATATTTTCCTTTAATGCAATCTATGCATTGCTCTGTTTCTGAGAACTCTAGCGGTGGAAGAATATCATTTTTGATTAGTCTTTCTATTCTCCCCCTCGAAATATGGCCCAAGCGACAGTGCCATAATTACGATGAGTCATGAGTTCTCTTTCTTTTCTTTTGTTCGTTATTCGACCCAGATTCTTTCTCATTCACTTTAGACACAGAATAAACTTTTTCGCGCAAAGATAATAAATAAAGCTCATTGTGGAGGTAAGCAACCCCCACATGAATATTATTACACCATAAGGCACATTTGCCATGTCCAAAATAACACTCATAATTGTCTTTGTCTAAGCGTGATACACTGATAAGGTTCCTGTGTAGTGAAGGAACAAACAAAACATCTCTAAGCAGAATAGTGAAACCATCAGCAAGCTCCAAGGAGATGTTGCCAACAGCTTCTACGTCTTCTTGAACTCCATTAGCGACCTGAATGCATCTTTCGCTTCTTAGCGTGCTCCGGGTCGAACTGAATCCCTGTAAAGAATTTGCAACATGAACAGTTGCACCTGAGTCAATCCACCATGTAGATTTGGAAAACTGTGTATACAGGGATTCATTTACAAAGGAAACAACATTGTTACCTTTCTTTGCCATTATGTACTTTAAAAAGTCTGGGCAATCTTGCTTGTAATGGCCAGTCTTTTTGCAGTGAAGACAAGTGTCTTTGTCCACCGGAAAAAACCTCTGTGGGTACTGATGCTGCTGCTGCTGGGGACCTTTCCCATGTGGTTTTGAAGGAGAACCAGTATTGCTTTGACTATAGTTTCTTTTCTTATTATCCCTCACATAGTTCACAGAACCACCATGTGAGGCTTTGAGTCTGTCCTCCTCTTGAACACACATAGCAATAGTCTTTTCAACATCCCACTTTTCAGGGGCCATGTTGTAGTTTATCACAAAGTTGTCAAACTGACTTGGCAGTGAAGCCATGATCAGATGGACAAGCAGTGCTGGCTTGAGCTCAAGATCAGCATCCATGGGCTTAAGTTTCGCAGCCATGTTGCTCATCCTCAGTATGTGCTCCCGGATGCCATGTGCACCTCCGGTGTACTTTTCAGTTACCAGCTGTTTGATCAACTGGGTGGCATAAACTTTTGAAGAGCCAGTGAACTGGCTCTTTATCTTTTCTAAGTACTCCGTAACGGAGTCACACTCTGCAATTGAGCCCACGATTGCGTTCTCAATTGTATTCTTTATAAATGCCATGCACTTTTTATTGGCTGTTTGCCACTTTCTGTTTTCAATAGAATATGACAACTCCAAAGGAGCATGGTCTCTTTTCTTCTTTTCCCATGCAGCATCATCATCAGTTGCCTCTTTAACAGGCTCTTTTGGCTTGACAGGCTGTGGAGTGTCCACAACCCAGTCAACCTCTGCACAGATGAAGGCAAATTCCACCTTCTTCCTCCACTCACTGTAGTTGTCGCCTCTCAGCGTCGGGATGTCCTTGATGCATGTCATCAAGTAGAACCCGCCTGAAAACCACAATGAAGTGAGAAAAACAACAACAATTGTATGTAATAATCCAACGTTGGTTAAAATTATAACACACAACTGTTTATGCAATTATGACTACATCACCGTTGGGCAGAAAATAGCAATAAAAGCATATATGACACTATAACAATTAATCATGATAATGCTATTAACAACGTTGGTTATTTAATAACATAAATCATAACTATCACTTTAACATGTATTTAAAATTTTAATTATCACATTAGCCTATTTTTCCTTTAATAGGCCAATTTGCAGCGGAAAACATGAATGAAAATTCATACACTTCATACTTTATACGAATATATCTTTTACTTTTGTATTCCCTAAACAATAATTTCGTTGGAAATAATTAAGTAGGAAAAAACTAGAACAAATTTGCCCAAAAAAGGACCAATTACTATTAAATTCTGCTTCTGTAATTAAAAAAAAAACAGAGCAGAAAAAAAACGGGCAGAAAACAGCCCAGCTCTCTTTGGCCCGGCCCACGGCCTGGCCAGCAGTCGCGCGCACGCGCGCGTTTTCTGTCTATCTGGCGCGCAGCGCCTCTGGCCCAAAGCCCAGCGGCCTCTAAAGGCCCGTCTGTCGCGCGCGCGCCACGCTAAGGGCCACGAAAGCCCAGCAGGGAGGCCCAAGCGCGCTCCCAGCTTCTTTCTTTCGGCCCGAAAAGGGGTCCCGGCCCAGTGGCCTGTTAGACGTAGCGCAGAGCTGCTCCTGGCCGTCGGATGAGATCCAACGGACCAGCGCGCATCTCGCTGGCACAAAAAGCCCCTGTGCCCAGGGGGGAACCCTAGCCGCATTCTTTTTTCCCCCACCCCGCGTCTGTTTCTCTACCGCACAGTGTTCCACAGCGGCGGAACCCGCTCCGGCCGCCGCCGCCTAGCGCCGTGCGTGCGCAGCCGCCGGAGACGGCGAGCGCCGCCACTCCGCGCGCTGAGCACCTCTCTTCTGTTACCCTTTCTGCTCCCCTCCATGTTCAGCCACAGAGAAACGGAGAGGGAGAGTTCACGGGAGAGGTTCCCTTGCGGTGTGTGGCGCCGTGGCCTCCCCTTTCGCCGGTCGCGCGTTCCCTTGCGGTGAGCGCGCCGCCGTCGAAACGGAGTGGCTGCGTTGCCTCTTTCTTTTCTCACCGGCTGTTCTTCTTCCCGGACGCCTCGGCTTGCCGATGCGCGTCGGGATAGAGAGGAACGGCGCGGCCTCGACGGCGGCGCTCTGGTGCCATGGTGAGTATTTTTCGTCCCCTCCCCTATCTTCTCTGTCTAGGGTTTCTTTCGGGATTTCTTTGCGGGTGGGATCTTTTCTTTTCTTTTGATTTTTTCTTTTCAATCCTTTCACCGAAACAATACTAGCAACCTAGAGCAGTGCTCTGATACCAATGTTAGGATGCCAAGATCGACTAGGTCTAGATTGTCATCGGTATTAGCCAAAATGCTATCTCTCTGTTAATTGATCCGAGATGGAACGAGATACCGAGAGGAAAGGAGGACAGAGAGAGAGAGACCTTCACCTTCATTACCCTTGGACGATGATGGAATGTCGATGGTGGACATGATGGCGTTGGTGGAACTTCCCGTGAGCACTGCGCTTACCCTAGATCGGAAGGGGATGTAGGTGGGGTTTGTGGCGGCGCGGTCGACCTCGTACCGTGTGCCCCGGCCCCCACCTTCTTTATATAGCGCGTGTCACAGGGGCCCACCAACCATTAGGGTTGGGCGCCCCCGATCAGGGCGCGTGAGAACAAGTCCGAGCAGGCCGTTGGGCCTCCTCGGGAGGAGATCAAACTAACAGTACGTAGTCAGAAGTCTCGCTGAGAGTGACAACATCTATTCAACTTTCAGCGAGAATGTCGAGGACATTACAGAATAAACGTGATCTTATACAACGATTTATTGGTCTACTCAAGATAGCTTCGATCCACCCAACTTTTACGGTAACATAATCCGGAGATGACGTCGAAGCAGAGTGCCCAACCTACACTTCAGAACATCTTCAACAACCTTTTAATTCTCTGATAGCAAAATTTAACACTAAACAACATACAGTTCGTCGTGTCACGCGTACAAACAACAGATCTTGTCTAATTGTCGTGCTTTGCTCACCGTTCCTGATCATATCCGCGACTTCTTTTCTTCGTCGACGAAGTCCGCTTGTCGATGCCTACTTTCTGATGTCCTCTGTGACTCTGTCGACTCTCCAGAGTCAGCAGGCCTGCCAAGGAAGTCATCGTCCTAACAAACTCTCCCCGCCAAATTGACTCGATCTCGGCCTGAAATCAAACAGGGACTGCTTTAATGCGCCACGATTGTAGGCACATACAGATGGGAATTGGCCAATGTTTTCTACGCGTCAAGTATAATCAAGGGTGATCAACACCGCTCCGGCAGGTTGTCTTAAGATAGTAATGTCTGTCGTCTACCTAAAATCCACAAAAGTACTTCCAGGCCTTCCGCACAGTTCGCACGAGCGTTGGTCTAATGGTCTGTATTTCTACTACAAAGATCTGATCGAATATCTGGAGGCCCTTTGGTTAGTTGGCTGTCTGGTTGATCAATTCCAGGATCACGCCAAGACACTGCAAGTTGTGGTTGGTATTGCTTGAATATGATTTGCAGCTCATGCAAAATGCGGGCTCCCGTCTCCCCCGCTCGCTAACGACAACTGGGAAGTGGCCGGCTGCTCGACGCCGACGCCGACGTTGGTGCACCGCACCTTATCCGTGGCGCAGCGTATAGCTACTTGTTAATTGCACCACATGCTTCAAGCTCTGGACTGAATCCCAAAAATAAGTCTGACAACTAAATCGATCGACCACGTGGGTTAGCCTACGGAGCCTGAGTGAGCTGCATGAAGATCTCTCGTGTTCCAAGTATCTGCCACTAGGTAGGAAGCTTCCAACGTTCTGTCAAGATACACTACTGAACTAAGCTACGCGGCCGAGGTTAATCCGGACGTACTTGCCAGAGGTCTGTAGGGTTTTGGATTTGGTCACAATTGTCAGACCGGTCGATTCATGGCAAGTCAAACAAGTGTCGGGTCAGGCACGCCAAGACCGGGAAATTTTAGCTCCGTTTCTAACCCGGTTGAGCATGTGTGAAACAGATAACGACGGTAGTCGGTAGTTAACAGTCTCGGTACAATGTGCCATCCTGCAGGCCGTTCGATCCCACGAGCACGCGAGTCCACTTTGCGTTGGCTCGTCTCTGCCTGAACTTTAGAAACTTGACAGCGATCGGATGTTGATTACATCCCACTTTTATTTTAACATATGGACACTGATGAGAGGATGATGTACTTACTCATGGAGGAAGAAGCCGATATCAACGCCGAGGAAGACGAGAACTTAGCCATTCTTACTTATCTCGCACAGATTCAAGAAGAGGAGACCGCCAATGCCGAACCCAAGCGAGAAGGGTCGAAGTTTCGGAGAAGGAATACCAAGCCGATGAGGATGGAGGGCCAATGCAAGCTCTACGCCGACAATTTTGTCGTTGAGCCCAAATTTGATGCAAAGGATTTTTGTCGACGATTTTGGATGAGCAGAGATTTGTTTCTGAAGTTGTTGCAATATGTGCAGGAGCATAACACCTGGTTCAAGTTGAAGAAGGACGTAGAGAAAATAGTTGGTTTCTCATCACTCCATAACTGCACTGCTGCCATGAGAATGCTTACATATCGAGCCCGAGTAGATGGTAAGACATCTATCTACGCATGTCAGAGTCCACGACTATCAAAACCATGTACAGGTTCCGCAAGAGGATAGTAGTTGTGTTTGGATCAAACTATTTGAGAGGACCAAATGAGGAAGAAACAACTCGCATCATGACAACAAATGAAGCAAGATGATTTTCTAAGATACTTGGAAACATCGATTACATGCATTGGAGCTGTAAAAATTATCCATTTGTTTGGCAAGGATTGTACAACCAAAAGCTATGGATTTTGCATGTTTTCTTTGGATTGTGCTGCAACGCTCTTCTGTGTTTGCGAAACTTGTTGAAGGCCATGCTCATTTGGTGAAACTAGAAGGATGCCCCGCGCGTTGCTGCGGGGTCGCTTTAGAAACTGCAATAGATCGTAGTGTATATATTTTAAATTATTAATATGAATAACTGGATGGTTTAAAAATGGATCATGTGAAAACAAAAATTTATAAGAGATGTGATACCTTATTTTTTACGGATGAATATGCAAAATTAAATTGATCATAGTGTAAATGGTCTTAAGCAACATATCCACGGATCAAAATTTCAAAAAACTCAACAATTCGATAGATCGGTCAAAATCCCTTTTGGGACTATTTTTGTGGAAATTTCCGTTTTTAGGCAAAATCAAGAAAAATTCGTGTGGAAAAGGGATAGAAAAAGAAGTCAAATCGGTGTAAACGTGAGCTGTGATACCAATATGCGACCCCTTGATGGGAACCAATGGGGATGCAAACACGAATAGGAAGACGAAGAACGGAAGATGAATACGAAGAACACATGCAAATCACACACGATAATTTGGGAGATAGCCTCGGATTGTAACCACAAACCTACCAACCCGTTGATGAATCCTTTCTCTCACCGGTGGACCAACCGAACCAATAGAATCGGAAGAGGAGAGACCGTTAGATGGAATACCTTCCGAGAGATTGGCAAATGCTAGGTGGAATCGAGAGGGAGAGAGACCAAGAGGTAGTATTTTAAATTATTAAAGTACATAATTGGATGGTTGAATAAATACTAATGTGTAATTTACATGTAGTTATTAATAAATATTAGTGAACATGACATGGAAAATTGATTGGCTAGGAGATTAGATGATGCGGATAGCTTGCATGTTGAGATAGAAAAATAATTAATGCATGTTAGTGTGGTTTTGCTTTATAAGAAGTATAGATATGTGATCAATGGCTACGAATATACCAAGAGATACTACCTACCAAATGACATCCATACTCTACATTTGTCAAGACAATCTATGTGCCTCCGGGAAGTAAGAGATCTTGGTTTATCTCGGTATAAGAGAGCACAAAAAAGATGACAAACATGCATTTGAGTGCTAGAGTAGAGGTTTTCTATTGTCGGGTACATTTTTTTATCTGGTTGACCGAGCAGATGTGGTAGGTCATGAATACATGTATGATCATGCACAACATGATCATTGTGGATGAGTATACAAATCCAATGCTCTAGGCTCTAGTCTTATTTTTTTTCTCACTGCTGGGAGTTGAGAATAGCCGTTTCTCCCCTTAGAGCATCTCTAACATACCCTGCAACGCAGGTTGCAGTTTCAGAAACGTCTTGTGTAGAACAGAAACGCAAAATCAAAAATTTAAACTACCCGGGAGATCATCCATACAAGTTTATCGCGTTCTTCGTTAAGATTACATTGGAAGGGCGGTTTAAACATAGCCAAAAATAGCAAAATGTGCAGAAGACGTGGACTGTAGCTTTACAAAACCGAGCTCACCGGAGCTCCAGGGGTGCGCCTTCGCCGGAGTGAGTTCACTCATCGTTAGAGTCGTCGTGGACGTAGATGACGACAGATTTTCCCTTCTTGCGCGCCTTGGCGGCCATCTGCTCGCGGTGGAGGCGGTCCTGCTCGAGGCCCTGCTCGAAGATCAGTTGGTCGATGTTGACCTCACGGCGGCGGCGCTTGGCGGCGTGTTCGACCTCCTCCTCGGAGCGCGCCTGCACGGCGTTGGTCACCGTGGCGAGGACCTCGTCGGGGACGAAGTCCTCGCGGGTCACCGAGCTCTCGAATGCGGCCGAATCGTAGATCTCGAAGTCGTCTTCGTCCACGGCGACCTCGCGGGCCTGCACTGGAGTGTACATCGACGATGTCGTGGTGGAGAGGGTCCAGGTGCCAGAGGAGCTCCCCTCCTCGAACTGTCGAGGAGGCAAAAGGGTGAGGCGCGGGTGCCGCGGGAGGCATGGGTGCCAGCAGGAGACCGTGGAGGATGTCGAACTCCACGGTTTCCCGCTGCAGCAGCGACTCTGGCACCGGGAGGTTGAAGTTAGTCCACCTGCGCGCGCTGCACTTACGCGCGGCGTCCGCGGCGACGCACCTGCGCTGCTCCTGCTGCAAATCCCAGGGAAGGGCGTCCATGGGCGGCAAATTCGGCGGCTGGAGCAGAAGATGGGACGGGAACGGCGGCGAGGAATTGGACGTGGTTGCGGCGGCGGAGAGGAAGGTTTGGCCCGCAAATGGGTACCCAAACGGCTTTTATGCCTACCCCTGCGGACATTTGCGGATGCCTCGATAACGGTTGCGGGTCGGGCTAGAAATGTGAAGTCTGCTCTGCGCATCAAACTGGGCCCGGACCGTAATGTCGCCAGAACTTTGCAGTTCCGGGTTTTTGCCGCTTCTGCTAGAGATGCTCTTAGGCGGTTATTTTGCTTCTGCATCTGCATTTTATCAAGTACAGGTTACACCGTGCAGATACACATACACACACTATATATAGCTCCATCTCTGCATCCAACCACCTCCACATCATCGTGTTGCTTACTTCAGCAGACATGAGAATGTACGCAGTCAGCAGTCTCGCTGAGAGTGACAACGTATATTCAACTTTGAGTGAGAATATTACAAGAATAGACGTGATATTATACAACTATTTATTGGTTTACTCAAGATAGCTTCCATTCACCTACAGTAACTTAGTTACATAATCCGGAGATGGCGTCGAAACAGGGTACCCAACCTACAAATAAGTTTTTTTTTAAAACTAGACAAAAGATTTACCATTTTCATTAAATAAAGGAGAAGTTTTAGAGTATGTTACAATCCTATCCTTGACCAAAGCAGTATAGGCTCAAATGAACCAGAGTCTACTCTCACCTAATTACATTACTCAACGTCTTGGCCTCGGCAAGGCACCACATATTCGCCTCCTCGATCTTCTTGGTGAGTATGGTGGTGGTGGTAGATCTGTTCCGAAAGAAACGACCACTTATTTCCTTCCACACCTCATCGCTAAGGAGTTCAGAGCCTCTCTTCTGTATCCCTTATGATTTACCTTATTCAACCACTTCTTGACGGTGTGAATTTCTTGCAATCACCTGGGCGAGTTCATGAAGTCCTAGCCAATTTTTCAAAATAAGACCAAATTCTCATGGTGAAGCGACATTTGAAAATAAGGTGTGTGCGGTCATTTCTTGTACATGGTTGCACAGCTCGCAAAGATTACAATTTGGCCAACCCTTCCTCTCAAGTCTATCCACCGTCCACAAACAATTTTGGAGGACCAACCAACTGAAAATCTTGCACTTGGGAGGAGCCCACGGCTTCTAGATCACGGCTGGCATCATTCAACCGGCGTGACCCATTTTTTATTTATTTTATAGGCTGAAGCCGAATAGTAGCTCTCATACTTCGTGAACTTCCTAGAGATCCTATCCGGAGTATCAGGGACGAGCTGGATGCCAATGAGCACCGATCCATTGGTATCAAATTTTATTTCTATCTTCTTTGTGATGTCATAAGTTAAAGGGGCCACATCCTTCTGGCGTGATTCATGAAGCCAAGACGAAATGTGTGTTCTCTCCGTTTCCAATGGTCACCTTAGTAACCGCTGCGGAGAGGTCATGATTATTTGTAGGGTTTATGGTTCCCAAGGCCAAACCATGGTATAGGGTCCTCATTCCATTTGTAACAAAGCCACCTCAATCGGAGGGTTGAAGCAAAAAAAAATTGAAGTTGAGAATTCAAGGCCTCCACAAGCTTTTGGCTTACACACCCTCTCCCAATTGAATTTACATTTGCCACTGGTGACCTTCTCACGAACCACTAAAATATAGGCTTGACCGATATTATCAATTTTCAAGAGAACTCCCAAAGTCACATCAAGCACGGTGATGAAATAAACGGAGACACTAGTAAGCACCATCTTCACAAGGGTCAAACAACCGGCCATAGTGACATGTCTCCCCTCCAAAGGGATGAACTTGCCGGCTACTTTATCCTCTAAAGGTTGAAAGTGCATTCTTTCAAGCCGCGTCACTGACAAGGGGAGGCCAACATACTTCATGGGAAAATTCGTGTGGCTAGGCAGAAAAGGTTGTAGAATATCATCGAGATCAATGCCATTGCATCTAATAGGCCCCCCTTAGGTTTTAGCGCAATTAGTGACAAGCCCGTGCCAGGCCTAACCCCGAAACCTAACCCTACCCCGACCCTCCCTCGCGCCGCCGCCTCCCGGCGGCTCGGGGGCCGCGCGTCCGCCGCCACAGAGGTGCCCCCCGCTCCTCACTTGCGTCGTCGCCGCCGGAGGGGACGGCGGCAAAGCCGGCCGCGCCCCAGTGATGGTGGCGGCGGGGCGGTTCCGTTCTTTCGGCTGGGCCGAGGAGGTCTATCCGCAGCGGCGGCCATGGCGGGTCGGCGGACATGGCGGGTCGGCGTAGGCGGCTCCGTCGCTCCAGGGCGGGCGCCGGTCGCGTGGTGCGCGCAGGTCGGCGGCCATGGCGGATCCGCGTACGGGGGCGGCTCCGTCGCCAGGGCGGGCGCCGGTCGCGTGGTGCGCGCAGCGATGGCCCGGGGTCGCCCGGTGCTGCCTGGTGGCCATGATGGCGCCATATGCTGGCTCCCCGCGACGGGGCTGGCCGCGCGGTGCCACGGTCGGTGGCGGATGGCATCCTCGCTTGTCCTTCACGCAGCGGGATCGGAGCTGGGCCAGATGGGCACGGCTCTGACTGTCGCGGGCGGGTCCCGGCGACGCAGCTCGTTCCCGGAGTGGGCTGCGTTCGGCGGACCTCCGGATGCATCTCCGGGGGAAACCTCAGACCCCATCGGGGTCGAGCGATGGCGGCGTCCCGGCGTCGTATCCCCTCTTGCGGGCATCGCTTTGGAGTCTTCACCGGATGGAGGGACCAGCGGCGGCAGAGCCGAGGTCGTGGCAACCTCGACTCTCTAGGTCATCGGACTTATGGATCAGGATCTGGAACGACTTGCGGCGGGAGGAGGTCGCTGTCGGCAGCTGATGCTGTGTGGCAGTGTGGTTGCTTGCAGCTGGTCTAGAGGCGGCGCGCTGGCCGCAATTTGCTCGCTGCGGTGTCATCGACAACGCAGGAGTTTGGAGATGGGGCGGCGGCCCGGCTTCTTCGACGGTGGTGGTCTTCGTGGTCATGTGGATGATGCGATGGCTGATCTTCGAGATGGTGATGGTCTCTGGCTTCGTAAGTCACAGCCGATGACGGTATGGGACGTTATCTTCTGTGGTTGCAGAGTTCTGAGGCTGGCGGCGGTATGGGACGCCCCCTCCATTTCGAGACAGGGTTCTATTCGACGCAGTAGGTGCTACGCACGACGACTTCAGAGGAGCTGTCAAGTCATGCCTGGCCGGCGGTGGCAAATGCCTGATCCTGGCAGGTGCTACGCACGACTTTTCTCCGCGGTGTCAAGTCATGCCTGCTGTTGTTCGATAGAAGGTGGTGTGACAACGGCTAGAGGCTGAGCGGTATGGGACGTCATCGGCCTCCAGTTTCTCCTCCAGTGGTATCTGGCTATTCGTTGGCCGGAGAGGTGGTGATGGTAGAAGATTTGGTATCGAGTTTACACACTTCGGTGGAAACATCTCGGGCGAAGTTGACACGCGCTTGCGTCGTTACCTTGCTGAAGGTGATGGTGCGAACGCCATCATCGGCGCACGTGTGGCTTTTCCTTCTTGAAGGCTTCGTCTCGAAGTTGTGTATGTATCTTTACTGTCATCTTTTGACATTAGTTTAGATTTAGTCTGGGGGAGGTGTTGTTGCGAGACATGCGGCCTCAGGATTGTTTACTTTGTAATTCTGTGATTCTTATATTAATGAAAAACCGGCTGTGTGCATCAATTTGATGCAGAGGCCGGGACACTGTTCCCGTTTCAAAAAAAAAAGTGACAAGCCCGTACACCATTCTAAATTGATTCAAAGTGTTGGCCAATAAGTTGATGCTCTCTTTTTTGGGAGTCACGAAGATGGCCGTGTCATCGGCATAAAGGGAGGTGCGGATCGTAGGGGCTCTTCCCCGAAGTATATGTAGGTTCCCTTGGTGGATTTGCAGAGGATAAGGTGCAATGGATCAATGTCCAAAACAAAGAGAAGCGGCGATACATAATCTACTTGCCTAAGACCCCTTCCATGTTTTGTGGGCGCGCCGACAATACCATTAAGAAGCACCCTCAAGGATGAGGTAGAGAGAAGCGCCAAGACGCAATCTCGAAATTTTCTAGGAAGCTCATGCATTGGAGAAAATCCATCAAATAGTCCAATTGAACCGAGTCGAAATCATTTTTGATGTCAAACTTGAGAAGGAGTGTGGGGGTTCTAAGACTTTTGTAGTTTTCTTGCCAAGTTTTTAGCGTAGAGGAAGTTATCATGGATGTGTCACGTCTTGAATAAAGTGCTTTGGGCACCGGAGACATGCTTGTTCATGTGAGAGGCAAGGTGGGTAGCTATCATCTTTGAGACGAGCTTCACAATTGCATTAACGAGGCTAATAGGTCTAAAGTTGGTCACATCCTTGGACCTCGGCCCCATCTTTTTGGGTATAAGAACAATATGTGCGGAGTTGAGCTACTGAAAGTTGTTGACATGGAGGGCGGATGATGTCAACGACCTTTAATTCTGCACCCACGTCAAGCAGAGTGCCGCGGTCGGACTTCTGTGATATATTTAGCACTAAACCACATATTCATGTCATGCACACAAACGACAGATCTATCGAACTGTCGGGCTTTGCTCACCATTCCTGATCTCCCGAAGCAGAACCCTGATGTTTTGATCCCTCGCGTCATCATATATTAGTTACTCTTTCCGTTTCTTTTTACTCCGCATATTAGAATTTTCTTAAGTTAAACGTTACAAAATTTGACTAAATTTGTAGAACAAAATATCAATATCTACAATACCAAATCGATATAATACAAAAGTATATTACATTGTGAATCGAATGATATTAATTTGGTATTATAAATGTTGATATTTTTTGTTATAATATTGGTCAAACTTTAACAAGTTTGACTTTGTACAAACCTAATACGCGGAGTAAAAAGAAACGAAGGGAGTACTACCTCTGTTCCAAAATATAAGACTTTTTGACAAACTTTTTTTTTCGAACTGGGAGAAAACACCCAGCCTCTACAAACTATTTAGCAAACTAAACTAGTTTTCTAAAAAGATTTACATTGTAGAATGAAGGGAGTATCAAACTAAATGAGCAAGACAGGAAAATTTGACTTGACCGCAGGAGCCCGGACTGCTTCTAGAACTGGTGGAAAGCATATGTCATCTGGAGTCAATTGGCATGGAGCAGCCTGCCTTTTGGGGTTTCAGTTCCTTTTCTTTTCAAATATGGCCATTTCCATCGAAGGGCACACCTTTGTTTTCAATGTTTTCTTTGCATTTCCATGATGAAAGCTGAGTAGGAACATGCACTAGTCTTATCTTTTCTCACTCATGGGAGTTGAGAACAGCCGTTTCTTCCCCGGGGCGAATATTTTGCTTCAGCATTTGCATTTTATCGATAGCAGGTTACACCTAGTGCAGGTACACACACTGACACACACCATATAGCTCCATATCTGCACCCAACCACCTCCACATCATCGTGCTTGCTTGCTCCAGCAAAACATGAGAATGTACGTAGTCAGAAGTCTCGCTGAGAGTGACAACATCTATTCAACTTTCAGCGAGAATGTCGAGGACATTACAGAATAAACGTGATCTTATACAACGATTTATTGGTCTACTCAAGATAGCTTCGATCCACCTAACTTTTACGGTAACATAATCCGGAGATGACGTCGAAGCAGAGTGCCCAACCTACACTTCAGAACATCTTCAACAACCTTTTAATTCTCTGATAGCAAAAATTAACACTAAACGACATACAGTACGTCGTGTCACGCGTACAAACAACAGATCTTGTCTAATTGTCGTGCTTTGCTCACCGTTCCTGATCATATCCGCGACTTCTTTTCTTCGTCGACGAAGTCCGCTTGTCGATGCCTACTTTCTGATGTCCTCTGTCGACTCTCCAGAGTCAGCAGGCCTGCCAAGGAAGTCATCGTCCTAACAAACTCTCCCCGCCAAATTGACTCGATCTCGGCTTGAAATCAAACAGGGACTGCTTTAATGCGCCACGATTGTAGGCACATACAGATGGGAATTGGCCAATGTTTTCTACGCGTCAAGTATAATCAAGGGTGATCAACACCGGTCCGGCAGGTTGTCTTAAGATAGTAATGTCTGTCGTCTACCTAAAATCCACAAAAGTACTTCCAGACCTTCCGCCCAATTCGCACGAGCGTTGGTCTAATGGTCTGTATTCGTACTACAAAGATCTGATCGAATATCTGGAGGCCCTTTGGTTAATTGGTTGTCTGGTTGATCAATTCCAGGATCACGCCAAGACACTGCAAGTTGTGGTTGGTATAGATTGAATAATTTGCAGCTCATGCAAAATGCGGGCTCCCGTCTCTACCGCTCGCTAACGACAACTAGGAAGTGGCCGGCTGCTCGACCTCGACGCCGACGTTGGTGCACCGCACCTTATCCGTGGCGCAGCGTGGAGTACTTGTTAATTGCACCACATGCTTCGACCTCTGAAATGAATCCCAAAAATAAGGCTGACAACTAAATTGATCGACCACGTGAACGGCAAGACCGGGGAATTTTAGCTCTGTTTCTAACCCGGTTGAGCATGTGTGAAACAGACAACTTACGGTAGTTAACGGTCTCGGTACAATGTGCCATCCACTTTGCGTTGGTTCGCCTCTGCCTGAACTTAAAAACTTGACAGCGACGGGCCGAGAAAAATCGTCAGTTCTACGGAAACGACAGCGGAGTCTGAGCACGTTTGAGAGCCGAAGGCGCATCAGCCGACGGCGACGGGGAAGCGTCTGAGCGCCACATCTATTATATACTAAAAGCAATATACGGAAGTTGTAATAGAGCCGCCACGTTGATCCACATCAACCTAATTATTTTGGATAGTTGGATTTGAAATTAGCGGCTAGGATTTGAAATTAGCGGCTAGGATTTAATCTAAGATAATTAATTGCGTAACGTTTACTTCGTGTTTGACACGATACATATTTTTTCTACGATTGTGCTATCACGTATATAATGGTTGTGCAAAGCAACCCGATCGATCAGATTTAAAAAGGATTTCCCAAGTCACAGCACGATACATGACAACCTGATAGGTCAGTTTGAGTTTAGTCGTGTCAATGCGTGACTTTTCTTCTTCCTGCCCTCATACGAAAAAAAAAAGATGCACAGTTTTTCCTTTTCCTCCACCGTGTGGCCGCTCATACCTCAGCCTCAACGCTTGATCTTTGCTCTATACATGCATGGTCCATACGTATCGCCAAGAAAAAAAAATGCAGTACAAGCGTGTGTATTGCCTTAGCTTCATATCATCCTCCTCCCTCGACCTGGATAGAGCTTCATCATCTCTTCTACCAGAATAAGGAGAACAACGGGTAGCGCCAAAGAACTTCATCATCTCTTCTACCGGTAATGTTTACGGGCGGCGCCACCCGCGGCTATGATGCCAGAATTGATCCTGGTAAAAAGTTTCGTTTCCCTGCACAATCTGGCTCTCGGCAAACTGTAGAAGTTTGCGCCGTCTTTCTTTAAATCTTCCTGCTATCAGTCTGCTATACGGACATGGCGACAAGTGTCCGCATTAGTCTACTTCTACATACGGAACACTGATCAAGGTTGATCTTTGAGTCGATGTACATCTGGACATATATTGATATGTTCGGCAACTAACCTTATAGGTTCTTTATTTGAGGATCATAAAGGTTTATACTTATATTTTCTTTGCTACAAGCACATTAATTTGAATTTTGTTTCTATCTTTTTCTTGTAGTTTCGATTGCATCCAGTGATCCACTTAGTTGTTGATATGTTCGCAGCCGATGGACTATAAGTTCCCTCGGCGTCTGCACATGATCGGAATTAGCAAAGATTGGATCAGCAAAGATGCAGTTGTTCTTTCCGGTATTTCAATAGCGTCAAGGCGCGACTCTTTGCCTTCACGCAAACGTAAAAATAATATGTGCACCGAAGCTTGAAAAGGAATGTATTTTTTTAGTGAAAAAGATTTTCGAAGGTCAGATTAAAGGTAAACTAGATTCTGAAGTTATAGAGACACCCACTTTATGACAATTCATCATAATTTTTACTATTAATGTCGCACAAAAATCAACTTTAAATAAACTTATGCTAGACAAGCGCTATATGGTAGATAAATATACACATCTTAGAATTTCCGAGAAAAAGCAAAGCATATAGTCGTCGCCGACCCTAATTTATTAGTAAACAAGATCAAATCCATCATAACAAATTACGAGTCAACATATTTTCATAGCTGAATTAAGAAAATTAAGATCAATACACCACTTTAGCCCAACTCATAGATCTTTCTAAAGTGTATAAAGTATAATAATAGAACTTAATAACTTCATAGTTTATAGTTTTAATGAGTTTACTTCAAACTCATATGGTTTTCCTATGGTGTGATTAAATACACTTTTATGTCTGTCTCTTTGGATTTTTACTTTGCGTGGATCTTTATTCCTATTACTTATTTTGTAAATTAATAGGAGACATCAACTTAATTTGTAAAGTTATAGAAAAAATTATGACCGGCGAAGATGCCAAAACAATGTTTTCTATAACATCTTATTGATGTTTAATGAAACAACATATGCAAGTGAGCGACATAGTATAATTATTGGGTCAAAGAGTGGGCTTGGTAGTTGGAGAGCTAAATCATATAGATTAAATAATTTACCAAAAGAACGTATATTATGGTGATGCTGCAAAGAGCTATAATGACATGATGGCTAAAGTCTTGTGGTGCATTAATAACATTATTTGGGAGATGACTTAAAATAAATTAGTGTCCGATTAAAATGTAGAAATTATGTACCATCTATTTTTTTTCAAACGTTAGTATGTTAGATGAAACTATGTGCCACTTAAGTCCATGTTGTCATTCTTACATGGCAAAAACAAAAAGAAATAATTGATAGAGTAGAATGAACAATGGAGATTACATGGTATTTTTTTTAATATTGGAGCGTCTGCTCTATAAACTTTATAAATACTATGATGATTTTACTTAGATTATGGTATTGTACTGTATCTATGAAAGCCCAAATTTACCACATAAATATATTCAATATACTGAATATGTGCCCTCGCATTTGCGAGGGCCACGTCGCTAGTTGCTGAAAACAACTCTTCCAGAACAAAATGTTTGGCATGCAAGATTGTCTTTTGCTATGGCTTTTTCCGACATGAATTTCCAATTTCACGATGCTGAAAGAGAGAGAGGATTTCAAGCCTAGAGCATCTCCGCCAGTGTTCCTAACTGTATTGTTGGACACGCTGGCACGAAATGCACCCCATTGGGCCTCCTATTAGCGTCGAAGTTGCCGGACAGGTCCAATCCAGCCTCCGGTAACCCCGCTTCGGTTCTCATTTGTTGGCTCACTACCGGCGTGCTGGCAACTGCAGCAACGTGCGCCACGTCGGATACTAACGGGCGGGGCCGTCTTGTAAGCAACAAATCCATATTTTTTCTCCCTACCGGCTCGTATGTGCTTGTCTCAGCTCACATCTCCACTGAGCCGCCACACCACCGTCGCCGCAACTCAAGTTGCTGCACAGCCACATCGCCACCGCCGCCCTCTAGTCCCAGGCCGCGCCTCGCGTTTCGCTGTCGTCTACTCTCTCCTCTCCCCCCGTCACGGCTCTTTTCACGGTCCGACGGTAGAAAACTTCGTCCAGGATAGCCACGCGCGCAAGGTGTTCGGCACTTTACAGCTGAGTTTTTTTCACCTTGCGTCCCTGCTAAACAACAAGCGTCGTTGTTTAATTTACGCCGTTCATTGTAGCAAGATACGGACATTGACGGCGATCTAGTGATTGCCGGCGCAATGCTCCAAGCACATGCCAATGCAACCACCATAGTAGGCGAGCACTGGGCGATGTTGACATGCCTTGTTGGTTTACTCACCGAAGAGACCGATGCCGCTCCTTGAATTGGAGGTTCGAGGCCAGTGAGGAGGAAGAACAAAGTGTTGAATGTATGACCAAAAAGCAACAATATTCATACATTTGTTTTATAATTATGATTCATATTACTATGTTATAACTGACGTGGCTCCTAAATATGAGATTCAGAGGAAAACGCATGCTCACGTGTAGTGACATGAACACATTACCAAACACTAATCTTGCCGTTTAGGACAAATTCATTGGATGCTTGATGACTATGTTTTCCTAGTCATGAACATTGTTTATGTCTGCATCAATGAATAGCATATTGTTGAAAGGGAACAATATTCCTGAGAATTCACGAAGTAGATTGATATTCCTAGAGATTCTATTAACACATCTTTGTTCTTAGTGTCATATCATAGCGCGGTTATATTACAATGTGTCCTTTAACCATGAGGTTATCGGAATAATATATTTTGAAGATTTTACTTTGGTGCTATCTAGAGTCACTATGTAAACTGGGTGAACATACGGTAGCCACTAGGTAATTCTAAAGGACTATATTACCTCGATGTTCTGAGATAGGAATTACTCCTCCGTAAAAAGAGAGATATATGTCTGGTCCTACTCGGTATTCTTGATATCCATAAGTTCTGCAGATAATGCATGATGATGATACATCATGTGGGGTATCATAACACAATAACGAGTAAAAGAAAACTTACCGGTTAACGAGACAAGACAATGTTATAGTGGACCAGAGACTGTTTCACAACAATACTGAAATCCATAGTCTTGGGTAACTTCGGTATCGTGAGTAATGAAAAAACTATACAATGACCAACATGTTCAACAGTTTATTCGTATAGTATGTGGGAGTCAATATGAGTGTCCATATGTGCGTCCATGGCCCCGCTATTGATTGTTGAAAAGGAAAGAGTTTTTAGTTTCATATCCACGCACTATCGAACCTATAGGGGAGACACACTTAAGTTAGGCCCGATTTTTGTGTATATCGGTAGGTCCAGATCAACTAGGAGTATCATCGGAACGGTGTTTCCATGTAATAGATATATTTTATACATCGGAAATAATTTATATTTAGCGCATTGGATGTCTCAGAGTAATAGAAACATTTTCTATTACTACATGAATTTATTCCGGAGTTGTTGTGAGAGAGAAATTAGGACTGCACGCTTTACGGAGCAAGTGAAGTAGGGCATGAGATGTCCCGATGTGTCTAAAATATATTGCTGACATCGTTAGATAATATCGATGATTTTACCTAAAGGGATCATAAGGTTCCAAAAGAGTTTCAGGCAAAAATCAAGAATGGAGGAGGGAGTGCTGGAGGGGGAAGGAATGCCCCTCATGGCCGCACCTAATTTTAAGGGATGCCAGGTGGGCCCCAAGGGCACCATGCATTGGTACTTGGCATCCAAGTATTTTTCCAGAATTTAATTGGAGAGAAAGGAAAAACAAAAAGGGGAAAAGGAAAAAAAAGTGGACTTGGACTCCATATGGAGTCCAATCCGAGTTGAGCAAGGAGAGGGGTACGGCCACTTCCTTGGTGCGGCTAGCACCTCCTCCTAGCCCAACAAGTACTCATCCTCCCCCTTTGGTATGTATCCTTATCCTCCAACAATAAAAGGACCCCCAATGCTAAAGCCAAATTATAATTTTGAGAGCAATCGCCTCTCTTTCTCTCTACTAGAATTAGAGGGTCTAATTAGAGCCCCTCTAATTGAATCATAACTTATTTTAATTGGATTTTTAGGTATCCTCTCCAAATTAGATCTACATTCTAATTACTCTCTCTATCTCTCTCTTTCTCATGTGTTGAGCACTCCACCTTCATATACACCTGCAGCGTCTAATCCTCAACAGCGAAGCGCTGCAGAATTTCCCCCGACGTATGTGTGCATATGTTTAGAGGGGTACCACGTGAGACCCTCACTCTGCTGGATCAAAGTTCTAGATACGGAGAGTCAGCAACATCCTCACCCCTAGTCCAACATGCCTCCAAGCCAATTTCATTTCCCATTCCCATGGTCTTTACATGCCATTGCATACATCACACCTCCCTTGGATTGAAATTAGTATGGACTCCATGTTAGTACTACCACGCACAAAAACACATATGCACTCTATCTTTGTAGTTGTTGATCGCTTTTCAAAGATGACACATTTCATTCCATGTAATAGAATGGACGATGCTTCACATATTGAAATCTATTTTTCGGGGGAATTGTTCGTCTTCATGGCGTGCCCAAGACAATTGTGTCGGATCGAGACGTGAAGTTCACATCTTAATTTTGGAAGATATTGATGGCCAAGCTCGGTGTCAAGATACTATTCTTCACCGCCTATCATCCACAAACCCATGGCCAAACGAAAGCGGTGAATCGAACACTGTCTTCACTCCTTCGCGCATTCATCAAGCCCAACCTCAAGAATTGGGTAGAATGCATCCCGCATTTCGAGTTTTCTTACAATCGAGCACTTCACCAAGATACAAAGAAAATCCCATTCGAGATCGTCTACGGCTTCAACCCACACACGGCTCTTGATATTCTACTATTATCTCTCCATGAGCGAGTCAACATGGATTTTGACAAGCGCATCGCCTACACCAAGAAACTTCATAAGTACAGAAGAAACAACACTTGAGAAGCTCTACAGGCACCATCCCACATACTTCAAATCGCTGTGAGCAGTTGTAGCTCGATGCATTATACTGTTTCTTAATTCCGCAAACATGAACAAGAATAATAAGCCCGTGGTGTTCAAGGAAGGCGATCTTGTTTGGCTACACTTCCGCAAGGAGCGGCTCCCTCAAGAACGCAACTTCGAGCTCAAGCCACAGGGTGACGTACCTTTCAAGATCCTCAAGCGCATCAACGATAATGCCAACAAACTGGACGTACCACAGTCCAAGTATCTCGTACACGCCACCTTCAACGTGAAATACCTATCTCCCTTCCATGGATACCCAAGTGATGACGATGATCACGAGTCATGGACGACTCTTTCGCGGAGGGGGAGGGGGGATGATGCATCTCAACTCATTCCACCAAGTACTCCTACAACACACAATGGACCAATGACGAGAGCACGTGCCAAAGCCATGTGACATGAGGTGAACTCGCTCTTATCTCTCTGTGATTGCAATGACTTGGTGAATGAATTTCTATCTCATGGAAATTCACTTTGCTTGCTTGGGTATCTACCCCATGTAGATCCGCAAGACGGCGGCCAAGAAGCCTAAGAAGATGCCCAAGTTTGTGGCCAAGAAGAAGAAGAGGAGAAGGCCATCATGAAACCCGGCCTAGGCTGGCCTCCATGGCTCCAAAGGACGACGCTCATTGTCACATGGCCGTCCGGCTCTGTTACCTACCCGACCTCTAGCCCGGCCAGGTCGGCTTCTCTACGTGGAAAAGGGAATATTCCATGTAAAATCCTCCACCTACCCTCATTTATCCCTTACTATAAATAGGACCAACTGGGTTCAGATCTAGGCTAAAGATGATTTGACACTTGAGCTTTGATCCCCTTGTGAGGCTACTCCTATGATTTGTATCTAGGACGGTATAAAAAATTACTCCAATTACTCTGTAGTTGAGATCGTATCAAGGCTACTTCGGGATTACCATCCTTTCCCCTAGGTATTAAGGTGATGTCTTTTCAATGTACCTCAACTCACCCTTGAGGTTCTATTGGCACGGTGGACCAGCCGTTTGTGTTAGATTGGTTTTTGACAAGGTAAGTTTAGGTTGATTGTGAGTTCCGGAGGCGGCCGTAGAGGTTAGTTGCCGGGAGATCGAATCTTCCAGTTCATGCTATTTATCGGTTACCATTTTCCCCTTAGATCTCTCTCTTCGTGTTATTCGTGTTCTTCGTATTCAGCGTGTTCTTCGTCCCCTCTTGATCAATTCATGAACATATGGACCCTTCCGTGGTAACCGACCACATCAAAAAGGGACATGGGGGTTCTATACTTGTGTAGTTCTATTGCGAGGTTTTTAACATAGAGGAAGTTATCAAGGATGCTTTACGTCTTGATAAAAACGTTTTGGTCATTTGAGACCAACTTGTTAATATGATAGGAGAGATAGATAGCTATCATCTTTTAGATGAGCTTCTCAATTGCACCAATGAGGCTAGTAGATCTAAAGTCGGTCACATACCTTGGCCTCATCTTTTTTTGGTATAAGGGCAATATTTGCGGAGTTAAGCCACTAAAATTTGTTGATCTAGAATGCGGAGAATGCCAACAAACTTCAGTTCTGCACCCATATCGAGCACTAAACCACATATTCATCACTACTAGAGAAAACCTTCCCGCCGGCGCACGAAATAGGCCTACCCCAGGTGAACATCTGTTCGCCGGCAACCTACACACCCGCATTGCCCCGGCGTATCAGTCATGTGCGCCGGTGGTATCTGCAACTAGCGTCGGGCGAATAATGCAGATGCGCCGGGGGCAATTATTTTTCGGGGTATCTGTTACTGCAAGGGCAAAAAAAGCGGCCAGATCTGGATCTCGATCTGGCCATCATGGAGATCTCCGTCGGCGGGTCGTGGTGGCGGCGCGAGGAGCAGGAGAGGAGGCTGTCTCCGTGAGAAGGTGGCCGATGTGGTTGGTGAGGAGGTGACTACGGTGGTCGTAGGGGAGGAGGTGGCCGTGTGGTCGGTGAGGAGGTGACAACAGTGGTTGTCGAGGAGGAGGTGGTCGCGGTGGTTGTCGGGGAGGAGTTGGCCGCCGTGGTTGGTGAGGAGGTGACTGCGATGGTCTCTGGGAGGAGGTGGCCGCAGTGGTCGATGAGGACGAGGTGGCCGTGGTCGGTGGGGAGAGGGAGGAAGGATAATGGAAAGGGAGGAGGCATAATGGAGAGTGAAGAAGGAGAATGGAGGAGGAGAGAAAGAGAAAGAAGAAGGGAGGAAGGAGGGTGGAGAGGTAGGAAGAAGAAGCGAGGAAGGATAATGGAGGGGGTGAATATATGGAGGTAAAGGAAGAGCGGGGAAGAGATTCGAGTTTCAATTTTGCTATTTCTTTTTATTATTTTTATTTTGTAAGAACAAATCTTCTTATTGAAATATTTTTTTTTCCTTTTCAAATTTTATGAATATGAGAAAAGTTGACCGGGTAAACCCAGGTGAAATTCGGTTCCAATTTTGCTTTGGTTTTTGTAAGGTTGTTTTTTTAATATTGTATGCAAAAGTTATGCCCAATTTACTTTTTTCACCTACTTTTCCATAAAAGGTCAAAGTTCATGTTTCGAATTTTTCCCAACAACTAGACCTTAAGCCCTACCTAGATATCAAAGGATTTTATTTTTTGAAGTTTCTACTATTTTCTTCTATTCTTTTTAAAACTAGAAAGGCGATCCACACGGGGGAAGGGGGGTGAAATTTCTGCTTTGCTTAGCACTATCGCACCGCACAAGAAATCGCCAGGGGTATTTTTTGTAACATCGGCGCACAATGATATCACTCGCTAGAGGTATTTGCAAAACTTCGGGGGTGACCCTAACGCACTTTGCGCCGGCGCCTACTATTTTTGTTCGCCGGTGGTAAACTAAGTTACACCGACGCATTAGATCTCGGTTCACCGGGGCTAAGAGCATCTCTAGCAGACCACTTATCCCGTGGCCCCGTAAACGCGGATAAGGGGCGCAAAAATCACGGTTTTATGGGCCGAAAAAGGCAAGGACGGAAGAGAAACCCCAAATCGGTGGGGATTTCAGATTCGCAGGTTCAGTATGCGGTGTCTATTCCGCAGCTCCCAGATCAAGCCCTCAAACCGAAAAAAAAATAGAGTTCATGTTTTTGACAAAATTAAACATAGTAGATCCAAATTGAACTCAAATAGACCAAAGTACGCTTCCTATCACTCCGCACCACCATCGCTGCTGCTGTCGAGGTCGAGGCCGGTTGTGTCGTCTTGGACCGATTCCCCTTCGATTCTGTGCTCTTCTTCCTCTTAACCGTTGCTTGCCGCTGTTTCTTTGGTGCGGGCGGGTCCAGATCGACGGGAGTGGAAGAGAGATCGGCGGCGGCGATAGGGCCCGCCGTCGACGCAATTGCGGCTGCAGGACGGCCGCTTTGCACGACGACGTTCCCTTGCCTCTTCCGGAAAACCACCAAGGCGACGGCCTCAGCCGCGGCGGCCGTGCGGGTTGGGTGCGCTGGCGGCGCAAGCCCGGCGGCGACGGTGAACAGGGCGGGGTCGGAGGTGTCCATGGCAGCATCACACGGCCTGGGGGTGTCGGCCGGGGTCGGGGAAGAGATATCGGCGGCGACGGCGGAGAAGGGGAACGGAAACTGGCGCGCTGATTTTCCCTCCCGCCAACGAAAACTAGGGATAGAGGGCGCGCTCGGGTCGGCCTCCCACCCCTCTTTAATAAAGGTTTCGCGGGGGATTTCTGGAGCCCTTTAAAAAATTATGGACCGGCGGGGTTTGCTGCGCCTGTTCTGACCAGTTTTTTGCCCCCAAATCTAAAAAACAGTTATTTTTAAGGGCCGCGGGTGGGGAGTCTGCTAGAGATGCTCTAAGTAATGTAGGCGGCCGTGCTGGAACCATTCTCTAGTAGTGCATGTCAGTGATACAAACAACAGATCTGTGCAATTTTCGTGCTTTGCTCACCATTCCTGATCTCCCGAAGCAGAACCATATATTAGTAGTTATCAAACTATGAGCAAGACGAGAGCTTCAGCTATCCTGTAACAGAAAAGTTGACTTCGCCGGACGGTCCCTGGACTGCTTCTAGAACTGGTGGAAACGTACCATCTGGAGTCAATTCGCATGGACCGGCCTACCATTTAGGGTTTCAGTTCCTTTTCTTTTCAAATATGGCCATTTTAATCGGATGGCACACCTTTGTTTTCAATATTTTCCTTGCATTTCCGCGATGAAAGCTGTGTAGGAACATGCACTAGTCTTATCTTTTCTCACTGCTGGGAGTTGAGTTGAGAACAGTCATTTCTTCCCCGAGGCGAATATTTTGCTTCTGCATTTGCATTTTATCAATAGCAGGTTACACCTAGTGCAGGTACACACTCACCATATAGCTCCATATCTGCACCCAACCACCTCCACATCATCGTGCTTGCTTGCTTCAGCAAAACATGAGAATGTCCATACTAAGCATTCTCGCTGAGAGTGACAACATCTATCCAACTTCCAGCGAGAATATCGAGAACATTACAAGAATAAACGTGATCTTATTCAACTATTAATTGGTCTACTCAAGATAGCTTCGATCCACCTAACTTTTACAGTAACATAATCCGTAGATGACGTCGAAGCAGAGTACACAACCTACACTCCAGAACATCTTCAACAACCTTTAATTCTGCACCCAGCCCAGCCAAAACATCTCTGATATAATTTAACACTAGACGACATATTCATGTCACGCGTACAAACAACAGATTTCGTCTAATTGTCGTGCTTTGCTCACCGTTCCCGATCGAATCCGCGACTTCTTTTCTTCGTCGACCAAGTCCGCCCGCTTGACGATGCCTACTTTGTGATGTGTCGAGTGCCGAGAGTCAGCTGGCCTGCCAAGGAAGTCATCGTCCTAACAAACTCTCCTCGGCCAGATTGACTCGATCGATCTCGGCTTGAAATCAAGCAGGACTGCTTTAATGCGCCACGATTGTAGACACATACAAATGGGAATCGGCCAATGTTTTCTACGCGTCAAATATAATCAAGAGTGATCAACACCGCTCGTTCTGAATTGGTCAGGCAGGTCGTCTTAAGATACCACTGTCGTCTACCTAAAATCCAGAGAAGTACTTGGAGACCTTCCTCACAGTTCGCACGAGCGTTGGTCTATTAAGATCTGATCGAATATTTGGAGGCCCTTTGGTTAGTTGGCTGTCTGGTTGATCAATTCCAGGATCACGTCAAGACACTGCAAGTTGTGGTTGGTATAGATTGAATAATTTGCAGCTCATGCAAAATGCGGGCTCCCGTCTCTACCGGTCACTAGCGACAACTAGGAAGTAGCCGGTTGCTTAACACTATCGACCTCTGAACTGAATCCCAAAAATAAGGCTGACAACTAAATTGATCGACCACGTGGGTTAGCCTACGGAGCCTGAGTGATCTGCATGAAGATTTCTCGTGCTCCAAGTATCTGCCACTAGGTAGGAAGCTTCCAACGTTCTGTCAAGATACACTGAACGCAGCTAGGCGGCCGAGGTTAATCCGGACGTACTTGCGAGAGGTGTCTGTAGGGTTTTGGATTTGGTCACAATCGCCAGACCAGTCGATTCATGGCAAGTCAAACAAGTGTCGGGTCAGGCACGCCAAGACCGGGAAATTTTAGCTCCATTTCTAACCCGGTTGAGCATGTGTGAAACAGACAACGACGGTAGTCGGTAGTTAACAGTCTCGGTACAATGTGCCATCCTGCAGGCCGTTCGATTCGTTCCCACGAACACGCGAGTCCACTTGCGTTGGTTCGCCTCTGCCTGAACTTAAAAACTTGACAACGACGGGCCGAGAAAAATCGTCAGTTCTACGGAAACGACAGCGGCGTCGGAGCACGTTTGAGAGCCGAAGGCGCATCAGCCGACGGCGACGGGGAAGCGTCTGAGCGCCACATTGCTGAAAACTATACCCGGCAATCGGGTCGGGTTTGGTCGGGGCTACCTCTTATGGACCCATGCCCATTTGTTAAACGGGCAACTATCTCTGCCCACGATGCTGCCCACGGCGTCCGGACATGCCCATGCCCGTGCCCATTGGGTCGCCTGACCCATCGGGTCAAATGTGATAAAATAAAGTTAATACGTAAAAAAATTATTCTCTACTAGCTCTAACGCTGCGCACCGATAAAGTGGACTAGTTTGTCGAACACTCTCAGTCCCTATTATAGGTAGTGCTCCGACATTAAACTCATTGAGTAGTCAAGGTGGTACTAAACTTTATACTATGTTTGACGTTTGCTGCACATATGCATACAAGCTCGTTGCTCATATGCCGGTACGTATGGTTAATGGGCCAAACCACTTGCTTACTGCTACTACTGGTGTACTGCTACTACTGATGTACGATAGTTGTCTTGGCTAGCTGCTAGCTTTAAATGTTTACATGTAGTGTATTTACACAAATATATGAATTATAATGTACATTTAAATTTATATGATCACTAATATTAATCGGGCGACCCATCGGGTTGCCCACGGGTATGACTTTGTACCCATACCTTACTCATGACTAATCGGGTCACCCATCGGTCTTACCCATGGACGAAGTCGGCGACCCATACCCTACCCATTCGGGTCGGGTGCCCGTGGGCGGACGTACCCATACCCTACCTATTCGGGTCGGGTACTCTTCCAGAACAAAATGTTTGGCATGCAAGATTGTCTTTTGCTATGGCTTTTTCCGGCATGAATTTCCAATTTCGCGATGCTAAAAGAGAGAAAGAGGATTTCAAGCATAGAGCATCCCACCCGCGTTCCTAATAGTGGGTTATTGGTGTTGGAATATTTGGCCTATATGAGTGTGCTAAAATATTGAGCCCATATGTGGGTAGCCCAATAGACAAATCCTGAAATCTCAAAATGGCCCATGTGTACAAGTGAGTGGTGGGAGTGGGAAGTTTAGTCCCACATTGGAAGTTTGAGGAGTTGCACACCATCTTATAAGGTGGAGTGTTGTAGGGATTGTATGTGAGTGAGAACAAGAGAGCCTCTCGCGCACTCCTCCTCCACCGCCGCTCGCTCATCTCGACTCGACTCGACTCGAAACGACACGTCGCGATCGCGTTTCGTGAATCGAGCCTCGAGCCTCGACAATACGTCACAGCTGAGCCGGTTCGAGTCGCTCACGTATCGCGTGCTGCAACCGACTCGGACGTGTGGCGTGGGTCTCCCACGTCGCCCACGTTAGGGTTTTCCGAACCGCACTATAAAAGACGCGAACCGTGGGCGCTGTACACACACCGAAACCAATCTAGGTTTTGCCACACCTCGTTCCTTGCGCCGCCACCGTAGTCTACTTCATCCCGAGCGCCGGCGTCCACCGACGAACGGGAGAGCAGGTCTCCGGAACCAATCGCCTTTGTGATCCTGTACGGGAGAGGGCGAATTAGGTTTTTGGGAAGCGCTTCGCGCGACTGCTCGCTGCTTCCACGACGGCTCGTCTGCCTAACAAGTCAGGCGGTGCCGCTACCGTCGCCTCAAGCGCCGTCTACTCCGACCCGTCATCTCCAACGTTGTCATCAACAAGGTTACTACAAACGATCGGTACAGAATCTGTGTTATGATCCGTCTGTTTAACATGTCTACTGTTTACATGTTTAGAGAGGTCGTGTTGCTATTATTCATGTTGTCTGCTGCATCTAGTATATTTGAGTTCCACATGTTAATAGTTGCTTTTGTCATGATTTATATTCTGAAATTAATCGTGGAAATTATGCCTAATTACTCAACAATCCAAAAACCTAATTGTAGGCAATTTCCTGAACTGACTATGGCCCACTTAAGTGATTCGATGAAACCGGAAAAGTTCAATAGTACCACCTTTAAGAGATGGCAACTGAGAATCCAACGGTGGCTCCAGTGCATGAAAGTGTGGGACATTATTATGAATGGCCTTCCTGAAGGAGCTTCTGACGAGGTTCAGAATAAGTTCAAGGAAGCCAATAATAATTTCAGAGGCTGTATTCTGAGTGTCCTGGAGGGACGTCTGTGCGATGTGTATATGCACATCGAAGACGCTAAGGAGCTCTGGGATGCACTGAATACTAAATTCGGTGCGTCCGATGCTGGCAGTGAGTTGTATATCATGGAGAGCTTTAACGACTACAAGATGGTGAATAACCGTTCTGTAGTCGAACAGACTCATGAGATACAGTGCATTGCGAATGAGCTTGATCTGCTCAAGTGTGTGATTCATGATAAGTTTGTGGCTGGATGCATTATTGCAAAGTTATCTTCTTCATGGAGGAATTTTGCCACATCTCTCAAACATAAGAGACAGGAGATATCGGTTGAAAACCTGATATCGTCTCTTGATGTTGAGGAGAAAGCTCGGGCAAAGGACACAACTGAGAGAGGTGGTGATTTGCAGTCTAGCGCTAATATGGTGCAGAAAAATCATCACGTCAAGAATAACAGCAAGAACAAAGGGAACTATAAGCCCCAGTTCAATGGTCCTGTGAACACTAGTGCCTTTAAGAATAGTAAGAAGAAGAAGGTGTTGAACAAAGTTGGGCTCGAGTGCTTTACGTGTGGAGCGCTCGGCCACTTTTCTGTTGACTGCCCAGACCGTGCAGACAAGAAAGGGAAGAAATGCTCCAAGAATGTCAACATGGTGACCGCTAGTAACACTGATGGGTACGGTAATATACCGATGGTACTTTCAGTTCTTCAATCTCCATGTTGGTGGATTGATACGGGTGCTAATGTTCATGTGTGTGCTGACATCTCTATGTTCACTTCTTATCAGGTCGCACGGGGTTCTTCCGTCCTAATGGGGAATGGGTCACATGCTTCTGTTCGTGGTGTTGGCACGGTAGATCTGAAGTTTACTTCGGGAAAGATCGTGCAGCTGAGGAACGTGTAGCATGTCCCTTCTATGAATAAGAATCTCGTCAGCGGCTCCCTTCTTTGCAGAGATGGCTTTAAAGTAGTGTTTGAGTCCAATAAAATAGTTGTGTCGAGATTTGGACAATTTATTGGTAAAGGCTATGAGTGCGGAGGCTTGTTCCGCTTTTCTCTTTCCGAATTCTGCAATAAGTCAGTAAACCATATTTGTGGCAATGTTGATTCAGATGCTAGTGTGTGGCACTCTCGTTTATGTCATGTTAATTTTGGTTTACTGTCTCGGCTATCCAGTTTAAGTTTAATTCCGAATTTCACCATTGCCAAAGGTTCTAAGTGTCATAGTTGTGTGTAATCTAAGCAACCTCGGAAGCCTAACACGGCAGCTGAGGAGAGACACTTTGCACCTCTAGAACTCATACATTCTGATCTATGCGAGATGAATGGTGTGTTGACAAAACGTGGAAAGAGATATTTTATGACACTCATTGATGATGCTACTAGATTCTGCTATGTTTATTTGTTGCAAACTAAAGATGAGGCTTTAGACTATTTTAAAATCTATAAGGCTGAAGTTGAAAATCAACTAGAAAGAAAGATCAAGCATTTTAGGTCGGATCGTGGTGGAGAGTATTTCTCTAAAGTATTTGATGAATTCTGTGAGGAACACGGTATTATTCACGAGAGGACGCCTCCCTATTCGCCACAACCAAACGGAATTGCTGAGAGGAAAAACCGTACGCTGACCGACTTGGTGAACGCCATGTTGGACACTGCTGGTTTATCTAAGGCATGGTGGGGGGAGGCTCTGTTGACTTCATATCATGTCCTGAATAAAGTTCCTAACAAGAATAAAGAGAAAATCCCTTATTAGGAGTGGGTTGGGAGAAAACCATCACTTTCTTATTTGCGTACTTGGGGATGCTTAGCAAAAGTCAACGTTCCAATTCCAAAGAAACGCAAATTCGGACCAAAAAACTGTGGATTGTATCTTTCTAGGTTATGCTCAGCGTAGCATTGGTTATAGATTTCTAGTGGTTAAATCCGAGGTACCTGATATGCATGTTGATACTATTATGGAATCTCGCGATGCAACATTTTTTGAGAATATGTTTCCTATGAAAGATATGCATAGGAATGCTGAATTTTCTTCTGAATTAATTCCGGAATCTAGTACATCTAGCGATCATACTGAACAACCACATAATGAGAAAGTCCCTGAGAAGGATGACGATGAACATCCTAAACGGAGTAAGAGACAGAGGATTGAAAAATCCTTTGGTGATGATTTCATTGTGTATCTTATGGACAATACTCCTACGTCTATTGCAGAGGCATTTGCATCTCCAGATGCAGATGACTGGAAAGAAGCTGTCCATAACGAGATGGACTCCATTCTTTCTAATGGGACGTGGGAGTTATCTGAACGACCTTATGGTTGTAAGACAGTGGGCTGTAAGTGGGTGTTCAAGAAGAAGCTAAGGCCTGATGGTACTATTGAGAAGTACAAGGCACGGCTTGTAGCCAAGGGCTACACTCAGCGAGAAGGCGAAGATTATTTTGACACCTATTCACCTGTTGCTAGACTGACCATCATTCGTGTACTACTTTCCCTGACTGCCTCTTATGGTCTTATCATTCATCAAATGGACGTAAAGACATGTTTCCTTAACGGAGAGTTGGAAGAGAAAATTTATATGGATCATCCTGATGGGTCTGTGGTAAAAGGTGAAGAGAGAAAGGTGTGTAAATTGTTAAAATCTTTGCATGGACTGAAACAAGTACCTAAGCAATGGCATTAGAAGTTCGACAGAGCTTTAACTTATGCGGGCTTTGTCATTAATGAGGCTGACAGGTGTGTATACTATCGCCATGGTGGGGGCGATAGTGTTATATTATGCTTGTATGTTGACGACATGCTAATTTTCGGTACAAGCATAATTGTGATCAATGAGGTCAAGTCTTTTCTATCAAAGTGTTTTGATATGAAAGATCTGGGAGAAGCTGATGTAATTCTGAACATTAAGTTTATTAAGGATGAGAGTGGGATTACGTTGACGCAATCACACTATGTTGAGAAGATCTTGAGCCGTTTCGGCTTTATTGATAGCAAGCCTTCTCCAACACCTTATGATCCTAGTGTGACGCTTCGAAAGAACAAGAGGATTACGAAAGATCAATTGAGATACTCTCAAATAATTGGTTCACTCATGTACCTTGCGAGCGCGACGAGGCCTGACATCTCTTTGCTGTGAGCAAATTGAGCAGGTTCATGTCAAACCCGGGTAATGATCATTGACATGCACTTGAAAGGGTCATGCGCTATCTGAATGGTACCATGAGCTATGGGATTCATTATTCAGGTCACCCTGTTGTGCTTGAGGGATATAGTGACTCCAACTGGATCTCAGATGTAGATGAACTCTACGCCACAAGTGGATATGCATTTCTTCTTGGAGGTGGCGCAATGTCATGGAGGTCTTGTAAACAGACCATATTGACGAGGTCAACCATGGAAGCAGAACTTACTGCTTTAGATACAGCCACTGTTGAGGCAAAATGACTGCGTGAGCTCTTGATGGACTTGCCGGTGGTTGAGAAACCATTACTGGCTATCCTCATGAACTGTGACAATCAAACGGTGATTGCCAAGGTGACCAGTTCTAAGGATAATGCGAAGTCATCAAGACACGTCAAAAGACGTTTGAAGTCTGTCAGGAAATTGAGAAACTCCGGAGTAATTACTGTTACGTATATTCAAACAGACAAAAATCTGGCAGATCCCTTTACAAAGGGACTATCACGTAATGTGATAGATAGTGCATCGAGGGAGATGGGTATGAGACCCGTAAGTGTTACACCATAGTGGTAACCCAACCTATGTGATCGGAGATCCCGTGAATTAGGACCTGGGAAGAACAAGCTAGTGGTTTGACTAGGAAGAGTATTTGGTAAACCCTCTCTAAGTGATGATGCATAACTCTCAAAGAGCTGTAAGGCAGGTTGGCAACATGCCTTAATGTGTTTATGTTGGCTATTTATAGCAAAGATATTGTCCTACAGAGCAATATTGAAAGAACACACCTATGTGAGTCCGACTGTAAATGTCGCAGTCTATGAGATTTGGGTGATCTCTAGTAAACTCATGAAGAGACCACGGAGTACGACGCATATGCTCCACCCGCGGGGTAGGCTACTGGCAGCCAGGTACTAGTTATGACTTTGAGTAAAGTCTATTGGCACAAAACTTGGAATTCAACGCATAGTCCATTGTTCAAGTTGCTGATAGATGTAGCTTAAGGCTCTAGGCGGAAGTTCAACTTAACAGTCTCTGCTGAAACACTGGTATATAAACAAGTAGCGAGGATTGGCAAATCTTCAAATGGGCATTTGAGATCTGGTGGGGGGTTGTTGGAATATTTGGCCCATATGAGTGTGCTGAAATTTTGGGCCCATATGTGGGTAGCCCAATAGACAAATCCTGAAATCTCAAAATGGTCCATGTGTACAAGTGAGTGGTGGGAGTGGGAAGTTTAGTCCCACATTGGAAGTTTGAGGAGTTGCACACCACCTTATAAGGTGGAGTTTTGTAGGGATTGTATGTGAGTGAGAACAAGAGAGCCTCTCGCGCACTCCTCCACCTTCTCCTCCGCCGCTCGCTCGTCTCGACTCGACTCGACACGACACGTCGCGATCGCGTTTCGTGAATCGAGCCTCGAGCCGAGACAATACTTATGTTTATTTTGCTGTTTTGGAAAACCGATTTCGTAGTCGTGACGGACGCGTCACAGCTGAGGCGGTTCGGGTCGCTCCCGTATCGCGTGCTGCAACCGACTCGGACGTGCGGCGTGGGTCTCCCCGTCGCCCACGTTAGGGTTTTCCGAACCGCACCATAAAAGACGCGAACCGTGGGCTCTGTACACACACCGAAACCAATCTATGTTTTGACACACCTCGTTCCTTGCGTCGCCACCGTAGTCTACTCCATCCCGAGCGCCGGCGTCCACGGGCGAACGGGAGAGAAGGTCTCCGGAACCAATCGCCTTTGTGATCCTGTACGGGAGAGAGCGAATTAGGTTTTTGGGAAGCGCTTCGCGCGACTGCTCGCTGCTTCCACGACGGCTCGTCTGCCTACCAAGTCAGGCGGTGCCGCGTACCGTCGCCTCAAGCGCCGTCTACTCCGACCCGTCATCGCCAACGTTGTCATCAACAACGTTACTACAAACGATCGGTACGGAATCTGTGTTATGATCCGTCTGTTTAACATGTCTACTGTTTACATGTTTAGAGAGGTCGTGTTGCTATTAGTCATGTTATCTGCTGCATCTAGTATGTTTGAGTTCCACATGTTAATAGTTGCTTTCGTCATGATTTATATTCTGGAATTAATCGTGGAAATTATGCCTAATTACTCAACAATTGGACACGCCGATAAGAAATGCATCCCACTGGACCTCTCAATGGTGTTGAATTTACCGGATGGGGCCAATCCAGCGTCCGACAACCCGGTTCAGCCCCCGTTTGTTGGCTCCGGCCGTGCCGGCAACTGAGCAATGCGCGCCACGTCGGATACTGAAGAGTGGGGTCGTCTTGTCAAAGGCACATCCATCCTTTTTCTCCCCACCGGCTCGGCTGTGCTTGTCTCAGCTCTGATCTCCACTGGGCCGCCACACCGCCGCCGCCGCAGCTCAAGTTATGCTACATGATCACACGCTTGTTGGGAGACCCCAAGCGGAATGTATGATGCAGTCTACTGTAAATTTTCCCCATTATGTAACCAGAGTTTATCAAACCGGTAGGACTTTGTAGTCTTGAAGAAAAATACTTGTATCAACGGCGCCGTTTGCCGATGTTGAACAAGCGTAGAATCTGCACACAATCACATACTCTCTCTTACCCCACTTTGGAAGGTTATCAATCTTTCGGTCTTTCTGAAAACAAAAGAATTAATCGTATAGAGTCTTGTAGAGTAATAAAAGTGAGAACGGAACAACGAGGAAACAATAATAAAAAATGTTTAAAAGAATGTTTGCAATATTGGGAAAATAGGACCGAGGGCCATAGGTGAACGGATAGTATGTGCACCTAGAGGGGTGAATAGGTGCTACGATCAATTTTAATTTTTCTTCAATTTAGGCTAGACACAAAGGTAAATTCTATACATATGTGACTACGGTGAATTTATCTGTATGACAAGAACAAAAATAAACAAGATACAAACACAAAGGAAAGGAGAGGAAACGATTTAACCGATAACGGAAGCACGCAGAGACACGGATGTAATTCCTAGTTCCTCCTTTTGAGGGGAATACGTCTCGTTGGAGGGGTGTGAGTTTCGCCATGAAAGCCTACTCAACACCACAAAGGTCTCACCCTATTCTCCGATGAACCTCGCCATAAAGGCCTAGTTCACCTTCCACTGTTAATTCTCTTTGAGGCTGAAATCGAGTCCTTCACAATGAGCTTGAGGCACACACCCACAACCAAATTGGGGGCTCCCAAGAATCACCAACAATCAGCAAGAGTAGCAATGGGGTCTAGGTTTTTCACAAGGAAAGCCTAGACTATCCCCTCAAGTGAATTAGGAGCAAATGAAGAACGGGTTGATGAAGATGTAGATCGCGACCTTCTCCTTCAATTGTCGTGGTGGTGTCACGGCAGATGCCATGGGATGGCTAAAGATGTGGGGACGATGGACGCTGGAGGTGTCCGGGGAGGGATCACGCGACGAGTAGCCGCGTGAGGTAAGATCCACACAACACAAACAACACGATGTACCCAGGTTCAGGGCCCTCGTGAGGAGGTAAAACCCCTACTCCTGCCTTTCTCTATGTATTATGATGTCTCTCCAAGTAGCCACAGTACAAATGGTATCACTACCGAGTAGCCTCTCTCTCTTCTCCGAGTAGAGCTAGGTCTAGAACTTAGGGTTTCTAGGGTTTCCAGTGAGCAACCGTTAGCATACCTCGCGCAGGAGGCGGCGGGGCACCTTATATACACGGTGCCCAGCCGGATACGTCCAAATCTAGACAAGTGTCGACATAGTGTGCACATCGTCCTTTCTCCGAGTACCCGCTGACAGCTTTGGTTCCTAACCTTGGCTGCTTCTGTAAAGTCGTTGGGCAAAACTAGGGGACAGACTGGTATCACTGTACCTAGGCACAGAGTAGGCCCCCCTTATCCTGCCACGGCCTGCTTCCATGCTGTCACTGTCAGGCAGGCCGTCCCCACGTGAACAGTAGTTCGAATGCTGCCAAGTACGGACCCAGGATACGCGGGATCCTGTGTCAGAACGGCTCCTTTGACTTTCTGGCCCGAGTAGGTTCCCGCCAATGGTTCCCGCCAATTGTACTCGGGCCAAACCTTTACTCGTCAGGGTAGAACTTTGATTGATATCTCCTTCTGGTCATCTTGAGGTGAGACCGAGTAGCAGTCGACCGGGTAGCGGGTACCTGGTAGTCGGCTACTCGACCAAACCTCTCTTCTGTAAGCGGCCTTTACCACCTGTCTTTACCCTACTCGGGGGTAACCCCCCGACAGCAGTCCCCGAAGCTGGTTGAGTCTTGCGAACTTGTTCACTAGGCTCTGCCAGCTTAAAACCAGCCTTTGCATCTCAGCCATCGAACCTCAAGATGCCGAGTAAGTCCTCCGAGTAGCTATCTGGAAAGTACCTTGAGTTTCCTCTTTTCCGAGTAGCACTTGCTTTCTACTCTGTAACCGAGTAAAAAGACTTAGCGAAATTTCTCAGATTGAGCCTCTGCAGCACAGAGCACAATCCAGCCCTTTGCGCAGCAATTGCACACGTGTCAAGCATCCACGACCTTGTCGTTTGGTTGCCCAGGACACGACCTGCCACGCGTCCAGTTTTCACGCGGTGGGCCCACCGGCCGTCATGTCTCATCAAGTGCAGTTATAGGCCACGATTCGGTGGTGGGATCCACTGTGGCCATTACGCGCGCAACCGGCGCTTGTGTGCGTTTCTAGCCGGCCACAGGATCCGCCACACGCCACAATCGATCCCACTACCAAGACGGTAACGGTAAACTCGCGGAGGAGATATAAATACCCCCGCCGGTAAATTCCTTTTCCCCTTCCTTCGCACCATTCCTTCTCTGTCTCCTGCTCTTCTCCGCCACCGTGCTCTCCGCCGCCGCGCAAGCTCTCGCGCCGCCGCGGATTCGATTCACCAGCCAACTCCACTCGAAATCTTCCACCTTCCCAACTCGCCACGATGGCCAAGTCAGGCTGGGCTGGCTCCTGCGTCACTGCGGAGGATTGCGCCTGGCTCGTCAATACCCGGCGAGTCCCTCCCGGCGTGGAGTGCCGGGCGCCGGACGGCGAAATCGTGCCGTCCCCGCGCGAAGGGGAGCGCGTCGTCTTCCTGGCGCATTTCGAGCGCGGGTTCGGGCTACCCGCCTCCGATTTCCTACGGAAATTCCTCAACCACTTCGGCATCCAGATGCACCATCTGCCGCCGAACGCCGTCGTCTTCCTCGCCTACCACGCCGTGGTCTGCGAGGCCTTCCTCGGCATCCGGCCCACGTGGGAGACGTGGCTCAGGTATTTCCACCTGCGCCAGCAGTCTACCGGGAAGAAGGACTCCGCGGGCGTCGCCCGCGCCACCGACACCGGCTGCGCCATGATGGTGCAGCGGTCCGGGACGAACCACCCCCGCGTCAAGGGGCTGGACTCCGTCAAGCTATGGCAGAAGACGTTCCTTTACGTCCGGAACGTTGCCGCCGAGCCAGGAGCCCCGGTGAACGATAGAATCAACCTGCCCGTTTGGTGCAATCGCGCTCCAATCGGGATGTACTGGAAGGACAAGCCCGTCAACGACGATGACGCCATCGAGATGGAGAATCGACTCGGCTGGCTGAAGGCGGAGGGCCTCAAGAACGACGACCCGGTGGCCTGCTGGATCCAGCGCCGAGTACTGCCCTTGCAGGAGCGGTGCCATCTCATGTGTTACATGGGAGGGCCCCGCGACT
This sequence comes from Alopecurus myosuroides, assembly GCA_028641055.1. Taxonomy (NCBI): domain Eukaryota; kingdom Viridiplantae; phylum Streptophyta; class Magnoliopsida; order Poales; family Poaceae; genus Alopecurus; species Alopecurus myosuroides. The sequence goes on from CM054060.1 coordinate 108,978,346, forward strand.
GCACTAGGACCACCACCATCGAGATCGACAACATCGACGTTCCCTGGCACGCCAGGAACATCTTGACGACAAGCCTTGGCGACCACTGGCAATACGGGTTCGTCCCGTACAGCCGCACAAAGCCGATTGAGCGGGTACGCCTTCCTTACTTTGCTCTCTGCATACATTTTCCGAGTAGATAACTTCTCCTCCTTGCATTAGCTAGCAATTGCCTTGTGTTCCGAGTAAGACACTTAGCCGAATTGCATAGGCTTAATGTGCTTCCTGCTTGCACGCCTTGCCGGATAGCCTATTAGAGAACAACTCTTAGGCTCGATGTGCTTTATACTTGCACGCCCTTCCGAGTATACTTTGTAAACATGCTTAGGCTTAGTATGCTTTGTGTTTGCATGCCTATCCGGGTAGAATACTTAGTAAACTGCCTAGGCTTTGTGTGCTTTGCACCTGCACGCCTATCCGAGTAGGATTCCTTCCTGGTTCTCGGCTGGTCTGTGATCCTTCTCTGCTTTTCAGGTTCTTACTCGCCAGATAATTGAGAGCTGCGAGGTCTTTGAGGGCAACTGGTCTCCTGACCGTGAGGAGGATGATGTGCCCTCCTTTGATGCCGTGGAGCAGCCCAACCTCTCTCGCTCCCCCGTCCCTGATAAGCGCGACGCTCTCCGCACCTGGTCCGACGAGGATTTTGATGGTAACTGTACTTTTATTCTGTTTGCTTCCAAGAAGCACCAATCCCTCGTGTGCTGTTTCTGATTCTTTCCTGTTTTCTCTTTGATTCCCAGATGAAGTTGCCGCGGACAAGGACGACGAGGACGAAGACGATAATGAGGGCGATGCGCCCTTAGTCGTCAAGCCCCTGTCCATCGCCGCTCCTGAGACCCGCAAACGGGCTGGTAGCGGAGCACCAGCGCCTCCTGCCAAGAAGAGGAAACCCGCCGAGAAGAAGGCGGTCGCGAAGAGAACCAGACGAGAGCTCAAATGCACCACTGCGTAAGCCCTCTTCTCGGTCGTTTCCCTCCTCGCGCGGTACTATTTTTCCCAGATTCCTTCTAATTCTTGTTTCCCTTTCTCTGCAGACCTCCTATGGACGCGAACGCAGCTCTCGCGTCCGACCAAGCCAAGGAAAAACCAGTACCTCTGGTCAATCTGGACGATGATGATGAGGACCACACCGCCAGTGCTGCTGCTGCCAATCCAGCACAAGGAGCAGCGTCAGAACCAGCCGCACAGGACACTGCTGTCCACGATGAGAGACCCCCTTCTCCTCCGGCTAGCAATGCCGAGGAGAACCAAGATCAAGAGATGCAAGACAATGCCGCCGCCGAGCGGCCTGAAGCAGAGCAAGAGAAGCCCGCCACAGGGGCTGCTGCACAAGAGAGCCTCGCTGCCGAGCAGCGAGTAGAAGATACCACCGCCACGGATGCCACTGCTTATCCTTTGAGCAGCGTGCAACCGGGCGTGACACCGAGTAGCGCCCAGCCAGGAGCTGCGGCGCCACCAACTGCACAAGGCCCTACCGCACCAACTGCGCAAGGCCCTACACCTCCAACTGCGCAAGGCCCTACACCGCCAACTGCGCAAGGCCCTACACCGCCAACTGCGCAAGGCCCTACACCGCCAACCTCCTCCTCGCCGTCGAAGACCAAGGATACATCCAGCCCTCCCGCCGGGCGAGTAACCAGGCAGCGAGCCTTGGAAGCTCTGAGGGACGAGGTTGTCAGAAGGGAATCCGAGAAGGAAGCTGCTGAGAAGGCCAAGGCCGAGAAGGAAACTGCTGATAAGGAAGCTGCTGAGAAGGCCAAGGCTGAGCAGAAGAAAGCCAGGGCTGAGCAGAAGAAGGCCGAGAAGCAAGCTGCCGAGAAGGCAGTCGCCGAGAAGGCGAAGGCCAAGACTGACGGCAAGGCGACTGAGGATCCCGAGAAGCAGAGGGTCGAGAAGGAGCAAACGAAGAAGCGGGCCAGAGACCAGAGTACATCCTCAGGCGGAGCGCTCGTGATCCACGAGTCCGGCCCGATTCCTGCTGCGCTCTCTGCAGATGCTCGTGCTGCTGGCCAGCCTTGCTACCCGGAGTACATGATTGAGGTTAGCCATCAGCACTCCATCGGCTTCCCTCCCAAGGACAAAGCTTTAGCTATCCAGAGGGGAAGGAAGGTTGTAGCCATGAACTCCCCTCCTCCGGATCCAAGCCAACAGCAATCTATCAACATTGCTTCTCGCGGAGCCCAAGACAAACCAATAACCTCCAAGGGTCTTGAACAGGTTTTGGACACCGTTGGCCACATCAACGCCAGGTGGGACAGCAGGGTTCTCGGAGAGGAGAAATGGCACGGCTTGACCCTTGGCTCCATCGACCACATGCGCGTGGATTGGAACAAGGTTGATCTGGGACACAAGCCCATGTCCGTCTCCACCGAGACCGCGACACTCGCAGCCAAGATGTTCTTGCATCGCAAGAACGCCGAGGACATCGAGCAGTCCTACGCAGTAAGTCCTTCTTGCCTTTTCCGAGTTGAATTTTCTTCTCTTCTACTCGCCTTTCTTCTTTCTTACCATCACCCCCAGTCCCCGAGATTCGGGTCGAGTAGACGGATACTCTCCGAGTAGCCTTCTACTCGGGTCGAATCTTCTCTGCTCTTGTCTAATTTGTTTTCTTCTCGCTTCTCAGGATAGCGTCCTTAAGCGGACCCACTTATACCGCATCCTTCTCTGGAACCACTCCATCGCCAGGAGGCGTATTGCCGTACTGGAGAAGGAGAAAGCAATTGCTGAGGCCGCGAGCAAAGATGCCACCACCAGCACCCAACAGCTGGCTGAAGTGCAAGGTACGCCTTTAGCTACGCGGTTTCTGCGTTTTATGTTTACGCCCGCTTTTGCTTTCTTATGCGCTAACCCTTCCTTCTCTGCAGAAAAACTAAAGGCCTTGGCAGATGAACATGAAAAATGCCGTAGCTTCGTGGAGAACGCCGAGGCCACCATAAAGAGACTTGAAGGTGAGTTTGCTATTTACTCGGTGTGACCTTGAATTTGGTCCTTCTCTGCTTATTTACTAACCTCATCTATCTTTTCGCAGAAGATCATAAGTCATTTGCTGAGGCACACCAAGATTGCGTCAAGCCAGCGGAGGTGGAGAAACAGCTATCCGACCAGGCCATTACTCTGGTGAAGGACCACACCACCGAAATGGAGAAACTGCAGCTCCAGCTTCAGAAAGCACTCCAAGATGCCGTCAAGATTGGCGCCGAGAGGGACAAGGCACTCGCCGAGAAGGCCAAGGCCGAGACCACTTTCAAGGCCAAGGAGAGGGCCCTCGAGTCTGAATGCGAAACTTTGAAGAAGACCAATGCTGATCTCTTCGCTCAGATGACCAGCCTGCGCGATATCCAGGAAAAGCACATTGGCAACGAGGAGTCCTGGAAAACCAAGCTGCAGCAGCTGCGCCGCCAACTGATCGGTAAGTTTTCTCTTCATTGCATCTTTTCTTCTCGGTCTTGTTCCTTCTCGGCTTCTTTTTTCTTCTCGGTCTTTGATCTTGCCACTTGCTATTTCAGATATCTGGCCTCGTCTTGATTCTTCCTCTGCGCCTACGGTAGCCAAGGCCCGAGCAGTTCGCCTTTCGCTGGGTGAGCCAATTGACACCAGGGCTGATATCGAGGACAGCTTGCTGGTGCTCAAAGGTTACTTCGAACAGCTGGCCGGCGTCGGAACTGACTTGATGCATGCGGGCTTTGAGCTCCACCGGCTGTTCTGGCCTCATGACCCCCAGCCAAGAAACATGCGGGATCTTGCCCTCAAGCTGGAGAACGTGAAGGCCGAGCTGAAAAAATGGCGAGCCTCTGGAGCCCGTGCTGGTGCGGACGTGATGCTTCTCTGCATAGCGTCTTGGTATGAAAACCTGGATATGCAGCGCATCCGCGGGAAGCGCAATAATTCCAAATGGGAGATGGATGCCGAGAGCGTGGCCTTGCGCAAGCAGATTGCGTATGAGGTCGCAGAGTGCGCCGAGACGGAGATCTACATCGAGGGCGTCCCCGAACCCGACACCGAGTACGAGGACGAAGGAGATGATGACGAAGACGATGACCTTGACGGCTTCTTCGAATCTCCCAAGGGCAAGGCCGGAAAGGGAAAGGCCACCGTCGTCGCGAGTAGCGATGAAGACGAAGGGGCGCACATCGACTCCGAGCCACTCGACTTCGGTACCTCCTCAGGTGCTGCTCTCGACGACACGGTGCCTCCTCCTGGCCACGCTTCAGGTTCCTCCTCGGTTCCAGGACCCGTCTCGGTGGCCACGGCCACTTCCGAGCAGGCGGCCACCCAGGAGGATGCCGAGATGACGGAATCCGTCACCGTCCAGACGGGAGCGGATGCCACTCAAGCCAGCACCGAAAGAACAGCTGCCGCGACCGCCACTGAAGAAACTGCTGCCAAGACCGCCGCCGAGGAAACATCAGCCAAGGCCAGCGCCGAGAACACCGCCTCCTCATCTTGAAGCAACCTGCACTCTCTTTTACTCGAAAACTTATCAGATCCCCGGGATGCCGGGAGCAGATGTAATAGACTACCTTTATCTTGCTTGCTACTCAGTTTTTATGCCCACTCTGTTTATGTTGACATTAATCAATTTGAACGACACTGGCTTAATGCCGAGTTGTGTTTCCATACGAGTCCCCGAGTAGCATTTCTTATTCACCCTGTCTTTTCATCTCTGCTCTACCTGCGACTTGTCGCTTGTTTGGTATTCGAGTCACAAGAATCAAGTAGCAGGGCTGCAAATACTGAGCCGCTAGAAACAATCATGGTAACGCAGCCCACCACTTAGCCGAGAAGGCGAAAACAGGGAACAAAAAAGTAACCGACAATCTACTCGGTTCCTGCACTCTTTCTTCCTTAGTGATTTTCGTGTGCTCATTGACCTTTTGCTTGTTCTCTTGCTTGCCATGAAGCCGGGTTTCGGACAGCAGCAAAGTCGAAGAGTTGGCATATAGGTTTAAACACAGTACTCAATGCACTTGTGAGTTCTGAAGTGGAGCAACCGAATAGACAAAGGACCAAGCCGAGTAAAAACACTTAGAGCAAATTTGGACGAGGGCAGTCCCCGAGAACAATTTTAGATTGCAGAGTAGAATTTCAACTCGGATAAGAGGGTACATACACATCTTTGCTTACGAATGAAAACGACGAAGTAGAGCTACATTCCAGGGACGCTTGGTTTCCTCTCCAGCTTTATCTGCCCTGTTCGCCTGCGATGGGCGTACATCTACAAGATAGTACGCGTCATTGTGCAGCGCTTTGCTGACAATGAAAGGCCCTTCCCATGGAGGAGACAACTTGTGCATCCCGGCTGTGCGCTGCACAAGCCTAAGGACCATGTCTCCTTCTCGGAAAACCCTTGGGTTCACCTTTCGGCTATGATAACGCCGCAGGTTTTGCTGGTAGATAGCCGACCGTGACAGAGTCAGCTCTCTTGCTTCTTCAAGCAGGTCAACGTCGTCTTCTCGAGCTTCTCTCGCCTCCACCTCAGTGTAGAGGGCTACTCGGGGGGAGTCATGCTCTAGGTCTATTGGCAACACGGCCTCAGCCCCGTATACCAAGAAGAATGGCGTGTAGCCGGTTGACCGGTTAGGGGTAGTCCTTAGACTCCACAGCACCGCTGGCAACTCTTCTAGCCAACACCCAGGTGTTTTCAGCAATGGCTCAATCAGCCTTGGCTTTATGCCTGCCAGTACCATCCCATTTGCTCTCTCAACTTGCCCATTGGAGGCAGGGTGCGCGACTGACGCAACGTCTAGTCGGATATGCTTATCTCTGCAGAATCGCACCATTGCCCCCTCCGCAAAGTTGGTGCCGTTGTCGGTGATGATACTGTGCGGGTAGCCATATCTCATGATCACATCCTTCACAAACTTCACAGCTGTGACCCCATCGCACTTCCGAATAGGTTTCACCTCGATCCACTTGGTGAACTTGTCCACCATGACCAAGATATGTGTCATATTGCCTTTAGCCGGCTTGAAAGGACCAACCATATCCAAGCACCAAACAGCAAATGGCCATGTGATAGGAATTGTTTTCAACTCGGAAGCTGGCATGTGAATCTTACTTGCGAACATCTGGCAGCCGGTGCACTTCCTCACAATATCTTCAGCTTGCTGCAGTGCAGTGAGCTAGTAGAAGCCATGCCGAAAAGCTTTCTTGACCAAAGCCCGAGAAGAGGCATGATGCCCACATTCCCCTTGATGTATCTCCACCAGGATTTCTTCTCCTTCCTCTGGGCTCACACAGCGTTGCAGCACGCCGGTGGCACTTCTCTTGTGCAGCACATCTCGGACTATGGTGTAGCCCTTGGATCTTCTCTGAATCTGCCTCGCAGTCACCTCATCTTCAGGTAAAGTGCCGTCCCTTAGAAAGGATAATATGGGCATAGCCCAACTCGGTGTCTCCCGTGTGGGAAACACTGGTTCGTCCATTTCCATTGGGACAGGCTCTGGTGGTTGCACAGGGGGAGTAGGAGCGCTTCTCTGCAGCCCAGACCGATTGGCGAGAACTTCTTCAATGAATGCAACAGCTTCTGGGTTGAGGGCGGCAGTCCCCGAGTAAGGAGTGGCAGTTCCCGAGTAAGGAGTGGCAGTCCCCGAGTAGGGAGTGGCAGTCCCCGAGTAAGGAGTGGCAGTCCCCGAGTAGGGAATGGCAGTCCCCGAGTAGGGAGTGGCAGTCCCCGAGTAGGGAGTGGCAGTCCCCGAGTAAGGAATGGCAGTCCCCGAGTAGGGAATGGCAGTCCCCGAGTAGAGGACGGCAGTCCCCGGGTTCTCTGCAGCACTCTTCCAGTCAATCTCCATTGGGTCAGATTCTTCACTTGGCAGAGAAGGAACAAAGATAGATTCCGAGTTGGGGGAAGGCTTGATGGATGGCTTCCTCAAATGCTCCAAGGCAATCCCTGCCGGGATGGATTGCCGAGAAGATCCCAACTTGGATAGCTCGTCTGCTGCTTCGTTCTCTGCTCGGTGAATGTGCTGGAACTCACAGCCTTCGAAAAACCCACTCATTGACTGCACCAGGAAGCGATACGATGCCATGTTGGCATCCAAAGCATCCCAGGTACCTGAGACTTGCTGCACCACCAGATCCGAATCGCCATAGCATATAATGCGCTGCACACCCACCTCCTTTGCTACTCGCAAACCATGCACCACTGCTTCGTACTCGGCTACATTGTTGGATGCCTTGAAATGAATCTGCAACACATACTTGAGCTGATCCCGCTTGGGTGATGTAAGCACCACGCCAGCACCCAGGCCTTCTTTCACCTTTGAGCCATCAAAGTGCATTTTCCAATAGTTGGAAACTGGAGCAGGAGGTTCATACTGCATCTCGGCCCAGTCCACAAGAAATTCCGCCAGGACCTGAGACTTGATTGCTTCTCTTCTCGTATACGCGGGAGCGTACGCGGCTAGCTCAATCGCCCACTTGGCTACTCTGCCACTCGCCTCCTTGTTACCCATGATATCCGAGATGGGAGCAGAACTTACAACCGTGATGGGGTGCTCCTGGAAGTAATGTTTCAGCTTCCTGGCGCCCAGGTACACGCCATATGTCATCTTCTGGTAGTGAGGATAGTTTTGCTTGGAACTGGACAGCACTTCACTGAGGTAATAGACTGGGCGCTGCACACTCTTGCCTTCTTCTTCTCGCTCCACCACTATCACCACGCTGACTACTCGGTTAGTCGCGGCAATGTACAGCAGCATAGGCTCCTTGGGTAGCGGACTAGCCAAGACGGGAGCGCTAGCCAGCATTGCTTTTAGCTCATTGAATGCCACATCCGCTTGCGGAGTCCAGACAAACTTGTCGCTTTTCTTCATCAGCTGGTACAGAGGCAGAGCCTTCTCGCCCATTCGGCCCAGAAAACGGCTCAGAGATGCCAGACAACCCGTGAACTTCTGCACATCCTTCAATGATCTCGGCAAAGACATGCTCTCAATAGCTTTTATCTTAGACGGATTGGCTTCAATGCCCCGACTAGAAACCAGAAAACCGAGTAGCTTTCCAGCTGGTACACCAAAGGTGCACTTACTCGGATTCAGTTTCATTTTGTACCTGCGTAGGTTAGCAAAGGTTTCCTCCAGGTCGGCAAGCAGAGTATGTGTTTTATTCGTTTTGATGACAATGTCATCTACGTACACCTGCACATTCTTGCCGAGCTGGTCATGCAAGCATTTCTGCATGCATCTCTGATAGGTTGCACCCGCATTCCTCAGGCCAAAACACATGACACGATAGCAATAAGCCCCGTACGGGGTAATGAAAGCAGTCTTTATTTGATCAGCAGGGTTGAGTGCAATCTGGTGGAAACCAGAGTAGGCATCTATGAAAGACAACAGTTCACAGCCGGCAGTGGAATCGATCACCTGATCGATGCGAGGTAGCGGGAAGGGATCCTTGGGGCATGCCTTGTTCAAGTCGGTGTAGTCGACGCACATGCGCCATGCAGTGGCAGCCTTGGGATCTTCCTTTTTCTTCTCGACCATGACCGGGTTGGCTAACCAGTCCGGGTGCAGCACTTCCATGATGAAGTTACTGATCAGCAGCTTGGTGATTTGATCACCGATGGCCTTCCTTCTCTCATCCCCGAAACGGCGCAAAGCCTGCTTCACGGGCTTGGCGTCAGGACGCACATGCAAAGAGTGCTCAACCAACTCCCTCGGGACTCCTGGTAGATCTTCATTGGTCCAGGCGAAAACATCCCGATTCTCACGGAGGAAGTGGATGAGCGCGCTTTCCTATTTCTCCGCCAACCCGGCACCAATGATGGCCACGCGCTCCGGGAACTCGGGGTCAACCTGGACTGTCTTGGTCTCCTTGGCAGCTTGGAAAGCAGCACCATGCTGAGTACTCGGCACACCTTGTGCGCCAGCTTGTGCGGACTGAGCCATGGCCACCACCTCGTACATCTTCTTCTTCTCGGCAGCAATCACCATCGATTCCGCCAGCTGAGAGCTAGCAGAGGCACACTCCATGGACTTCTTGTAATCTCCCGAGATGGTGATAATGCCATTGGGACCAGGAATCTTCATCTTCAGATATGCCACATGAGTAGAGGCCATGAACTTGCTCAGAGCAGGCCTGCCGAGTAGAGCATGATAGGGGCTCTGATGATCCACCACTTCAAACTGCAGGCGCTCTGTGCGGCAGTTCTCCCGAGTACCGAATAGCACATCAATCCATACTCGGCCAATCGGGTTGCATGAGATCCCGGGCACAATGCCATGGAAAGTAGTCTTGCTAGGCAGCATCATGTTCTCGGCCAGGCCAAGCTTCTCGAGTGTGTCCTTGTACACTATGTTGATGCTGCTGCCGTTGTCGATTAGCACCTTGCTGAACCTCACATTCTTCTCGGGGCCCAGGAAGGTAGGATCCAACACCAAGGCATATGTACCCGGATTGGGCATCACCTTGGGGTGATCTGCCCGAGTCCACCTGATCTCCTGGTCACACCAGTACATGTAGTGGGGGACAGCCGGAATCACTGCATTGACCTCCATAGCCCGCATGTGCTGTGACTGCTTGTCGACTGCCTCAGAAGTGAAGATCATGTAGCTCTCATGGTGCTCTTGGTACTGGTTGGAGCCATTGCCCCCGTTGTTGCCATTGTTGCCATTGTTGTTGCCCTGATAGTTGTTGTTGCCTCTGTTATTGTTGTTGCGGTTGTAGTTGTTGTTGTTGTTGCGGTATCTCTCGTTGTTGAAGTTCCGGTTGGCTCCTAAAGCCACCTGGTTAACATTCTCTCTTCTCGGATAGACTGGCGGCCGAGTTGCGGGAGCGCGAGTAGGCTGAACAGTAGCATTGGTGGCTGGCAGAGGAGGAGGAGGAGGCAAGCCATCACTCTTGATCACATCCCACCACTCGCATTGCCGAGTAGTATGGTTCGCAGGCCTTGAGGGGTGGTGAGTGTGGAAGCTGCATGGACCATCCTTCATGTCGTCGAAGACAAACTTCTTCGGCTGCTCGGAGTTCCCGCTACCCGGCTGCGCAGTGCGGAACGGTTTCTTGTTGCCTTGGCCCTGGTTCTGGTTCTGCCCGTAGGCTCCAGCAGGTTTCTGCCTTTGGCCACCACCGCCTCCGACATTCACTGCATTCACCTCTTCGGGATCATACCGAGTATCTACTCGGCGCTTATTGCGGAACTCGTTGCGCTTGCTGCTGTTGAAGTTTCTCCTCGGCTCAGAGGAATCCATCAGTGGCTGAGTAGGATCACCGAGTGCGTACTGATCCGCAATCTTGATGGTCTCGGCCAGGGTATTTGGCATCTCCCTCTGCAATCTCTGCCAAAGCATGCTGCCATGTCGGCAACCCTGCGCAAACCAGGTGATGGCCTGTGCCTCATTCACACCCTCACAGGTGTTCCTCAAGGTGCTCCACCGAGTAAGGTACTCGCGGTCCGTCTCATCTTCTCGCTGCCTGCAAGCCGACAGCTGCTGTGGCCTATTCGGCCTCTTGTATGTACTCGTGAAGTTGCTGACGAAGGCGTCCGAGAAGTCCAGCCAGCAGTTAATGCTGTGCTTGGGCAAGTTGTTGAGCCAAGTGCGGGCTGGACCCTCTAGCATCTGCGGGACGTACCGCACTGCCCATCTCCTGTTGCCACCCGCAATATGGACAGCGGTGACGTAGTCATTGAGCCAGTCTTCAGGCTTGGTGCTACCATTGTAGCTCTTGGTGCCTCTTGCAAGCTGGAAGCCCTTCACGGAAGGCTCGTTCATGATGCGCGGGCCAAAGCACTCGGGGCCAGGAGGACCCGTGCTCTCAAGCCGTGCCGACAAGCTGAGACGGTCCAACTGGTGCCTTGCATCTCCAGGCGCCAACACGCGCTCACCAACACGGTCATGGATGTCATAACCAGCCATCTCCATAGCCGAGTAGCCATCATCATACCTATCCACCTGCATTGCTGCGGGCTGCTCCACCGGGTTGGCGACTGGTGCCATTGGGCGCGGCTGCTGCCTCTGCCGAGTAGGCTGAGCTGCGGGTTGCCGAGAAGTACCCGGACGCGCGGCTTCTCGGACACGGCTTTGAGCTTGATGGGCTTGAGAGCCTGCTCTTGCAGCGTTGTGTTCCTGCCCGGGCTGCTGCGGCACAGCAGCCTGTTTCGCGGCAGCAGCCGGGTCATACACCTGCATTTGCCTGTCCCTACCCGAACGCCCGCTGCGGCTCTTCTCGCGGCTAGGATGCGGAGATGAGGCTTGATCGTTAGATCTTGCCGCATGCGAGTGAACCACCTGCGAAGCTCCAGCTCCCGGGTTGGCCTTCCGGAACTCCTCGTTCTGCCTGGCGGCCTCCAGCACCAACTCGTTGAGCCTCTCCTGCTGCCTGAGACGCGCCTCTCCATCCAGGCGCGGCAACTCGGCAGCCACAGCCTGCGCGGCCCTGAGCGTTTTGGCGGGCGTGCTGTACCTTGGCCTTGTGAAGGTGTTCGCGGTGGCGGACTGCGCGGGCTCCTCCGCAACTGTCGCCATCTCGGCACCCAGGTTGCGCCGCGTAGCGCCCACTCTGCTGGGCCTCCTGGCGACCGGCGTGAAGCCGTGAGCCTTGTTGTACTCGAGCTGGTCCAGGCTCAGCTCCAGCCTGATCTTCTCCAACTCCGCCTGCTCGGCAAGCAGCTCCTGGCGTTGCCGCTCGAGCTGCTCCCTTGCGGCTAGGAGCTCGATGTCGGTGGGCGTGGGCATACCGGTTCGCGCAGCAGACGCGGGGATGACCGTAGACGTGGAAGGTGGCAGGTTGCTCTCCTTCTCGTAGGGCCGGTGGTTCCTGCCACCAGCAGGCGGGTCGTCAACCTCCTCGACGACGGCCGCAGCGCCAGTAGCGGCTGCGCCAGTGTTTGCCGCCAAGCCCGCCACCATCACCTCAGCGCAGCATGCAGAGCTACATGCAGGCCTTCCGCGAGCAGCAACCATCGCAGGAGGATCCTCCGCGTCATGCACCAGCTCGGGGTAGGCGCTGTTGGCGACGGTGGCGACGTAGACGAGATGCGAGCCGAAGGAGATCACCGAGCCGCCCTCGGGCATGGCCATGCCGCCGAAACAGCCGGCGTTGTCGATGACGAAGTCGAAGGAGCCGAATCTGTGGACAAGGCCACAAACTACGCGCTCCGCCGAAGAAGATCCCGTCCGAACAGAAACTCCAGCCAGCGCCGCTGGTTGCCCCACGGTGGGCGCCAACTGTCGTGGTGGTGTCACGGCAGATGCCATGGGATGGCTAAAGATGTGGGGACGATGGACGCTGGAGGTGTCCGGGGAGGGATCACGCGACGAGTAGCCGCGTGAGGTAAGATCCACACAACACAAACAACACGATGTACCCAGGTTCAGGGCCCTCGTGAGGAGGTAAAACCCCTACTCCTGCCTTTCTCTATGTATTATGATGTCTCTCCAAGTAGCCACAGTACAAATGGTATCACTACCGAGTAGCCTCTCTCTCTTCTCCGAGTAGAGCTAGGTCTAGAACTTAGGGTTTCTAGGGTTTCCAGTGAGCAACCGTTAGCATACCTCGCGCAGGAGGCGGCGGGGCACCTTATATACACGGTGCCCAGCCGGATACGTCCAAATCTAGACAAGTGTCGACATAGTGTGCACATCGTCCTTTCTCCGAGTACCCGCTGACAGCTTTGGTTCCTAACCTTGGCTGCTTCTGTAAAGTCGTTGGGCAAAACTAGGGGACAAACTGGTATCACTGTACCTAGGCACAGAGTAGGCCCCCCTTATCCTGCCACGGCCTGCTTCCATGCTGTCACTGTCAGGCAGGCCGTCCCCACGTGAACAGTAGTTCGAATGCTGCCAAGTACGGACCCAGGATACGCGGGATCCTGTGTCAGAACGGCTCCTTTGACTTTCTGGCCCGAGTAGGTTCCCGCCAATGGTTCCCGCCAATTGTACTCGGGCCAAACCTTTACTCGTCAGGGTAGAACTTTGATTGATATCTCCTTCTGGTCATCTTGAGGTGAGACCGAGTAGCAGTCGACCGGGTAGCGGGTACCTGGTAGTCGGCTACTCGACCAAACCTCTCTTCTGTAAGCGGCCTTTACCACCTGTCTTTACCCTACTCGGGGGTAACCCCCCGACATCAATCCTCCCAAGATCAATGAGTTTGGATGGAGGGATTGGAAGATCTAGCTTGGTGGGTGAGCTCAACAAATATTGACTTCAATGTTGGACGAGCTAACCCTTTGAAGCAGAAGAGGATGGGGTATTTATACCCCCCCCCCTCCCCAAAACTAGTCGTTTGACCCTTTTTTAGCCTGGCGGTACTACCGTTGGAACCAGCGGTACTACTACTACCTGGGTATCCTTAGTGGTACCAGGGAGTCCCGCAAGCTGGGGACAAGCGGTACCGTTGAGTTCCAGCTGTGTTACTACCGGTAGCGTCCACGATACTACCGCTGGCCACCCACTTAATTTAAAATCGAAGTGGCTGGCGGTAGTACTAGGTCACTATCGTCCTAGTACCGTAAACGATACTATGAGAAAAATCTCCTTGGCGGTTCTTTAACCGTTACCTCCAGCGGTACTGTTGCACACCTGATGGCATCGGTACTACCACTGGGGGTAGTGGTACTACCTCCGTGGAAAACTTTGCTCCGAGAAAAAACCCTGAGCAGTGGTGTTACTAGGCTAGTACCGCTGGGAAAACTGTGAGCAGTTCCAAGCCGACGGTACGGCCCGCGGTACTACCGCTTCCTGGGAGTAGCGGTACTACCGCTGAAGAGAGATTGGCTCGTTGGCTTTAGCTTTAAGCACCCTTCTTTTTTGCATCGCTTTGATGTTTCCTGAAAGTACTTAGATGCGATGTTAGAAACTTAATCATGTTGTTATCGATTCCAAAGCACTTAGAGAGAACGCATGCACTTTCAATAGGGCCATAGATTCACTAGTGGTGTCTCTCCAAATAAAACAAACATGTTGGATGAACAAATTACAACTGGGCAATTGAAAAATCATGAACGTATAAAAATACTATTATGACGAGATAAAATTCACGGGTTCTATCATTGTAGGCATTAAGTCAAGGAATATGGACCGCTATTCAGCATGCATCCATATCTAAAAGTCCACCTCAAGAAAGGTATCCAGCAAATCCCTTGGTATTAAGTTGCTGCAACAAAGTGATTGGTTTGTGTACAACAGACAAATGCATTAAGACCAATACGTAATATAAGCATTGATTCTCATCCATAGACAAAGGCACCGTTGTTTTCTCCCTAGTGGGAACGAAACATCCCCCCCCCGCACGTTTTTGTCAGTCGAGCGTAGGCAACAAGGAGGCATGAACCCACTATCTAGCATATAAACCCTCTCTTGAAGATGAAAACAACTACGTGGCCAAGATAATCATAAACACCGGAGAGCATTGCAAGACAAGTAAAACTCTCCACAAATATAAGTGAAGCATCTCAGATTGACATGAACAAAATAATCATAATATCATGGTTCATCGGATCCCAGCAAATACAACATGCACAATTATATAACGGTTGTCTCGATCATGTGAGGCAGCTCACGAGACTCTAAACATGGAGGCATATGGGAGAGAACAACCCTCTAGCTACTGATATGGACCCATAGTACCGAGATGAACTACTCATGCATCTCCGGCAGCGTGCGGGAGGAGGACTCCAAAAGCCCTAGATTGGACTTTCGAGGTGATGACGCCTCTCTGTATGTTTCGTGAAAAATAACTCTGTCCCCGTAATTTTTAGTGTTATGGGAAATTTATGGGCGAAGAGGCGACTTGAGGCGGTGGCCAGGGCAGCTAGGGGCCCACCAGGCGCGGCCAAGCAAGGGGTGAATGGATAGTATGGGCACCTAGAGGGGGTGAATAGGTGCTAATTCCAATTCTTATTTCTTTTTTGATTTAGGCTCGAAACAAAGGTAAATTCTCTAAATATGCAACTATGATGAATTTACCTATATGACAAGAGCAACACTAAGAAAGATACAAATACAAGGTAAAGGTAAAGGATATAGGTAACTGATAACGGAAGCATGCAGAGACAAGGATGAATTCCCTAGTTTCTCCTTTTGAAGGGAGTACGTCTCGTTGGAGGGGTGTGAGTTTCGCCACGAAGGCCTACTCAACACCACAAAGGCCTCATTCTATTCTTCGATGAACTTCGCCACAAAGGCCTAGTTCACATTCCACTATTGATTCCCTTCAAGGCAGAAATCGGTGCCTTTACAATGAGCTTGAGGCACACACCCACAACTGAATTGGGTGCTCCCAAGAACACCAACAATCTTGCTACAATCAACAAGTGAGAAACAATGGAGTCTAGGTTTTCCTCAAATAAACCCTAGACCTGAATTCCTCAAGTGAACGAGGGGGAAATGAAGAACGGTCTGGTGAAGTTGTAGATCAGGGCCTTCTCCTTCAATCCTCCAAAGGTCAATGAGTTTGGGTGGAGAGATTGGGAGAAATCTAAGTTTTGGTGAGCTCAATAAATGGATCTTAAATGCTTGGACGAACTAGAACTTTTGGGGAAGAAGGAGGGGTATTTATACCCCCTCAATAAATGTGGCTATTGGGAGTGCAGGAATGAACCGAAATTTCCGGTTCAAATTTGAACCGGATATTCCTGTTGGCTTGACAGCTTCAGATCTGAATTCTTCGCAAAGTTGACCAAACCGGATATTCTAGTTGCCAGCTCACTTCTGTCCCGAACTGGTTCTAAGACTTAGCCATTTTTTGAGTCCTTCTTCTCCAGTCGGATATTCCGATAGCCAGGAAATTTCGGGCTAACTACTATCCCAGACTGGTTCTGGGACTTAGCCATTTTTCTGAGCTCTTCTTCCTGACCGAATATTCCGGTAGCCAGGAAATTTCCGATTAGAGATTTCTGGCTCACTTATGTCCCGGAATCCTATGCTCCTTAGTCGTTTTCTCAAGTCTTAGAACCAACCGGATATTCCGGCTGAAAGGAAAATTTTCGATTGTCTTTTGAAACCAAGAAAACTGATCTACCTTCACACTTTTTGGTTTTTGATGTGTATGGATAAATTTAACAACCTGCATCACTTAACACATGGTTAAAAGTTTCACTAGTATTGCTAACTAACACACAAAACACTAGGGATCAAGAAATGCTCTTTCAATCTCCTCTTTTTTGGTGTTAGATGAAAATACTAGGATTGGCAAATAAAACCATACCAAAATCATATTTGTACAAGAAATGGAAATTGCTCCCCCTTGAACTGTTCATAATTTTAGTTTGCCTTTGGAATGCAAATACAAACTTATAAGGAAAGAAACATCCACAAGATAACAACATGATACAAAATGAGACAGAGTCAACAACTATATTGAGAGATTTGAGTTGAATATCATACCTTGTGCATAGAAAATATGTGTAGATAATACCAACGCACAATAACATAATCCTCAATATAGATAACCATAAAGATCCTAAATCACCATAGTCTCATCATAACATAACATAGTTCTACAAACGAAATACCAAATAGTTCGAAACGACAAATAAAAGGAGACAAGCTCTCAGAGAATGATAAAAGAACATGCTTGTGCCCGAACCCATGAAAATCCCACGTAGACCTAATAAGCTAGTTCTCCCCCTTTGGCATCAAAACACCAAAAAGGAGACAAGTAGTGATGCTAGCGTTCCATGACAAACTAGTCAATAGTCTCATTATGTGACTTCTCAATAGTCTCAAGTTTCTCCTCAATAGATACTCGAAGCCCATGTTCTTCCTCAAGAGCATTTTAGAGAGATCCCTTTTCAATGGCATATTCCCTCTTTGTCTTACCTTTCTTCTCAAGAGCCTCTTGGGCCTCTCCCAATTGGCTCATGAGGAGGTCAAAGTACCTCTTGGTCTTACCTTGAAAGTTAGACATAAATAGACCCAAAGAGGCAATTTCATCTTCTACACTAAGACTAGCAAGGTTGTTCTTTTCATTTTGAGTCTTAGAGTTGGAGGAAGATGATACCTCGGTCCATGAAGCACTTTTCGGAAGGTTGAGGAAGATTCTCATTGGGGGGATTTAAAGAGTGATGGAGATGATGATGATGCAACAACAATAGAAGCCACTTCACTTGTGGTTTATTCTTCTTCATCACCAGAATCATACTCTTCTTGAGTCACTAGCACAAATCTTGAGGATGGTTTCTTGTTGAAAGGTTTTTTCTTGAAATGAGGCTTCTTGTTAGGGAGCTTTGACTTGTCCTTGAGAACAAGTTTCCCTCCTTGATTTTTTCTATTCTCGAAAGGGCACCCGACAACAAAGTGATACTTGTCTTGAAAATTGAAGCCCTCATTTTTTGAGTCCCTTCCTTGCCATAGCTTGACTTAGTCTTATCCTCAACATATCCCTTGGCATTGGTAGGGTTCTTCCAAAACTTTTGCACCGCAATAGCAATGAAGTCCTTAAGCATCAGATCATACTGTTGAGCATTTAGTGGAGCCAAGTCTTCCCTCAATTTAAGCTCTTCTTGTTGACCCACCATCTTGGTCACAACCTTTGCCTTCAATGCAACGGAGGACCCTTTTGTGAATTCCAATAGCACGAGCACGAGTGTCTTCAGGAAGCTATCGTGGTGGTGTCACGGCAGATGCCATAGGATGACTAAAGATGTGGGGACGATGGACGCTGGAGGCGCTCGGGGAGGGATCACGCAGCAAGTAGCCGCGTGAGGATGAATCCAGCACTGCAAACAACAAGATCTACCCAGGTTCAGGGCCCTCGTGTGGAGGTAAGACCCCTACTCCTGCCTTTCTCTCTTTGTATTCGTGTCTCACCGAGTAGCCACAGTACAAGTGTTTCTTACCACCGAGTAGCCACCCTTTTCTCTAAGCAACTGTAGCCCCTCGTAGTGTCGTCCCTCGCGCAGGAGGAGGCAGGGCACCTTATATACTGGTGCCCAGCCGGATACAGCCAAGATGTCGACATAGTGTGCACACTGCACACTTCCAGCTTCCCGCTGACAACTTTGGCTTCCAAGTTTGTCTCTGTGTGGAAAGTCGTTGTGCAAAACCCAGAAGCTGATCTGTTATCACTGACACTGCCACGGGGTAGGCCCCCCTAACCTGCGACGCCCTGCTGACACCCTGGCGCGGATAAGCACGCGCTCTGCAGATGAACAGTGCCCCAGTACGGACCCAGGATACGCGGGATCCTGTGTCAGAACGGCTCCTTTGACTTCTGGCCCGAGTAGGAGACCGCCATTTCTACTCGGACCACTTCCTCTACTCGGAGGAGAATAACTTCCTTGATTCTTCCTCCTGGCCATCAGTGTGTACGGCCGAATAGCAGTCAACCGGGTAGCGAGTACCGGGTAGCCAGCTACTCTGCCAAGAGTCTCTTCTGATCTTGCCCTTAGCACTTGCCTTTACCCTACTCGGGGGTAACCCCCCGACATTAGTCCCCGAAGCTGGTAGAGTCATGCGAACTTGTTCACTGGGCTCTGCCAGCTTAAAACCAATCTTGCCTTTGAGCCTTAGGTTGCTGAGTAGAACCTCCGAGTAGCCCCCTAATTCTGGCTCAAGTCTCTTCTCTCCCGAATAGGACTACTTCTCTTCTCTGTTGCCGAGTAGAATGACTTCGCGGATTTCCTGGAGAGAATCTCGGCGTGGCAGACCAAATCTTCCTTTCCGCACTGCAACTGGGCACGTGTCACGTTCTCGTATCCCCGACGCCTCGGTGCCCGGGATATGGCAGGCCACGCGCCCATCACTGCGGCCTGGGCCCACCGGCCCGTTAGGTCACATCAAGTGCAGTTATCACCCACGATCTCGAGGTGGGATCAATTGCGGCCGTTAAGCGCGCAAATCGCGCTGTGTGCGTTTCTAACCGGCCCACACCCCACGTCGCACGATCTCTGCGCACAACTGATCCCACTAGCGTTACTGGTAACGGCTATCCGAGGGGAGGGATAAATACCCCCTTGGTAACTCCTTCTTCCCCTTCCTGCTCCCATTCTCTCCTTGTCTCTTCGCATCTCCGCCGCCATAGAGCGCTCCGCCGCTGCACATCTCACCGCGCCGCTGCTCCCTGCAACGCCGGAAGGCTAGCGATTCCCACCAAATCTCTCACGAATCCACCGAATCTCCTCTTCTCGATGGCCCGCGACGACGACGCCCGAGCCGGGTGGGCTGGATCCGAGGTCACGGCAGACGACCGCCAGTGGCTGGTGAACACCCGCCGGGTTCCCGCCGGCGTGCGCTGCAGGCCCTCAAACGGCGAGCTCGTCCCCACTCCGGAGGCGGACGAGTTCGTCGTGTTCCTCGCTCACTTCAAGCGAGGATTCGGGCTTCCCGTCTCCGACTTCTTCCGCTCCTTCCTCAACCACTTCGGCCTTCAACCGCATCATTGTCGCACCCGGACTTCTAGAGGATACTCGCCGTTCCGTTGAACAGTAGTAGATTGGATTATGGGGCTTACCGGCACCCGCGTCCTCTTACGAGTAGGCCAACACACGTATGTGTGACAACCAACCCCTATCTGTTCAGCGTCGACGTAAACTATCCCATAGAAATCAGGATACTTCCATTGACGTACTTCAAAACATACACACATGGTACGTCAACGGCATTGGAACAAGTGATATCACAACAGATCTCTACGACACAAAAGATTGAAATAAGTTGCAAATATCTCTCATTAGAGCAGAGATAGCAAATACAATCATCCAGAGGACACATGTCCCAACAATACATCATTACATCACAACGGAAGCATTCAACATGTCTGGGTACATACAAGATCCAAATAGGCCTAAGAGGTCGGAAACGAAAAGACGGAGCCCATCCACGAAGTCTCGGATCCTGCCCGGGTCCGCTATCTACTCGTCAGCAGTCTCGTCATACTCCACGTAGTAGCCACCATGTAGATCCTCGAAACATCGTCTGCGGAAACCACAGCCCCAAAGGGGTCAGTACATAAACGTACTGGAAAGCAAGACTCACAGTTCACCAAAGTGTAACCCGTCAACACCAAGCACAGATGCTTTGGGTTCAACGGAAGGAAGGGTATATAAAAGATGCTGCAACTGGCTTCTCTAACCAACTACAGAACATACTACAACTTCCGGCTATCAGAAAGGAGATAAGATCGTGTATCGTAACCAACCTATCAACTAACTCCAAACAAACCCATCCTGGATCTCGCCCCTTATCCAAAGAAGCAATCCGAGGATAACTCACACAGTTGGATTAATGATGGTTCAGATTATTGTGTCAATAAGCCTATTACTAGTCAAGTTGTTAATCATTGGGTGTAAGGTTGTTAATCATTAGGTTTAAGTTGTCCTGAGTACTTGTTAGCCAGTACTTTCACCAAGTAATCCATAACCGCGGAAAACACGGCTTCTCGAGAAGATTATCCCTGCAGGGTTGCACCAATTTGGTCGTACACGTATGAATAACCCGCCAGATGGGATGCCTCCCACCAAGCGGGGCACTCAACACAACTCAACTCTTCTTCGCATCAAGCCCAAAGCACCTTGGGCGCACGGCTAATCGAGCCCAGCAGAAAATGGACCCTCATAGCACTCTAAGACCGTGTCCCCCTATATGCCGACTACGAAAGTTCCACCCGGGTACCAAGGGCTCGCAAGATCATGCATGCAGCAAATGGAAAACCCGAACTAAATGAGGCGATTTGGACGAGATGCGAATCGAGTCAAATTGAGGGGGGCGCCCATACTCGCTTCCCACATGCGGGTAGTGCGCTCATCATGGATCAGTAGACAAGACCCTTTTCCTATTAGGGTCGACACTAGCAGGCCTCAAAACCACAAGGGCCTCCTGCCGGTGCCTTATCATCAAATTATTATTTAACAATAACATTAGCATGATTGATTGATTAAACATCGAGCCCCCATAACATAATGGAATATAGTAACAGAAAGTAACGGGTAACAGACTCGAGCAAAACAACCTAAGCATGCTAGTAAGACACTGGCTCAAACAATAGGGTTGTAGGAGTGGTGGTGAGGCAATATCAGGGTTAAGGGATTCATGTGATAGGTTCGTAACAGAAACAACTACTACTAAGGCTAGCAGAAATAGACAACGGAAAGTATCGGTAACCAATGTTGAAAGGAACACAGTGGTTCATGTGAGTGATAACTTGCCTGCAAACCCAGTAGCCTGGTACTGAGCTAACTCCTTAGAAGGGGTGTCGTAAGTATCGTCGGTCTCAACGTCGTCGTGTATCCGAGAAGAAGCAAACAAACAATGCAGAAAGATAAACAATCAATAACATGGCATAGTGCACAAACATGGAATGATGCATGACCATTTAATTGATGCATAGAAATAAACTAGTTGACAAGATAACAACATGATTAAATGGACCCACATGCAATTGGATTGCATATGGAAAGCCCATGAATTATGGTTGAATTAATTGTTTTACCACTAAGCAACATGTGAAAGTGGATTAGCATGATGCATGGAGGAGGAAAACAGCAAAATAACAACAATAGAAGCAATTGGAAATAAGGTTTACCCAGTTTAGAAATTCATTTATTAAGTTTTTGGAATTTTGGTTACTTAAAGGTGTTACACAAACATTTGTTGTTTTCACCAATTTTAATTGTTCAAAATAGATAACAAAGTTCATATTTGAAAAGAACACCAAATTTTAGGTGGATTACATGTTTCACTTGTTGAAAAAGGGTTTCAAATAAATTATTTATGAATTACACAAGTTTAAGCAAGAATTAAATGAATTTAATTCAAACATGAACTTATTTGAATTTTTATTTGTCCAAAGCATTAAATGAGATTCATATTTGAAAAGGATATGCTTTTATGGTTTGAAAACATATTTTATATGTCCCAAAAGAATTTGTTTTGATCAAGTTATAAATTTAGCAATATTAAATGATTTAAACAAGGTTTAAATCATTTAACGAATTTTAATTATTCAAAACATGAAACAAATTTTATATTTGGAAAGGTGGTTTAATTTTGCATGGAAAACATATTTCATTTGTTGAAATTGGATTTAAAATGAGCAAGTTATTATTTTGGCAATTTTAAATGCAATAAACAAGAAACAGTTGTTTTCAGCAATTTAAATTATTCAAATCAGCAAACAAAATTTATAGTTGGAAAGTACATGAAAATTTGATTGGAAAACATGTTTAGTTTGTTGAAATTGGAATTTTTATGCCCAAGTTATGATTTTTGCAAAATTAAATGAATTAAACAAGATTTCAAATATTGCACCAATTTAAAATATTCAAAACAGCAACAAATTGCATGGAAAAGGTTGAAAACATGTAACAAATGTTTCATTGAACATTTAGAGCTATCAAACATAATTTTAGGGTGATTATTGAATTTATTATGCAATTTTCCATAATCATTCTTATTCTGCCCTTTTTCGTAAACAGAGGAAAACATGCTCAAAATTAATTCAATTGTGCCCAAATAAAATACCAATGTGTAGAGTTTGTTAAGACAAAATTTTTAGAGTCCAAGTTTGTTAAAATTGGATGAGTAGAATTAAAGTTATGAAATTCCAAGTTTCCAAATTTTATTGCATTTTCAGTAATTAATTAATTAGTGCTAAAATTGTTACAGAAACATGATGCAAACTTGGCATTACTAGAAGGAGCACAAAATTATGAGTTCACGGGATTTTGAATCGTTCAAATTGGAGTGATATTCAATTTTATATGGAATTTAGAAGTAATGGTTCAGATCTGGTTTGCTGAAATTCTGGCAGAAAAAGAAAACAGAGAATAAAAGGTGGAATAAAAGGTGGGGTGAGGGGGGATCGAACCCAGCACCTCCAGACTGCACAAGGGTGGCCTAACCAGTGCGGCTGCTGGTATTTTGTGACAGAGAAGGGGGCTCGGGGGGGATAAGGTGTGGTGCTGCTGTTTAACTGAATCAAACGAATAAAGGGGCAGAAAAAGGGTGGGGCTGGGACTCGATCCGAGGACCTGAGGGTTCGCTGCGCTGGGGACGCACCAGTTGGGCTGTTGCTCTGTTGTGGAAGGAAGGGATCTCGGGGGGGGGGGGGGTATGTGCTGTTGGCTCGCGGGATTTCTGAACTTTGCACGTAATCTGAAACTGCACGCTGCTGTTCGCTGCTTCTGCGAGCGGGCAGACTCGCCGGCGATCTGCGCCGTGGGGGGGTGGCCGTGCGTGGTGGGGGCTGCGAGGGGGAGGAGGAGAGACGAGGGAGTAGGGCGGATCGAGGGCCTCACCTCGAGCGGATGGAGGCGCAGGTGTCGGGGCAGGTTGCAGGGAGGTCGAGGCAGACAGCAGGGGCTCGTGGCCGCCTTGGGGAGGACGGCGGCGGCGGCTCCGGCCATCCCCGCCCGTGCCGAGGTGTTGGAGAGGAAGCCCGCGGTGAGGGCTTTCCATTCCCGCCCTCACCGCGGCCGGAGGGGGCCCGGACGGCCGGCGACCACCGGAGGAGGAGGAGGCAATTTCGGTTCAGTTACAGAGGAAATATTCAGAGAGAAGAGAGAGCAGAGGGAGGAGGGAGAGATTGGAGGCGGAGAGGAAGGAGGGGAAGAGGTTAGGGTTAGGAACCCTAGGGCTCGAGCTCCAGGAGTTATAGGAGGGGTGGATGGAGGATGGTCGTTCCCCCATTGTCTCTGCTACGTGGATAGCTGCGATGCAATCCGTACAGAGGTTAGGGATGACCACCGAAGGGGTATTGGGCTGGGGAATAAGGTGGGCTGGGCTTGCTGCTACTCTCTCTCTCCCTTGCTCTTGTTCTTTTATTATTTGTTCTAATTATTTTTTTTTGCTGGATTGGAAAAGGAAGAGAATGAGGGTTTTGAGGTTAGTAAAAATTTCAGAAAAATTTGGGTTAACTCCTTTAGGTAATATTAACCAAATGCAAGTTTTGGAATTTCAAATTAATTGAATTATGGGGCTGTTTTGACTTGGAATGAATTTGATTGAAATTTGTGGTTAAGTGGTTATTGAAAACAATATTTTAATTATGGTGATCAAATGATTTTAATTGGAAACAATTGATTGATTTGTTTTGCAATTTTCATAACTTTCAACATGGTTGTTGTTTTGGAAAGTAGTTGAATTTGAAAAGGGTTTGGTTATTGGATGCATTTTTATAGAAACAAAACAACACTTCTGAAATCACACTTTAATGGAAACAATTGGTTGTTTTTATTTGAAATGTGATTTTGGAAATTGTAACATCACAAGGATGAAACAAGAGGTTTGAAGTTTGGTTTGAAATTCAAATAGAAAGCAAAGGAAAACAAATTAAAACAGAGGAAAACAAATAGAAAACAAGCAAAACAAATGCAATCAACATGATGCCATGATGCAAAACATAAAATAACAGATAGCAAACATTCTAATGGCTATTTTTCATACTTGGGATGTTACAATCATCTCCCTCATAAGGCCATCGTGATGCTCGCATACCACGCCGTGGTGTGCGAGGCGTTCTTGGGTGTGCGCCCCACGGTGCACACCTGGGCGCGCTACTTCTTCTTCAGGAAGCAGAGCGTGCCCAAACCGGGTAGCACGGAGGGCGCCCGCGGCATGACCAAGACCGGCAGCGCCATGATGGTGCAACGCGGCGGGACCAACCATCCGCGCATCAAGGGCCTCGACTCCGTGCGCAAGTGGCAGCGGTCGTTCTTCTACGTGAAGAACGTTGCTGTCGAAGAGGGAGCGCCAATTGTGGATCGGATCCACCTCCCCAAGTGGACGAACACGGCGCCCACCCAACAGAATTGGGGATTCAAGCCTGCACTGGAAGGCGACATCAAGCAGATCAACCAGCGACTTGCCCAGCTAAAGGATTTGGGGCTGAAGAGCGACGACCCCATCGCCTGCTGGATTTCCAGGCGAGTGCTCCCGCTGCAGCGCCGTGCGCACCTCATGTGCTACATGGGGGGCAACAGAGACTGCACACGGACGACCACGTTCGAGTTGAGCAACGCGGATGTGGCCGTCTGGGCGCGCTCGATCATGAGCACTGGCCTCACCGACAACTGGCAATACGGCTTCGTGCCGTATAGCCGCACGAAGCCCATCGGACAGGTTAGTACTGTTATGCTTTGTCTTTGCATCATGGTGCCGAGTAGACGGCCTTCCATCTTAGGATGCTTAGTATTCGCATGTTGTGCCGAGTAGAAGCTCCCGCTAGTATCTACTAAGCTTCATGTGCTTTATGTTTGCACGCCACGTTGAGTAGAGCATTTGCTAGTATCTGTTAGGCATTATGTGCTTTGTGTGTGCACGCCATGTCGAGTAGAGCGCTTGCTTAGATATGCTTTGTGTTTGCATCACGCTCCGGGTAGAGTTCCTTGTATTATTCAACTGATTTATGCTGCTTGCTTGTATTTTCAGCACCTTGATCGCCAGCTTGCTGAGAACGAGGAGCTCCTTGAGGCCAACTGGGACCCAGACCGGACGGAGGATGACGAGACCGCCTACGACACCCAGGACACCCTCTGTGTCCCTCATGCGGAACAACATGGTAAGCACCACATCGATGCTTCCATTCGGGATTGGTCTAAGGACAAAGAAGAAGGTGATTGAGCTTGCCTCTGCAGTTACGGGTAGCGCTATTTCTTCTTCCTTTCTTCTTCTCATATGCTTCTTCTCTTCTACTCTGCAGACGACGCCGACGCGGATGAGGAAGACGAGGACGTCCTTGACGTCAATCCGGTTGCGGTGGCCGCCCCTACCACCCGTAAGAGGACGGGTAGCAGTGCTCAAGAGCCCCCCGCCAAGAAACCAAAAGCCGAGAAGAAGAAGAAGAAGAAGCAAGTTTCAGGCCGCAGGCCACCCCCTTCCCGCAAAGGGTAAGTAGTTTCCCTCTGGTTTACATCTTGTCAATGCTTCCTGGTGTTTTCCTTTTCCTCCCCTTTTCTAGAACTTCTTTTTCTCTTTAACGCTCCCTTGGACGCTGATGTTGCTGCTGCCCCCGCCAAGTCCAAGAAGAAAACACCCGCCGACCCCGAGTCGCTCATCAACCTTGATGAGGATGAGGAGGAGCCTGCCGCACGGGATAGGACGCGTGAGTCCTCTCCCGCGAAAGAATAAGAAGAAGGTACCAACGCCCAGGACACGGGCGCTGGCACTCAGGACATGGACACGGAGCAGCAGACCCGCGCAGAACCAGATGCGCGGGATGCCGCTCAAGACGAGACCCCGCCTTCTCCCCCGGCTGCCTCAGCTGAGGAGAAAACTGACCAAGACGCCGAGCACCAAGACCGTGCTGCCCTTGAGAAGCACGAGGAGAACCAGGAGAACCAGGAGCAGCCGGAAGCAGAGGCTGCCGTCCAAGATGACCCCGCGGTGCAGCCGCGGGTAGAAGAGCAAGAAGATGCCCAATCAGATCCCGCTTCCGAGCAGCGGGTTGAGACAACTGCGGTGGAACCAAACCCGCCGAGCCAAGCGCAGCCAGACGCTGCGCCGGGTAGCCAGCCTCCAGTGCCACCTACCCCGCAGGGCGCTCCACCCACGGCCCCAAGCTCTCCGCCGCCCGCAAAGAAGACTAAGACTGCACCGAGCCCTCCAGCCAAGCAGGTCACCAAGAAATCGGATGCCGCCAGCAAGCAGGCCGCCCAGGCTGACGCTCCAGTCCACAAGAACCCTTAGTGCAATGCTGCGCTGGACTCTGCCAAGATGCCACCACCTAAGCTACCTGTGAAGCCTGCTGCGCCGACCGGGCAGCTCACTATCGGCGCTACTGGCAGCTCGGCAGGCGCAGCTGCGGGATCGAGTGCTCAGGAGCCGCCCAGCTACCTGCCCTACATGTTGCAGATGAGCAAGCAACATAACATCACTCTGAGCAAGACCGAGCAGCGGCTTGCCATCACGAAGGGCAAGCAGGCCACGGCGGTGGACTCCAAGCTGCCAGCAAAGCACAAGCCCCTCTCGATCTACTCTCGGGAGATACAAGAGACTGAGGTGGTGTCCCAGGGGCTTGAGCAGATGATCGACCGGGTAGGCTTCATCGAAGCGGAGTGGAATAGCGAGGTCCTTGGCAACAAGACCTGGCACGGCCTGGCCTTGGGCACGCTGGACCATTGGCGTACTGACTGGAACAAGGCGAACATGGGGTACAATCCCATGACCATTTCGTCCACCACCAGCACACTGGCCGCGAGGATGTATGTCCACCGCAAGGCCGCTGAAGATCTCGAGCAGACCTATGCTGTAAGTTTTGTTTCCTTTTTTCGAGTTGCGGTTTCTTGTTCCGAGTTGCGGTTTCCCTCCTTCTTCCATTCTTCTCTTTCTCCTTATCCATCATCCAGTCCCCAAGATTTGGGCCGAGTAGACGGGTACTCAACCGAGTTGCTGTCTTCTCGGGTCGAATCTTCAAAACAATGTCTAACTCCTTTTCTTTCTCCTTCTCAGAATAGCCTCTTGAAGAGGACCACCCTTTACCGGCGGCTGCTCTGGAACCACTCCATCGCCAAGAGGCGCCTTGGGGCCCTGGAGGCTGAGCGCAAGACCGATGCTGAAACGGAGAAGGCGGCCCTGGATCGTGCCCTCCAGATTTCAGCAGTTGAGAGTAAGCTTCTAGCTATTCGGTTACTGTGTTTTTTTTACGCCCGTATGTGCTCTTTGCTCTAACTCCTTCTACTCTGTAGGCAAACTTGAGACGCTGACAGATGAGCACAAACACTGCCACGTTTTCGTGGAGTCTGCTGAGAGCAAGATTAAAGAACTTGAAGGTGGGTTGCCGTCTTCTCGGTTATTTTACTCCTTTCTTTTGACTACCCTGCTTACTGTGCCGCTTCTGTCCGCAGAAGAATACAAGAAGTTCCGTGAGGAGCATCTCGGCCGTTTGAAACCCGCCGAGTTGAAGCAGCAGATTGCGGACCTAGAAGTAGAGTTCAAGACCATACACCTCACCGAGATGGAACCGCTGCAAGTCAAGCTGAAGTCTGCCCTCCAGGACGCCATAGATCTGACTGCTGAGAAGGACAAGATGGAGGCAGCCTACAAGGCCAAGCAGCGGGCCCTCGAGTCGGAGAACGAAGTGCTGAAGAAAAGCAATGTGGATCTCATGAGCCAGCTGGCCGAGTTCCGCAGGGTTGAAGAGAGGCACATTGCGGACGAGGAGTCGTGGAAGAGGAAGCTGCAATCGCTACTCTGCGACTTGAACAGTAAGTTCCCGCTCCTCTGCGCCTTCCTGTTTCATTCTTCCTCCTGATGACTTGATTTGTATCTCTTCTCTGCCGCTGCCTCCGTTTCTAATCTTTTCTGATAGCATTTTCAGAAATCTTCCCCGACCTCTGCTCGGCTTGCAAGCCTGCGCTATCTAAGGCACAAGAAATCCGCACCGAGAAGGGGCTGCCCACAGACACTAAGGCCTCGATTGAAGATAGCTTCACCAATCTGCAGGGACAAGTTCAGCGTCTGAGGGGCTTGGGCACTGATTTGGCATCCACGGCCTTCAAGCTTCATGCGTTGTTCTGGCCCCAAGAGCCTTTGCCAAGAACCATCCGCGCGCTCGCCGAGAAGCTCAACGGCGTCAAAGCTGAATTGAAGAAATGGCGAGCCTCCGGAGCTCGGGCAGGCGCCGACATGCTTCTACTATTTATTTGCAGCTGGTATGAGAATCTCAATCTCAACACCATCCTCGATATGCGCCAGGACTCAAAGTGGGAGAAGGATCCCGAGTGTGTGACTCGCCGCCAGGCAGTCGCATATGAGATCGCCTCCTACGCGGATACCGCGCGCTTCATCGAAGGCCTCACCGAGCCTGATACGGACGCGGAAGGCGAGGGTGATGAAGATGATGACGAGGAAACCGAGTCGGAGGACTTGGGCTGCTTTGAAGAGACGAGCGCCGAGAAGGGGAAGGGCAAGGCCGTCGAGGGTAGCGACAAGGAGATCGAGAGCCAAGACGCCACCCAGGATGCGGCTCCCGAGATGGGCTCATCTTCCGGCATGGCAGCCGGGGACACGGTGCTACCCCGCACTCAGTCTGATCCCATCTCGGTGGCCACCGCTACCTCAGATCAAACTGCTGCCAACCCTGAAGCGGACGCCGCCAACGCCAACTCGGAGAATACCGCTACCTCAAGCTAGCTCTTTCCTGCACACTTATGCTTTGAAACATTCATCAGATCCCCGGGA
This sequence comes from Alopecurus myosuroides, assembly GCA_028641055.1. Taxonomy (NCBI): domain Eukaryota; kingdom Viridiplantae; phylum Streptophyta; class Magnoliopsida; order Poales; family Poaceae; genus Alopecurus; species Alopecurus myosuroides. The sequence continues at coordinate 109,007,445 of CM054060.1, forward strand.
TGCCGGGTGCAAATATATCAAACAATTTATCTTCCCGTTGCTACTCAGTTTTATTTCACTTGAAGTTCTATACTTAGTAATTTGAGCAGCTTTGGCTCGATGCCGGGTTGCGTTATCATGCGAGTCCCCGAGTTGCATTTTTCATCCACCCTTCCTTTTTATCTCAGCTCTTACCTGCAACTTGTTGCTTTTTTGGTATTCGAGTCACAAGAGTTCAAAGATGGAGTTTCAAATACTTAGCCGCTTGGAAACAGTCATAGTAACGCTACCCACCACATAGCCGAAAAAGTTTAATAAAAACAGTAAAAAACAGTAAAAAAAACACTCTATTCGGTTGCCACACGCGTCCTTCCCTTTGCAATTTTTCATGTGTTCATTGACTCTTTGGCTTGTTCTCTGGCTTGCCATGAAGCCGGGTTGCGGACAGCAGTACAGTCGCAGAGTGTCCGGTGAGTATAAACACACTACTTTTATGCTTTTGAAATTCTAAGCGTAGCAACCGAGTAGACAAAGATACAGCAGAATAGAAACACTTAGAACAATTTTGGACGAGGGCAGTCCCCGAGTTCAATTTCAGATTGCAGAGTAGGAGTTTGTCTCGGATAAGAGAATACATACACACTTTTGCTCATGAATGAAAGCGACGAAGCAGAGCTACATTCCAGGAGCGTTTGGATTCCTCCCCAGCTTTATCCGCCTGTTCTTCTGCGATGGTTGCGCATCTACAAGGTAGTACGCATCATTGTGTAGAGCCTTGCTCACAATGAACGGCCCTTCCCACGGAGAGGATAGCTTGTGCATCCCGGCTGTGCGCTGCACGAGCCTAAGGACCATGTCTCCTTCTCGGAAAACCCTTGGGTTCACCTTCCGGCTGTGATAACGCCTCAGGTTTTGCTGGTAAACAGCTGAACGTGACAGAGTAAGCTCTCTTGCTTCTTCTAGCAGGTCAACGTCATCTTCTCGAGCTTCTCTCGCCTCCGCCTCAGTGTAGAGGGTTACTCGGGGGGAGTCATGATCTAGGTCGATTGGCAACACGGCCTCAGCCCCGTAAACCAAGAAGAATGGTGTGTAGCCGGTTGACCGGTTAGGGGTAGTCCTTAGACTCCACAACATCGCTGGCAACTCGTCTAACCAGCATCCCGGTGTTTTCAGCAGTGGCTCAATCAGCCTTGGCTTTATGCCTGCAAGCACCATGTCATTTGCTCTTTCCACCTGCCCATTCGAGGCAGGATGTGCGAAAGACACGACATCTAGCTGGATATGCTTATCTCTGCAGAATCTCACCATGGCACCCTCAGCGAAGTTCGTGCCGTTATCCGTGATGATGCTGTGCGGGTAGCCGTATCTCAGGATCACGTCCTTCAGGAAACTCACAGCAGTAGCTCCATCACACTTCCGAATAGGCTTCACTTCAATCCATTTGGTGAATTTATCAACCATGACCAAGATGTGTGTCATGTTGCCTCTGGCCGGCTTGAAGGGACCAACCATATCCAGACACCAGACGGCAAATGGCCAAGTGATGGGAATTGTTTTCAACTCGGAAGCAGGCATGTGGATCTTACTTGCGAATCTCTGACAGCCGTTGCACTTCCTCACGATATCTTCCGCTTGCTTCAAAGCAGTGAGCCAGAAGAAGCCATGCCGAAAAGCCTTCTTGACTAGAGCCCGAGAAGAGGCATGATGCCCGCATTCCCCTTGGTGTATTTCCACCAGAATCTCTTCTCCTTCTTCCGGTTCCACACAACGTTGCAACACGCCAGTGGCACTTCTTTTATGCAGCACTTCTCTGAAGATGGTGTAGCCCTTGGAACTTCTCTGAATCTGCCTTGCGGTAACCTCATCATCCGGTAGGGTGCCGTCCTTTAGAAAGGATAATATGGGCATGGCCCAACTCGGCGTCTCCCGTGCGGGAAACACTGGCTCGTCCACTTCCATTGGGACAGCCACTGCTGCGTCTTTTTCTGGGTTGGGGTTGACTCTCTGCAGCCCCGAACGGTTTGCAAGGACTTCTTCAAGGAATGCGACAGTCCCCGAGCTGAGAGGGGCAGTACCCGAGTAAGGAGGAGCAGTCCCCGAGTAAGGAGTGGCAGTCCCCGGGTTGCAGGCGCCAGTCCCCGGGATGGAGACGGCAGTCCCCGGGTCCTCTTTTGCACCTTCCCAGTCAATCTCCATTGGAACTGCTTCTTCATTAGGCAGAGAAGGAACGAAAATGGATTCCGAGTTGGGGGATGGCTTGATGGATGGCTTTCTTAAATGTTCCAAGGCAATCCCAGCCGGGATGTACTGCCGAGAAGACCCCAACTTGGACAGCTCATCAGCTGCTTCATTCTCTGCTCGATGAATGTGTTGGAACTCGCAACCCTCAAAGAATCCTGTCATGGTTTGAACCAGGAAGCGGTATGACGCCATGTTGGCATCCAGAGCATCCCAAGTGCCAGAAACCTGCTGCACAACCAGATCCGAGTCGCCATAGCATATGATGCGCTGCACACCAACTTCCTTTGCTACCTTCAAGCCGTGTACCACGGCCTCGTACTCTGCGACATTGTTGGATGCCTTGAAGTGGATTTGCAGCACATACTTGAGTTGATCTCGCTTGGGTGACGTAAGCACCACGCCAGCACCAAGGCCCTCCTTTATCTTGGAGCCATCAAAGTGCATCTTCCAGTAGTTGGATACCGGAGTAGGAGGCTCATACTGCACCTCAGCCCAATCCACAAGGAATTCCGCCAGGATCTGAGACTTGATGGCTTCTCTTCTCGCATATGCGGGAGCGTACGTGGCCAGCTCGATTGCCCACTTGGCTACTCTGCTGCTTGCTTCCTTGTTACCCATGATATCCTAGATGGGAGCTGAGCTCACCACTGTGATGGGATGTTCTTGGAAATAATGCTTCACCTTCTTGGCGCCCAGGTACACACCGTAAGTCATCTTCTGGTAGTGAGGGTAGTTCTGTTTGGAGCTGGACAGCACCTCACTAAGATAATGTACTGGCCGTTGCACACTTTTGCCTTCCTCTTCTCGCTCTACCACGATCACCACGCTTACCACTCGATTGGTAGCTGCAATGTATAGCAGCATTGGCTCCTTGGGTAGCGGACTAGCCAAGATGGGAGCGCTACCCAACATTGCCTTTAGCTCTTTGAATGCCACATCCGCTTGCGGTGTCCAGACGAACTTGTCGCTTTTCTTCATCAATTGATACAAAGGCAGGGCCTTCTCGCCCATTCTGCCCAAGAAACGGCTCAGAGATGCCAAGCAACCAGTGAATTTTTGCACATCCTTCAGGGATCTCGGCAAAGACATGCTCTCAATAGCTTTTATCTTTGAAGGATTGGCCTCAATGCCCCGACTGGATACCAAGAAGCCGAGTAGCTTCCCGGCCGGGACGCCAAAGGTGCATTTACTCGGGTTCAGCTTCATCTTATACTTGCGCAAGTTAGCGAAAGTTTCCTCGAGGTCACTAAGCAGAGTATGTGTTTTATTTGTTTTGATGACAATGCCATCTACGTACACCTGCACATTCTTGCTGAGTTGATCATGCAAGCATTTCTGCATGCATCTCTGATAAGTGGCACCCGCATTCCGCAACCCGAAACACATGACACGATAGCAATAAGCCCCGTACGGGGTAATGAAAGCAGTCTTTATTTGATCAGCAGGGTTGAGAGCTATCTGATGAAAACCAGAGTAGGCATCTACGAAAGACAACAGTTCACAACCAGCAGTGGAATCGATCACCTGATCGATGCGAGGTAGCGGAAAAGGATCCTTGGGGCAGGCTTTGTTCAAGTCGGTGTAGTCGACGCACATGCGCCATGCGATAGCGGCCTTGGGGTCCTCCTTCTTCTTCTCAACCATGACCGGGTTGGCTGGCCAATCCGGATGCAGCACCTCCATGATGAAATTGCTTATCAGCAGCTTGGTGATCTGATCACCGATGGCCTTCCTTCTCTCATCTCCGAAACGGCGCATAGCCTGCTTCACTGGTTTGGCGTCAGGACGCACATGTAGCGAGTGCTCAACCAACTCCCTCGGGACGCCTGGCAGATCTTCATTGGACCAGGCGAACACGTCCCGATTCTCACGGAGGAAGTGGATGAGCTCGCTTTCCTATTTCTCCCCCAACCCGGAGCCAATGATGGCAACTCGGTCGGGAAACTCAGGGTCTACCTGGATCTTCTTTGTCTCCTGAGATGCCTGGAACGTCGTCCCGTGCTGGGAACTCGGCATCCCAGGCGCACCAGCTTGCGCAGATTGCGCCATAGCCACCACCTCGTACATCTTTTTCTTCTCGGCAGCAATCACCATGGATTCCGCCAAACTGTGAACCGGCAGAAGCACACTCCATGGACTTCTTGTAATCACCAGAGATGGTGATCACGCCATTGGGACCAGGGATCTTCATCTTCAGATATGCAGTATGAGTAGAGGCCATGAACTTGCTCAGAGCAGGCCTGCCGAGTAGGGCGTGGTAAGGGCTCTGGTGATCAACCACCTCGAACTGCAGGCTCTCTATGCGGCAGTTCTCCCTGGTGCCGAATAGCACGTCTATCCATACTCGGCCAATCGGATTGCAAGAGACTCCTGGCACAATGCCATGGAAAGTGGTCTTGCTGGGTAGCAACATGTTTTCGGCCATACCGTGCTTCTCAAGCGTGTCTCTGTACACAATATTGATGCTGCTGCGTTGTCAATCAGTACCTTGTTGAACCTCACGTTCTTCTCAGGACCCAAGAAGGTGGGATCCAGCACCAAGGCGTAGCTACCCGGGTTGGGCATCACCTTAGGATGATCCGCTCTGGACCATGTGATCTCTTGGTTGCACCAGTGCATGTAGTGAGGAACAGCAGGGATCACGGCATTGACCTCCATGGCACGCCTGTGCTGAGACTTCTTGTCGACAGGCTCAGAGGTGAAAATCATATAGCTCTCGTGGTGCTCCTGGTACCGATTGCGGTCTCCGCCACCATTGTTGCCGTTGTTGTTGTTACCTTGGTTGTTGTTGTTGTTGTTGTTGTTGTTGCTTCTGTTGTTGTTGCGGGTGTAGTAGTAGTTGTTGTTGTTGTTGCGGTAGCCATCGTTGTTGAAGTGGCGGTTGGCTCCTAAAGCCACCTGGTTCACATTCTCTCTTCTCAGGAAAGCTGGAGGCCGAGCAGCGGGTGCGCGAGCGGGCTGTACAGCGGCATTCGCAGCTGGTACAGGAGGACGAGGAGGCAGGCCCTCATTCTTGATTTCCTCCCACCAACTGCACTGTCGAGTAGTGTGGTTGGCGGGTCTTGCGGGATGCCGAGTATGGAAGCTGCACGGGCCATCCTTCATGTCCTTGAAGACAAAGTTTGGTGCCGGACCCGAGTTGCCGCTACCCTGTTGGGAAGCGCTGTATGGCTTCTTGTTGCCTTGGCCCTAATTCTGGTTCTGCCCGTACTGGGCTCCAGCAGTTTTTGGCCTCTGGCTACTCCCAGCTCCAGTAGCCACAGCATTCACCTCCTCTGGATCGTACCGAGTATCAATCCGGTCACCTCTGCGCTTGTTGCGGCACTCATTGCGCTTGCTGGTGTTGATGTTGTAGTTCCTTCTTGGCTCAGCAGCATCGAGAAGAGGCTGAGTTGGGTCACCGAGTGCGTACTGATCCGCAATCCGGATGGTCTCAGCTAGAGTACTCGGCATTTCTCTCTGCAGCCTTTGCCACAACATGCTGCCATGCCTGGAGCCCTGAGCAAACAAAGTGATCGCCTGGGCCTCGTTCACACCCTCACAAGTGTTCCTCAGAGTACTCCACCGAGTAAGATACTCTCGGTCTGTCTCCTCTTCCCGCTGCCTGCAAGCCGATAGCTGCTGCGGCCTATTCGGCCTCCGGTAAGTGCTAGTGAAGTTGCTGACAAATGCCTCCGCGAAGTCAAGCCAGCAGTTGATGCTGTGCTTGGGCAGGTTGTTGAGCCAAGTTCTCGCCGGTCCCTCAAGCATCTGCGGGATGTATCGCACGGCCCATCTCCGGTTGCCGCCTGCAATGTGCACAACTGTGACATAGTCATTGAGCCAATCTTCCGGCTTGGTGCTGCCGTCGTAGCACTTGGTCCCCCTAGCGAGCTGGAACTTCTTCACGGATGGCTCCGTCATGATGCGGGGGCCAAAGCATTCTGGGCCAGGCGGCCCCTTGCTCTCGAGTTGCGCGGACAGGCTGATCCGGTCTAGCTTGTGCCTGGCATCACTGGGCTCCAGCACGCGCTCACCCACGCGATCCAAGATGTCATAGCCAGCCAACCCCATAGCTGAGTAGCCATCATCATATCTGTCCACCTGCACGACTGCAGGCTGCTCCACCGGGTTGGCGGCTGGTGCGACTGCGCGCGGCTGCTGCCTCTGCCGAGTAGGCTGAGCGACCTGATGCCGAGAAGGGCCTGGGCGATCTCCATCTCGTGCCTGGTTTTGAGCTTTATGGGCTTGATAGCCTGCTCCTGCAGTCTTGTGTTTTTGACCGGACTGTCGCGGCACAGCGTGCTGTTTTGCGGCGACAGCCGGGTCGTACACCTGCATCTGCCTGTCTCTGCTGGAATGCCTACTTCGCTCCCTCTCACGGCTGGGATGCGGTGATGAGGCCTGATCGTTAGATCTAGCCGCATGCGAATGCACCACCTGAGAAGCTCCAGCACCCGGGTTGGCTTTCCGGAACTCCTCGTTCTTCCTAGCAGCCTCTAGCACTAGCTCATTGAGCCTCTCCTGCTGCCTAACGCGTGCGTCGCCAGCGAGATGCGGCAACTCAGCAGCTACAGCCTCAACAGCTCTAAGGGTTTTGGCGGGGGTGTTGTATCTGGGTCTGGTGGTGGCGGTGTTTTGGCTAGCGGCTTGGCCAGCAGTTTCACCAATTGCTGCCATCTCGGTGCCTAGGTTGCGGCGCGTAGCGCCTTCCTTAGAAGGCCTCCTCACTACCGGCGTAAAGCCGTGAGCTCTGTTGTACTCGTTCTGGTCCAGGTTCAGCTCAAGCCTAACCTTATCCAGCTCCGCCTGCTCGGCGAGCAGCGCTTGGCGCTGCTGGTCGAGCTGTGCCCGCATGGTCATGAGCTCGAGCTCGGTGGGAGGCGGCATGCCCATCCGCACGGCGGACGCAGGTATCGTCGGAGTAGTGGAGGGAGGAAGGTTGCAGTCCTTCTCGTAGGGCTTGTGGGTCTTCCCGCCAGCACTTGAGCCAGCGAGATCCTCGATGACGCCCGCGGCGGCAGCCGCGCCCTTCCCGGCATCAGCAGCTGGGCCGGTCATCATCACCTCCACGCTGTCCGCCGAGCGGCCAATCGGCCTCCCGCGTGCAGCGATGACAACAGGGGGATCTTCCGCGAGATGCACCTGCTCGGGGTACTCGCGGTCGATGACGGTGGCGATGTAGACGAGGTGCGAACCGAAGGAGAGCACCGAGCCGCCCTCTGGCATGGCTCTGCCGCCGAAATCACTGGCGTTGTCGATGACGAAGTCGAAGGAGCCGAATCTGTGGACGAGGCCACAGACGACGCGCTCCTCAGTAGCAGAAATCGATCCCGTCCGAACGGAAACTCCAGCCAGCACCGCTGGTTGCCCCATGGTGGGCGCCAACTGTCGTGGTGGTGTCACGGCAGATGCCATAGGATGGCTAAGGATGTGGGGACGATGGACGCTGGAGGCGCTCGGGGAGGGATCACGCAGCGAGTAGCCGCGTGAGGATGAATCCAGCACTGCAAACAATAAGATCTACCCAGGTTCAGGCCCTCGTGTGGAGGTAAGACCCCTACTCCTGCCTTTCTCTCTTTGTATTCGTGTCTCACCGAGTAGCCACAGTACAAGTGTTTCTTACCACCGAGTAGCCACCCTTGTCTCTAAGCAACTGTAGCCCCTCATAGTGTCGTCCCTCGCGCAGGAGGAGGCAGGGCACCTTATATACTGGTGCCCAGCCGGATACAGCCAAGATGTCAACATAGTGTGCACACTGCACACTTCCAGCTTCCCGCTGACAACTTTGGCTTCCAAGTTTGTCTCCGTGTGGAAAGTCGTTGTGCAAAACCAAGAAGCTGATCTGTTATCACTGACACTGTCACGGGGTAGGCCCCCCTAACCTGCGACGCCCTGCTGACACCCTGGCGCGGATAAGCACGCGCTCTGCAGATGAACAGTGCCCCATTATGGACCCAGGATACGCGGGATCCTGTGTCAGAATGGCTCCTTTGACTTCTGGCCCGAGTAGGAGACCGCCATTTCTACTTGGACCACTTCCTCTACTCGGAGGAGAATAACTTCCTTGATTCTTCCTCCTGGCCATCAGTGTGTACGGCCGAATAGCAGTCAACCGGGTAGCGAGTACCGGGTAGCCAGCTACTCTGCCAAGCGTCTCTTCTGATCGTGCCCTTAGCACTTGCCTTTACCCTACTCGGGGGTAACCCCCCGACACAAGCTTTGTTTGAACATGAAAGTAGACAATCTCTTACATAACCTCACTTGAAGTCGTGAGATGGTAGTTGTGTCTTCCTTGAAGGATCTTAAAGTCCACGGGCTCAAATGGCATGAGGGCACTCACATACTTCCTCTTGATACAAGCATCATCAACATGAGTGGCACCAAGACCACTAAATGCGGTAGCAAGGGTCTTGAGTCTTTGGTACATGTCCTCATGGATTTCACCATCATGCATATAGAACCCTTCGGCCTCATTGCTCAAGGCATCAAACCTATTCCTCTTCATGCTTTCATTGCCCTCAAACATGGAGATAAGAGAATTCCATGTTTCCTTGGCGGTGGAGAATTGTTGAATGTGCAGTATGATCTTCTCACCCGCGGCTTGTTGAATCATGTGCAAGGCGGTGTAGTTGAGTTGGCAATCGACCACTTCTCTTCTTTTCAAGTTTTTGGGGTCACGAGGCTTGTATCCATCTTCAATGACTTTCCATAGCTCAATGCAAGAAGAGTTCAAGCAAGTTTTCATGAAATATTGTCGTTGAATAAATGAATGTGCATCAATTTTAGGAGGGTCGCCTATATTGTTTATATGAGGGTGTGGGATAGGAGGATCGAGGGAGTATCGTCCGGGGACATTGTGGTAATCCTCCTTTTCATCCTATCCCTTAGAAGATGGAGTTTTTTAGAGGATGGAGCTTCACTTTTATTTGCTTCACCCTCATCCTCGTCATCCTTATCATCCAAAATTTCTTCTAGAGGACTCAAAGATGCAGATGACAACCCCTTGGCTTTCAAGAGTTGTGACATCAAGTCATGCAATTCCATCATTTTGGCATCCATGGATGAGGTCAAGGAAGCTTGCATCTCCTTGAGATCATTCGTGGTGGCCGGTGCCGCGGGCTCGGTGGTTTCCCCTTTGATGGCCATCCTAAACTCTTAGGCGGTTAAGCACAAAATAAGAGTCGAGGCTCTGATACCAATTGAATGAATAGTATGGGCACCTAGGGGGTGAATAGGCGCTAATTCCAAATTTTAATTCGTTTTCGATTTAGGCTTGACACAAAGGTAAATTCTCTAGATATACAACTACGGTGAATTTACCTGTATGACAAGAGCAACACTAAGCAAGATACAAACACAAGGTAAAGGTAAAGGATAGAGTAACCGAGAATGGAAGCACGCGGAGACAAGGATGTATTCCCGAGTTCCTCCTTTTGAAGGGAGTACGTCTTGTTGGAGGGGTGTGAGTTTCACCACGAAGGCCTACTCAACGCCACAAAGGCCTCACCCTATTCTCCGATTAACTTCGCCACAAAGGCCTGGTTCATCTTCCACTATTGATTCCCTTTAAGGCAGAAATCAGTGCCCTTACAAAGAGCTTGAGGCACACACCCACAACTGAATTGGAGTCTCCCAAGAACACCAGCAATCTTGCTACAATCAAAAAGTGAGCAACAATGGAGTCTAGGTTTTACTCATAGAAACCCTAAACTTGAATCCCTCAAGTTAATGAGGGGGGGAATTAAGAAAGGCTTGATGAAGTTGTAGATCGGGGCCGTCTCCTTCAATCCTCCAAAGATTAACGAGTTTGGGTGGATGGATTGGGAGAAATATAGCTTTTGGTGAGCTCAATAAATGGATCATAAATGCTTGGACAAACTAGAGATCTTGGGTAAGAAGATTTATACCCCCTCAATAAATGTGGCCGTTGGGTGTGCAGGAATGAACTGGAATTTCCGGTTCAAACTTGAACCGAATATTCCGGTTGGCTTGACAGCTTCATATCTGGATTCTTCGCAGAGTTGACCAAACCGGATATTCCGGTTGCCAGAAATTTCCAGTTGGAAATTTCTAGCTCACTTCTGTCCTGAACTGATTCTCGGACTTAGCCATTTTTTGAGTCCTTCTTCTCTAGCCGGATATTCCGGTAGCCAGGTAATTTCCGGTTGGAAATTTCCGGCTAACTTCTGTCCTGGAATGGTTCTAGGACTTAGCCATTTTTTCGAGCTCTTCTTCCTGAACAGATATTCCGGTAGCCAGGAAATTTCCTGGCTAACTTCTGTCCCAGAATCCTCTGGTCCTTAGCCGTTTTCTCAAGTCCTAGAACCAACCGGATATTCCGGTTGAAACGAAATGTCCGGTTGGCTTCTGAAACTGAGAAAGTTGATCTACCTTCACACATTTTGATGTTTGATGCATATGAATAAATTTAACAACCTGCATCACTTAACACCTGGTTACAAGTATCACTAGTACTGTAAATTAACACACAAAACACTATGGATCAAGAAATGCTATTTCAAGGGGCCGCGCCTAGCACCCTCCTGGTGACCCCTGTCACCGCTCCGGCTCTTCTTTGGACTCCATCTTCGTTCCGGGTAAAAAATGATCTCCGTGGATTTTCAACATTTTCCAAAATATTTCCTTAAGAATTTTTCTGAAATAGAAAAACAGAAAAAAATTTGCAACTGGCCTGGGGCATCTTGTTAATAGGTTAGTCTGTGAAAACATCTGAAAAATGAAGGAAAACGGAAGAACACATGTGGAAACATAAGGTATTGGGTAGAAAACAAACATGAAGCATAAAAAATTATAGATACATTTGCAACGTATCACCAAGTTACTGCGCAACCACGCATCATCGCCGCTGCCGCCCTCTAGTCCCGGGTCGCGCCTTGCTTTTGATGTCGTCTAATCTCTCCTCTCCCTCCACCATCCGACGGTAGAAAACTTCATCTAGGAAAGCCACGCGCGCAAGGTGTTCGGTACTTTGCACATTTGAGTTCTTTTCACCTTGCATCTCTGCTAAACAACAAGTGTCATTGTTTAATTTTTGGCGTTCCTTGTAGCAGGATATGGACAACGACGACGATCTAGTGATGGCCGATGCAATGCTCCAAGAACATGCCAACGCAACCACCATAGTAGACGAGCACTTGGTGATCTTGACATGCCTTGTCGGTTTACTCCCCGAAGATACCAATTCCGCTCCTCGGATTGGAGGTTCGAGTCTGGGGAGGAGGAAGAACAAAGATCGTCAACAGATGGAAGGCCATGTGATGCTAATGGACGATTACTGCAATGATAATTGAACACATGGACCGAAGGAATTTCAGTGTCGCTTTTGGATGAACAAGGACCTTTTCCTGCACATTGTGATGGTCGCGCAGGAGTACGATGACTATTTCAAGTGCAAGGAAGACTGTTTCGGTTTGATTGATTTCTCATCCATTCAAAAGTGCATTGTCGCCTTCAGATGACTGACATATGGACTTCCAATAGATACAGTGGCCGACTAGTGATACATCATAAATGTATCCTTAATTTTTGATGTTCCATGTTGTTTCCATGTTATTTCCTACATGTTTGCTATACACTTTATGCCATTTTTATCGATTTCCGGGACTAACCTATTGACAAGATGCCACAGAGCCAGTTCCCTATTTTTTGTTGTTTTTATTTTCAGAAAAGTTGTTCTAGAAATAATCTCGGAATTGGAAAATTCGAAGCATGGAAGTCTTAGAATTCCCGAAGGTTCCACGGAGTCCCGAAGAGGCCCGGAGGGGGTCCACAGGGGGGCCACACCATAGGGCGGCGCCCCCTGGCCGCGCCTGGGGGTGGTGTGGGCCCCTCAGGCGCCCACTGTCATCGCCCTTTCGCCTATTTATTCCCCCCGATACATCTACCCTAGAAAGATACCACTTCGTCCCGAGAAAACCCCGAGGCTGCCGTCATCGTCATCCCGAGACTGGGAGGGTTCTGGAGCTTTCCCCAGCACCCTGCCGGGAGGGGAATTCATCACCGGAGGGGTCTACACCAGCATGCCCTCCTCTGAAGTGATGCGTTAGTAGTTCATCCCTGGACTACGGGTCCATAGAAGTATCCAGATGGTTGTCTTCTCCACTTTGTACCTCATGTATAGATCTCGTGAGCTGCCCTACATGACCGAGATCATCTTTATGTAATGCTACATGTTGTGTTTGCTGGGATCTGATGAATGTTGAATGCTATGTCTTATGATTATCAATCTATCATGTTATATTCATGCATATGTTATTTATGATCTTGCATGCTCTCTGTTATTAGTAGATGCTCATTTTCTCATTCTGATAATACAAACACTGCTTCCATTGCTTTCACACGGCTTCCACTATTTTCACACTGCTTCTACCATTTTCACAATGTTCTCATACTGTTTTCCACACCATACATTTAACCTCTTTGTTATCAGCAAAACCGGTGAGATTGACAACCTCACTGCTTCGTTGAGGCAAAGTGAATTGTTTGTGTTGTCTAGGTTCCACGTTGCTGCTGAACCGGTAGTGCGCCCTGCCATCGCAGGTGCATCAACCTTCTAAAGTTACTCCTTCCTCCTACAGGTCGATTCAACCTTAGTTTCTTTCTGAGGGAAAACTGTTGTTGTGCTCATCATACCTTTGTCTTGGGGTTTCCCAACGAGTGCAAGGCCTGCACCATCAAGCTATTTTCTGGCGCCGTTGCCGGGGAGGAAGAGAATTTCTGCAAGCGGGTCTCTCACCTCCAATCATTTTTTACTTTGTTATTGTTTTTCTTGTTACTTGCTTTGTCATGCTTGCTAGCAAGGTGGGTTCACGGATGAACAAGAAAAATATTATAAGGAACACCGCTTGTCACAAAAAGGGATACACTTGTGGGAGCAAATTAATAAATTGCATGATTATGCTAAAAACTTGTGCTCTACTTATAATGTTACTCATTGCTTTGATAAATCTTGCTGCTTTAGGAGGTATAAACACCTCCCTTTTCAATGTGAGTATAATGATGATGTTACCATATCTTCTCATGTTAAGGGAAATTATGACTTTGATGATGTGGAACAAATAGAGGAATTTATTGCTTGGAAGGGAGCATTCGAAATTGCTTATTTTCTTGAAAATATTGATGAGGCACCTTATAAATATGAGATTTATGATATACTTGAATATTGCTTTGATAATTACAAGGATTGTAATTACTACATACTTCATTATATTAATCAATTCTCTCCCCCAAAGGGGGAGACTACTGCCTTGCAGGAACCTATGGAAGAAGGAACCGCTGAATCTGGAAGCTCATTGGATGAAAAAGAGGAGGAGAGTGATGATCAAGAGGAGGAAGAATGGATCTACCCATGTCTACCTCCAAATGAGAATAACTCTTTAACTCATAGTTGTGATGATCCTATTGATTCTTTTGAAATATCCCTTTTTGATGAAGTTGATACTTCTATACTTGTGACCTTGATACTACTATGAATGAAACTTGTGAGAATTATATTGCTACTGTTATTTATGATAATCCATGCTACTTTGATAAATTCTATGAGAATCCTCTATTTATTCCAACTATTGATATGCATGATAATGAGGAAGTTTATTTAGAAAATTTATATGATAATGCTCTAGATGATGGTCCTATGCTACTTGATGTTATAAATTATAATGCTACTGAAAATAGTATTTCTATAATGTGTACTATACCTTTTATGAGTGATCAATCTTCCAGTTTTAATATTGCTAAAAGTGGGGAAAAAGAGGAGCTGATTTTAAATTTTGATCCCACTGTTTTGGAGCTTGATATGAATTGTGTGCTTTTAGACCATGACATACATGATTTATATGACAATTATTTTGTTGATTTTGTCCATGATGCTACTAAAAATTATTATCAGAGAGGAAAATATGGTTGTAGGAATTTTCATGTTACTAAAAAACCTCTCTTTTTGTTGAAAGTTTTGAAGTTGCTCTTGTTCTAACTTCCCATGATTTCTAGTTGGAGCTTCTTTAAATTATTTATTTACAAGATTTCTATGCATATGAAATGGTTTAGACTTAAATTTGTTTTTTTACTTGCTTCTTGATGCTCTCTTTTGTTTCAATTCATATTTCTTATGTGAGCATCTTCTCAAATTTCATGCCTAGCTAAAAGGCGTTAAAGAAAAACACTTCTTGGGAGATAACCCATGGTTTTATTTTCCTTTTTTTTCTGTTTTCTTTGAGTCAAGGGGTTGTATAATTCTATAGAAACTCCTTTGTATCTTTATTTTCATGTTTTAGTTGTGCCAAGTAAAGATTCTGACGAGAGTTTGAGTTGGTTTTGGATTTCTGGGTAGGAAACAGATTTTTGCTGTCCACCGTAAAAAATCGCATAATTCATAGAAATATCAAACTGACCTGAAATGTTTTGTTCTTATTATTCAGCTAATTCCGCAAATTTTTGGTTCTTTAAGTTTTTCGATTTGAGCAAAGTAAGTGCCCCGAAAAAATTCATCTTGACAGACTGTTCTGGTTTGGCAGATTCTACCATTTTTTCTTACATTTGCTCTTTTGCGATGTCAAGTGGATTTCTTTGCATCACGAAACATCAGTGGTTGTATCTAATGTTTAAAAGTATCAATAGAACTTGTGCCCATACAGAACCCATGGATTTTTGATTGTTGCACTAACCCTCTAATGCGAATTACTCTTTGAGTGTGGTGTGAAGGAAGTTTTCAAGGGTCAAGAGAAGAGGGTGATATAGTGTGATCAAGAAGAGTGCAAAGGAAAAGCTTGGGGATGCCCCCGTGGTTCAACCCAGAAAATTCGAAGAAGACTCAAGCATCTAAGCTTGGGGATGCCCAAGGCATCCCCTTCTTCATCAACAATTTATCAGGTCACTTCTAGTAAGACTATATTTTTATTCGGTCACATCATATGAAGTTTACTTGGAGCGTTTGTTTGTTTTTCTTTTGTTTTCCTTTGTTTTCCTTGCTGCAATAATATAGTTGGACCCTAGCATTCCTTGTTTGGGAGAGAGAGACGCTCCACTTTTTCGTTTGAATACTTGTTATGCTCGTATTCTTAGTTTTTCTTCTAGCTGCTGCAAAATTCCTGTTTAGCTCTTGTTTTCATTGCATCTCTTATTTAGAGATGTTATTTTAGTAGTGTTATGTGAGTATTCTCATGTTTTCTTTCTGTATCATTTAGAGAGTTTTTGTTAAAACATATTTTGTATGGTGCTTGTTGGGAAAAAAAATGATGCTTGTAGTAGAATTTATAACTCTGCATATTGTCGAAGTTCTGACTCCACAAATCCCTCAGGTGACCCTATCGGGTTTCGACTAGGAGAATTCATGAGCGCTGGTGAAATCGTCGGCTTGACAGGTGGCGAGATTTACCCAGGTTCGGGGCCCTCGAAGAGGTAAAACCCTTACTCCTGCCTTCTGCTGATCTGTATTGGATGATTAGATCGGTTACAGGTTGCTCGAATCGAGAGCAGATCTCGAGTTCCGAGGCTTTTTGGTCGTGCGGTATTACTTGGTCCTCTCCTTGGGGGCTCTCCTGGCCTTATATAGATGGCCAGGTCTCGAGTTCTACCCGGAGAGGACTCAAACCCTAGCCGGGTCGGTTATAAATTTCCTAACTTAACCCGCAAGTTGATGCAGGCGGGCTTCACATGGGCCTTCTAGAGTACTCCAAGGATGCTTCCTTTTGGGCCTTGACCAGAAGGCCTGATAGGGGGTGTCCTTACCCGCAGGGTCCAGGATCCATATCTTCGTCAGTAGCCCCCGAGCGTATGCTTGACTGGGGCTTTTCCAGTCGAGTAGACGGTCAAACTCTCTTTATTTTTATGGAAGATTGCTTTGACAGTCATTGTTTTTCCAAAGGGTGTGTTCCCTGTATCATGGGTCATCACGCTCGAGTATCGAGCAATATAAGTGCCTGTTTTTACGGCTTTTTTCGCAGAAGGATGTGGCTCAGTAGTTTGGCTCCCCCGAGAGATCGGGGCCAATTAATTGCGACTAGGGCAAAAAATTCCTGGCCTACTCAGATTCGAGACCTCCGACTCGAACCCGACAAGGTGATTGTTGCGACTGGGCCGTTGTGGACTTACCGAATCGAACTTAACCTATGGGGGTACCCGGCGCGTCCGCTAGGATTTTTCTTCGTGTTGTTGACACGGAATTATACCGGAGGACGCAGCTTTCGAGTGCGATTCCAGGCCCAAAAGAGAGATCTTTTCGGGTCTTACCTTCATATTCGAAGAATACGGCATCCGGATGTGCCTAGTCGGCTGAACAATCCAGGTTCTTATGATGTAAATTATCATGCGTAGGAGAGGTAGGTTTTCCCTACCCGATTGATTTGTTTGAGCTCCATACGAAAGAAATTTCGTGCTGGAAGAAAACTAAGCCCGTATGAAAGAGTTTTCATGTTCGGGATGCTGTGCCCTCACGAAAGAGTTTTCGTGCATAGGGTATTTTTCTCTTGTTCAAAGAGGTCTTGCTTTATGAACTGTTCATGGAAAAATCTCATCTACCCGAAGGAATTGATATTCATACGAAGATAATTTTCCGTTTGAACTTCCAATCGAGAAGATTTGGGTCTTGAATGACGAATGCCATGATGTCATGGCGCACTCCTCTTCTCCCGATGGGACGTGACGGAGTGGCAGCAGATGATGGCCCACCTTGTCAGCTTTTTGACCGGGAAACGAGACGTCGTTCCCGGTTTTTACGCGAGACGCGCAGTAAATGCGCACGATCTTCTCTTAAGATCGTGGCACGAAACAGCACTGGCCGCCGCTTCGTTTCATCCTCACGCGTGGCGGCCGTGATAGGCGCCACGTAGCGCATCGTACGGCTGAGATCGCCTTGCCCCGTGTATAAATACGGGTGTTAGCGCTGCGGTAAAACTTTCCCAGCTCTCTGTCTTCATCTTCTTCCTCGCGCCCATCTTCGTCTTCCCCGCGCTCGAGCTCGTGCTGCAAGCAATGGCTGGCGGAAAAAGACGCGGCGCTACCGGCTCTGCATCCGGTGAACCTTCCGCGCAACCCGCGCCCCGCGCCGGCGACTGGCGCTCCCCCAACACCACCGCGAAAAGCATCAAGGAGATGCAGCGGGAGGGGTTGCTGCCGGCGGAGACGGAGAAGCGAGTCCGTCTCGGGAAAAAGGAAGAGGTACCCAATCCTCAATCGAATGAGCGCGTGGTCTTTGTGGACCACGTGACTCGAGGCCTTTCTTTTCCTCTTCATCCCTTCTTCCTCGGGTTGCTGTGTGTCTATGGCATACAGCTTCACGATCTCCCCTCGAACGCGGTGCAGCACATTACGTGCTTCATCGTGTTCTGCGAATGCTATCTCGGCATTCGCCCGCACTGGGCGCTGTGGAAGGCGCTCTTCAAGGTCCGGATCTTCCGCGAGAGATCGCGGGTGGAGTCCGAGCTTGGCGAACCGCTTCGCACCGGCGGCTTCGGGATCCAAGCTCGACAAGAAGGCAGCTACTTCAACATGCATTTCGTCGACTCCGCTCAAAGCTGGCGGAAAAGGTGGTTCTACGTCATCGACAACAGCTCGGGTGGGATTGTAGAGTTCCACCCGTTCGCTGTTTTGACAAGGCGGAAGTCTTGGGGGCACAAGATGTCATCCGAAGAGACTTAGACCGTCGCACCTTTACTCGCAAGAGTAGCTGCTCTCCGGGATCAGACCGCGGGAGTTGTGCTCAACGGGATGCATCTGGCGAGCATCTTTTTGAAGCGCAGGATCCAGCCACTTCAAAAAAGGCCCTCCGCCATGTGGGAGTATCAAGGCTCAGAGGATCCCAGTCGAGTAAGCCGCGAGGAACTTTCGAATGCAGAATTCGAGAAGAAAATCGCGGGTATCACCCGACTGAAGGTGGGGGAGAAATTCCCCGATTGCTCTGTTGAAGCCTTCGCCGCTTCAAATCCTCCCCCAGCCGAGGTTAGTTTCTTTTTCTTTTTTCGTCTTTGAGTTGTTCCTTTTTCTCGTTCTGAGTCCTAGTCGATAAGGTTTTTCTTGTCTTCTTCTTGCCTTTGCAGAGCCTAGCTATGGCGGACTGCTACCCGCCAACTACGGGGGAAGCCGCCTCAGAGCAAGTGTCGAGTCATCAAGACGGCGCAATTGACACCAGCGTCGCCAACGCCTCTTCGAGTTCAGAACACGATTCTTCGGATGACGTTGCGGACTCGAATGGCGCTCCGACGAAACGTCGTCGGGTAGATGAGGACGAAGCTACTTCCAAGGATAAATCCTTGGGAGCATCGCCCAGTCAAGCTCCTATCCATGCGACTCCACTTCGCTCCCTTGCTCCTTCGCCTTCGTTCCCAGTGATGACGCCCGCTTGGAACGCGGACTTGCTGGATGACGACGAGGATGACGAGTAAGTGCTTCTTCCTTAATCTTGGTCGAACATTTTCCGTGCTTCAATATCGATTGTTTCTATCTTTCGGTGCAGTCTGCAGACGATCAGTCCTCGCAGGTACGCCGCTGCCGTTCCTCCCGAGAAGAGGAATAAGGCCAAGGATGCGGGTGAAACTCCCACCGCGGGCACCGTCCAAAACTCCCCCAGAGCGGCCCCCGAAGCCGCGACGATGGTACGTGAAGTTCCCAGCTTTGCCGCCAGGGCTTCTGCTTCTAAGGAAGTGACGGATAGCTCCGCGGATCCGCTGTCTCGCGCCTCCGGCCAGGTAAACTTCATCTTCCGTCTTCAAATCATTTTTTATTTTTATCGGGTGCACGACAGTGCTCCCGATGGGTGTAGCCCCCGAGGCTGTAGTCGATCGCATGCGATCGGCCACAGGCTCAAAGTCTAGTTTAATTCCTCTTTATGATTTCATTTTTATCGGGTGCACGGCAGTGCTCCTGATGGGAGTAGCCCCCGAGGCTGTAGTCGATTGTAAATAATCGGGTATAGACTCTATTTTAATCCCTTTTAACTCTTTTGTCTTCGTACTTTTGCAGTCGCTTATTGATTCTCTTGCGGCGATCGGTCGCCGCGTCGTTCTCGCCGAGTCGGATTGCGAGTCGCTTCGAGCGGACCGTAGCCGACTTCAGACTGAAAACGTTCTTCTCAAGGGTGAGCTTTATTGTTTCCCTGTCTTCCGCACTCCGTTCATTCTTGAGTTTTTGACAAGCATCTCTTTGCAGCTCGACTTAAATTTGCAGAATCCGAAAAGGTCAAACTCTCTGAGCAGGTAACTGCTCGGGAGGCTGACCTGACGGCCATTCGACAAGAGCTAGAGGCTTCCCGCATGCAGTCAGAAGATTTTGGTCGACAGCTTGCAGATGCGCGGAAATCCTTGAAGGAGTTAGAGAAAGCTGGCAGTAAGACCGACAACGACATTGTCGGGTTCCTCCGTCCCCTTGCTGAGCGCTTCGCGGGTAAGTGTGTTGGGATTTTGCGACTTTGATTCCTCATTTCGCTGTACTTTGCTAAGTATTCTTTCCTTCCTTTGCAGGTCTTCTGGATGTTCCTCTAGAAATCCCTGGACTCCAGCGGGTGGATGTGGTAACCGACACACTTGCCCAGCTTAAAAGGCACGCTGATGGAGTTCTCTCCATGATCAATGATGCCACTCAAGTGCTGGGGCAACTGCACGGTCGCCTCCTCGCCAACGCCACTTCTGCACCCGCGCTAGATGATCTGTTGAAGGTCTTCTCAGAAGGCAAACTTCTGGATGCCTTCGCGGTCGCACAGGCGGAATCTGGTGCGAAGACCGCGATACAATTCGCTTTGGCGCATGGAGTCGAAGGTTTGGAGGAGGCGTACACAACTCTTCCGGTCGACCCCTCCACGGGCAAAAAGGTACGGCTCTCTCGTTTTAGCGAGCAAGCCGCTATTCTTGCTCGGAAGCTGTCTGAGATTTTTGCTCGGCTGCGGGGAGGGGCGACTGCTGCCAGCGGGAGCACCAATGTAGCTTCATAGATTTTTTCCTTTTTCTTCTCCTTGAATGTAATGAACCTTGGGATGTATTCCCGTACCTTTGTTGTCTTTAATCGAAGAATTCATCTTGCAATTCGTTCCCTTTGTTTGTGCATTGTCTCCCGATGGGAGTAGCCCCCGAGCATTTGTCAGATGTGCGATTAGAATATACTCGAGTAGGGCATCTTACTTCTTTCGTTTTATGCTTCCAGGCTACTGGGTTTGTCGCGGAAACGTCGGGTGGATGTGGTACTCCAGTGAATCCACTTGTTGCCGCTGTTGGCACTTTTGCGGGCCTTCGTGATAAGGTCCAGGAGGGTGAGCGCAAGCTAAAAGCTATGCGCGGGATAGCCGATGTGGCGAAGTCCAAGCAGAAATTGGCAGCTGAACGCGAACAATTTCTGATGGATGAGCTGGCTGTAGTCGCAAGGGACTTGCTTTGAAAGTAGTGCAGCCCCCGTGTCTTTTTCTTCCTTGTTTCCTTATCTGACTGAGTGTGTTTTTGTCTTCAGTCGTTAATCCGAATGACAGGGAAGAAAAGCAGTGGGTAGAGAATCACATCCTTCAAGGGGCTAGTAGCTCCAAACCTCATGCGAACAACTTTTGGTCTGATCGCAGTCGGGGTTTTGTGATGGCCGCCTTGAAATTTCGAGTCCGCCAGGCGAGAATTCTCGTGAGTTCTTTTCACGAGGTCTTGGTTGCGATGAACGCTGCATTTTACCCACTTGAAAAAGGTCCCGAGGACTGGGGTTATCTTCTCAGTTTGTTTGGACGTGAAGGAGAAGTTCACGCGTGTGTACGCAATCAGATGACGTGCGGCGCGATTGTAGCTCTCTCTTTTGTCCGCATATGGCATCTTGAGATAGATGTTAACTCCGTTGCTCGGCGCCCAGATTATGCAATCGAGGATATCTCGCCGTACTATGATGTTGTACGTCCTGCGGCGGAGAAGATTATCCGAATGACCTCTGAAGAGGTAGATAGAGTTTTGGCGACTGAGAATGCTCAGCACTTTGACTGATTTTCGGATGTAAATATCCTGTAATCTGTTTATAGTTTGTAAAAAACTGTTGTAAGGTGTATAACCTTGTATTTGATGTTGTTCCTTTGTGATGCTTAGTTGTAGGGTAGCCCCCGTGTGTTTTAGGGGGTGTGTACCTGTAACTTGTAGCATGTAAAGAATGAAAAGCTTCGAGTGAATACGATGAAGGAATCGCGTCTTTATTGCAATGACTGAGAAGCCATGTATTCGAACTACAGGACTGGCTAGTATAGCCTTATTTTTGTTGTGATAACAAATAAACCTAAGGATAAAATTTGCGGAGGTGTGCGATGTTCCACGGATTGGAGTAAACCCCTCCGGTCGCTGGATTCTTTAGCCTGTAGGCTCCGCCTGGGATGACTTCATGTATGATGAAGGGTCCTTCCCAAGGTGGCTCGAGCTTGTGTCCTTCCTTCTGTTTGAGCCGCAGCACCAGATCCCCAACCGCGAATGCTCTGTGGCGTATGCGGCGACTGTGATAGTTGCGCAAGGATTGCTGATATACTGCGGATCTTGCGAGTGCAATGTCACGTATCTCGTCGAGTGCATCCATATCTTCTGCGAGCGCCTTGTTGGAAGTTTCTTCGTTGTAGGCTACAACTCGTGGGGCGCTGAATCGAATGTCCTCGGGAAGGACTGCTTCTGCCCCGTATACCATGAAGAATGGCGTGTATTTCGTTGATCGATTAGGAGTTGTGCGCAGACTCCAGAGTACGGAGGGTAGTTCTTCCGCCCAATGTCCTGCGGCGGGGTGTAGACGATCGAGTAGTCGCTTCTTGATGCCCATCGAAACTAAGCCATTGGATCTTTCGACTTGTCCGTTCGGTTGCGGGTGAGCGACTGAGGCAAATTTGAAATTGATGCCTTTTTCCTCGCAGAATTGTTGTGTCTCCTTTGCTGTGAAATTTGTACCGTTATCTGTAATGATGTCGTGTGGCACACCAAATCGACATACAATGGAGTCGAGAAACTTGACGGCGCATTGGGCGCTTGCTGAGGTTACTGGCATAGCCTCGATCCATTTGGTGAATTTGTCGACTGCGACCAGCAAGTGTGTGTATCCACCTGGCGTGGACTTGCGTAGTGGCCCAACCATATCTAGCCCCCATTGTGCAAAGGGCCAGGCTATTGGTATCATGTGTAGTTCCGTAGCAGGGGCGTGTGGCCTTGGTGCGAATCGCTGGCAGGCGTCGCATCGTTCGACCAGGCTTTTTGCATCGTTGGCTGCTGTTAGCCAGTAAAATCCTGCTCGGAAAGCTTTTCCCATTATTGTTTTCCAACTAGCATGATGTCCGCAGTCTCCTTGGTGTATGTCCTGTGGCAATTCCTTGCCGTCTTCGGGTGCGATGCAACGCTGAAGTATTCCCGAGATACTTTGCTTGTATAATTCTCCGTTGACTACTCGAAAGGATTTGCTACGCCTGATTATCTGTCGAGCCTCACGTGGGTCGGCCGGAAGCTGTCTGTGGAGCAGGTAGTCGAGATATTTCTGCGTCCAGACTGGCTCGACCATGAAAACCTGTCGTGATATATTGTGAATAAGCTCGATAAGCGCGACCTGCGGGCTGACATCTGTTTCTGGCGCTGCTGCAGCTTTCTTCACTTTGACTGATCGCTTGATCATCCGTTCGAAGTATATTCCTGGCGGTATAGGTGTATTGGTGGAACCCATGTTTGCCAGTCTATCTGCTTCTTCGTTGCTAGATCTTGCAATGTGTTTCAGCTCGCAGCCTTTAAAGCTTCCTTCGAGTAGGTTGTACATGTCACGATATGCGACCATGTTTTCAGCGATGGCGTCGCATTCTTTCATCGTCTGTTGCACTGTGAGATTGAAATCACCGTAGATCATTAATCGGGTAGCTCCACAGGCGATTGCCATCTTCATCCCGTGCAACAGGGCTTCATATTCTGCGTCGTTGTTTGAGGCTGGATCGTCTGGTGGAAAGTCCAGTCGCAGGACGTATTGCAGCTTGTCTCCCCGAGGCGAAATAAGAACGATTCCAGCTCCTGCTCCTTCGTTTCTCTTGGATCCGTCAAAGTACATTATCCAATTGCTCGTGTACTCGGGTGGTCCGGGCGTTTGTAGCTCTGTCCATTCGCTGAGGAATTCCACAAGTACTTGAGATTTGACTGCTTTTCGCTCTGTATAGGTGATGTCCCAGGCGCCCAGCTCGATGCTCCATTTTGCTATTCTTCCGGATGCCATAGGGTTGTTCATGATTGTCCCGAGTGACGCATCATTAACCACTGTAATGGTATGTTCCTGGAAATAATGTTTGAGCTTTCGGGCTGTGAGAACAACTCCATACGCCAGCTTCTGATAATGAGGGTAACGTTGCTTGCATGGCGAGAGCACTTCGCTGATGTAATATATTGGTCGTTGGACTCCGTATGCTTTGCCGTCTTCAGGTCGTTCGACCATGATTGCTGTGCTGATGACCTGGTTTGTAGCGGCTAGGTATAGTAGGAGCGGCTCCCTTCTTGCGGTGTTGCAAGGACGCGCCTGCTTTGCAGCGATCGCTTCAGGTCTGCGAACGCTTGTTTAGCTTCGGGTGTCCACTCGAATTTGTCCGTCTTCTTTAGTAATTTGTAGAAGGGTAACGCTTGCTCTCCCAATCGTGCGATGAACCTGCTTAGGGCGGCTAGTCGTCCTGCGAGCTGCTGGACTCCGCGTAGATTGGTTGGCTCCTTCATAGTCAGGATGGCTTGTATTTTTTCCGGGTTGGCTTCAATGCCTCTGGCGGATACCAGGTACCCGAGGAGTTTTCCTGCAGGGACGCCGAAAACGCATTTGGTCGGATTGAGCTTGATCCGATATGCATTAAGGGCGTCGAACGTTTCTCCGATGTCCTCGAGGAGTGTGTCCTCTACTCGATTTTTGATGACGATGTCGTCGACGTACACTTGTACATTTTTGCCAATGAGATTGGCGAGGCATCTTTGCATGCAGCGCTGATATGTTGCGCCTGCGTTCTTCAGCCCGAAGGGCATTGTCGTGTAGCAGTAGACACCGTGGGGTGTGATGAATGCCGTCTTCTCTTCGTCTTCCTTTTTCATTCAGATCTGATTGTATCCCGAATAGGCATCCAGGAAGGAGAGGCGTTGGCAGCCTGCCGTAGAGTCCACGATCTGGTCGATTCGTGGTAGAGGAAAATTGTCCTTGGGGCAGTGCTTATTCAGCGATGTGTAGTCGATGCACACCCGAAGGATGTCCGTGTTCTTCTTGGGGACCAGCACCGGGTTTGCCAACCAGGTGGATATCTTGATCTCCCTAATAAAGTTGGCGGCTAGCAGTCTGTTTATTTCTTCTCCAAGCGCCTTCTGCTTGGGTTCTGAGAATCGTCGAGTCGTCTGTTTGATGGGTTTGGCATTAGGAAAGACTTCGAGTGAGTGCTCGGCAAACTCCCTGGGTATTCCTGGCATATCTGAGGGCTGCCAGGCAAAAATTTCCCAGTACTCACGGAGGAGTTTGACGAGCGCGCTTTCCTATGCTGGCGAGAGGGTTGTGGAAACCATCGCGGTCTTGGCGGAATCCGTCGGGTGCACTTGGTGCTTGCGGGTGTCGCTGTTGGCGCTGAATTCCAGTTCAGGCGCGTTCTTCTTCGTGAGGGGCATGACGGAGTGGTCCGTGGTTTTTGCCAGCTCTTGAAGTTCTTCTTGCATCCCGAAAGATTTCGCGATCTCATTGAATTCTATGTCACACTTGTTTGACTTCTGGAAGTCTCCGTCGATGGTGATCACACCGTATTCGCCGGGTAGCTTGAGTTTCAGGTACGCGTAATGTGGTACTGCCATGAATCTGGCGAACGCTGTTCGGCCAAGGATGGCGTGGTACTGTGAGGGCCAGTCGACGACTTCGAAGTCCAGGAATTCCCTTCTGTAATTGCTTGGAGAGCCCAGTACAACTTCTAAGTTGATTGTTCCGAGTGGACGGATTGCCTTGTCCGGAACTATCCCGTGGAAGGATGTTTCTGATTCCGTTAGGCCGTCCAGGTTCTTGTTCATTCGACGGAGTGTATCCGCCTAGATGATGTTGATTCCACTGCCGCCGTCCATGAACACGCGGGCCAGGTCGTAATTTCCGATTTGCGCCTGGATGACCAGGGCGGCGTGTCCTGGTCGATAGACTTGTGGTGGATGGTCTTGTTTCGAGAACGTGATGGGCTGATCTGCCATCTTCAGGTACTCGGTCTTTGTTGGCGGTGTCTGCACTGCCATGCATAGTTTCCTTGTGTTAGTCTTTTGAGCTCTGCGAGAGGGGCATACCTTCTGTATCATCGCGAGTTGTCCTGCCGGATTCGGGTATGCATTGGCTCCATTGTTTTGTGGAGGTGGCGCAGGTAGTGCGGCTAGCGCCATGTTTGGGTTTGCTGGTGGAGGAGGTGGTGGAGGCGGCTGGAATTGTTGTCCCCCTCATGGCAGCGGCGGGTAGTTTTGAGTGGATGCGAATCTTTTCCTCGCGAGAGCATCCGAGATGTCAAGAAACTTTCGACAATCCTTGAGAAGGTGTGTTGCCTTAGTTTTGCCCGTGCGCTTATCTGTAAACAGGTGTAGCGAGCAGTATGCATCAAGATCCTCCTCGGGGGACTTTTCTTCTGCCTTTGGTTTCCACTCGCGACTTCCGCGGCGGCCAGAGTCGCGGTTTCGCGTGAATTCTGCCGCCACTAATTCCTCCCTGTCCTCGTGGTCGTAGTATTTCCTTCTCTTTCTTCGCCCATGACGGTCTTCTTCGTGCGTGGGCGACGATGCTCTTTCATTGCGTACCGCGTCTTCTCCGTTAGCCCATTTTTCGGCTATGATCATTAGCTCCCCAATGGTTTTGGGCGCAGCTCTGCCTAGCTCTTCTCGAAACGCGGTTCTTCTCGCTCCTTTGGCAAAGGCCTCAATCGCCACCTCTTCCGAGATGGTTCCTGCGGTGTTCCTGAGTGTGGTCCACCGCTGGATATATTCTCGTGTGGATTTGCCACGCTTCTGTTTGCACGCTCGTAGTTCTTCGATTGTGGCTGGCCTCTTGTACGTCGACTGGAAATTTTTGCAGAAATCGTGGTGCAGGTCGTCCCATGATGCGTAGCAAGATTTAGGTCTTCTTTCCAGCCAACTGCGGGCCGCGCCTGTAAGATGCAAATTGAGGTATTGCATGGCTGTGTTCTTGTTCCCATGTTGGCATTTTACTTCCGTGAGGTAATCGCTTAACCACTGGGAGGGCTCGAGCGAGCCGTCGTATTTAGTCACCTCCGTGCTGAGCTTGAACCTCTTGGGTAGAGGTGCTTCTCGGATGCTGCGAGTGAAATAGAGCGCTCCACAGGTTTCGTCGTCTGAGGACCTGGATGAGGAGCGTTCGCGATACCGTGAAGCTCTCGCCCTATCCACCTTCTTTTGGGCGAGATCTGATCGCGCGTCGTATTCGGACCGGTCGCGGTCGTTGTCTTTCCTTGGTTCTTTGCTTCGCTTTCTCGAGAGGCTGCTGTGGCGCCGCGAGCTTTTGTCTCTCGGGCTGTCGTCGCTGCTGCTTCGACTGTCGCCGCGACGGCGGGCTTCTTTTCCTCGACCACGCCGTGGCGATTTGTCTTTCCTCGGGGATGAACTTCTGTGTCTGCGGGGCGTTTCTTTATCCTTGTTTTTCTCCTGTCGCTCCTTCTCCAATTCTTCTTCGGTTTTCTTGAGATCGTGGGAAGCGAGCCTTGCGGCCGCCAATCCTAGTCCTTTGCGAATTTGTTTGTACTGTTCCACCCGAGGGTCGCTGTCCGTCGGTTGGTTCATCTGCATGTAGGTTGCTGCGGCTAGGATCGCGGCAGCTGGGGTTTGCGGATAGACATTGCCGTCATCGCCGACCCTCATGAAGGAAGACGTGGTCGACCTGTCGGTCGCAATCACGGATTCGTGGCCCCTTGACGATGTTGCGTGTCCCTTCCTCGCGGGTCGGGTACCGACTGAGGGTGCAAGGGACTGTTCGACTCGCCGCAGGCTTGATTCATCCGCCGCTCTTATGCGACGGGCTAGATCCGCCCGGGCTTCTTTGATGTTTGAGGCCGCTCTTACTAGGTGGTAGTGGTAGGCGGTTAGGTCTTCTTGTGAGGCTCCTGCCGCGGGTGGCTGACTCCGCCGCATGGCCTCCTTGGCCCTCTTCCAGGCCTCCCGCGAAACGCCGATTATATCGCGCTCGGTTGCGCTGTATTCGGTTTCCGAGGGTTGTTCCGATCCTGCCATGCAGACTTGGGCCAGTCGTGGCTCGTGCGTCCTAGGCGCAGATCGGAAGGCTTCCCGTACCCGAGATGGTTCCTCTGTCGAGAGGGCGTGGTAGTCGACTGTGTTGAAGCGGATGGACTCGCCACTTTTCTCCATAGGGAAGCGCGAGTTGACGGCTCCAGATTCAGGTTCAGATTCATCCGAGAAGTGGAGGATTCCGTCTATGTTCGCCATGAAGTTGAAGCTTCCGAACGTCAGGGTGACGCTCTTCTCGAGATCCTCGAACATCGGGCGTGATTCCGGCAAGTGAGGCGTGACTATGACGGATCCGATCCGTACGGGATTGTTCGGAGCCGTAGTCGATGGTTTCCAACGGGAGTTGGATGTCGATGAAGCCGAAGATGCCGGTGATCCAGCGCCCGTACTCCCCACGGTCGGCGCCAATTGTCGAAGTTCTGACTCCACAAATCCCTCAGGTGACCCTATCGGGTTTCGACTAGGAGAATTCATGAGCGCTGGTGAAATCGTCGGCTTGACAGGGGCGAGATTTACCCAGGTTCGGGGCCCTCGAAGAGATAAAACCCTTACTCCCGCCTTCTGCTGATCTGTATTGGATGATTAGATCGGTTACAGGTTGCTCGAATCGAGAGCAGATCTCGAGTTCCGAGGCTTTTTGGTCGTGCGGTATTACTTGGTCCTCTCCTTGGGGGCTCTCCTGGCCTTATATAGATGGCCAGGTCTCGAGTTCTACCCGGAGAGGACTCAAACCCTAGCCGGGTCGGTTACAAATTTCCTAACTTAACCCGCAAGTTGATGCAGGCGGGCTTCACATGGGCCTTCTAGAGTACTCCAAGGATGCTTCCTTTTGGGCCTTGACCAGAAGGCCTGATAGGGGGTGTCCTTACCCGCAGGGTCCAGGATGATGGTCCTATGCTACTTGATGTTATAAATTATAATGCTACTGAAAATAGTATTTCTATAATGTGTACTATACCTTTTATGAGTGATCAATCTTCCAGTTTTAATATTGCTAAAAGTGGGGAAAAAGAGGAGCTGATTTTAAATTTTGATCCCACATTTTTGGAGCTTGATATGAATTGTGTGCTTTTAGACCATGACATACATGATTTATATGACAATTATTTTGTTGATTTTGTTCATGATGCTACTAAAAATGATTATCAGAGAGGAAAATATGGTTGTAGGAATTTTCATGTTACTAAAAAACCTCTCTTTTTGTTGAAAGTTTTGAAGTTGCTCTTGTTCTACCTTCCCATGATTTCTAGTTGGAGCTTCTTTAATTTATTTATTTACAAGATTTCTATGCATATGAAGTGGTTTAGACTTAAATTTGTTTTTTTACTTGCTTCTTGATGCTCTCTTTTGTTTCAATTCATATTTCTTATGTGAGCATCTTCTCAAATTTCATGCCTAGCTAAAAGGCGTTAAAGAAAAACACTTCTTGGGAGATAACCCATGGTTTTATTTTGCTTTTTTTCCTGTTTTCTTTGAGTCAAGGGGTTGTATAATTCTATAGAAACTCCTTTGTATCTTTATTTTCATGTTTTAGTTGTGCCAAGTAAAGATTCTGACGAGAGTTTGAGTTGGTTTTGGATTTCTGGGTAGGAAACAGATTTTTGCTGTCCACCGTAAAAAATCGCATAATTCATAGAAATATCAAACTGACCTGAAATGTTTTGTTCTTATTATTCAGCTGATTCCGCAAATTTTTGGTTCTTTAAGTTTTTCGATTTGAGCAAAGTAAGTGCCCCGAAAAAATTCATCTTGACAGACTGTTCTGGTTTGGCAGATTCTACCATTTTTTCTTACATTTGCTCTTGTGCGATGTCAAGTGGATTTCTTTGCATCACGAAACATCAGTGGTTGTATCTAATGTTTAAAAGTATCAATAGAACTTGTGCCCATACAGAACCCATGGATTTTTGATTGTTGCACTAACCCTCTAATGCGAATTACTCTTTGAGTGTGGTGTGAAGGAAGTTTTCAAGGGTCAAGAGAAGAGGGTGATATAGTGTGATCAAGAAGAGTGCAAAGGAAAAGCTTGGGGATGCCCCGTGGTTCAACCCAGAAAATTCGAAGAAGACTCAAGCATCTAAGCTTGGGGATGCCCAAGGCATCCCCTTCTTCATCAACAATTTATCAGGTCACTTCTAGTAAGACTATATTTTTATTCGGTCACATCATATGAAGTTTACTTGGAGCGTTTGTTTGTTTTTCTTTTGTTTTCCTTTGTTTTCTTTTGTTTTCCTTGCTGCAATAATATAGTTGGACCCTAGCATTCCTTGTTTGGGAGAGAGAGACGCTCCACTTTTTCGTTTGAATACTTGTTATGCTCGTATTCTTAGTTTTTCTTCTAGCTGCTGCAAAATTCCTGTTTAGCTCTTGTTTTCATTGCATCTCTTATTCAGAGATGTTATTTTAGTAGTGTTATGTGAGTATTCTCATGTTTTCTTTCTGTATCATTTAGAGAGTTTTTGTTAAAACATATTTTGTACGGTGCTTGTTGGGAAAAAAAATGATGCTTGTAGTAGAATTTATAACTCTGCATATAGAAGCTTGTATAAACCGTGGCTAGACTTTTTCATATCATGCTAGATGTTATTTTAATTCTAAAACCTAGTGGTTATTTAGTAGCATGATTTGTCTCAAATAGCTGAGAGTGTTTAATGTGCCATTGAAAGAATCATGAGTTGTTCTTGTCATTTTGAAGCATAAATTTGTGGTGTTCTCCTTTGGATGTTTTATTTGGTTGACTTGGCACATGCTCACACCATGTTTATGACTATGAACCAGTCACTTATAGCCTCTATGATCATTTAGTTTTTGAACTTGTGGTAGCACTTATGCTTTGATTAATGATGTTTATGTCACTATGCATGATTATGGCCATTATGCTATCTTCATTTGTCGCTCCCAGTCTTTTGCTAAGCCTACACCTGTACTTAGTATGAGCTCTACTCGTGCATCGAAATCCCAAAAACCAAAGTTTTCCAAATGTTTCCACCATACCTACCTACATGTGGTATTTAACTGCCACTCCAAAGTAAATTGCTCATGTGTTACCTTTAAAACTTTTAAAATTACTCATGTTTTGTCCTCCTGTTTTAGCTCACGAGGACGTAAATAGAGAATCTGTATCTCACTTGTTGATTCGACTTTCACACCCTGAACTAGTGTATTCATCCGATTATCCAATTGATAGACGAGCTGGCAGCGGGGTGCCCAGCCCTAAAGTAATACAAAAAATTCTCTTCACTATTTTCCCCCCTGATTTATCAGTCAAAGCATAATTGTGTAAACAAAATAAAGAGGGATGAACTTTTACCCAGATGCATCCTTCCACGAGATCTATTTTTGCCCCTGATTTATCAGTCAAAGCATAATTGTGTAAAAAAAAGAAAAAAAAAAGATGACCTTCTACCCAGATGCATCCTTCTATGGGATCCTCTCTTGTGAAGTCTAGTTGGCTTGTGACGTATTGTATTTATTGTTTACCATTCGTTGACATAAGCATACACCTCTCTAAAAAAATATACACTCCTCCATGGTATGTGATTGTTGGCTGGCTCCCGAGGATTCGGTTAGCCATGGTTTGTGTAAGATGGTTGGGAGGAGTGTCAAACATTTTATACCTCTGTTTAACAAAATAAAAAATCTCTAGCACATGAGTTGATCCCTGCTTCCCTCTGCGAAGGGCCTTTCTTTTACTTTTATGTTGAGTCTCCATCTTCTAACTTTATGCACAACTGAGAGAGCATAGTTGCCATTCTAAGTTTAGCGTGCATTTGTCCCAGAAACATTATTAATTGATTCATGACGTGTTATTGTTTGTTCTCTAATTATTTGTTCTAGTCTTCCTCATGAACTTTGAAGGTGTCCTGGCATTTATGTTTTGCCCCACTCTTAAGGACAAGCGAAATATCACTTTGCCATGTTATCTCTATGCTTGAAACAAACGTATAACTTTCGAGTGCATTATTATACATGATCTTTTATTTGTGTTACTTCTCATGATGCAAGGTGATTGCTATGCTTTATTGTTAAAATTGTATTTATCATGCTTGTGTTGAAGTTCTATGATCTCAGCTTACATATGCTTTTACATTATTGATGATCATGTTTATGTTGGTAGCATGTCACCTCAGAAATTATGTGTTTTTATCGTTTACCTACTCGAGGATGAGTAGGAACTAAGCTTGGGCATGTTGATACGTCATAAACCTATCCTTAATTTCTGATGTTCCATTTTGTTTCCATGTTATTTCCTACATGTTTGCTATACACTTTATGACTTTTGTATCGATTTCCGGGACTAACCTATTGACAAGATGCCACAGAGCCACTTACCTGTTTTCTGCTATTTTTAGTTTCAGAAAAGTTATTCTGGAAATATTCTCGGAATTGAAAAATTCGAAGCCCGGAAGTCTTAGAATTCCGGAAGGTTCCACGGAGTCCCGAAGAGGCCCGGAGGGGGGCCACACCATAGGGAGGTGTCCCCCCCCGCTCGCGCCTGGGGTGGTGTGGGCCCTCGGGCGCCCACCGCAATCGGCCTTTTGCCTATTTATTTCCCCCGATACATCTACCCTAGAAAGATAGCACTTCGTCCCGAGAAACACTCGAGGCCGCCGTCATCGTCATCCTGAGATCGGGAGGGTTCTGGAGCTCTCACCGGCACCCTGCCGGGAGGGTAATTCATCACCGAAGGGGTCTACACCATCATGCCCCCCTCCGAAGTGATGTGTGAGTAGTTTTTCACTAGACTACGGGTCCATAGCAGTAGCTAGATGGTTCTCTTCTCCACTTTGTACCTCATGTTTAGATCTCGTGAGCTGCCCTACATGATCGAGATCATCTTTATGTAATGCTACATGTTGTGTTTGCTGGGATCTGATGAATGTTGAATGCTATGTCTTCTGATTATCAATCTATCATGTTATCTCCATGCATATGTTATGTATGATCTTGCATGCTTCGTTATTAGTAGATGCTCTGGCCAATTAGATGCTAGTAGCTCCAAGAGGGAGTATTTATGCTCGATAGTGGGTTCATGCCTCCTTTGCATCTGTGCTCGAGTGACTGAAACGTTACGGATGGAGGATGTGTTGTTGCCGTTAGGGAGAAAACAACGGTGTTTACTTAGTTTATATTGTTCACATTACATACTTTGCCTACTGCGATTATCTGTTGCTTGCAACTTAATACCCAACGTTTGTTCAGATGATATTCGGAGGGTGGATTATTAGTCATAGATGCAGTTGGATGACGGTCTATGTTTCTTGTTGTAATGCCCGCATGAATCACATAGTAATTTTTATGTCTTGCATATGCACTACGGTGCAACCTTCATTTCTGTCAATTGCCTAGCTGTAATTTGTTCACCACACATGTTATTTATCTTTTATGGAGAGACACCTCTAGTGAACTGTGGACCCCGGTCCATTTTCTCATTCTGATAATACACACACTGCTTCCACTGCTTTCACACTGCTTCCACTGTTTTCACACTGCTTCTAATGTTTTCATACTGTTCTCATACTATTTTCCACAACATACATTTAACCTCTTTGTTATCAGAAAAACCGGTGAGATTGACAACCTCACTGCTTCGTTGGGGCAAAGTGAATTGTTTGTGTTGTGTAGGTTCCACGTTGCTGTTGAACCGGTAGTGCGCCCTGCCATCTCAGCTGCATCAACCTTCTGAAGTTACTGCTTCCTCCTACTGGTTGATTCAACCTTGGTTTCTTTCTGAGGAAAAAACTGCTGTTTTGCTCATCATACCTTCCTCTTGGGGTTTCCCAACAAGTGCAAGACCTGCACCATCAACTAGCTACGCATGGCCGAGTCTACATGCATCAAGACCATATACCAGTTTTACAGGATGGTGGTGACAGTGTTTAGATCAAACTATATGAGATAACCAAATGAAGTTGACAAGAGTGGAATTCTTGCAGAAAATGCAACTAAAGGATGTCCTGGATGCTAGGAAACATCGATTGCATGCATTGGCGATGGAAGAACCGTCATTTTGCTTAGCGAGGGATTTACAAAGGTCATGCTAGAGCTTGCAATATCGTATTAGAAGCTGTCACAAATAAGAATTTGTGGATCTGACACGATTTCTATGGTATGGCGGGATCTCAGTGTCGGACTCTTGTGTCCGAGCGAACAAATTTCCCATGTACCAAGTTTGAACACAGAGGGCTGAACACACACTCACTCAAGAAACCTCTAGATCCTTTGGCGATGAGACAAACAACAAACACGAGAGAGAGAGAGAGAGAGAGAGAGAGAGAGAGAGATAGAGAGATAGAGAGAGAGAGAGAGGGAAAGAGGGAGGGAGAGAGAGAGAGAGAGAGAGAGAGAGAGAGAGAGAGATGGGCAATTTACCTAGGTTCAGGCCACCGTGCGGTGTATAACCCTACTCCTACTTGTCTGGATTGCACTGCTTCAAGAATTTACAGTAGAGGTGCACGCTCGTGCTCGAGGTGGAAGAACTAGCGTTCTAGGGTTTGTGGCTGATCAAGAACCGAATTGTTGGTACAGCCGAGGCCTCCCTCCTTTTATAGTGGACTCTTGTCCTCTTCCCCTCTTGGCGGGAAAGGGATACCACGGGGTGCCAAAGGAGGGGACATGTGCACGGCCCTATGCTACTTGTCGACTCGGTCCACGATCGATTAAATCCACCGTCCATGGAAGGACGTGGGGCTGGCATATGATGTCCTCGGCGACGCCATTCGTGGCGCGTAGCAGCGGCTCGGTCTTTATACACGAGAATATCAAGTCTCGAGGCTTCCTTTACTTGCTTCAGTTGGTCGGCAATCTTTAATCACCAAAGAGGAAAGATTATCTTATGCGCCTCTGCTGGCGTGCAATCATCATTGTGTGCAGGCACGCACGTCACCTCTGTGGCGGAGGCAGAGGCATGTGAGGCCCTGACACGGAGGAGGGGGGGTCACGGGCGCAATAGTATGCAGTTCCCCGCCGGGAGAGGCCTCGAGAGGCTATGTAACCCTCTAGAGGGTCTTGCCTGATTTCAAATGGTCTTCAGCTGATGTCCCTCCTCCGGAGGAGGAAAGCTTGTGGTGACAATTCCTTCGCAAGGCGTTGGTCCTTGCGAGGCCTTGAAGCTGGTTTACACTTTGACTGAGACGCCAAGTGTTGACATCTGGGCCCATGGCAGACGGTCCATGGTACCCTAATTTTCAGTTGGTCGACACTCACAATGACGTCAACATGCTGCAGTGCTCTCCCATGTTTGAGGTCAATGGCGACCAGTACAATAAGGGGTATTACCTAAAAGATGGTCCACATTTGTGAAGTTAAACTTGGAACATCAAGGTCAGTGTGCTTCAGGTTCGCTATCGTCAGATACCCTCTCCAATCTTGTCCAAAGGGCAGAGTGGGATATACCACTGCTTTCAAGAGCTCTGGATGGTACCACACTACCACTACTCCGCCCGTCACGCCACCAAACCCGACCCAAGTACTGACATGTCCAACCCCCGTCGGCCTGCCAACCAAAGAAACCTCGCCTGCGTGCGGAGCATGACCTATTGACCTGCGCTCCTAGAGTAGAAGCAGAACTGGTCCCACCCAGCTCCCAGACCTCCACCGTTTCGACCTCCCCCGCTTGGCTCTATATAACGCCCGGCCGTGCGCTTGACCCCTTCCTCGAGCGTTCCATTCCATTCCCCGAATCTCACTTCGCAGTTTAAAATCCTCCGATCCTCTCCTTCGCCTCACCGCTCGATCCCATTGATTCGATCACAGTAACGGCGCTGCTGCAAGGTCCGAGCAGTGCTGGTACGATGGTGGTCGGGTTCCGCCGCACAATCTCGTTCCCCGCGCCCAGGTCCGCCTCGGCGTCGGCGGCGGCGGGGTCGAATGGGAAGTCCGCGGAGGGCTACCGCGTCCGCTCGGCGAGCCTGCCCTGCCGGTTCCACCCTCTCGTGCTCCAGCTCGACGAAGACGTCGCGACGCTGCGCGATCTGGCGGGGGGACTGGCGTCGGCCCCGTCGGCGCGATCCATCGGGGAGGGCGCCGAGCAGCTGGGGCGGGTCCTGGTGTCCCTCTCCGAGCTGCTCCACCACCCGCAGGCGCAGGAGCCGCTGCAGCGGCTCGGCCGCTCGCCGTTCGCGGAGCGGCTGCTCGACGACTTCCTCCGCCTGGCCGACGCGCACGGCAGCTTCCGCGCGGTGCTGGTCGCGCTCGGCGCGCTCCAGGCCGAGGCGCGCGCGGCGCTGCGCCGCGAGGACCCGGCGCGCCTGGCGTCCGCCGCGCGCGGGCTCCGCCGATCCGGCCGCGACCTCCCGCGGATCGCCTCCTCCGCGCGCGCCGTGGCCGGCAAGGCGCCGCCCCCCGCGCCCGCCGGCCTCCCGTCGGACGCGGCCGCGCTCGCCGCCGCCATCGTCGACGCGGCCGCCGCCGTCGCGTCCGCCTCGGCCGCGGTCTTCACCGGCGTGTCCTCCCTCTCCATCGCCGCCGCCACGGCGCGTGTCGACGTCGTCACCACGCCGTGCTGGATGCCTTCCCCCGCAAGGTTCGCCTCCTCGTCGGCCACGCCGAGGACACCCCACCACGTCATCGTCACCACCAAGCCCTCGTCCATGCGCATATGGTGGGTGGCCGACCTGATGCGCTGGATGTCGCGCGCGAAGCGCCGGTCAGCCAACAAGCAGCACGCCGACGCCGCCGGCTCTTCCAGCCAGCAGCCGCAGCCCGGCGCGGCCGTGGTCGACGACCCGGAGGAGGAAGACCGGAAGGCGGCATTTGAGCGCATGGACAACCTGGGACAGTGCATCGCGGACGTGGAGAACAGCGGCGAGAACGTCTTCCGGGCTCTCATCAACACCAGAGTCTCCTTGCTCAACATCCTCAGTCCAAGCTTCTGAAGAAGAATAATCCCCGAATACTGAAGCCGGCAAAATTTCGACCGATGTGAAAATTTGTATATACTCCTATACGTACTCCAGTAGTAGAAGAGTAATGGAAGCAGAAGTAAAGAGATTTCCGTTTTGCTTTTGAGAATTAGAGATTTCCGTTTTGTTTCGCCAAGCCGCGATCGCGCAGTGGAGTCGTGGCGATCGATCGTTGGTTATGATGGGTGGGGTCACATGGGTGTAATCATGTGAGATCGGCATGGCGATCTTCGACGTGCTTTCTCCAACACGATTCGATCTTGTTTTGGGAAGTGGAGGGCGCTCGACGCTGGCGCCAATCACGCCCGATTGAACGGTGCCGTCGTGGCGATGGCAGCGCCAGTGGATCTCCTCCGGTTCTGACCGTTTTCCTTTCCTCTTTTCTCTGTGCGATGGCATGCTGCCAGGTTTCAGCTTTCAGTCCAATGCTGTCCCCGGCAAGCGAGGTAGATTCATGCCGTTTTGACCTCAGGAGCTGGCAACAGATCGCAGGAGATCAAGAACACGTGCAAATGCACTGCGGGAGTTGAGATTTCTCATTACTAGGTATGGCCAAGCAGATTTGAGCGTTTGAGGAATCTGTTGACTCACAATAAGTGCATCTTTCTCATTACATCAAATCAATCACCCAACCCACCTATGACGCAGCCCAAAAATCAGATATTGCCTCCATGCAAAAAAATAAAAAAAAATCAATATAGCCAAATGACCAGGTAAAATATATTACCAAATGATCAAGCTCCCTTGTTTCATTTGCTCTGCTTTCTGGAGGCTACTAACCGAAGAAAGTTCTAGCTACATTTTTTTTTGCGTTCTGCTTTTGCATTAAAGTAGGGAGAAAACAGGAGTTACAAACAAGATGAAAAACACTTAAACATGGTTTAAAGCTAAACCAGGTGACCTCAACTAGCTAATCATTGTTCAAAAAAAAACTAGCTAATCAAACTCTAGAAGCTAGTAAAACCAACTCGACATCGTTTCTCACAATCCCCGCCGCTGAGGCCACCGGAAGGGTCTCACTCTGAAACACTCGTCTACAACGCTCCTTCCAAACATGCCAGACGAGGTACAGGGCGCAAGAGAAATCGTCCGAGAGATGCGCCGATCTGCTCTCACGAAGGATGGACGCCCACCAATCAGCAATAGTAGCCACATGATCCAACAGGAGAGCCATTCGTGGACGCAAAGGCTTAAAAAGGTTCCTGACCTCCCGAGCAAAACCACACCCCAAAACCAGATAACTGTCATCTTAATTGTGCATAGTATATTGAAATACAGGGTGGAGCGATGAATTGGACATGAGCAGCGAGCAAACTAAATCTGACATGAGATGACACTTCTTAATATATCAAGTCTCATTGTGCTATTAGTTAAAGAAAAAGGTCCCACTGTGCTATCCATATCGCATATGTTTGGTAATATTACAAAAAAATGTTACCGATTCTATAAGCCGGTCTTCCAAATACCACCTTAAATCCTATCGAGGTAGGTTATATTTTTGCCTTGTGCATATTTCACTAGTGCTAGATGATGGTGATCATGTCTGCCTTAAATTGAAACATCTTTCTTGATTGCGCTCATTGGGTGAAGACTCGCAAATTGACCCCATTCTTCACATGAGAGAATATCGATGTCGTCCTTCATGGGACATATGAAATCGAAGTGCAAGGTACCTAATCCCACATAGAAACATAAAACACATATATTGCTGGTTAGTTCACAAAGCATAATAGACAGTTGCTTATCATACCATGAGACTCGACACATCATCGACGTTTTATGTGTTGATCAATTTGACTCATAATTTTTGTACGTTGTATTCATTAATTGTGTATCTAATTCTCTCTTTTTATTTGATGATATCTTGAAGATAAACATGAATATTCACACAATTGTTTTTTAAGACATACTCGCTATAGGCTCAACAATCTCATGACAATCCTTCGGGTCGCACCTTGAATATCACATTTGTCAACATTTGATCTTTTTTCTTGCTATATCACAATCTTTGAGATATATAATGAGTTCCTAACTTGATAGTATGCCCCAGCGGTCAACCATGGATCACGCATGAGTCCATCATGACCTCGACATAGCATCATATTGTGAACTCGATCTTCTCTTCTAGCCATCATCTCAGGAACTTGATCATCTATGGTTTAACTCGTAAGTTAGAGCAAGACAATATGTGAGTTACACACAGCAACTCCATCCTCTTTAACCTTTTCTTTTTCTTCTTTCAACCTTGCATCCAACGGATGGGTTTCAAGCATTTATCTATGGACAAATTAACCGTACCATTTTTTTTTTTTGCGTGGGAATTCTGGGGAGTTTTATTCAACACTAGCAGCCCCAGCAGAATCTGCTAAAAGGCTGGTTACAATCAGACCCGGAGGAGAGTCTAGCCAACAATCCGTTGCTTCCAAAGTGCTTGCTTGCTTTGCACAGAGGTGAGCAGACGTATTTGCTGATCTGGGTACATGCTGAATACAAAACGAATGAAAAGAAGGAACAAGCTCCCCAATCTCTAAAATGATAGGCGTCACCACCGAACGAGAAGTGTGACGCGAAGTCCAGAGATTAACCATCTCTAAGCAGTCCGTCTCAATAACGAACTTATCATAGCCACGAAGCTTTGCGAAAATCACCCCGTCTCGAATCGCCAGCGCTTCTGCAACCAACGGATCAGTAATACCTTGATAAGGTTTGCACCAAGCAGCCAGGAAGGAGGAGCAGGATCTGGCAACACCCCCTACTCCTCCACGCCTTGCCTCCATCGAGATACTACCATCAGTATTAATTTTGACCCAACCTTCATCAGGTGGCCTCCACCCATGACCCGGCAAAACTCTAGTCTGACTGCGTGGAAGATCCAGTAGAGCTAGAGATTCTTTGGTCATCTTCATGGACTGTCGAGGGCCAAGACCCTCCTTATCATGAGTTAAGTTATTGTGTGATGTCCATATCACCCACATGATCGAAACCAGCTTCTCACGGTCCTTTTCCCGTATCACTGGATCACATAAAATGTCCCTCGTCCATGTGAGAGGATGCAGGTTTGGTTTTTTAACCTCCAGCCATACCGGAGCCTCTTCCCAGAACCTCATCGCATGGGGACAATCAAGCAAAGCATGCTTCAAATCTTCCTCTGTATCCAGGCAAAGTTTGCAAGTGCTTACTTGAGCAATGTGCCTCTTCTTCAGCAAGCTTTCAACAGGCAGTATGCCACGCATGACACACCACCAGAATACACGGACTTTAGGCACAACTTTGAGCTTCCAAAGTCTTGACCACAACTGTGTATTTGTCATTGAGGTTTCGGTCACCGTCCCTTCCTCTAGAGCGACATGCTCGTTTCGAGTCATCAGAGATCGATACGCTGATTTCACAGTGTATATGCCAGTCCGTTCTCGAGCCCAGGCCCAGATATCCTCACCACCTCCTCGTCGAATGGGAATGTTAAGGATCGCATCCGCATCAGGGGCGATGAAGTTGTCTCTGACCAAATCTCTTTTCCACATCCAATTTTGAGTATCAATAAGGTCTGAAACCTTAACAAGTACATCTCGACCAATCTGACAAGCTGGAGTCATAGTAAGCGTATCAGGGATCCACCTGTCTGTCCAAATCGACACAGACGAGCCATCTCCAATGCGTTTAATAAGCCCAGTTTGCGGCGCTTCTCTTCCAGCAATGATTGCACGCCAAGTTGCCGAAGCATAATTAGGACATGTGGCTTGCATGAAATCACAGTGTGGAAAGTATTTTCCCTTCAGGACACGAGCACACAGCGATTGGGGATTAGTGATCAGCCTCCAGCCATGTTTGCCAAGCAACGCAATATTGAAGGTTTCCAAATCCCTAAAACCCATTCCGCCAGCCAATTTTGTTTTTGTAAGAGCCTCCCATGAGATCCAGTGCATTGATCGCCGATCCACGGAGCTACTCCACCAATATTTGGCCATATAGGAGGCCAAAGTCTTGCACACCTTCTTTGTCAGTTTAAAACAGCTCATGCTGTAGGTTGGGATTGCCTGGATTACTGACTTGAGAAGCACATCCCGCCCTGCACATGACACCAATCTCTCTGAACCACCATGCATCTTACTACGGATCCGTTCGCCAATGTGATCAAACGTCCCGCTAGTGATGCGCCCAACTGCCGTAGGCAAGCCGAGGTAGCGTTCACTGAAAGCCTCAACAGAAATTCCCAAAACCTGCTTCAATTCTAGGCGTACAGAATCCTGAGTGTTCGGACTGAAAAATATAGAGCTCTTTTCTTTATTCACTGCTTGTCCCGAGCACTCTTCATAGATTCGTAAAATCTCGTTTAACCTGTTTGCACTTTGTCTCTTGGAGCTCATAAAAATTAAGCTGTCATCAGCAAAAAGCAAATGGTTAATCCATGGGGAGCGAAAACTTACTCGGATCCCTCTATCAATGTGTGCACCTCCGAAAAAATTTAACAATGATGTAAGACCTTGTGCACATAAGAGAAACAAATATGGTGAAATTGGGTCACCCTGCCGTAGCCCTCTCGATGGTGTGAAGTAAGGCCGCGACCTCCCGCGGATCGCCTCCTCCGCGCGCGCCGTGGCCGGCAAGGCGCCGCCCCCCGCGCCCGCCGGCCTCCCGTCGGACGCGGCCGCGCTCGCCGCCGCCATCGTCGACGCGGCCGCCGCCGTCGCGTCCGCCTCGGCCGCGGTCTTCACCGGCGTGTCCTCCCTCTCCATCGCCGCCGCCACGGCGCGTGTCGACGTCGTCACCACGCCGTGCTGGATGCCTTCCCCCGCGAGGTTCGCCTCCTCGTCCGCCACGCCGAGGACACCCCACCACGTCATCGTCACCACCAAGCCCTCGTCGATGCGCATATGGTGGGTGGCCGACCTGATGCGTTGGATGTCGCGCGCGAAGCGCCGGTCCGCCAACAAGCAGCACGCGGACGCCGCCGGCTCTTCCAGCCAGCAGCCGCAGCCCGACGCGGCCGTGGTCGACGACCCGGAGGAGGAAGACCGGAAGGCGGCGTTTGAGCGCATGGACAACCTCGGATGGTGCATCGCGGACGTGGAGAACAGCGGCGAGAACGTCTTCCGGGCTCTCATCAACACCAGAGTCTCACTGCTCAACATCCTCAGTCCAAGCTTCTGATTGAAGAATAATCCCCGAATGCTGCAGCCGGCAAAATTTCGACCGATGTGAAAATTTGTATATACTCCTATACGTACTCCAGTAGTAGAAGAGTAATGGAAGCAGAAGTAAAGAGATTTCCGTTTTGCTTTTGAGAATTAGAGATTTCCGTTTTGTTTCGCCAAGCCGCGATCGCGCAGTGGAGTTGCCGAGACGAGTGGCGATCGATCGTTGGCTATGATGGGTGGGGTCACATGGGTGGAATTATGTGAGATCGGCATGGCGATCTTCTACGTGCTTTTCTCCAACACGATTCGATCTTGTTTAGGGAAGTGGAGGGCGCCAATCACGCCCGATGGAACGGTGCCGTCGTGGCGATGGCAGCGCCAGTGGATCTCCTCCGGTTCTGACCGTTTTCCTTTCCTCTTTTCTCTGTGCGATGGCATGCTGCCAAGTTTCAGCTTTCAAGTCCAATGCTGTCCCCGGCAAGCGAGGTAGATTCATGCCGTTTCGACCTCAGGAGCCAGCTACGAGCTGGCAACAGATCGCAGGAGATCAAGAACACGTGCGATTGCACCGCGAGAGTTGAGATTTCTCATTACTAGGTATGGCTAAGCAGATTTGAGCGTTTGAGGAATCTGTTGACTCACAATAAGTGCATCTTCGTGCAGATGCCAAGGCTGTCAACTTACATCAAATCAATCACCCAACCCACCTATGACGCAGCCCAAAAATCAGATATTGCCT
The DNA here is from genome assembly GCA_028641055.1 of Alopecurus myosuroides. Taxonomy (NCBI): domain Eukaryota; kingdom Viridiplantae; phylum Streptophyta; class Magnoliopsida; order Poales; family Poaceae; genus Alopecurus; species Alopecurus myosuroides. Next base: position 109,049,623 of record CM054060.1, read on the forward strand.
CCATGCGAAAAAATAAAAAAACCAATATAGCCAAATGATCAGCTAAAATATATTACCAAATGATCAAGCTCCCTTGTTTCATTTGCTCTGTTTTCTCCAGGCTACTAACCGAAGAAGTTCTAGCTACGTCTTAAACTGATAAATTGTCATTGTAATTGTGCATAGTATATTGGAATACAGGGTGGAGCGATGAATTGGACATGGGGGGTGAGCAAAATAAATCAGACATGAAATGAAACTTCTTAATATATCAAGTCTCACTGTGCTATTACTTAAAGAAAAAAGTCCAGCTGTGCTATTCGTATCGCATCATGGCGGCATATGTTTGGCAATACTACAAAATAAAAATATGTTATCGATTCTATAAGCCGGTCTTCCAAATACCACCTTAAAAACCTATCGAGGTTATATCTTTGCCTTGTGCATATTTCACTAGTGCTATGTAACGCCCGGGGATTTTCCCCAATTAGTTTTGTTTGTTATTTTTTCTTTTTGGGCATCATGGCATCATGCATTTCATCACATTGCATATTCTTTTTTCTAAGAATTAAAATGTGTTGTTTCGCAAATAATGAATCCACCTCCCTCACTTTTCTATTTCGAAATTAATACCTCAAACTAATATTGGAAAATATTTGCAAGAGTATTCCTAATAATAATAATAATAATAATAATAATAAACTATAAGTTTGGAAATGTATTTGCCAAACCTTGTTTTCTGAAAATAATAAAACAAAAGAGAAAAAAAAAACGTTTGGGCTGGCCAAGCCAAACCGGCCCAGCTTATAGCCACACCTAACCCTAACCCACACAGAACTCACGCCACACACGCACGCACACGACACAGAACCACGCATGCACGCACACCGCACGGAAGGGGATCGAGCGATCCCCTTCCTCCAGCGCCGCCGTCTCCTCTCGCTCGACCCCTCCCTCTCTGTCCCGTGTGCCTCCTCCCATCGCTACCTCCTGCCTCCTCCCGTCGCCCCAAGCCCGGTACTCGATCCCTTCCTCAATCTCTCTCTGTCTCGACCACTCTCTATGCTCCCATTCCCCTCCGGCTGCTGTGATGCCATGGCCACTCCTCTGGCCGCTGCACGCCGACTTTGGCGCCTCTGATCGCCGGCGCCTCTCCGCCTCGACCTCCTATGCAAACTCCAACCACCGATTTGATTTTCATCGCCTCTACCTCGCCTCCCAAGGATCCGTAGCCTCAGTCGATTTGGTCGCCGGCGCAACTCCGGCCGCCGCCGGCCAGCTCTGGCGCTGCCGCGCCATGGAGTTGCTCTGCCCTTCTCTCCTCTCCCACAACCGTGGCTCTCCAACCTCTCCAATCAAGCTCGCCAGGGAACCCTAACCCTAGCCATGGCTAGCTCGGTCGCCGGCCCTGTTGCTCCCCGCCGCTGTGACGCCCTCCACGGTGACCAGTGCCGTTACCCAGCCTGACGCTCTTCTGCGTCCGCTGCTTCATCTCGATCCCCTGCTCGAACAGAACACCCTCGTGTGGTTGTGAAGATAGTGGTCTGGTGCTGCGGTGTGGCTCGGCGCAGGTCGATGTGCCGTTGCTGTGGTGCTCCTTGTGTCGCCGTCGCTGCGGTGCCCACTGCGACCCAACGCCGGCGGAAAGGTGTTGTGGCTGCACTGCTGTTGTGCCGTCTCAGGCGCCGTCGGGGCGGCTTCCCCGACGCAACCACGGCGTCACGACCTCGCCACCGCCGCTGCTTCGACGCCAGGCTGTGACCTCCATGATGCTGGTCACCTGCACTTGTTCATGCACATGCTCTGTTTGATGTGGCCGAGGCCTTAGTGCCCGTGTCTTCGAGACCGAGATGCACACCGAACCGTACCGCGTCGACAAGATCTCCAACGACCCAACAGAAACGGCGCCCGAACGACTACGATGACACAGACGGCTACCGACGCGCCAAGATCTTCGGCCCGTGAACCCCTACAAATTTTGTGTGACGGCCGCCTTCGTGCGCGCCATGAAGACAGGAACCGCCATGATCTCCCACATGGATGCGACGAGTACCTCGACCACGTCTACTTCCTCTTCGGACCTCGATGAAAATATCGACAACGACCACCGATGACGTGAACGACTACCTCGACTAGGGAACGAGAACGACTACTTCCACTACTTCCTCGACGTCGTCTACTTCCTCCACGTTCCGAAGTTTCCGGCGTTGACCCCGGCGATCCTCTTTCCAACGTGCGAACCCAAAACCCCAACCCTATACCTATATGCCTATTTTCTAAATGTCATCTATATCGCGCATATTAAATCATTCATCTTGTTGCATTGCATATTGTGGGTGCGGGTAATAGTACTATCATCTAATAATTAAATATGGAATGAGTTGGGATAATTAAATATTGTTCCGGTTCCATTTAAAATTTGCATAAGTCATCTTTATATTATCTCGCCATGTTAAACAACATTTAATCTTGATGGGTAGATAAATAACGTGAACCCCCTAAATTAAATGTTGGGCTTCCGGCTCAATTTAAATTGACTTAATGGCATAAATCATAACTAATTCATTTTAACTCCAAATTTGAAAAGTAAAATATGTTTCCCAATCAAAATTCTCTAAACTTTGCAAATATCAACTTTGTTTACTGTTTTTCCTAATTAAAATTGGAGTAATAATTCAATACTTTAATTACACCTTTTAAATTGCAAAATTCATAACTTGGGCAATTCAAATCCAACTCCAACATGTAAAATATGTTTTCCATGCAAAATTGAATAAGCTTTCCAAATATGAACTTTGTTTTCTGTTTTGAATAATTTAAATTGCTGAAAACAACTGTTTCTTAATTAATGCATTTAAAATTGTCAATTTAATAACTTGCTCATCTAAAATCCAAATTCAACAAATGAAATATGTTTTCCATCTAAAATTTTGTGTTCTTTCCAAATATAAATTTTGTTATCTGTTTTGAACATTTAAAATGGGTGAAAACAACAAATGCTTGTGTAACTCCTTTAAGAAGCAAATTTTCATAACTTAATAAATAAATTTCCAAACTTGGTAAACTTCATTTCAAATTGATTCTATTGTTGTTTTCTTATTGTTTTCCTCATCCATGCATCATTCTAATCAACTTTCACATGATGGTTATTTGTAGATCATTTAATTCAACATTAATTCAGGGGCTTTTCCATATGCAATCCAAATTGCATATGGGCCCATTTAAATATGTTTACCATGTCAACTAGTTTACCTTTGATGCATCCTTAAACTTGTCATGCATCCATATCTTGATCATGCTGGATCTTTTGCCGTAGTAGTAATTGTTGCATCCGGTGTTTGTTCGAGGTTCGTTGCTCCTTCGCGGATAGGACGTTGAGATGATGTGAGCAACGACAAGTTCTTCGGATGTACCTCTACTTGCTGGATTCCAGGCAAGTATACTCACTTGCTGCCAAATGGCTGCCTTTCATCACTTGTTACCGATTCTTTCCGTTGTTCCTATTCTAGCCTTTTGATTCGATGCTTGAGTCTCGATCCTATCGTATGTTTACCTTGCAGCCATGATATAGCCTTCCTTCCACTTCCTATCAACTGTTGTTTGTTTACCCTGTTGGCCCTTGTGTCGTAGTTGCATGCTTAGTGTTGTTTGCGCTCAAGTCTTGTTGTCCGTCTTATCACCTGTTTAGTTTGATAGTTGGGTTTCAATTCAATCAATAACATGTTAATGTTTTGGGTAATAATAATTTGATGATAAGGCACCGGCAGGAGGCCCGGCGTGGTTTTGAGGCCTGCTAGTGTCGACCCTAATTAGGAAAAGGGTCTTGTCTACTGATCCATGATGAGCGCACTAACCGCATGTGGGAAGCGAGTATGGGCGCCCCCCTCAACTTTGATTCGATTCGCATCTCGTCCAAATCGCCTCATTTAGTTCGGGTTTTCCATTTGATGCATGCATGTGCAGGTGCGAACCCTTGGCGCCAGGGTGGAACTTTTGTAGTCGGCATTTAGGGCGGCGTGGTCTTAGAGTGCTATGAGGGTCCCCCTTTTCTTCGTGGGGGATCGATTAGCCGCGCACGCACAGCATGTGGTTCTTTGGGCTTGATGCGAAGAAGAGTTGGGTTGTGTTGAGTGCCTCGCTTGGTGGAAGTGCATTTCCTATCTGGCGGGGTATTCTTACGTGTACGGCCAAATTGGTGCATCCCTGCAGGGTTAAATCTTCTCGAGAAGCCGTGTTTTCCGCGGTTATGGATGACTTGGTGAAAGTACTGGCTAACAAGTACTCAGAACAATTTACACCTAACTAATGATAACTTGACTAGTAATAGTCTTATTGACACAATAACTTGAACCATCATTTATCCAACTGTGTGAGTTATCCTCGGATTGCTTCTTTGGATAAGGGGCGAGATCCAGGATGGGTTTGTTTGATGTTAGTTGTAGTTGGTTACGATACGCTATCTTATCCCCCTCTTTTAGCCGGATGTTGTATCGAGTCTCTGTAGTTAGTTAGTGCAGCCCGCTGCCGCTTCTTTGCAACAATCCTTTCCTTTCCGTTGAACCCAAAGTATTTGTATCTTGTGATAACTGGTTACGCCGGTATCTTGTGAGTATGGTTTATCCACTTGCCAGTACTTAACCGTACAGACCCACGAATCCTTTTTCGTGGCTGCATATTCAACATTGCAGTCAACAGGTCTGAAGTCTGACGACGTTAGCTTGGGAATCCCCCCGGCTTGGCCTGGGCAGGGATTGGACGCCATCGGTTATCTTCAGGACTCTTAGTCCAATTTGTATCTTGTCCGTAGTCGGACGCTATGTTGTTTCTTCCGCTGTTATTTGGATCTTTGTATTGTATCAGTTGTATCCCGGACTCGTTTGAGTCTTCTTGTATATATCCTTTTCTGTTGTTGTTGTGGATTATTCGTGAACTGTTGTAATGTTATCACAAGTGGCAACCTGGAATCGGTTATTATGTGGATTTTAGCGGAAATGCTGAAATCTGCATAGTGCCCGATCTCGGGGCGTCACATGCTAGATGATGGTGATCATGTCTGCCTTAAGTTGAAACAACTTTCTTGACTGCGCTCGTTGGGTGAAGACTCATGAAGACTCGCAAATTGACCCCATTCTTCACATGAGAGAATATCGATGTCGTCCTTCATGCGACATATGAAATGGAAGTGCAAGATACCCAATCCCACGTAGAAACATAAAACACATACTCTCTCTGCCCGCAAAAGGCCGTACTTCTGGGATATCTAAGACAACTTAAGCATTTTGCAAAGAAATCCTCCTTCCCTAAGTTACGCTACGCTTTGATTCCCGGCATAGCATTTATTGTGCATGCACAACAGGTACTCCCTCCGTTCTGGTGTATAGTGCACATATAGCAATTCTCTACACCCTACGTATTCATTCATTGGGTTTAAACATTACATGCATTGGTGGAGAGAGGTGGAGAGAGACAATCACCCACTAATTAGAAGATAATTAATGCAAAATGTGCCTAATAGATGGGACTGCATATTTTTTATACTATGCTCTATACACCAGGACGGAGGGAGTACTAAAGCATAAGAAAATAGGAAGAGGATTGGGTGTTCGCTTGTGGGGTGAAGAGAACGAGTGGATTTGGTTGTTTCCAAGGCGTTGCCTCGAGGTGTAGACCAGGGATGCAAATGCAAAACTACCCCTTAAGCCACATACGTACATTCTTTTTGAGAGAAAAATGAAGCCTAAACGTCCACTCTTTGGCGGACGGAGGGATTATATTGCTGGTTAGTTCACAAAGCATTATAGACAATTGCTTATCATACCATGAGATCAGTTTATCCCACTCGACACATCATCAACGTTTTATGTGTTGATCAATTTGACTCATAATTTTTGTACATTGTATTTATCAATTGTGTTTTTTTTTTTGATGATATCTTGAAGGTAAACATAGATATTCACGGAATTTTTTTAAGACATACTCGCTATAGGCTCAACAATCTCATGACAATCCTTCGGGTCGCACCTTGAATATCATATTGGTCAACATTTGATATTTTTCTTGCTGTACCACAATCTTCGAGACATACCACGATCTTGATCATCTATGGTTTAAGTCGTACGTTAGAGCAAGACAATATTTGAGTCACACACAGCAACTCCATCCTCTTTAACTCGTATGGTTTTCAAGTATTATGTATGGACAAATTCTTCAATGTAAATCGTACCATTTTACTGGATAAATTTTTGTTGCCTAACCGTAAGACTACAATTTTTATATGCTTCAGACAGTTTTGCAGGATCTCTTAGATATTCTCTCTGACGAGTACAATAGTACACACGAGTTTTTTTTTGTTAACTCTACCGTTCCATCATATGATATGCACGGGTCATTGTCGCATGGACGGCAAACCTCCCTGGTCGTTATTCTAATCAGCATGTGATGCTTAAGTTATGTAAGAGATCACATATCCTATGTAGGAGTACATAATGTTCAGCTGAAAGCTCAGATCTACTTTACGTCAGTACATGCGTGCGTCTCCGCAACACATTCCTACCTCATACGATACCTCGCCTCGTGACAACTTTTGTCCATTAATTCCGTGAAGCAAACTGAAACTCCGTTGTAAGCTCGAAGTGGCGCCGATCCCGCTACTAAATGGACGGTGCAGGTCGGCGGTGACGCTCCGTTATTTCTGTCTCTCCGTGACCAAAGGCGTAAAGCCGTCAGCGCGTAACCAAACCACGATCTAAAGGGGTTGCATCGTTGCGATGTGAAGTGTGTATTTAACAAAACTTGCGTGGTCTCATTGAAATTTTGGTGCGGCCTTTACCCATCGCTGTACCAGTGCAACTTCAGACTAGCTAAACATTTGAGGAGGGAGCTGGCCTCGGGCCTCAACGATGTTTGACGGTCGGGTGGAGCAGGTGCGATTTCCACTGTTATTCATCGGGTATCTGGGTCAATCCTCGGATATTTTTTAAACAAACGGCAGGAACGCACGTACTGTAACACATTGCACGTCTTGACAGCTGCAAATTCCGGTGCTGTATGAAAGAAAGACTTACTCCCTCCGATCCATATTAATAAGTGCCGAGGTGGATGTATCTAGCAATAAAACATGTCTAAATACATCCACTTCACCACCTATTAATATGAATCGGAGGGAGTAATAAAAAGGTACACGTGGCCGTCAAATTTCAACGGGCCACACGGACACGGGGGATTGGAGCAGAGAGACAGATCCCGTATCGGCGGACAGATGCCATCCCGGATCCCCGGACGTGGCCATCGAGGCGTCCAGTAGCTGGCGCGCTTCGACATGCCTTGCCACGAAGCATCCATCTGTTAATGTTTAGGGTAAACGGTCGTACCCTGTTAATGCCATGCCTTGCGTATTATATGAGACAGGAAAAACCCCTGTCGTGGCAATTACAGAGGGATACGTATTGGGGGTAGGATACTATCCTATACCCAATACGTATAGAATACAATAACTCTAATACCCCCGCTTAATCGAAACCTGGGAGAGGTTTAGATTACGTTTAAACTCATCTAACTTTTTTACACATAAAGTCTTTGTGAACCCATCTGCAATTTGGTCTTTGTTGGATATGAACCGAACGTCAAGTTGCTTGCTAGCAACTCGTTCACGAACAAAACAGAAATCAATCTCAATATGTTTGGTGCGAGCATGAAAAACTGGATTTGCCGAGAGATACGTAGCACCAAGATTATCACACCATAAGCATGGTTTCTCATTGAGAGAAACACCAAGCTCTCGAACTAATGTTTCAATCCAAATCAATTCAGCAGTAGCATTGGCTAGAGACTTGTATTCAGCTTCTGTACTTGACCTTGACACAGTAGGTTGTTTTCTGTCACTCCAAGAAACAAGATTAGGACCAAAAAATATAGCAAATCCACCTGTGGAGCGTCTATCATCCAAATCACCTGCCCAGTCAACATCTGAATAGGCACCGAGAAGAGTAGAGCTAGACTGCTGAAAAGTAAGTCCAATTTTTATTGTACCTTGAATATACCTCAGAATACGTTTGACTGCAGTCCAATGTGCAGTAGTAGGAGCATGAAGATACTGACAGACCTTATTAACTGAGAAAGAAAGATCTGGTCGAGTTAGAGTCAAATACTGTAAACCTCCAACAATGCTCATATAATGTGTGATATCCTCAGATCCAAGAGGAGATCCATCAGTCAACCTGAGTGATTCTGTAGTGGAAAGTGGCGTTGGACATGGTGTACACGAACTCATACCAACACGAGCCAATAAGTCTGTAGCATGTTTTTCTTCCTATACCCAATACGTATAAAATACAATAACTCTAATACCATCCTCGGTTTCCTGCTATCCTTCCTCCGTGTTTTGATCTCACCAAAAGCCTCTGTGATAGTATTAGCCAACTTATATGTAAGTACTGGTGGTCTCAAAATGACAGAGACAGGGCAATGCATTGGGTCTCTTGGGACAAAATGATGAAACACAAAGAGGATGGTGGGCTTGGATTTCGGGATTTGCATGCTTTTAATATTGCTATGTTAGCCAAGCAAGGGTGGCGGATCATCCAAACCCCAGACTCCCTGTGTGCTAGAGTGTTGCGAGCGCTATACTTCCCTGATGGGAATGTGTTACATGCTCAACCTATCAGAGGCATGAGCTATGTTTGGAGGAGTATTCTGCAAGGAATCCAACTTTTGAAAGAGGGTATAATTTGGCGAGTTGGTAATGGAACAAATATACAGGTATGGGATGATCCATGGATACCTAGAGGGGTTACACGTCGACCACAATCTCCTGTTAATGGCCAGAATATTAATACAGTGAGTGATCTCATTGATCCGGGAACGTCGCAATGGAACGCCCCTCTTATACATCAGATCTTTTGGCCTGAGGATGCTACTATTATTCTATCTATTCCCATTTGTCAGGATGCGGAAGATTTTGTAGCTTGGCATTATGATTCGAAGGGCCTGTTCTCTGTCCGGTCTGCATATCGTGTTCGGATGATTACGGATGCGATGAAACTGACAAGAGTAGTGGGCATGGCATCAACTGGCAATAGCTGGGCTAAGGAGACTTGGAAAGAAGTTTGGAGGCTGCACTGTCCAGCGAAAGTCCATCATTTCCTTTGGAGATTTGGTCACAATAGTCACCCTTTGAATATAAATATTCAGAGAAGAGGGGTTGAGTTGGACACTGCCTGTGTGGTTTGCAAACGCCAGTTTGAAGATGGAAGTCATCTCTTTTTCAGATGTAAAGAGGTGAAGAAACTTTGGACAATTCTACAGCTAGAGAATGTCAGAGATGATCTAATGGCCTGCCATGAACCTCTACGTGTACTCCAGCGGATTACACAGTTGCCGTATGAACAAAAGATGAGAACTATAGCACTTTTGTGGTGTTGGTGGTCGGAGAGGAACAAGAAAAATCATAACCAGAAGAGATTGGCTGATGATGAGTTTCAGTTCCTTGTAATCAGACATACAAATGAATGGGTCCAATTCTACAAGCCGAAACCGGCCCAAAAAATGAGCAATGCCAACCGATGGTTACCACCACCAGAAAATTTCGTCAAGCTGAATACAGATGGTGCTTTCTCTGAACAGACTCATAGTGGTGGTTGGGGTGCTATTGCTCGTGATTTCATGGGAGAAGTTGTTTTTGCTGCCGCTGGAAGCGATTCACACTTGTCTGATGCCCTTCATGCAGAAGCCATGGCACTACAAAATGGCTTGCGGATTGCTGACCAATTGGGTATTGGACGGGTAATTCTTTCTACTGACAGCCAAATGCTAAAAAGTGCAATTGAGAGTTCAAGCCTAGACCTCTCTCACCTGGGACAACTTTTCCTGGATATCAAGTATCAACTGGCGATGGAGTTTACTGATTACAAAGTTGAATTTTACCCTAGGCAATGTAACAAACCTGCTCATGCTCTAGCTGCATTGGGTAAAAACATGGACCAGAACAACCATTCTTTGTGGTTGTCAGAGCTCCCAGTTGATGTATCACGTCTTGTGGCCGGCGATCTTGCCGTGTCCTAATGGAATGCATGCGTTTCTTTCAAAAAAAAAAAGCATGACGGCGTCGGAAATATGAAATGCGAGAGCGCAAGGGTTGTTGCTGGTCCGGTGGGTGCCCGACCGGATGACCCCGAGTTTCCCTGCCGTGGACAATCCCGTCTTTCGTGGAGTCGCAGATTTCTCGATCCAGTGAGTCATTTTCTCCGAACCAATGCGATTTAGCGCAGGCCAGGCCGTGAGCACTATAGGCCGCTGTTTTTCTTCCTCTTGGGCCGGCCCAGTAGTTGAAGACAAAATAAGACACAGAGAGAGGAGGGATGGAACCTGGACGTAGTCTTCGTGTTGGTTCGCGTTAACACATCGTTTTTAATATTTTTTATGACATTTTTTTCTGTTTTCTTTTTTTTTCGATTTTCTTTTCTGTTTTTCTTTTACGTTTTATTCTGTCTTTTCTGTTTCTTTTTTCCGTTTAAACTGAAAAATGTTTAAACTTGAAAATATTCAAATATATAAATTGTTCAAATTCGAAAATTGTTCGGATATTTTTTTTTCAAATTTAAAATTGTTCTAATTCGAAAAATATTCAAATTTAAAAAAATTAATTTAAAATGTTCAAATTTAATTTTGGTTTACTATTATTTTTAGTTCACCGTTAGTTTTCGTTCACCGAAACATTTGGTTCACTATTGTTTTAGGTTCACCATTATTTTTGGTGTATCCATATTTTCTATTCACTTTTTTTTGTGGTTCAGCGTTTTTTTCTGAAAATTGTTCAAAACTGAAAAATGTTCAAACTTAAAAATGTTCAAGTTTATAAATTATTCAAATTCGAAATTTGTTCGGATACAAATTGTTCAAATTTAAATATTGTTCGGATACAAATTGTTCAAATGTAAATATTGTTCAAATAAAAAACGTTCAAATTAAAAAAAAATCAGTTTTTGATATGTAAATATTGTTCATGTTTTCAAATGATTTAAGATTCTGTTCATTTTCGAAAATAGTTCACTTTTTCCTTTTTCTTTAGCCTTTCAGCCGTTTGCAAATATTTAGTTTTATTTTCCATTCGCTCTGTAATTGGACCGGCCCAGGTAGCGTGGATGGCGAGCGAGCCGGCTACAAGCGAGGTATAGGGCACCCGGCCGGGCTGCCACTGCATGCTTCCACATTATGTTGCAGGCATGCAGCTGAACGGTGGCCTGTTCCGTTGGAGCTGAAGAAATGGCCAGCCAGCCACATGCTCGTGAGCTCCTACTGTATGCAGGTTAGCGAGCCGACGCCTGCGCGCAAGCACTGCTTGGCCGGCCCAATAAGTCTGTCCATCGTTAGTTTTTTTTTTCTGAATAATTTTTAAATGTAAGCGGTTTTCAAATTTGAACGATTTTCGAATTTGAAATTTTAAAAACTGAACATTTTTTAAAATGTGAAAAATTTCATATTTTTAAAAAACAAAATAGAGAAAAAAATCACATAAACTTAAAAAAAAACCTGGCCAAAAGCTTCTAGAACCTTCCCAAAACCGGAAAAACCAGGAAAGGAACCCACACCTAGGCAGGGCCACGAGCTAGCCAGAGAAAGCGGAGGGGGCACATGTAAAGCAGATAAGGTAGGCCATGCACATAGAATAGGATTTGCCTACTCTCGGTATCCCGAACGACATTATCCCTCGTGAGACATATTAGGGTTTAGAGATAAGGAGACGGATGCGCGCTGGTGATTTCGACGACTAACAAGGAGACACGGTTTATCCAGTTTTGGGGTCCTCGTAGAGGTAAAAACCTTACTCCTGCTCTTCTGAATTATATTATGGGGATTACAACGGGTGCGACAATGGTTGCGACGGAGATTGGATCTCGCCCAAGCTCAAGGTGCTGTGGTGGGCGAATAATCGATGCCCCATCCGATGGTCCTCCCAACCTTATATAGGGGGCTGGGAGCCCGGGTAGGTTACAAGTCGTAGGCTAGGTCGGTTGCTTTTCTAATCTTGTCCTCCACGTTGAACGCCTGGTTGGGGCTTAGCTAGGCCTTCCAGAAGCTGAAAGATAGTAACCTTTGTTGGGCTTTGGCATAGAGATATAGCCGGTAGCCCCATGGAGGGGACTCGGAGAGTATACCTACGTCACCCACATGCGCATGCTCAACAATGGAAACCGGGTTAAGAGCAACGCTAGCAGATCCATGATAACCTCGTCGGACCAGAAAATCCCGGCCGATATGCAGGACATGCCGTTTTCGTGGCCCGAACTGATCCTGCATATCGGGCCGGGCCCCTCACGGATACCCAATTTGTGCCTTCCGAACTATATATGTAGGGGGCGGAGGCGCGGTTAGGGTACGCACCCACCATCTACGCCGTCGTCCTTCACCACTAGTGTCGAGACATCGTAGTAGAGTTCATAGATGGGGGTGCCATGAGTCTACGGGTAGAGACGTGGGGGGGACGTGGTAGTATGACAACCAGGAACACCAATTTACCCAGGTTCGGTACGGCGCAACTAGGCGACGTTCTTACTGCTGTAATCTCACTAAATCAGGGCTGAAGCCTGAAGTATACAAATTACAATGTGAATAGGGTTTCGCTAACTCGGCGAGGATCAACTTCTGGACGAGTTGGCTTCTTGCTAATAATTGTCTGTGTTCTTCTCTCCCGTCCGGCTTTATATAAATAGTCGGATTAGGGCTTACAGAAAGGAAATCTAAAAGACTACGAAAAGTATCTAACTTGGAAAGTAAGAATCCGCCTTCTACTCCAAGCCGCACCACTTTGGGCCGTGGTCCGGGTTCTTCTAGAATCCGGCTTCTGCGCGTGAGCTTACTGGGTCGCCTAATGGACTATGGTCCATTACCAAAAGGCCACCCTGGTAATCCGGCTCTTTAGGACAATGCCAGATATACCCCTAATCGGCATATATCCGACAGTAGCCCCCAAGAAGGATTGAGACTTCATCCTGCCATCTTTCGTCAATTCTCTTTCTGTTCCGATAATTGTTGGCGCTTTGTCTCGATTCTTTTTTTCGTAAAACTTCATAATGCACAACTCGGATTTCATCAAAATCCGGTTGTTCCTTCCACGAGCCTTCGTGGAGAAGGAAAATTCTTGATGTGTAACTCGAAACTCGGATTTACTAGAATCCGACTTTTTCTTCCACGAACCTTCGTGGAGAAGTAACTTCGTGACGTTAGTGATGAAAACGTGCTGACATCACGGACGCTTGGGTTCAGTCAAAATCCCGAAACATATCTGTGATAGATTCTCGCGGGAAACGAGGAGATAACCATTATCGCCCCGTCCTCTCGTTTCCCGGAATAACCGGGCGTGACACGTGTCGAGGATCCAACAGCTAAAATAGCCGTTGTCGCAATCTTGACGCATTTCCGGCTATAAATAGCCGCCTCGTCCCTCCGGATTTCCTTCTACTCCCTCTTCTCCTTCAAGCCACCAGCGCCATTGCCACAGAGCTCAAGTTTGAGAGAGTGAGCAGAGAACCTTGCGACGGCACCTTCCCCGAAAAACGCCATCGGAGGATCCGGATCCTCGTCGCGCCGCTCGAACATGACCACCGGAGAATCACCCCGCGCTACGGAGGAGAGCTTCGTTGCCCACGACATCGACAATATCATCAATGGTATAGACCCGCAGCTGGACTCCCCCGGCCGTGCCACCGCGAGCGCGCCGGAGGGAAACGCCGGCAACTTGGTCCGTAGGGATCTTCCTCCCGTGGCCGAGAACGCGTCGTCGTCATCTGCCGCGCCAACTCCGCCTCTCGCCACCGAGCCAGCGGAAGAAAACCTCGCTCGCTGCCGCGGGCGCCGCCGGAGCCGAAGAAGAAGCGGAGGAAAGTTCCGGGAATTGGTGCCACTGTAACGTGGTCTCCTCCCTCCTTCCGGCAATGGAGAAGGAAGGGTTCATCCTGGCGAAGAAATGGCGGTATGACGCGGATGAATCCAATCCATCACCGAAAGCCGGAGAAAGAGTCCTCCTCGCGTCGCATATCAACCGAGGTATCGGACTTCCACCTTCCTCCTTTTTTCTCCAGGTCTTAGACCATTACCAGATTTAGCCGCATAATCTCCCTCCCAATTCGATTCTATACATTGCCGGCTTTCAGGCTTTGTTCGAAGGTTATTTAGGGTTAGAGCCTAGGCTAGACTTCTGGCAGTATTGTTTTGGAGTCAAGCGAAACCCTTCTGAGGGCGCTCTCCCCACTTGCGGGACCATTTCCTTCACCCTCCGTAGGTTTAGGGAGGACTGGTTCCCCAAGATAAAAACTTCGGAATCCATCAAATTTTGGACGGGTTCCTTCTTTTATCATGAGGATGTACCGTTTCCTGGAAAGGAAACGGAATCCCACCTTTTGTCAATTCCGCGGCCACTCCCCAAGAGAATTGGGAAGTGGACGCGGTCCAGAACCAGCCGCCGGATCTGATGAGAATCAAACGGCACATCGCCAAGCTTGTTTCCTCCTCTCCTCCTCTCACTGGCATGGACACGGTTCTATGCTGGCTTGAAAGGCGGATCCAGCCTCTGGCTCACCGCGGTCCCCGACTAATGTGTGAATACACGGGACCCGAGGATGCGATGAGGGCGACGAACAATTCCTTGTCGAAGAAGGACTTGAAAAAACGCGTCAACCAGTTGGTCGCAACTCGCAAACAATATGAGGAAAGTCGGCCAATGTATGCGGCCGCAAACCCGGCTCCAAAGGTAAATTTATAACACTTTGGGCATTGGTTTTGAGTTTCTTTTTTCTCGGATATTTTTACTAACCCGGACTTTGTCTTTTTTGACAGATTCTGACTCTTCCAGACTCGGATCTTGCTTCTGACGCCGAGTTGGACGCTCTGCGCGCCAACTTTGCCGGCGGGTGGAAGCGAAAGAAACCCTCCACCACTCAGGAGGTGTGTCGCACCCGGACTTCTAAAGGATACTCGCCGTTCCGTTGAACAGTAGTAGATTGGATTACGGGGCTTACCGGCACCCGCGTCCTCTTACGAGTAGGCCAACACACGTATGTGTGACAACCAACCCCTATCTGTTCAGCGTCGACGTAAACCATCCCATAGAAATCAGGACACTACCATTGACGTACTTCATACCATACACACATGTTACGTCAACGGTTTGTAACAGAATGATAGCACAACATATCTCTAAGACACAAAAGATTGAAATAAGTTGCAAATAGCTCTCACTAGAGCAGAGATAGCAAATACAATCATCCAGAGGACACATGTCCCAACATAACATCATTGCATCTCAGCGGAAGCATTCAAAGGGGTCTGAGTACAGACAAATACAAAATAGGCTTAAGAAGCCGGAAACTGAAATAAAGACGGAGCCCATCCACGATGTCTCGGATCCTGCCCGGGTCCGCTAACTACTCGTCAGCAGCCTCGTCAAACTCCACGTAGTAGCCGTCACCTGGATCCTCGTAAGCGTAGTCTGCGGAAACCACGGCCCCAAGGGGGTCAGTACATAGACGTACTGGCAAGCAAGACTCACATTTCACCAAAGTGTAACCCGTCAACACCAAGTACTGATGCCTTGGGTTCAACGGAAGGAAGGGGATATAAAAGATGCTGCAACTGGCTGCGCTAAACAACTACAGAGATTCTACCACTTCCGGCTAACAGAAAGGAGATAAGATCGAGTATCGTAACCAACTGGAAGATAACTTCAAACAAACCCATCCTGGATCTCGCCCCTTATCCAAAGAAGCAATCCGAGGATAACTCACACAGTTGGCTTAAAGATGAATCAAGTTATTGTGACAATAATCCTGTTACTAGTCAAGTTGTTAATCATGGGGTGTGAGATTGTGAATCATTAGGTTTAAGTTGTCCTGAGTACTTGTTAGCCAGTACTTTCACCAAGTTAACCATAACCGCGGATAACACGGCTTCTCGAGAAGATTATCCCTGCAGGGTTGCACCAATTTGGCCGTACACGTATGAATAACCCGCCAGATGGGATGCCTCCCACCAAGCGGGGAACTCAACACAACTCAACTCTTCTTCGCATCAAGCCCAAAGCACCTTGGGCGCACGGCTAATCGAGCCCAGAAGAAAATGGACCCTCATAGCACTCTAAGAACGTGTCCCCCTATATGCCGACTACAAAAGTTCCACCCTGCGCTGGGCTCGCAAAAACATGCATGCGGCAAATGGAAAACACGAACTAAATGAGGCGATTTGGACGAGATGCGAATCGAATCAAATTGAGGGGGGCGCCCATACTCGCTTCCCACATGCGGGTAGTGCGCTCATCATGGATCAGTAGACAAGACCCTTTTCCTATTAGGGTCGACACTAGCAGGCCTCAAAACCACACAGGGCCTCCTGCCGGTGCCTTATCATCAAATTATTATTTAACAATAACATTAGCATGATTGATTGATTAAACATCGAGCCCCCCCAGAACATAATGGAATAGTAACAGAAAGTAACGAGTAACAGACTCGAGCAAACAACCTAAGCATGCTAGTAAGACACTGGCTCAAACAATGGGGTTGTAGGAGGGGTGGTGAGGCAATATCAGGGTTAAAGGATTCATGTGATAGGTTCGTAACAGAAACAACTACTACTAAGGCTAGCAGAAATAGACAACGGAAAGTATCGGTAACCAATGTTGAAAGGAACACAATGGTTCATGTGAGTGATAACTTGCCTGCAAACTCAACAGCCGGGTACTGAGCTAGATCCTCAGAAGGGGTGCTGTAAAGATCGTCTGTCTCAACATCGTCGTCTATTCGAGAAGAAGCAAACAAACAAGACAGAAATATAAACAATCAATATCATGGCATAGTGCACAATCAGGGGATGATGCATGTCAGGTTAATGGTTGCATCAAAATAAACTGAGTGACATGGTAACACAATTTAAATGGACCCCTATGCAATTTTGAGTGGCATATGGAAAAGGGTCCATGAATTAAGTGGAAACAAATGATTTACAATTAATTATTACATGAAAGTTGTTAGCATGATGCATGCATGATGATAACAACAAAATAACAACCAAAAGATGCAAGTGGAAAAGGAATTTAACAAGTTTGGAAATTATTTATTAAGTTTAGAAATTTTGGGTTACTTAAACATGTCACACAAACAATTGTTGTTTTCATCAAGTTAAAGTGTGCAAAACAATTAACAAAATTTATATTTGAAAAGAATACAATATTTTAGTTGGATTACATGTTTCAAATTTTGAAATAGGAGTTAGGATGAATTTATTATGACTTAAACAATATTAAACAAGTTTTAATTGAATTTTAAACAAGTTTGAATATTATTTGAATTTTATTTGTTCAAAACATAAATTCAAACTCATATTTGAAAAGTTCATACTTTTCTAGTTGAAAACATATTTTGCATGTTCAAAAATATTTTATTTTGAGCAAGATATGATTTTATCAAATTTAAATGAATTAGACAAGGATTAAATTATTTAGGAAATTTAAATTATTCAAACCATGAAACAAAATTTATATTTGAAAAGTTTATTTGAAATAGCATGGAAAACATATTTTATTTGCATTTATTGGATTAATAATGAATTAGGTATTGAATTTAGCAAATTGCATTTGAATTATTTGAATTCAAATTTGAATTGCATTTTGAAATTTCAAAACAGGAAACAAATGGTACCAATAGGCAGAGATTTAAATTTAGACCAGCACACATATTTTATTTTTGTAATTTGGAATTATAAAACTAAAGTTATTAGGTTTTTAAAACCAGGGACCAAACTGTTAAATAAAAGGACTTGGATTTGATTGCAGAAAATGTTAAAATCGTTTTTATACGCACAGAAACCTACCCCAGTCGCTGCCAGGGGGGCCCTTGGTCACTGCGCGCTTATGTGGCTACCAGGGAGGCTGACAGGGGGCCCTCCCTGTCAGCGCTGCGGCGAAAAAAGGTTTGGGATTTTAATCCCGCGAGCCCAAGGCTCGAACACACGATCTCTCGCTAGCGTGCGCTGCGCCTGAACCAGTGGGCTGTGTGCTCGTTTGTTGTCAGTAACAGCGACGCGGGGAGGATATCGTTACAAACGTGGATCTGAATTTTCTGACGAACAGAACCAAGCCTGAAACCTGACGGCGTTCGACAGCGGCCGGCGGTGATCCACGGGTGATGCTCGTGCTCGCGTTGCTGTGGTGGTGCAGTGAGGAGTGTGCAGATGCGTGCGCGCAGAGGGTGACAGAGAGGAGGAGCAGACGGTGGTGGCTCACCGTGGGGTTGGCCGCGGTCGAGCTCGACGACGGAGGCGATGTCGCGGCAGTGACGAGGACGGCGGCGCGGACTCCGTGGCTCTCCGTGCTCCCTCCGGTGTCCAACAGGAAGAGGGTGGCTAGGTGGTGCGATTCCAGAAGCTAGGTGGGCGAGTGGAGCTGCATGGCGACGGCGGTGAGTGTGGATTCAGACGGTGGTCGCCGGGGAGGAAAACAGAGAGGTGGGAGGTGGTTGTTAGGTGGCGATCGGCGGCGGAAGAGAGGGAACAGGGACCTAGGGGGCTAGGGTTAGGCGTCTAGGGCTCCGTGGGGTTCTTATAGCGGGCTAGGAGGTCTCCTGGCCGTCGGAGGCGCCCGTACGGCGACGTGGCGCGGCGGATGGTCCGCCGTACCGCGGGACGACGATGGGTTATAACGTCGAACCGGTACGCGCGGGGTGGTAGCGGGCTGGGCCGCGTTAGGAGGGTGGGCTGGCTGGGTAGAGGCTAGCTGCCGCGCGCGTTTTTCCTTTTCTATTTTGTTTTTCTTTTTTTTTGTAGCAAAAGAGAAATGGAAGGATTTGATAGGTTTTAATTTAGTAAAAAAAAAATGGAAAAATTAGTGTAGGTTACTTAGGTCATTAGCAAACAGATGTTAACTTTTATTTTCAAAAAGTTTGAATATTTACTTGCTGTTTGTAATTCAACCAAAATTTGAATGAATTTTTATATTGAAGATTATTATTAAAAACATCATTTTAATAGGGTGAACCCTATTGTTAATTTGATTAAATTAGTTGATTTGATTTGGAGATTTTCATAACTTCAAGTGGTTCTGTTTGAATGCACTTGGTTTGAATTTTAAATGTGAGTTGGATTTAATTGATTGAATTAAAACCATTAATTTAAGAAGTGATCATTATGAAATTA
Organism: Alopecurus myosuroides; assembly: GCA_028641055.1. Taxonomy (NCBI): domain Eukaryota; kingdom Viridiplantae; phylum Streptophyta; class Magnoliopsida; order Poales; family Poaceae; genus Alopecurus; species Alopecurus myosuroides. The sequence goes on from CM054060.1 coordinate 109,068,778, forward strand.
TTTGGAAACAAAAGGGGTTTTGATTTGCATTTTTTTATTTGAAAAAGGTTGTAACATGACAAGTATGAAATAAACATTTGAAATTGTTTGAGTTTTATTATGAAACAATTAAGAACAGATGCAAAACAAATAGTAAACAATGCAAACAAATAATTAAACATGATGACATGATGCAATACTTTAATTAAACAGGAAATCAAACATTCTAAGGGATATTTTCATACTTGGGATGTTACAAAACGCCCCCCCTTGAAGGAATCGCGCCCCGAGATTCCTTACTGAGAAACGAAAAGGTCCGGATACTTCTTGCGAAGATCCTCTTCGGTCTCCCACGTTGCCTCTTTATCGGAATGATGCGACCACTGCACTTTCAAGAACTTGGTGCTCTTGTTGCGAGTCTTACGCTCGGTCTCATCGAGAATACAAATAGGGTGCTCCTCATAAGATAGATCATCTTGCAGTTCAATGGAATCATGATCAACTGCACGATCTGGATCTTTGAAACACTTCTTGAGCTGGGACACGTGGAACACATCGTGCACCTTGGATAGTTTTTCTGGGAGTTCAAGACGATAAGCATTTTCTGCCCGCCTTGAGAGAATGTTGAAAGGACCAATGTATCTTGGTGCAAGCTTTCCTTTCACACCAAAACGATGAGTGCCTCTGAGGGGAGTTACACGGAGATATGCCTTGTCACCAGGTGCATAGATCATATCCCTGTGCTTGTTGTCATAGTAGCTTTTCTGACGAGACTGAGCAATCTTGAGATTGTCACGAATGATACGAACTTTCTCCTCGGCTTCCTTAACAATGTCAGGGCCTAAGAGTGAACGTTCACCAGCTCCAGACCAATTGATTGGACTCCTGCATCTGCGACCATACAATGCCTCAAATGGTGCCATGCCTAGGCTTGCCTGGAAGCTGTTGTTGTAGGAGAATTCAGCATATGGAAGGCAATCCTCCCATTTCATGCCAAAGGAGAGACCACATGCTCTGAGCATATCCTCGAGAATCTGATTGACCCTTTCGACTTGCCCCTGAGACTGAGGGTGATAAGCTGTGCTGAACAGAAGTTTGGTGCCCAATGCTTCCTGAAAGCTTTTCCAGAAATGAGAAGTGAATATACTTCCACGGTCTGAGCTTATTTCCAATGGAACACCATGAAGAGGAACAATCTTTGCTGTGTAGAGCTCTGCTAACTGGCTAGCTGAGATAGTTTCCTTGACAGCAAAGAAGTGAGCTAATTTAGTGAGACGATCAATAACAACGAAGATTGCATCGTTGCCCTTCTTGGACTTTGGAAACCCAGTAACGAAGTCCATTTCAATCATGTCCCACTTCCACTCAGGAATTTTCAGATGTTGGAGTAGACCGGCTGTTTTCTGATGGACTGCCTTAACACGTTGACAAACGTCGCATTCAGAAACGTATTGAGCAATTTCACGTTTCATGCCAGGCCACCAATACAGAGTCTTGAGATCCTGGTACATCTTTGTACTTCCAGGGTGAATGGAGAGAGGAGTTTCATGAGCCTCCTTGAGAATGACATCTTTGAGACTTTGAATCTGAGGATCTGCAATGCGTCCTTCGAAGAACACAGTTCCCTTGTCATCAATTGAGAAGGACTTGAATTTATCATTGCCTTCTTTGATGTGCTCTACAATCTTCTTGATTTCAGTATCACGAAGTTGTTCAGAACGAATCTTGTCCTCGAGAGTTGGACTGGCTGTCAAGCTAGCAAGGTAACCTTGAGGAACAAGACCAAGGTTCAGCTTATGGAATTCTTCATGAAGTGGAGGTTGGCTTTCCATGATCATGAGATTATTGCAATAGGATTTGCGACTGAGAGCGTCGGCCATAACATTAGCCTTGCCTGGAGTGTAAGAAATGGTGAGATCAAAGTCTTTAATCTTCTCAATCCATCTCCTTTGCCTGAGGTTTAGATCTGGCTGAGTGAAGATGTATTTCAGACTCTTATGATCGGAAAAGATTTCAGTTTTGTTACCCAACAAGTATTGTCTCCATTTCTTGAGGGCAAACACAACTGCTGCAAGTTCAAGATCATGTGTGGGATAGTTTTGCTCATGTGGGTTCAACTGACGTGAAGCATAAGCCACAACTTGACGTTCTTGCATAAGAACTGCACCTAGACCTTGGAGAGATGCATCACAGAATATCTGGAAAGGTTTGGTAGTATCTGGGCCAACCAGAACAGGTGTGGAAGTGAGTTTAGTCTTCAAAAGATTGAAACTTTCATCACACTGTGGAGACCAAACGAACTTCTTGTCCTTCTTTGTCAGATCAGTGAGAGGTTTGGCAATCTTGGAAAAGTTTTGGACGAAACGACGACAATAGCTAGCTAAGCCAAGAAAACTTCTAACTTGCTTCACCGTCTTAGGAGGTTTCCAATCAACAATTGCCTTAACCTTTTCTGGGTCAATGGCTATGCCTTTGGCAGAGATGATATGACCAAGGTAAGCAACTTCTGGAATCCAGAACTCACATTTGGAGAACTTGGCATATAGACGATGCTCGCGAAGTTTCATGAGAGTGAGACGAAGATGTTCTCCATGCTCTTCCTCGGATTTGGAGTAGACTAGAATGTCATCAAGATATACCACAACGAACTTGTCGAGGTATTCATGGAAGACAGAATTCATGAGTCTTGAGAACGTCGCCGGTGCATTGGTGAGACCAAAGGACATGACGGTGTATGCATATAGACCGTACCGAGTGGTGAAAGCTGTTTTTGGAATATCTTCCTTTTTGATCTTTATCTGATGGTAACCCATCCTCAAGTCCAACTTTGAGAATATTGAGGCTCTAGCAAGTTGATCAAAAAGATCATCGATACGAGGAATTGGATACTTGTTTTTGATGGTTTTCTCGTTGAGAGGACGATAGTCAACCACGAGTCTCTTTGTTTGATCCTTCTTGGCAACAAACAGAGTTGGGCAACCCCAAGCGGAGGAACTAGGCTGAATGTAACCTTTCTCCATGTACATATCGATTTGCTCCTTCAACAATTTCAGTTCAGGAGGAGCTATCTTGTATGGATGCTTAGAGATTGGAGCAGTACCTGGTTCAAGCTCGATCACGAACTCAACTGCTCTGTCCGGAGGTATCCCTGGCAACTCTTCTGGAAAGACGTCAGGGAATTCACAAACCACCGGAACATTTTCAATTGCAGGAATAGGTTTAGCATCGAGGTTGAACAGCTGAACAGAACTTGATCCATATGGAGAATAGACTATCTGGCCAGAAGGGTGAGAGAGAGTTATTGACTTTTGAGCACAGTCAATTTTAGCTTCATGGGTCTTCAACCAATCCATGCCCAGAATGACATCAATGTCAGAATTTCCCAGCAACATGAGTGAAGCAAGGAATATGCGGCCTCCAATTAGGATCTGATTGTCCTTGCTTATCTTGGAAGTCAACATTTGCGGTCCCGGAGAGTGAACAGTCATTTGATTGCTTAGCGGAACCAGAACTAGGTTGTATGCTTTTGCAAAAATCTTTGACACAAAAGAATGCGATGCTCCGGTATCAAACAACACTTTAGCTGGAAAAGAGTTTATGGGTAATATACCGAGAACGACGTCAGCAGCTTCCTCAGCTTTGTCGGCCTTGATATGATTCACCCTCGCGGTCCTCCCGACAGGCCTGTTGTTGGAGTTGAAGGATTTAGCCGGGGGAGCACGAACCATTGCCTGGTTGGTGTTGGGGCGAGGAGGTGGGGGTAGGTGCCTCTGAGTGCACTTATCAGCGTAGTGTCCAGTCTCCTTGCATTTGTAGCAAGTGATGACACGAGGAGGACCTGGCCTTGGCTGCCCCATTGGAACCCTCTGACTCTGCATCTGAGCTGGGTTGGGTGGGCGGGGAGCAAAGCCTGGAGAAGCTTGGGCATATGGAGCCCGAGTGACAGCAGCATTTGGCACCCAGATGCGGCGCTTCTGCGGAGGGGTGGTCATGTTGGAGGAGGAACCACCCTCACGTGAGTGCTTGCGGGACTCCTCGAACGCCTTGCGCCCATTTTCCTCATTGAGCGCGGTGTTCACGAGCTCCTCGAAGTCCTTGCACTTGATGTTGGTGAGAGCGTACTTCAGTTCCGGGTTAAAACCTCGGCGGAACCTTGCCATCTTCTTGGCTTCAGTGGACACCTCATCACCAGCGTATCGAGCGAGACGATTGAACTCGTTCTGGTAGCCAATGACGTCCAGCTTGCCCTGCTTGAGAGAGCAAAATTCCTCACGCATCCTTTCCATGAGACCATCTGGGATGTGGTGCTTCAGGAAGGCATCCTTGAAACAACCCCAGGTGATAGGATAGCCAGCTCTCATGGTCTGGTAGTTCTCCCACCAGGTAGCTGCCTGACCCTTCAGTAGGTAGGTGGCATACTTGACTTTGTGTTCCTCGGCAACGTGAGAAATGTCCAGAGCCCTGGCCATCTCCCTGATCCAGTCATCAGCATCCAGAGGCTCACGTGTTGCCACGAAAGCTCTCGGACCCATACTGAGGAACTCCTTGATGCTGACCCGTGAAGCATTCTGGTTGTTATGCTGGTTAGCGTGGATCTGGGCCATCTGAGCCACGACCTGAGTCATCTGAGTCAACAGCTCCGTGAGCGGAGGTGGTTCAGGCGGGTTGCTCCTTGTTGGCGGCATCCTGAATAGACATGCATTTTAGCACAACAACAGAAAAGGATAGACTTGGTAACCGAAAGATAGATTATTCCGAAGCATGAATAGATAACCAACAGGTACATCATCACATGTTCAAATACATCAGAATATCCAACACACCAATACATGGTTCGAAAGGCAAAGGATGACTAACATAGCTAGGAATGGATACATCGGTACTCCCATGCTCATCACGCAGGACATCGGTGAGTAGTACGACGAGAGATACGGTGAGGAGGAATCCCACGGAAGTAGGTAGAACGACGATCTACGTAGATCGGGACTGCTCTGAGAGCAACTCTCGGTGTGGTGAAGTAGAAAGCGTCGTCTCCCTGTGCTCCAAAGCGTGGAATCCCGGTGTAACCAGCTCCGAGGTTGAGGAGTGGTCCTCTGATCGGCTCGTAACCTCCAGCATCTGGCAAACTACGTCCAACTGTCTGATGGAAACGTGCAAAGCGCTCATCTCCAACAAAGTATGTGGTGTACGTAGCCAGACGAGTCAAAGCAAGGTAGAGCTGCTCCCTGACTGAGGCCAACTCCTGAGAAAGTGTGGTGGCAACAGCGTCACTGTGCCTCACAAACTGAGCGGTGGTGTGCAGCCTGGTGTTATCATGCTCGTAGACATCCAGGTTGTCGTAGAGAGTGAAGTGAGCTCCCGCTGAAGTGATGTAACCACGGGGGATGTGGCGATTGATAGAATCGTCAAACCCCCAGTACTCAGCACGAAGGACGGTGAGACTCACATAAGCTGCCTGCTGCACGGCCATATCAACTGTGGAACCTACTTCCTCGTAGCGGTGGACAACGCTCATGCCATCATCTGACAGAATGTAGACGATAGCCTGGTAGTAGGTTTGGTCAAACTCTCGCTGCTGCTCGTAGACCTGGTACTCTGGTGCCCAATGGAACCCTAGGTACGTGACCATGTCTCTCAGCATCTCCGGATAACCGGCGGTGCTCTCACAACGAGTCATCCGAACCACCTGCGGGTAACTCCTGAGATCCATCTGCAGATGATCGGGGAAGTTTTGATTAGACGCCGGTAGAGAACTGATGTGGAAAGCAACAACAAGGTTCAACGGACGATAAGGATGTGGAAAAGAACAGGATATTGAAGCAACATCGGGAAACACGAGACCAAAAACTCCTGAGGTACTACGGAGAACCCAAAACACGTGAAATCCTAACTTGAAAGTTTAGGTGAGAACAGAAAACAACGTTGCACTTCCTTACCAGAAAAGGGTGGGTGGGTGGGGAAAGAAGAAAAATGGCAGAATTCCTACTCTCACGTTTCATTTTTCCTATATAGCTACAAAAATAGTTTCTAGACTCAACTGCGACCAGTAAAAAGGGATCCTACAGGCAGACAGGCTCTGATACCATTTGTCGCACCCGGACTTCTAAAGGATACTCGCCGTTCCGTTGAACAGTAGTAGATTGGATTACGGGGCTTACCGGTACCCGCGTCCTCTTACGAGTAGGCCAACACACGTATGTGTGACAACCAACCCCTATCTGTTCAGCGTCGACGTAAACCATCCCATAGAAATCAGGACACTACCATTGACGTACTTCATACCATACACACATGGTACGTCAACGGTTTGTAACAGAATGATAGCACAACATATCTCTAAGACACAAAAGATTGAAATAAGTTGCAAATAGCTCTCACTAGAGCAGAGATAGCAAATACAATCATCCAGAGGACACATGTCCCAACATAACATCATTACATCTCAGCGGAAGCATTCAAAGGGGTCTGAGTACAGACAAATACAAAATAGGCTTAAGAAGCCGGAAACTGAAATAAAGACGGAGCCCATCCACGATGTCTCGGATCCTGCCCGGGTCCGCTAACTACTCGTCAGCATCCTCGTCAAACTCCACGTAGTAGCCGTCACCTGGATCCTCGTAAGCGTAGTCTGCGGAAACCACGGCCCCAAGGGGGTCAGTACATAGACGTACTGGCAACAAGACTCACATTTCACCAAAGTGTAACCCGTCAACACCAAGTACTAATGCCTTGGGTTCAATGGAAGGAAGGGGATATAAAAGATGCTGCAACTGGCTGCGCTAAACAACTACAGAGATTCTACCACTTCCGGCTAACAGAAAGGAGATAAGATCGAGTATCGTAACAAACTGGAAGATAACTTCAAACAAACCCATCCTGGATCTCGCCCCTTATCCAAAGAAGCAATCCGAGGATAACTCACACAGTTGGCTTAAAGATGAATCAAGTTACTGTGACAATAATCCTGTTACTAGTCAAGTTGTTAATCATGGGGTGTGAGATTGTGAATCATTAGGTTTAAGTTGTCCTGAGTACTTGTTAGCCAGTACTTTCACCAAGTTAACCATAACCGCGGATAACACGGCTTCTCGAGAAGATTATCCCTGCAGGGTTGCACCAATTTGGACGTACACGTATGAATAATCCGCCAGATGGGATGCCTCCCACCAAGCGGGGCACTCAACACAACTCAACTCTTCTTCGCATCAAGCCCAAAGCACCTTGGGCGCACGGCTAATCGAGCCCAGAAGAAAATGGACCCTCATAGCACTCTAAGAACGTGTCCCCCTATATGCCGACTACAAAAGTTCCACCCTGCGCTGGGCTCGCAAAAACATGCATGCGGCAAATAGAAAACACGAACTAAATGAGGCGATTTGGACGAGATGCGAATCGAATCAAATTGAGGGGGGCGCCCATACTCGCTTCCCACATGCGGGTAGTGCGCTCATCATGGATCAGTAGACAAGACCCTTTTCCTATTAGGGTCGACACTAGCAGGCCTCAAAACCACACAGGGCCTCCTGCCGGTGCCTTATCATCAAATTATTATTTAACAATAACATTAGCATGATTGATTGATTAAACATCGAGCCCCCCCAGAACATAATGGAATAGTAACAGAGAGTAACGGGTAACAGACTCGAGCAAACAACCTAAGCATGCTAGTAAGACACTGGCTCAAACAATGGGGTTGTAGGAGGGGTGGTGAGGCAATATCAGGGTTAAAGGATTCATGTGATAGATTCGTAACAGAAACAACTACTACTAAGGCTAGCAGAAATAGACAACGGAAAGTATCGGTAACCAATGTTTAAAGGAACACAATGGTTCATGTGAGTGATAACTTGCCTGCAAACTCAGCAGCCGGGTACTGAGCTAGATCCTCAGAAGGGGTGCTGTAAAGATCGTCTGTCTCAACGTCGTCGTCTATTCGAGAAGAAGCAAACAAACAAGACAGAAATATAAACAATCAATATCATGGCATAGTGCACAATCAGGGGATGATGCATGTCAGGTTAATGGTTGCATCAAAATAAACTGAGTGACATGGTAACACAATTTAAATGGACCCCTATGCAATTTTGAGTGGCATATGGAAAAGGGTCCATGAATTAAGTGGAAACAAATGATTTACAATTAATTATTACATGAAAGTTGTTAGCATGATGCATGCATGATGATAACAACAAAATAACAACCAAAAGATGCAAGTGGAAAAGGAATTTAACAAGTTTGGAAATTATTTATTAAGTTTAGAAATTTTGGGTTACTTAAACATGTCACACAAACAATTGTTGTTTTCATCAAGTTAAAGTGTGCAAAACAATTAACAAAATTTATATTTGAAAAGAATACAATATTTTAGTTGGATTACATGTTTCAAATTTTGAAATAGGAGTTAGGATGAATTTATTATGACTTAAACAATATTAAACAAGTTTTAATTGAATTTTAAACAAGTTTGAATATTATTTGAATTTTATTTGTTCAAAACATAAATTCAAACTCATATTTGAAAAGTTCATACTTTTCTAGTTGAAAACATATTTTGCATGTTCAAAAATATTTTATTTTGAGCAATATATGATTTTATCAAATTTAAATGAATTAGACAAGGATTAAATTATTTAGGCAATTTAAATTATTCAAACCATGAAACAAAATTTATATTTGAAAAGGTTATTTGAAATAGCATGGAAAACATATTTTATTTGCATTTATTGGATTAATAATGAATTAGTTATTGAATTTAGCAAATTGCATTTGAATTATTTGAATTCAAATTTGAATTGCATTTTGAAATTTCAAAACAGGAAACAAATGGTACCAATAGGTAGAGATTTTAAATTTAGACCAGCACACATATTTTATTTTTGTAATTTGGAATTATAAAACTAAAGTTATTAGGTTTTTAAAACCAGGGACCACACTGTTAAATAAAAGGACTTGGATTTTATTACAGAAAATGTTAAAATCGTTTTTATACGCACAGAAACCTACCCAGTCGCTGCCAGGGGGGCCCTTGGTCACTGCGCGCTTACGTGGCTACCAGGGAGGCTGACAGGGGGCCCTCCCTGTCAGCGCTGCGGCGAAAAAAGGTTTGGGATTTTAATCCCGCGAGCCCAAGGCTCGAACACACGATCTCTCGCTAGCGTGCGCTGCGCCTGAACCAGTGGGCTGTGTGCTCGTTTGTTGTCAGTAACAGCGACGCGGGGAGGATATCGTTACAAACGTGGATCTGAATTTTCTGACGAACAGAACCAAGCCTGAAACCTGACGGCGTTCGACAGCGGCCGGCGGTGATCCACGGGTGATGCTCGTGCTCGCGTTGCTGTGGTGGTGCAGTGAGGAGTGTGCAGATGCGTGCGCGCAGAGGGTGACAGAGAGGAGGAGCAGACGGTCGTGGCTCACCGTGGGGTTGGCCGTGGTCGAGCTCGACGACGGAGGCGATGTCGCGGCAGTGACGAGGACGGCGGCGCGGACTCCGTGGCTCTCCGTGCTCCCTCCGGTGTCCAATAGGAAGAGGGTGGCTAGGTGGTGCGATTCCAGAAGCTAGGTGGGCGAGTGGAGCTGCATGGCGACGGCGGTGAGTGTGGATTCAGACGGTGGTCGCCGAGGAGGAAAACAGAGAGGTGGGAGGTGGCTGTTAGGTGGCGATCGGCGGCGGAAGAGAGGGAACAGGGACCTAGGGGGCTAGGGTTAGGCGTCTAGGGCTCCGTGGGGTTCTTATAGCGGGCTAGGAGGTCTCCTGGCCGTCGGAGGCGCCCGTACGGCGACGTGGCGCGGCGGATGGTCCGCCGTACCGCGGGACGACGATGGGTTATAACGTCGAACCGGTACGCGCGGGGTGGTAGCGGGCTGGGCCGCGTTAGGAGGGTGGGCTGGCTGGGTAGAGGCTAGCTGCCGCGCGCGTTTTTTCCTTTTCTATTTTGTTTTTCTTTTTTTTTTGTAGCAAAAGAGAAATGGAAGGATTTGATAGGTTTTAATTTAGTAAAAAAAAATTGGAAAAATTAGTGTAGGTTACTTAGGTCATTAGCAAACAGATGTTAACTTTTATTTTCAAAAAGTTTGAATATTTACTTGCTGTTTGTAATTCAACCAAAATTTGAATGAATTTTTATATTGAAGATTATTATTAAAAACATCATTTTAATAGGGTGAACCCTATTGTTAATTTGATTAAATTAGTTGATTTGATTTGGAGATTTTCATAACTTCAAGTGGTTCTGTTTGAATGCACTTGGTTTGAATTTTAAATGTGAGTTGGATTTAATTGATTGAATTAAAACCATTAATTTAAGAAGTGATCATTATGAAATTATTTGGAAACAAAAGGGGTTTTGATTTGCATTTCTTTATTTGAAAAAGGTTGTAACATGACAAGTATGAAATAAACATTTGAAATTGTTTGAGTTTTATTATGAAACAATTAAGAACAGATGCAAAACAAATAGTAAACAATGCAAACAAATAATTAAACATGATGACATGATGCAATACTTTAATTAAACAGGAAATCAAACATTCTAAGGGATATTTTCATACTTGGGATGTTACAAGGTGATTGATCTTGACGGGATTCCCGTCGCAACTTCCAGGTAAATCATCCAGGTTTTTTCTTTCATCTGCTTTTTGTCGCAAGAACTTCTTTTCTTTCTCGGATTCTTATTTCTCGAGATTTATTTCCTTTCCATTTCCTTTTTAGCCTTTCTCCTACCACGTTGAAGCCGAAAGCTCGGAAGAAGCATAAGGCAGTGGTTAGCAGAGGATCACAGCCGTCTCCCGCTGTAGCCCCCGACACTCCGGTTGCCGCAGGAGAAGAAAACTTGGCTGCAAGGGAGGAAGAATACCCTTTGCAGTCCAGCCGTCCCATTGCGTCCGAGTCGGACGCGAGGGAAAAGGCGGTGCCAGAGACGAGAGGTTCTTCTCGAGTTCTAGAGGAGGAGCCTATCCCAACATTCGACAAAGAGTTCAAGGTAAAGGAGGAGCCCTTTGACGAACACGGGTATATCAAACCGTGGGTGAAAAAAAACTTCGCTCCAGCTCCCTTAATCCGTCCTTGGCCGCAAGGCGGGCTTGTTGTTAGGAATAACTTCGTATTTTCACATCGGCAGGTCATCCAGGACGGCCTTTGCCACGTCGGGATTCTTTTTGCAGAATATGCAAAAGAGTTCAACGAAAATCTGGCAAACTTGACAAAAATGAGCTAGGTAATATCTCTACCCCCCAAGTATTTTGTCAAATGTATAAATTTTGGCTTAATTCTTTTATCATGACCTTGCTTGTTTTCTGACTTGAGCGTTGTGTCTCTTTTCCGTGTTTCAGCAAACTGCTGAAAACATAAACATGAAAGTTTTCAGCAAACTTACAATCAAGAATAAGGAGGTGAAAACTCTCCTTCGCATCCTTGATGAGAAGGATGCAGAGCTGGCCTCTGTTCAGCAAAAGATGAATGAATCAGCAGGTAATTTTCTCTCTCTGCTGTTGTTTAGAATTTTTTCTAAGTATCTTTCCGAGTTTTAACTCTTCATTTTACTTGGTTTTCAGCTTCTTTGGCAAAAGCCAAACAAATTGTTGAAGATGCTGGCAATACTGAGAACCTCCGCAAGGAAAACATGGAACTTCACAAGATCAATGTGAAGCTCCAGAAGGACCTGGAGGCCAGCCAACTGGTTGTCGGCATTGCCGAGTCCAAGGCCTCTAGCCAGGCCGAGAAGGACCAGGCCACCATCAGGGACTTGGAGAATGCCCTGAACCAACGCCTTGAGGAAGGCACGGAGATGTACATGATTCTCGGTAAGTTCTTAAACTTTTACCGGATTTTTCCCTTGTCCGCCTCTGTTTTGTTCTAACTTTCTTTTGTTGATTTAAACAGAAGGGAACCCTTTGCTTACCCGGATTGATCGAATCCGGGCTTTCGGAAGAGTCTTCGCTGTGCTGAAGTCCGCGGGGATGTTACTTATCAATAAGTACATTCCCGACAAAGCCAGAGAACTCTCGGAAGTTAGCAAACTTCCGGAGGCAATCGAGGAGGTGGAAAACCGCAAAGAATCATGATTCCGTTCCGCGGCTCGCGGTGGTGCACGCATGACCCTTGGGTTCATGCGCATGCATTATACCACCGCCAAGTCTTGGCGTGTGGCGTCAGGTATCCCTCAAGGATACACGGACGCTCAGCGGGCCAACATCTTCGACTCCATCAAAGGCCACGCCACCAAAATAGCGCAAATGGTGAACATCTCCACCTTCTACCCCGAGGAGGAAATTTCGACAACTCCCGAGGAGTCCAGCAGCGAGGAGGAGGACTCGGATCCCGAAGAAGCTGCTTGAGTCCTGGGTAGAAGATAGGAGAAATAGAAGCATTACTATTCTTACAATGCAATATTCATTGTAATGCTATCTATCATTTGTATAAACAAGTACTCCGCCTTTGCAATTTAATTTATAAATATTTGCAAGTTTTTCGCGTTTTAATTCCTTTGCCTTCTAAGATCTCTGGTTTATATGCTTTAACTGTCCTTAGTGTTTGAAATGGCTCAATAGTATTTAATCTTCACGCCAAGTGACTGGGTTTAACCGATCAGTCGAAACTCGGAAACATGGATTGTACTAAGTCATTTTTACTTACTAATTTCAGTGACCCAACACATAAACAATCAGATAATACTTAGAGAAAAGTAAGGAATTGTAACATTGTATGAAACTCAGCCACGCAGACACAATTTGGGTTTCCTTAAGCCTCCTTAGGCCGAAAAACATTCAGTTTTATAACTCCGAGCACGCAGGCACAATTTGGGTTAACATTGAGTATTTTGAAAGATCATTGAGAAATATATAAGACGGATTTATGCTTTGTATGAAAACAGATAAAGCAGTAATGCATGAATTCCGACAACTTTATTTCATGACCTCAAAGATGTTTACATAGAAATTGAACTAAGTGTAGAAGGGACGTAACTGCTGGATGCTCCAGGGTCTGTTTGTCTCTTCTAGTTCGACGTCTATCTTTCTCTTTCTTTTGCGATTCGGTCTTTTGGGATCATCCCCCGTATCCCGAATATCTACAAGATAATAAGATCCATTTTTCATAGCCTTACTAATGACAAATGGTCCCTCCTAGACTGGGGCTAACTTGTGCTTTCTTTCCTGTACCAATCTTAGCACTAAGTCACCTTCTTTGAAAGAATGTGTCTGATTTTCCGACTATGGTAGCGTTGCAATCCTTGCTGGTAAATGGCGGATCTTTGAAGCACAAGGTCTCGTTCTTTTTCTAAAAGATCGACGCCATCCTGTCGTGCGCTTTTGGCATTCGAGTCATCGTAAGCCTGCACTCTTGGGCTATCATGGAGTATGTCCGTTGGAAGTATTGCTTCTACTCCGGAAACCAAGAAAAACGGGGTTTTCCCTATTGATCTATTTGGCGTCGTTTGAATACTCCAAAGCACGGAAGGCAATTCTTCTACCCATGATCAAGATGCTCTATGAAGAGGAGATTCCAGTCTTGGGTGTATTCCTTGCAGGATTGAGCTATTCATTCTTTCAACCTGCCCATTGGATTGTGGGTGAGCCACAGATGCAAGATCTAGGCGTATTCCCGTGTGTCGGCAATATTTTGCCAACTCTCCAATAGAGAAAGTTGTCCCGTTGTCGGTGATTATGCTGTGTGGAATGCCGTATCTCACGACTACGTCAATGATGAAGTTTCTGGCAGTCACACCGTCAAGTTTCTTGATGGGTTTCGCCTCCACCCACTTGGTATACTTATCCACTGCAACGAGTAGATGTGTAAGTCCACCTCTTGCAGTTTTGAATGGTCCCATCATATATAGCCACCAGACCGAGAACGGCCATGTTATAGGGATAGTTTTGAGTGCTTGAGCTGGCATATTAGTCTGCTTGGCGTAATACCGGCGTCCGACACATGTGTTTACTATGTGTTCGGCATCTCTCTTGGTCGTGAGCCAGAAAAACCCTGCACGGAATGCTTTTTTGACTATGCTTTTTGATTGAGCATGATGTCCACAATTTCCTGCGTGGAATTCTTGCAAGATTTCTCATCCTTCCTCTCGCGAAATACATCGCTGAAAAATTCCGATAGTGTTGCTCTTATATAGGCAACCATTGATTACCGTGTATCCTTTGCATCGGCGCTATATCTGCCTTTGCAAGACCTCGTCTGCTCCATCCGGGAACTTCTGATCAACTAAGAAGTTTAAGTATGGAATCTTCCAATCCGGGTTAACGAGCAGAACTTCAATTGACTCGGAAACGAGAGGATAATCAACATCTCCACCTTTGATCGATGGTTCGTGCAAATATTGGACAAACACACCAGGTGGTAGGGTTTTCACTCTTTCCGACCCCATGCGGGCTGATGCATCCGCGTTCCAATTTTCCTCCCTTTCGATATGAAGTACTTCAAATCCAAGGAAGCAAATGACAAACTCGTCCACCGTTCTCCGATATTCGGCCATGATGGGGCTTTTGGCATCCCATGTTTGGTTTAGCTGATGTTGTACCAAATCCGAGTCACCATAGCATAGTATGCGCTTGACACCTATTTCTTTTGCAATATGCAAGCCATGAAGCAATGTTTTGTATTATGCCACGTTGTTACTGGCATTGAAATGTATTTGTAATACATACTCCATAATGTCACATTTTGGGGATTTTAGCACTACACCAGCTCCAGCGCCTTCCTTCATCTTGGATCCGTCAAAATGCATGACCCAGTATTTCGACTCCGTCATTAGTGTGTTCTCCATTACTTCTGTCCAATCAGCGACAAAATCTGCCAACACCTGGGATTTAATTGCCGTCCTGGGTTGGTACTTAATGTCGAACGCAGCTAGCTCAATGCCCCATTTGGCTACTCGTCCTGTTGCGTTCGCATTGTTAATAATATCCTCTAGTGGTTCTTTGCTACCATTGCTATGGAATGTCCTTGGAAATAATGGCGGAGTTTTCTAGATGCGAAAAACACGCCATATGCCAGCTTTTGATAATGTGGGTACCTTGACTCGGAGAAAACTTCGCTAACATAGTATGCTGGATGCTGATCTGGTATACTTTGTTCATCCTTCCGCCTTTCCACAATTATCACAGTGCTGATAACCCTGTTTGTTGCTGTAAGATACAGTAACATGGGTTCTTCGTCTTTTGGGGATGCCAAAATCGGTGCTTTCATCAACGTTTCTTTCAGCTGGGTTAATGCTTTATCCGCCTATTCTGTCCATTCAAATTTGTCGGATTTCTTCAACAATTTGTATAATGGAAGAGGTTTATCTCCTAGCCGGCTTATAAACCTGCTGACTGCGGCTGCAGAACCTGTCAATCTTTGTACATCTTTTAAACACGTAGGCTTTGTGATGTTCAATATTGCCTTGATCTTTTCCGGGTTTACTTCTATTCCTCTATGAGAAACGATAAAACCCAGAAGCTTTCCTGAGAGAACCCCGAATACGCACTTTAATGGATTCAACTTCGTTTTGTAAGTGCGCAAATTTTTGAAGGTTTCTCGTAGATCTTCAAGGAGTGTATCCTTTTCCTTGGAAAATATTGCAATGTCGTCCACGTAAACATGGACATTTTTGCCGATTTGACTATGCAAGCAACATTGCATGCAATGCTGGTATGTAGCACCCGTGTTTTTCAGGCCAAAAGGCATGGTTATGTAGTAGTATGTTCCATACGGGGTTATGAAAGAAGTTTTGATTTGATCTTCTTCCTTCATACATATTTGATGGTACCCGGAATAAGCATCCAAAAAGCATAAAATCTCAGAACCAGCAGTGGCATCTATTATTTGATCGATTCGCGGTAACGTGAACCTATCTTTTGGACACAATTTGTTCAAGCTGGTGTAATCTATACACATCCTAAGAATAATATTGCCTTTCTTCGGGACTAATACTGGGTTCGCAGACCAATCAGTATGTGTAACTTCCCGGATAAAATTAGCTGCTAAAAGCCGGATAATTTCCTTGCCTATAGTCTTCCGTCTGCTTCCATGAAAACGATGGAGACCTTGTTTGACGAGTTTTGAACCTGGAATTACCTTCAATTGATGCTCACCAAGTTCCCTAGGTACTCCTGGCATGTCTGCAAGAAACCAGGCGAAAATATCCCAGTTCTCACGGAGGAACTCGATGAGCGCGCTTTCTTATTTGTCGGCCATCCCTGTCCCCACTACGGCAAATTTTGTCGGATCTTTGGGGTCTAGGATAAACTGTCTTGTATTCTCGGAAGCTTTAAAGCTATCAGCTGGCTTCCGGTTTTATTTTCCTGCCGGTATTTCCGTCGGCGATACTTCCTTTGCAATCTCTTTCAATTCCTCCTTTGCTATTACTTTTTCGGCGCAAAGGGCGTTTCCTTTTTCCAGCTCTTTCGCCAATTTGAAGTCTCCCGATATGGTGATTACTCCTCCCTTTGGCCCTGGCATCTTCAGCTTGTTATAAATATAACATGATCTTGCCATGAATTTGGCGAAAGCTGGATGCCCGAGTATTGCATGGTATACACTTTCGAACGGCACCACCTCGAACGAGATTTTTTTTCCTGTCGGAAGTGTTCTCTTTCTCCAAAGGTTACATCTAGGGAAATTTCTCCTAGGGAATGTACTTGTCTGCCAGGAACTATGTCGTGGAAACATATGTTGTTGTGATTGGGCTGGGTCTTAGAAATTCGCAGATGCTTCAGTGTATCCAGGTACAAAATATTGATACTGGATCCCCCATCCATCAACACTCTTTTTAACCTAGTGTTTTGAACAATAGGGCTTACAATTAGAGCTTGTGTGCCGGGTTCTGGGATATTTCCGGGATGATCTCACTGATCCCTGGTAATTGGCGTATTGGAATACTTCAAGAATTTGGGCGTTGGTGGGACAACCGTGTTTATTTCTCGAAGTGTTTGCTTTGCCTGTTTTGCTGAGGGAGTTGCCAGGAAAGTTAGGTTGCATTCTCCATCAACTCTCGGGAATTTTGGCTTGCCTTTTCGCTGTTGTTCCTGGATTTTTTCATCAGTGTCTGATTCAGTGTCTTCTTTTTAAGCTTCTGGCTTTTGCTTGGAGAATTTCCTCTTGGAATTCTTGATCCTGCAGTGCTCTTCATATGCTTGTTGAGGCGACACTGCGCATTTGTATGGGTAGGCTTCCCAAATTGTGAATGGTGGACACAGTTTTCTGACTTAATCTTTTACCATTCTTCCTTAGAATAGGAGATAGGTCATCTGCTTCTTCCTTTCCATTTGCCGCCAGTATACTTTCCAAAGGTTAAATTTACTTCTTTGGGTTTTGTCTGCGCTTCCGGAGTAGTCTTCTTTTCAGAACGAGACGTCTCTTTGCCCTGGACCAAAGCATCAATATTTCCACCTCTCGCTCTGATGTCATCTTCGGCCGATGCGTGCTTATTGGCGGTGCTAAGTATAGATCCGAGATCTTTTTACTCCTTTGAACCAACCATGAACGGTACGAGGCCGGGTTTTAGTCCATTGATGAAAGTATGCATTGCTTGTACATCAATTACTCCAGAGCATCTGTTTTTCATTGTTGTCCATCTTGTTATAAAGTCGACATACGACTCGTCTTCAAATTGGACGCAGCGATTTAGCTAGTTGATGCTCTTAGGGCGTTTGTGCGTACCCCAAAAGTGTTGAGCGAATACTCTAGCCATATCATCCCAGCTATCCACTGTTCTTGGCGGAAGCCCGTGATGCACCCACAATGCATCTACTTTTCCAAGCACTTTGCATCGTATTTCTGTCCGGAGTCCCCCCATAATTGAATAAATCTGCAGAATCTGACGCTGTTTTTAGCAAAAGTCTTCTTTCCGTCTATTTTCGCAGGACTTTTCACAGGGGACGAAAACCACGTAACTTTTTATGGAAAAGAAGGGGAATGAGCACCAGATGGGGCCGGGGGGCCACCCGAGGGCCAAAAGGGGGCCCCACACGCGGCCAGATTCCTTGGCCGCGTGGGGTCACCCCTTTTGGGCCCAGATGGCCCACTCCGGCTAGGTCTTCGACGTACCCCTCCATATATACGAGAAACCGACGGGTTTCGAAGGGGAGGGCTGTTCGCGAAACGGAGCGCTGCCGCCACCACGATCTTCGATTTTGGAGTCAGATTGATCCGGGATTTCACCCCCGGAGGTGGAATTCGAGGGGCTTCATCACCATCATCATCACCACCATCATCTCCATCAACCATGAGCTCCATCACCCCCTCCATGTGTGAGTAGTTTTTGTAGGCATGTGAGGTGTGAGGGGTTTTGGATGAGATTGATCATGTAATTGCTACCCGGTATGCGGGATCTAGGGGTTTGTCTTGAGAATTCTTATGTCTTATGTTGATGCACTATTGCTAGGCTTAATGCTTGTTACTAGGGCCCAAGTGGCATGATTTCAGTACTGAACTTACATTGCTACATAATATATTTGAGTTTGGTATCTATCTGCAATGTGTATTACCTGCTATTATGTTGAACCTGCGAACCCTAAAGTGACAGCTAGGGAAAACAAGGGGGATATGTTCTATTTTGAGGATTATGTGTGTTCATGGAGTGTTAATGCGTTGGTCCGGGCTATTCGAAAGGGTAGACCTTAATTACCTGTAGTTCCAAATTGGCCCCGGTGAAATGGGCAGGTAGGACAATAGGCTTTGTGCAAATTCACTTGGTTAGTACGCACAATAATTTACGGAACACACACCTACATAAAACTGAGATAGAGAAAGGCCCCGCTGCTAGCAAAACATTATTACATGATCAATCTTATCCGTGCAACACCCCGCTGTCACCTCATGCCTGCGTTTTAGTCTCTGGTTTACTTTCACTCTTTTCCGGTGAAAACTGGGAAAACACTTGCTCTCCATTTACTTTCTGTTTGTTTACTTTCACTGCATTATTACACTCACCACTCTCGCTGCAAGTTTGTTGATACACATGTGTGGTTGGGAGTGACGTCCCAATTGCTAAAGTCTCACCGGTATTCTTGTGTTCCCACTGAGTCGAACTACAAATTTGGGTAATACTTCCCATTGAAGACTACGATTGATCTCCTGCACTTGGGAGCCATCAAGACTGTTTTATGGCGCCGTTGCCGGGGAGGCTAGCTTTATTGGTAAGACCACTTGTTATTGTCTACTTGCTGCACTTTCTTGTTCCCTACAATGGGAAAGGGAAAGGACACTTCGAAGGAGGTAATGCCTTCGACTACTCGTTCTGGTAATGATTTGCCTAGTAGACCAAATTTTTCACCTAATATTGTTTCTACTGTGGCTGCTAAGAAAAAGAAAGGAATAGCTGGTAAATCACCATTGTCAAAACTGTCTACTAGTACATCTAATGATCAAACACTTGATAATGTAGACAAAGAACTAGCTTCTGAAATTCCTGAAACTATTGAAACACCTGAGGCAAATGAAACACCTGAAACAACTGAAATTCCTGAATCTTCTGTAGATGAAAATGTAGAACTTGAGCTAGAAAGAAATGAGACTCGTAGAGAGTATGAATATGGGGCCTCTTCTGAAGAAGAAGAAGCATTTATTGAGGCCTTTATATCACCTGATTATACAAAACTTGATAAACTCTCTATTTATGATGATGCATCTCTTGGAATCTGTTTTGCTGCTACTAGGAATTTGTGTGGCCCAGCTATTAGAATTAGAGATAAAGATTATGAATTCAATGTTAATCCTGAGATAATTGAGATAGTTGAGAAGTCTAGATTCTGTGGAAAGGAGCATACCAGACCAGCATCCGGTATATTATATAAGTGAAGTTTTCTCCGAGTCCAAACAAAGGTATCCACACTATCAAAAACTGGCATACGGCGTATTTTTCGCATCCAGAAAACTTTGCCATTACTTCCAAGGAAATTCCATAACAGTGGTATGTAAAGCACCACTAGGGGATATAATAAACAATACGGAGGCGACTGGCCGAGTAGCCAAATGGGGCATCGAGCTAGCAGCCTTCGACATTAAGTATCAGCCCAGGACGGCAATAAAATCCCAGGTTTTGGCAGATTTTGTCGCCGACTGGACGGAAGCAATGGAGAAAACACCAATGCCGGAGTCCGAGTACTGGATCATGCATTTTGACGGATCCAAGATGAAGGAGGGTGCCGGAGCTGGTGTAGTTTTAAAATCTCCTAAAGGAGACACAATGGAGTATGTATTACAAATACACTTCAACGCCAGCAGCAACGTGGCAGAATACGAAGCTCTGCTTCATGGCTTGCATATTTCAAAAGAAATAGGGGTCAAGCGCATTTTGTGCTACGCTGATTCAGATTTGGTACAGCATCAGCTCAACCAAACTTGGGACGCAAAAAGCCCTATAATGGCCGAATATCGGAGAACGGTGGACGAGTTCGCCATTTGTTTCTTCGGATTCGAAGTACTCCATGTTAAAAGGGAGGAGAATTGGAACGCGGATGCGTTAGCCCGCATGGGATCAGAAAGGGTAAAAATGCTACCACGAGGTGTTTTCGTCCAAAATTTGTATGAACCATCGATAAAAGGTGGAGATGTTGATTATCCTCTGGCTTTCGAGTCAATTGAAGTCATGCTCGTTAACCCGGATTGGACAATCCCATATATAAACTTCTTAGTTAATCAGAAGTACCCGGAAGGAGCAGACGAAGTCTTGCAAAGACAGATCCAGCGTCGATGCAAAGGATACACAGTAATTAACAATTGCCTGCATAAACGCAGTACTTCCGGAATTTTTCTGCGATGTATTTCACCAGAAGAAGGACGAGAAATCCTGAAAGAAATCCATGCCGGAGATTGCGGACATCATGCTCAATCAAAAAGCATAGTCAAAAAAGCATTCCGTGCTGGGTTTTTCTGGCTAACAGCCAAGACAGATGCTGAGTACCTAGTAAATACATGTGCAGGATGTCAGTATTACGCCAAGCAGACCAATATGCCAGCCCAAGCACTCAAAACTATCCCCATTACATGGCCCTTTGCGGTCTGGGGGCTAGATATGATGGGACCATTCAAAACTGCACGAGGCGGACTTACACATCTACTTGTAGCTGTGGAAAAATATACCAAGTGGGTGGAGGCTAAACCCATCAAAAAGCTTGACGGTGTAACTGCCAGAAATTTCATTATTGACGTAGTCATGAGATACGGCGTTCCACACAGCATAATAACCGACAACGGGACAAATTTCTCCATTGGAGAGTTGGCAAAATATTGCCGACAAACAGGAATTCGCCTAGATCTCGCATCTGTGGCACACCCGCAATCCAACGGACAGGTTGAAAGAACGAATAGCTCAATCCTGCAAGGAATACGTCCAAGACTCGAATCTCCTCTTCATAGAGCAGCTGGAGCATGGGTAGAAGAGCTACCTTCCGTGCTTTGGAGTATTCGAACAACACCGAACATGTCAACATGGCAAACCCCGTTTTTCCTAGTTTATGGTGCAGAGGCAATCCTTCCAACGGACATGATCCATGATAGCCGAAGAGTGCAACATTTCGATGACTCGGATGCCGAAAAATCACGACAGGATGCCGTCGATCTCTTAGAAGAGGAACGAGAACTTGTGCTTCAAAGATCCGCCATCTATCAGCAAGGTTTACGACGTTATCATAGTCGGAAAATCAGGCATCATTCTTTTAAAGAAGGTGACCTAGTGCTAAGATTGGTGCAGCAAAGAAAGCACAAACTGGCCCCAGTATGGGAAGGACCATTTGTCATCAGTAAAGCCATGAAGAATGGATCATATTATCTTGTTGACATTCGCGATACGGAAGATGATCCCGAGTAGCCGAATCGCAAAAGAAAGAGAAAGATAGATGATGAGCTAGTAGAGACAAAAAGGCCCTGGAGTATCCAGCAGTTACGTCCCTTCTATACTTAGTTCAATTCTATGTAAACATCTTTGAGATCATGAAATAAAGTTGTCGGAATTCTTATATCCATGTTTTTTACAAGTTTATTATAGTTCAAAACATGATTCCACCTTATCTATTTCCCAATGATCTTACAAAATACTCAATGTTAACCCGAATTGTGCCTGCGTGCTCGGCGTTTAAAAACTGAATGATTTTCAGCCTACCAAAGGCTAAAGGAAACTCGGATTGTGCCTGCGTGCCCAAGTTTCATTCAAAAAATTCCTTACTGTTCTCTAAGCATTATCTGATTGTTTGTGTGTTGGGTCACTGGAGCTAGTTAGTAAAAATGCCCTTAGTATGATCCATGTTTCCGAGTTTGAACTGATTGGTTTCACCCAGTAACTCGGCATGAAGATTCATAATACTATTGAGCCATTTCAAACACTAAGGACAGTTAAAACACATAAGCCAGAGAACTTAGAAGATAAAGGAATATAAATACCCGGAAAACTTGCAAAGGATTTCATAATTAAACTGCAAAAGGCGGAGTACTTGTTTATACAAAAGGATAGAAGAATTACAATATAAGTTTACATTGTAAAGTGCAGTAACGCTCCTATTTTCTACTTCCACCATCCAGGTTAAGCAGAATCCTTCAGGCATCCGAGTCTTCATCGCTGCTGTCGTTCTCGGGGGCTTCGGGAATCGCTTCTTCCGGATAGGTGATGGAGATGTTCACCATGCAGGCGATCTTGGTGGCGTGACCCTTGATCTCGTCGAAGATGGTGGTCCGCTGGGTTTCCGAGTATCCAAGAGGGATACCGGACGCCACACGCCAAGATTTGGCACTAGGGTAATGCATACGCATAAGGCCTAAGGCCATGCGTGCACCACCCCGTGTTGCGGAGCGCAAGGTGGACTCCTTGGATTCCGCCACCTCCAGGATAGCTTCCGGAAGTTTTTCAACTTCCGAGAATTCCCCAGTTCTTGAGGGAAGGAACTTGTTGACCAGCTGCTTGCCTGCAGCCCTGATCGCAGTCCATACCTTCCCAAAAGCTCGGATTTTCTCAATCCGAGTAAGTTCTGGGTTATCTCCTGTTTTTTCAGACAAACAACCAAAAGGTTAGCGAAAAAACAGAGAAGGAAATCAAGACATTAAAAAAAACCCGGTAAATGATAGCAACTTACCGAGAATCTTGTCCATCTCGGAGCCTTCTTCAAGGCGCAGGGTTAAGGCATTCTCCAAGCCTTGGATAGTAGCCTTGTCCTTGTCCGCCTGTTGGGAGGCCTTGGATTGAGCAATCCCAAGGGCCATGTTGCTGGCCTCTAGATCCTTTTGAGCCTTCAGAAGATCCTTATGAAGGTCCAAATTCTCCTGTCGGAGAATCGCGGTATTGCCGACATCTTCAGCTATTTCCTTGGCCTTAGCCAAAGCAGCTGGAAAGCAAGGAACAAAATTCCGAGTTTTAGAAAAACTTGGAAAAGTACTTAGAAAAAAAGCTGGATAAAAGAACTTCAGAGAATCAAAATATACCTGTTGTTTCAGACAGCTGTAGCTGAGATGATGCCAGCTCTGCATCTTTCGCGTCAAGAATAGAAAGAAGGTTTCTAACCTCCTTATTCTTGACGGAAAGTTTGTTGAAAACTTCCATGTTAATGGTTTCAGCGGTTTGCTGGAACACGGAAATGAAAAAATCATGATATTGAAAAGCATCAAGTGAAAAGTAGACATTTTACTTAATGCTTGGGGGCTGAGGATAATAGCTGGCTCATCCGCTGTAACCCGGTTAAGTTCTCAGTGAACTCTTTTGCATACTCAGCAAAAAGAGTTCCGGCCGCGCTAAGGACATCGCTGATGTTCTTGAAGTCCTTGTCAAAGGTGGGGATCTCCTCCTCGGTTATCCGAGAAGGGCCTCCCACCTCAGGAGCCGCCCTTTCCCTCGTGTCCGTTTTCGGCACAATGGGCTGGCTGGTCTCCAGAGACACGGTGGGGGGGGGGGCTGCGGCATGCTCCTCTGTTACCGTGATCGGCGTGGTCGGAGCGGTGGCAGGGGAAGGATGAGGGCCTCTGCTGGATACAACCTTATGCCTCTTCAGCTTTTTTGGCTTTAGAGTAGAGGGAGGTAGGCTAAAAACAAAGCAAAATGATGGAAAAGTTAAAACTCCGAAGATGAAAGAAAAACTCCGACAAAGGAAAATAACCCAGATGTTCAAACCTGGAGGTGGCGACGGGAATTCCGTCAAGATCGATGACCTCGTGGGATGAGGAGATCTTCTTGCGCTTTCGCCCACCGGCAAAGGTGGCACTCAACATTTCCAGCTCAGCATCGGAAGCAAGATCCGACTCAGGAAGATCAGCGATCTGTTGAAAAGGAAAAGTTAAGTCAAAAACACAAAAACCGAGTAAAACAAGAAAGAATTTAAGCCCCAAGAGGCGAAGAATTATACCTTGGGAGCCGGATTCTCGGCAGTGTACATTGGCTGGCTTTCTTCATATTGGTCGCGTGATGCGACCAACTGATTCACACGCTGTCGCAAATCTTTTGCGGACCAGTCCTTGCTGGTTGTCCGCATTTCGTCATCGGCTCCCTTGTACTCGCAGAGAAGGCGAGCACCATGGTTGGCCAAGGGCTGGATCCGCCTATTCAACCAGCAAAGGACTGTGTCCATGCCGGTTAAAGGCGGATCAGAAGTGACGAGTTTGGCGATGCGCCGTTTGATCCTTAGAAGATCCGGCGGCAGGGTTTGAACTGCCTCAGTTGCCCAATTTTCTTGGGGAACAGCAGCGGTGTTCGAAAAAGGTGGAACCCCGAACGATTTCCCAGGAAAGGAAATGTCGGGATGATAAAAGAAGGAACCCGTCCAAAACTTGACGGATTCCGATGTTTTAATCTTGGGGAACCAATACTCTAGGAATCTCCGAAGAGTAAAGGAAATGGTTCCGCAAGTTGGGAGTGCGCCCTCCGAAGAGTTCCACTTAACCCCGAAACAGTACAGCCAGAAATCTAGCCTAGGCGCTATACCTAGATAACCCTCGAAAAGGGCCTGGAATCCGGCTAAGTACAGGATGGAATTTGGTGGTAGGTTGTGTGGCTGGATGTTGTAGTGGGAAAGGATCTGGAGGAAGAAGGCAGAAGGTGGGAGACCCATACCTCTAAGAAGGTGGGAGGAGAGAAGAACCCGTTCTCCGTCATTCGGCATGGGCTCGGTCTCGTCCTCCGGGAGCCGCCATTTGCCCTTCAGAACAAGCCCCTCCTTCTCCATTGTCAGAAGGAGGGACGACGGAATCCTGCAGGCACTCCAGTTGCCGGCAGACTCCGTCTCTTCTTCGGCTCCGGCGGCGGCCTCCGCGGCAGCGAGCTCGTCGCCAACGAGCGTGAGTTTTTCCTCCGCCGTTTCGGGAGCGAACGGTGGAGTGGGCGCGGAGGAGGAACCCGCAAGATCTGTGGTGGAGGAGAGGTTTCCTTCGCCCGCCGCGGTGCCCGTGGTCTTCGCCGGCTCGTCGCCGGTGGTGTGCACTGGGGAATCCAGTTGTGGATCCATAGTGTTGATTCTCGTCGATCTCTTGGGCGACGGCGCGGGCTGGTGAAGACGACAGACAAGCCATCGAGTGGCGGCGCTAGGTCGTCTCCGGTGAGGTCTTGGGAGCGATTCGCGTTCGGGAATTTCTCTGCTGCGAGCTTGGGCGCTGGAATGGCGTGTGAGGTGAGAGCGGAAGGTTTTTTCAGAGGACAAAGATGGCTATTTATAGCCGGAATTTCGCCACGATGCGTGCTAACGGCTCTTTTGACCGTTGGATGGCCAATGCGTGTCACTCGCCGGAAAATTCGGGAAATGAAATGACATGATGATTATGGTTATCTCCTCGTTTCCCGCGAGAATCTGTCAGAGAGATGTTTCTGGGTTTCTCACCTGTAACCCAAACGTCCCTTACGTCAGCAAGTTTTAAGCGCTGACGTAGGGAGTTCCTTCTCCGCGAAGGATCGTGCGAGAAAAGCCGGATTTTCTGGATTCCGAGTTTTACGTTACCATCTCCTTTAAAGGGAGAAAAGAAGAATCAAGACTGCAGGCCGATATTTCTCGGAAAGATGCATTTGGCGAAAGACGGCGAAAACGGAGTCTCGATCCTTCTTGGGGGCTACTATCGGATATATACCGAATAGGGGTATATCAGATGGTAGTCTAAAGTGCCGGATTACCCGGGTGACCCAAATGGTAGTGGGCTACGGTCCATTGGGCGGACCAGTAAGCTGACGCACAGAAGCCGGATTCTAGAAGAATCCGGATCACGGCCCACGTGATCTGGCTTGGAGTAGAAGGCGGATTCCTTACTTTCCAAGTTAATAGTTGCCGTAGTCTTCTAGGTTCCCTACTCTGTATGCCCTAACCCGGCTATTATATAAAGCCAGGCGGGAGATATGATAGATAGACAAGAAGCTATAGGCTAACTCGCCGAGAAGTTGATCCTCAGCGAATAGCTAAACAGAACCTCACGTTGTACTTGTATACACAGGCTTTAGCCCTGATTAGTGAGATTGCAGGAGTAGGAACGCCGCATTACTGCGACGTACCGAACCTGGGTAAACCCTGTGTTTTTGTCTTTCGCACAACCACGTCCCCCACATCTCTACCCGTAGTCTCATGGCACCCCCGTCTATGAAAACTACTACGATGTCTCGACAAGTCTCCTCTTGATCATATTGCTGAATTGCATGCTTTATCTACTACATTTGGAAATGATGAAATCCGTCAACATTATTTATTCTTAAAATTGTTTCCTTTTTCTTTTGGTGAAGATGCTAGAGTTTGGTATAATCGTTTAGGACCTGCATGTATTACTAGTAAGGAAGAATGCTTGCAATTGTTTTTCAATAAATATTTTCCTGCTGAAAGGATACATGCATTAACTGTTGAAATTGGCAATTTTAAACAAGATAAGAAAGAGAGTCTACCCCAAGCTTGGGGGAGATTTGGTAAAATGTGTAAGAAATGTCCTGGTCATGGTTTTAAACCTCATGAATTGCTTGATATATTCTATAATGGACTAATGGGGGAAACAAGAGACTACCTTGATAGTATTGCAGGGAATATCTTTAGGGACAGAAGTGTTGATGAAGCAATTGAATTACTGGAGTCTATTCTCGAGAATGAAGCTGATTGGAACATTGATGAGATAGATAAAAATGAGACACTCCCAGGGAAGAAAGGAGGTATACTCGAATTGAACCAAGAAACAATGGCTGAAGCTTCCAAGGATATTAAAGAGAAGGGAATTAAAACCTCTTATCTCAAGGAATTATCTGAAATGGGTATTAAACTTCCTACTGATGAACCATGCTTTCCAATTCAAGTGAACTCTATACTCCCTATGGAAGGTAATGAGGAGGTAACACCTCCTGTTGATGTCTCTTATGTTAACAATTTTGCTTATCATGATAATCCTGAGGAGCGTAAAATTAGAATGACTATCATGGAAAACCATCATAAAATTAATTTCCTCCGCGAAAATTTAAATGCTAGTGTAGGGGAAGTTAAAAGAATGGTTAAACATTGTGAAATGATGAACAATCAAGTTGAGCAAATGATTTCTTTACAAAATCAATTGTATGAAAATCTGAATAAACAAAAAAAATTATGTGGAGTTAATACAAGGGGAGGTGCAAGCACCCAGGATCCTGATTATCCTGATGATCATCCTAAAAGAAAAGAGCAAGTTGCTCTTAAAGATAAATCTTTTGCAGGAAAATCTCCCAATGAAAATGAGCATGATGATGACTCCAATGAGCAAGACAAGGATATTTCTATTTCTGATGCTGAAACTGAGGATGATAATAATGAAGAAGAAGAATCATCTCCACCTGATATTGAACAACATGATGATAATAATGAAGAAGCTGCTGGTAAGGAGGATCCTCAGCCTCCTATTGAGAAGACCAAGAAGAAGAAGAAACCAAATAAAGATAAAGATAAATGTAAAGAAATGGATCCATGGGTACAAAGACCCATTCCATATCCCCAAGAGGTATCAAAAACAAAATATGAAGAGAGGTATGGGCAATTTTATGATATGATTAAGAATATGAAATTAGATATTCCACTTATTGATGCTATTAAGAATCCTCCATATTCAAAATACATGAAAGATATTGTCACTAATAAAAGAAAGATACCTATTGATGCTATTACTGCTATGCTGGCTGATTATTCATTTAAAGGAAAATTGCCTGAAAAATGTGGAGATCCTGGTATTCCTACTATTCCTTGCAAAATTAAAGAAGCCTATGTGAAATATGCATTATGTGATTTAGGAGCTGGTGTTAGTGTTATGCCTTTCTCACTATATAAGAAGCTTAATTTGAACAAACTAGTTCCAAAAGAAATATCTTTACAAATGGCTGATAAAACAACTGCTGTACCTATAGGAATATGTGAGGATGTTCCCATCTCTATTGCTAATGATTTGATACCTACTGATTTTGTTATATTAGAAATGCCTGAAGATGATAATCTATCTATTATTCTTGGTAGACCTTTTTTGAATACTGCAGGAGCTGTGATAAATTGCACTGAGAGCAAAGTGACATTTAATGTTAAAGGCAAAGAGCACACTATTTATTTTCCCAAGAAGAAACATGTTACAAGTATGAGCACAAGTGTGAATGCTATACAAATAAATTCCATTAAGATTGGTAGCATTGAAATACCTATACCACCTCCAGCACCAAGGTATGAAATATTGATGATTGGGACCATTCCAATCAAATATGAGGTAACTTGATTTATTGTTTTATAATAAGTAATAACAAGAATCATGAGCTATATTCTTTACATGTTGCTAATGAGACCTGATCAACCTCATTACTAATGTGGAAATGATAAAGGCATGATTCACAAACATTTAAATTGCATTTTTTTTTATGTTATTTGCTTTAAAATTGTGAGACATAGACATAGTATTAAAAATTTTAGAATCAGAAATCACAGAATATGAAGTTTTAGAAATTCTCTGTAGAAAAGTTTCACGTAAAATTCCAGAAAAATTAGCGGGTTAGTTTTTTGCCCGAAGGGACCAGCAGCCAGTGGGGGAGCACCAGCAGGCTACCAGGGGCCAAAATAGGTACCTCCACGCGGCCAAGGGATGCTGGGGATACCCCGTTTTTGCCACAAGTGGATGCTGGGGCCCATCCAATGCTCATCTGCTCCCTTCCCCGAAAACCAACCCCAGTTCATCTCCTCCATTTTTCCCGTGCTCTGTTTCTCCGTCAATCCTCGATCTCCACATTTGAGGCAGATTTTTCAAATCTGTTTGACGGAATCACTCCTTGGTATGTAACTCATTCACTCATCCAATTACTTTTTGCTCCCATGCTTTGTGTATGAAGTATTTTGCTGCACTAGGTGTCACCTATTATGTCTAAGAACTCCATGAATTTAAGTTTTCTTATTGATATGGATGCATGATATTGATTAGAGGACTAGTTATGGATTCCTTAGCAATGTTTTAGAGTGATACAATTTAATTTTTGTTGAGTTTTATTTTGGTACAGCAAGGTAACATGCTGAACAAGGGAAAGGCATTGCTTGGGATGTCCTCAAGGACAAGGAGAAGAGAATCAAGGGTGTCCAACAATCATGATGATAATCAGTTATGGGAGGATGAATTGGTTTTTGCAGGTGAAAATCTGCGTGTCCATACCACAAGATGGCAAGACCCCGAAGTTCTTGAACATTGGGGGATTGCTGAAGATTTCCAAGCCTTTGCTGCAACTACGGGGCTGCTTGAGTTCTCACGCCATCCACGCAACACATATGTGGAACTCTCGAGGGAATTCCTCTCTACATTCAGGTTTGAGGGACCGGTGGTGCACCGAAAAAGTAAGTCTAAGAACCCTCCTCTAGCTACTTTTGTCATTAAATTTACAATGAGGGGGCAGCGTTTAGTCATGTCATTAAAGGAATTCTGTAAGGCTATACGTGTACCAACTATGGGGTTATGGGATGAAACATATGGTGATTCTAGAGAAGAACTTGTCACATTCTGGCGTAGCATTGCTAAAAATATTCTTGAAAGAATGAATAGAGGCAAGCTCACATGCATCCAACACCCGGGCCTTAGATATTTTGCATTGTTTCTTGCTAGAGGATTCCTTGCTAGGGATAACACTTCTGCTTGCACTGGTCCTATGATCTATTTATTAAAATGTGCAATGGAAAATACAACACCTATATATAACCTGGGAACCATACTTGCTAGAACTTTGCATTTAGCTGTGAGTAGGAATGGCACGGATAAAACTCCTTTATATGTTGGTGCCATTGCCACTTTAATCCATGAATACATTATGGCAGAATGAGGTTTTCATGATAACTTGGGTACCATGGTAAATGAGTCTTGACTGCTGGATTTTGGTTTACTTTTTCGCATGGATATGAGCAGGGCCGAGAAAGAATATTTTTCATATTGCTATAAGGATTCTAATGGGCACATTGTGTCTGTTAGGCTCCCTTGTGCTGACTTGTTTGACAGGGAGACAAAGTGGACTGTGCAAGAAGAGCCACAACAAGAAGAGCAACAACAGGAGGAGCCCCAATACCAGGCGCCTATGGAATATCCCTGGGGCTTCCCTGAACCACACCTTAGAGCATAGGCATGGCAGGATCCATCCTTCTTCCAGGGAGGTTCATCGAGTGGTGGACATGATTACCACCCAGGATACTAGCTTGATCACAAGCTTGGGGGAGTATTTCTCTCCCTCCTCATTCTTTGTGTTATATCACTTGCATGTTATTTGTTGTTTTATGTTCTTTAAATCTGAAAAACACAAAAATATTTTTGTTAGCTAGTTTACTTTTGGTTATTTACATTATGTTTCTAAAAATAAAAAACCACAAAAAGATTTTTGTTTTCTTGAGTTTAGTATAAATACGGAGCTGCAGGAATTGCTGAAATATGTTCACTGTTATATGCT
Source organism: Alopecurus myosuroides (assembly GCA_028641055.1). NCBI lineage: Eukaryota > Viridiplantae > Streptophyta > Magnoliopsida > Poales > Poaceae > Alopecurus > Alopecurus myosuroides. Next base: position 109,099,587 of record CM054060.1, read on the forward strand.
TTAATCTTTACTTGTGACTCCGTTTGAGCTGAAAATTTAATCACTACTGCAACTTTTTATGGCCTTCACCTCTGTAAAACATGAGAAACTTTTGAGGTGTTTAGGTAGGTAAACAAATTGCTGAATGCAGTAACTTTTTATAGCAAGATTTGAGTTTTTATTGAGCAGTTCAAGTGGGGAGAGGAGAACAACAATGATATGATAATGTGCTTGAAGGGATGAAAGGTATTACACCTTTGCCATGCTTATGTAAGCTTTTTAATAACAGCAAGTGCACACCTTATGATTCCCTTAACACTTAGTGACATAATAGCCATTGTTTATCTTCTCCGTGGTTTAGTAGAATATATTCTGATGCAACTGAAATATTGTTTAGTGTCATTACTTGGCTGATGGATTGAATAATTGTAGCCTTAAGCAAAGGTTTACGCATCCCATTGTGCTTACTGAACTTGCCAACCAAGGAAAGAATTAAAAGAGAAAATTTCATGAATGATAAAAGTGGAGTCTTATGCTTGACGAACTTATGGTTGGGGGTTAGTCTAAATGTGTATCACATGGAAAACTTTCAACGCTTCACTAAGAATTCTATATTCAAGTTGATATCATGTTCTTTTAACTGTGGATGCCTGTCATGCCAAAATGAGGTAGAGGAATAGTAAGTCTTGATGAGTAAGTATATATGGTTAGAGAGACGCATTGGGCCGCTAACCCAAGCCATGCGATATCATGGTGGAAATTTACTTATAGCTAGAATGGACTCCGCAACATATCCTATAATAAAATAAGAACCTATGCATATAGTGAATGAAATAAAAAAAGGATAATGAGTCCATTCCATTTGTTTGTCTTGCCATTTTGCAATGGGTTGGTTTCCATGTCATGGGGCAAGAGGTACCCCAATTGCTGCTCTCTATGATGTCATTAATACTTACAATGATTGTACAAGGCTTATTAGGAATCTAGAGTTGAGTAATCATGGTGCGGGACTTCGCTTTTAAGGGGCATGAGGCTTTCAACTTGTAGTTTGTCAAGCATAAGAATCAAAATGAAAAATTAATGCTGTAGCAAAACTGAGAGCAAGGTAGTAAGCACAATGATTTTACTTGTCAACATATGAAAGAATCAGAGATCTCAAAAATCTTGATATGATTCAATCATCAGCGATGCACAAGCCTTTGTTTATGTCTACAATTGAGCAAACTCATTCAAGTATTAACACTTCATGTTATTTCTATTGCAACAAGTATATATGCTTCAACACTGAGTAGATGCACACTTGCTAGTATTTTGCTACTTGTTACATGAATCATGTCTTGAGTATTTGCTAGTATTAATTGATGATGCATATGCAATGCAAAGTTCTTGCCAAAGTTTTTATCGCTTCTGCACTGCGTTTGAGTTGTTCGAGGACAAACAACGAGCTAAGCTTGGGGAGTTGATGCACCCAAAATGCATCTACTTTTCCAAGCACTTTGCATCGTATTTCTCTCCGGAGTCCCCCCATAATTGAATAAATCTGCAGAATCTGACGTTGTTTTTAGCAAAAGTCTTCTTTCCGTCTATTTTCGCAGGACTTTTCACAGGGGACAAAAACCACGTAACTTTTTATGGAAAAGAAGGGGAATGAGCACCAGATGGGGCCGGGGGGGCACCCGAGGGCCAAAAGGGGGCCCCACACGCGGCCAGATTCCTTGGCCACGTGGGGTCACCCCTTTTGGGCCCAGATGGCCCACTCCGGCTAGGTCTTCGACGTACCCCTCCATATATACGAGAAACCGACGGGTTTCGAAGGGGAGGGCTGTTCGCGAAACGGAGCGCTGCCGCCACCACGATCTTCGATTTCAGAGTCAAATTGATCCGGGATTTCACCCCCGGAGGTGGAATTCGAGGGCCTTCGTCACCATCATCATCTCCATCAACCATGAGCTCCATCACCCCCTCCATGTGTGAGTAGTTGCTGTAGGCATGTGAGGTGTGAGGGGTTTTGGATGAGATTGATCATGTAATTGCTACCCGGTATGCGGGATCTAGGGGTTTGTCTTGAGAATTCTTATGTCTTATGTTGATGCACTATTGCTAGGCTTAATGCTTGTTACTAGGGCCCAAGTGGCATGATTTCAGTACTGAACTTACATTGCTACATCATATATTTGAGTTTGGTATCTATCTGCAATGTGTATTACCTGCTATTATGTTGAACCTGCGAACCCTAAAGTGACAGCTAGGGAAAACAAGGGGGATATGTTCTAGTTTGAGGATTATGTGTGTTCATGGAGTGTTAATGCGTTGGTCCGGGCTATTCGAAAGGGTAGACCTTAATTACCTGTAGTTCCAAATTGGCCCCGGTGAAATGGGCAGGTAGGACAATAGGCTTTGTGCAAATTCTCTTGGTTAGTACGCACAATAATTTACGGAACACACACCTACATAAAACTGAGATAGAGAAAGGCCCCGCTGCTAGCAAAAGATTATTACATGATCAATCTTATCCGTGCAACACCCCGCTGTCACCTCATTCCTGCGTTTTAGTCTCTGGTTTACTTTCACTCTTTTCCGGTGAAAACTGGGAAAACACTTGCTCTCCATTTACTTTCTGTTTGTTTACTTTCACTGCATTATTACACTCACCACTCTCGCTGCAAGTTTGTTGATACACATGTGTGGTTGGGAGTGACGTACTAATTGCTAAAGTCTCACCGGTATTCTTGTGTTCCCACTGAGTCGAACTACAAATTTGGGTAATACTTCCCATCGAAGACTACGATTGATCTCCTGCACTTGGGAGCCATCAGCCCGTTAATCCAATCTCTGGATCCATCCAACAACATTAAGGGGAGAAATTTTACTGCTTCCAGGTCTGTCCCTTCGTTGATCTGAATGGCAGTATAGTAATCTGAAAGCCAAGTATCGGGGTTTGTACTTCCGGTGTACTTTTGGTAACTTGGACCAACCTTGGCAAAGCCAGAATGTAGGGTTAGTCTTCGGATCCTGCCAGTGAAACCCTTAGGTCCAAAGTATAGATCATCTCTTTCCGCCTTATCGATGTGTGCGGAATATCTGCTGGCTGAATGGACAGAAGGGGATCTGCTCCTTTGTGGCCCATTGTTGCGTGAATGAGCTCTTTCGGGATTATCCCTATTTCGTCCGTTATTGTGTCCTTTGGAATGAGGCGGAGTTCTACTCCTTTGCCTTTCATTATTCCTAGGAGGAGTATGGGATCTCTCACGTCTGTGAGGATTTTCACGTCTTCCGGTTTTTTCAGCTGGGCGTCTCGGAGGCGGCATCATTTTTCCATCTTTCCGGTTTTGTTCCTCCTGGTCTTTATGATCACGAGGTATATTTCCGCCTTTCGGCATATGGGATCCCGTTCTGGACGCTTCATCCCTATTGTCCGGGATTTTCTTATCCTTCTTAGGATCTCCCTTCTTGTCCTTAGAATCTCCTGAATCTCCAGGTTCTCCGGGTCCAGGTGCTCCAGCGGCGCAAGTGGCAGTTTTGCATAGGGCCGAGTTGTCATGCATCTTCCTTGATCTTGCCTGACCTCGATGTTGCTGTTGCAGTGCTTTACCCAGGAAAGCATACACTCCCTGCAGCTTTTCGTCTTTGGAATATAGATCATCTTTAAGGATGGCGAAAGCGGCTTCCGCGTTTTCGGCTGCGGTCTTGTAGATGCGTTCGCACTTAGCGTTTACGCCGTCCACTTGTCGTTGCCAGGAAGGGTTTTGCAACCGTTCTTTTGCTGGCAGTACATCCGGCCTTTCGATTCCGGGTAATCTCGTGGGTTTTATCCCGGACATATTCCGTCTTTCGAATTCTTCAATTTCCTCCTGCTTTGCTTTAAAAGTAGCTTGGGATTTGAGGAGTTTTTCTTCCGATCGGTATAGTTGTTGTTGCTGCCGCATAATGGCTTGCCTTCTGGCTTCCAGCACTTCCGGTGGCTCATATGGTCCAACAGGGGTCTTGATCAGATCTATTTCGTCCTGTTCCGGTTTTTGGTTAGCATTATCTGCCAACTTTTTCTTCTGAAGTTTGTACTGGAGTTTCTTGGCGGTCTTCTTTTTCTTCTTGGAAGAGGGAGGCTTTTTGCCAGGTTTTTCTTCTGTCAATTCCTTGACATCAGGATAGATGGGACTGGTTTCGCCGTCCTATCTTTCCTCATCTGGTGTAGGTGTTTTGGGGTCTTCGTCGTCTTCGGCATCCGAGTTATCAGTCGGTTTTGCCATAAGTACTTCATGGAAGCCCCATGCATAGATTTAAATTTTCTTTCGAAATCGTCTTCATCTTCTGAATCTATGTCTTCAGATCCAGGTTCCGACTCCAATCTTGCCTCTATGGCAGCTCGTACGGAGTTGGCTTCCGAGTTCACCGTTTCATTGGCGGGTGTCTGATCTTCCACTTGTTCTGTGGGATTGTTATTTTATTCCTTTTCCGCGGGATTACTTACTTCCATGTTTTCGGTGACCTCGGACTGCACCATGCCAATGAAGTGAGATCTGATTGCAGGCATCTCCGAAGAGGCAGCAAATTCAGAGTTTTGGCGATCTGAGCAAAATCCGGTATCATAGTTTTCTTCAACTGGGTGTAGGGCGGGTCGGATAAATTTACTTCCATCACAGAATCCCATTGCTTCTGCAGTTAATCCGATAAAGATGTTTGCAGATCCAATCGGTAAAACGCATGCACTTACCAGATGATTACGTGCTGGCATGTACGATCCGTTGTCGAGGAAGCGTCCGACGTCGTTGTCAAATTCCAAGCTTCCGACAGTTATGGTACTACCGATTCCTCCGAGTATCCCCGATCGAAACATAATGCCTGACGTTTGCTGGCCCCACGGTGGGCGCCAACTGTCGAGACATCGTAGTAGAGTTCATAGATGGGGATGCCATGATTCCACGGGTAGAGACGTGGGGGGTGGGGGGTGGGGGGTGGGGGACGTGGTAGTACGACAACCAGGAACACCAATTTACCCAGGTTCGGTACGGCGCAACTAGGCGACGTTCCTACTCCTGCAATCTCTCTAAATTAGGGCTGAAGCCTGAAGTATACAAAGTACAATGTGAGTAGGGTTTCACTAACTCGGCGAGGATCAACTTCTCGGCGAGTTGGCTTCTAGCTAATAATTGTTTGTGTTCTTCTCTCCCATCCGGCTTTATATAAATAGCCGGGTTAGGGCTTACAGAAAGGAAACCTAGAAGACTGCGGAAAGTATCTAACTTGGAAAGTAAGAATCCGCCTTCTACTCCAAGCCGCACCACTTTGGGCCGTGGTCCGGGTTCTTCTAGAATCCGGCTTCTGCGCGTTAGCTTACTGGGCCGCCTAATGGACTGTGGTCCATTACCAAAAGGCCACCCTGGTAATCCGGCTCTGTAGGACACTGCCTGATATACCCCTAATCGGCATATATCTGACAACTAGGTTATAAATTCTCCGGTGAGGCATTTCAACGCGACGATATTAGGGATGACGAAAGAGTACCCGCGACAGGTCCACACGGAGACCGCAGTCAACCTCGAGCGCCGTCTCCGGCGCAAACCTAGGATTCGGCCGACGGAGGAGGACGACAACTTTGAGTAGCAGCCATTGCCGCCGCTGGAGCCGGGGAGCGTCAGAGATACTCCGTGGAGCCACGGGGGATCTGCGTGTGCACCTGGTAGAATCCCAACAACTGTGTCCTTCCGGCGTTCAAGCGGACGGAGGATGCCGAGGATGAGCTGCTAGATAGGTTAGCTAGAAGCTTTTAGCAAAGTGTTTGTTTTCAATTTCTTGCGTAAAGTGTTGTTTTCAAATTTCCCGTATGAATTTAGCGTACCGTTCTGCGCCGCACGGTTCCTTCCCGGATAATTTTTTTCGCGATCCCCCTATCCTAGTTTTCACGTACGCTCGGATTTGCTCCGATTGGCTAGTGGGTGGGCTTGCTCGGGGACGCGTTGCCGGCGGGGGCACTAAAGGCGGAGCGGTGACGGTGGGGATTGGGATGGATCGAGGAGTTTGGGAACAAGGGCCTAGTTCTGGTTTTTTTTAAAGTCTTGTAGCTGCAACGTATACCCGACATGTGGGTCCAAACTGTCAGAAAACGGGTTGATTTTTGACAATATCATCTAGGGTGGTGGTTCTCTGGCATATAAGACCCAATTATGATGGTTTTGCGTCATTTTCACTGGTTCTCTAGGGATATGCTCCGATTTGGTTGTTGAGGTGTATTTACGAACTCCTGACTAAAGTTTTGATGACCAGGTTGGATCCTGTTATGGACAAGTTAATTAGTATTCATCAAAATGCTTTCATTAAGAAGAGAAATATTATGGATGGTATTTTATCCTTGCATGAGATCATGCATTATACTCATGTGAAAAAGAGGGTGGGTGTTTTCCTTAAGTTGGATTTCAAGAAAGCCTACGACAAGGTTAATTGGGATTTTCTTATAAATTGCCTTAGAGCCAAAGGTTTCTCGGATTCTTGGTGCAGTAAAGTGAGACAAATTCTGCATAATGGAACAGTTTCAGTGAAGATTAACAATTGCATGGGACCTTATTTTCAGAGTGCCAAAGGGGTGCGACAGGGTGATCCCTCTCTCCCTTTTTGTTCAATTGTGCAGCTGATTGTCTCACTAAAATGGTTACAACTGCTCAATCTAATGGTTTATTGGATGGTTTGGCCCCTGATCTGGTGGATGGTGGTTTAGCCATTTTGCAATATGCCGATGACACGGTTCTTTGCATCTCTCATGATAAAGAGAAGGCTATCAATCTTAAACTGCTTCTATATCTTTTTGAACTTATGTCTGGTTTAAAAATAAACTATCAGAAGAGTGAGCTTTTTTTAGTTGGAGGGGATAATAATGTGGCTCAGTTCTATTCTGACCTTTTTGGTTGCAAAGTGGGCACTTTACCTATGTTATATCTTGGGGTTCGAGTCAGTTTTAATACTCTTCGTTGTGCTGACCTGGAATTTGTGAATTCTAAATTTGTGAAGAAACTTGATGCATGGGTTTGTGAAACTGCCTCCTCGGGTGGAAGACTTATTTTAGTTGACTCTAGCTTATCTAATCTCCCTTCTTATGTTATGTCTATGTTCCTCCTTAATAAAACTTTCATTGAAAGGCTTGATAAACATCAGAGACGTTTTTTTGGCATGGTAAAAGGAAGAAGGATATTTCATGGTTAAATGGTCTAAAGTGTGTCGTTCTAAAGCGAAAGGGGGGTTGGGCATTAAGAATCTTCGGAGGCAGAACATCAGCCTTCTTACCAAATGGTGGCGGAAACTTGAAAAATATGATGGCACATGGCAGAAAATTGTGAGAAAAAGGTATCTCAGTAATACCTCTGTGACTAATGTCAAGGCCAAATTCTCGGATTCTCCTTGTTGGAAGGCGTTGCTTCAGATAAAAGATGTTTATATGGAAGGGAGAAAATTATCCCTTGGGTGTGGAAATATTACGAGATTTTGGCTTGATAACCTTGGTAATTCCCTTCCCCTATGTGATAGGTTCCCTGAGTTGTTCGCTATCAGTCAGTGTCAGAACTGGACTGTTCAAGAGGCTTTTAACTCTGATTTGAATCTTCCTTTCAGGAGAACTCTTCATGGTGCCTTGCTGGAGCAGTGGAATGAATGTTTAACCTTTGTTAGAAACCTGGAGTTGTCCTCCTCTCCTGATATAGTTTCCTGGAGTTGGAATGCTAATGGGATGTTTTCAACTAAATCTGTTTACAAACACTTAGAAGTTGGTTTGGCAGGGGCTAATAATAAATTTATTTGGGAAGCCAAAATTCATTTGAAAATTAAGATCTTTCTTTGGCAACTTTTTCGCAATGCTTTGGTTACTCGTGATAATATGAAGAAAAGAAACTGGCCTGGTAATACTATGTGTTCCTTTTGTCGTATGGAGGAGACTGCTGAGCATCTGTTCTTTTCGTGTCACCTGGCTCGTTGCGTTTGGGGTATTGTGGGTAGGGTTTTTGGCACCAATACTTGTCCTAATTCTCTCTGGCAATCGTTTGCTTGGTTTCATGCTTTTCTTCTTGGGGGAGAGCAGTACTTCATGGTTGGCATTGCTGCAGTGTGCTGGAGTATTTGGAAAACTCGCAACAGTGTGACTTTCGACAATCACAAGATCTTGACTCCTTTTGAGGCGGTTTACACAGCGGCTGCTTTGTTGTTACATTGGGCAGGTTTGCAGAAAGACGGTGGAAAGGAGGTCTTGACTACACAGGCGAAGAAGATGATGCAGGTTACGGCCGAGCCCTACGCTACTTCTGGAGCACGGGCGGGTGTGGCGGCAAGGACTACCTTGATGATTTCTGGCGCGTGATTGTCCTAGTTTTCAGCTTTGTGCCGCTAGTCGCTAGTTTGTGTTGAGCTGCTGTTTGTTGCAGCGGTTGTTTTGGACTTGGTTGCCTGGTCTGTTCTGGTACTTTGGGTTTGTTCCTTGTAGTTGTTTGTCTGAACATTGGTGGCTGTAGGTTTTCGCCCCATAGAGGTCTTCTTCGAGTCGAAGGGATCTCAGTGGGTTTCCTACAGCTGCTCCAACTCGCTTCCCCCCCCCCCCCCCCCCCCCCCCCCCCACTTTCTCTGGATGTTGAACGTTGTATTTCCGTTTTAATAAAATGGAAAGGGGTGTGTGGCCCGGTTGGATATGCTCCGATTTGGTAGAGTTGCTCAATAGATGGGCCCAATTTGTTTGAGCCGTTTCCTTTTAGTTGGGTGAATGGCTTCGTATATTGGCCCGTAGCATGTCGTACAATCATTGTTTGGGCTTTCTATCTGGGCCAAAGCGAGGTCGTATACTAGCACAACGAACGCACTCGTTCTCCCGGGAGGGCCTGCTGCCAAGATCTTCTCCATTCTATCTGAAAATACGAATTTACACCACCTCACCAGAATCTTTCCCTACGTTTCACACGTTCCAAATGGCTGCAAGAGTCACCACAAACAGAGAGGAATCCTAGTCCTACGAAAGATATACAGTGCAACAACAGAGCCTCAAAAAGGTATACACGGCGCACGCCTCCGTAACAACATTCCACGCGCAAATGATTCGGACCTCGTTGCGATCCATCTCGCCCAAACCTGATCCATCCTTTTGGGCGCCGTTATTGCACGGCAACACTGTTCTTGCCGGTGTGCATGCACGCACGCACGCCCGCCCGCTCTCGCCCCATGCGTCTACAGTCGTTCCCACCACCTCCCGGCGATCGCATCGCGAGAGGGCGGCCTGCAGGCACAGTGTTTCCACCGGACCAGATGTTCTCCTGGCAGCCGCACGCCTCATGCTCTGGTCTGTCTGTCCGAAAGAATAGAATCTCTGGCAGGGCAGGGCAGGGACGCCGGTCAGCCACCAACCGCTCCCGGCATCATTATCTGCAGATGAAGACGAGACGGGACGAATTTCTTTAGGCTGATCCGGTTGATCCATGTGCTGTGCTTGCTACTCCTTGCCAAGTGGCCTCTCGTACGGCGCAGAGCCGCCGTTGATGGATGGATGGATGCACAGTGAAATGGATTCTTTGAGTTGGATTACACTGCCAACACATCACACATGCGCATGCATTGCAGATTGGTTCGCGCACAGCAAAAGAAACTATCAAAAGCATAATCTAAGGGCATCTCCAGCCCCCCAGGTTTCAGATCGGCGCTTTTTAGCGAAAGCGTCGCCCCACACCAAAACCTAGGGGGGCCGATTTCATCAGCCGTTCGGCGGCCCATAAAAGAGAACGGCGATATTGTTTGAAACTTCATCTCCCCGTCCCAAAATAGAGCCCTAGTTCGGCGATCACGGCAGCCATGGTTTTGGGCAATAATATTACAAAAAACTCCACAGGTGGGCGATCAAATAGAGTCTAGATCGAATCACACAGACGGGCGCGCGCGGCATGGGCAAACGTAGGCGATCGGGCAGACGCGTCGGCCGACGTCGGAGCAGGCGGCAAGCTCGGCGCAGCATCCTCCAGGTCGATGACGGCGTCCGAGCAGGCGACGGGCTCGGTATCCTTGTCGACGACGGTCGCGGCATCCTCCAGGTCGACGTGCGTGCTCGTCGGCGCGGTGGTGTAGCTGGTGCCACCAGACGACGTAGTCGGGGCTGGGGGCGCGCTGATGTCGGTCAGGATGAGGTTGCACTGCGCCAGGAACCAAGCTCTCACCTCGGGGGTCATCGCGGCCGGGTCGCCGCCCGTGAGGAAGGCGAGGTCGTTGTTCCTCTTCTTCGCCGCCGTGCCAGTCCCGAGGAGGTCGATCTTGACCTGCGAGTTGGCCATGAGCGCCGCCCATCGCTGTTTGGCGACCCCCTCCCTCTTGCCGGCCTGGGCCTGGGCGTCGGCGATGCAGGTCTCGATCGACGCCTGGAGCTTTGACGCTGCCGGCGCGCCGTCCCTTGCCAACTTGGCTTTCTTGTGGCCCATCGGCGGACGCCCTTCGGAGACACCTGCAACCACCGCGTCGGGGACGTACTCCTTGCCCTTGCTGATCGACCGCCGCACCTCCACCCACTTCTCGCACTTCTCGATGACGACGAAGACGTGGAGGAACTTGAAGTCGGAGCCCTCGTCGTTCTTGTACGCCTCGAGCATCCGGACGATCTCCATCTCGCGGTTGGCGCTGCTCTGCGGCCTCATCGAGATCTCCTCCTGGATGCCGTGCCACTTGTTGAAGGATGCCTGGATGTTCTCCCAATGGTTCGCCATGGCCTTCTGGCCGCGGTCGGTGATGCAACAGGCGTAGTAGGTGTCGATCATGCGGCGCTCATCGTAGGCGGTCTTCACCCGCTTCCAGTAGTTGTCGACGTGCTGGTTCGCGCCGACGATCGGGTCCATGCTGATCGTTTTCCAGGCCTCGGCGAGGAGGACGTCCTCCCTGTTCAACCACTTGATGCGAGGCTCGGCGGGGGGGGGGGGGGGGGGGGGGAGGGGGGGGGGGGGGCGGGCACCTTGGGTTCCTTGCGGGGACGGCCAGGGCCACGGCGCTTTCGGCTTTCGCTGGCTGGATCTGTCCCCTCTGGCGGCACCGGCGTCTCGTCCACCTCGTCGTCGTCGTGCACCTCCGTCGCCTGCGTGCCCGCAGAGCACCCTTCGCCACCTCCCTGCGTGAAGAACTCCCCGCTCTGCTCGAGGAAGCCAGGGCTCGCCGCCGCCGCGATCGTTCCGGCCACGATGATCTCCTCCATGTAGCTGCTGTCCTGGGGCTGAAGCCCTCCGCGTCCTCCAACTCCTCTTCCTCGACGGCGGTCTGCTCCTCCGCCTGCAGCTGCGCCATCAGCTGCCTATGTCGCTGCGCCGCCTCCCTCCCCCGGCGTTTGATGTTGGCCGTATCCAGGCGCGCTCTCTCGGCGATCCACTCCTTGTTGGTCATGCCGGGCGGCTTCTCCTTCGGCGCTCTCGGCTTGCGTGGCTTTTTGCCAAGATCGGCGGTGGCGGGAATGGATACGGCGACGGCGGCGGCGCGGGGTCCTATAAATCGGGCGGGAGCCATGGCGTCTAGATCTCGCGGACGGGGGAAAATGGCGGGAATAGAGTGGGGGGAGACATACATGAGGGGGGAAAGTGGAGGGAAACGCTGAAAAAAGGGAGGGAAATCGCCTTCCGTCGCCGACAGCTGTGGCCCACGCGCGCATTTCGCCCCCTCAAGCCGAACCCAGCGCGCTGGGTTCGGCCTAGGTTCGGCGGCGCGAAACGGCGCTAAAAAGGCGGAAAACGACGCTAAACCGGATCTGGGGGACGACTGGTGAGAAACGGCGCTAAAAACGGCGAAAGGCGCCGCTTAGGGGCTCTTGGGGACGGCTGGAGATGCCCTAAGCATGTTCACTCTGCTTCGTCCCTGGATTGTGCTGCTCGTGTGGAGCGGAGCGCTTGTCTCCTTCGTAGAATCTATGCCAACTTTTTCTTTTATTTTATGGGGACGTGAGTGAGTGTGTTCGTGTTCGTGTTCGTCTGAGGTACTGTTGGAGCTTCCTCCGGCGAGTGGTTTCGTGGTGCTCCCATACCGTGCATGCATTGGCTGGCGTGCGATGCAAAGTCCCGATCAGTTCACCACTTGCGCAAAGGCGCGGGAGATCCGATTACTAGGCCCAGCTTGTTTTAAATGGTTCTGGGCATTCCAATCCAGCCGCGGTAGCACTAGCACCGTAGTCTCTTTAAATTACCAAGTTGTTGCCGAGCGCAACAGTGCCTGCGGGCGGGTGTTCGTGCGTGTCGCGAGCCATCATGGGCAGTAAACTTTCTTTTCACATCCTCGCTGCTGGAAACAGAACTACCCCTCCTGGTGACAGTTCAGAGCTTAGCAAGCTGCATGCCACGGCCACCCAAGCGAAGAAACCTTTCGCCGCAACTTTATCGCTCCGAAAAAGATAAGAAAACCGGCGAGAAAGGTAAAGAGAAGAAGCGGGTAAAATGAAAGACCACCGAGATGCGAAAAGGCGGTAAAGCGCGCGAGGCGCAATCTGTGGTGGTGAAAGCTGGGATAAGATTCAAGGCCAAAAGCGCAGGAGGCAAAGAGGAGCCAAAGTATATGCGCATTACCAGTGGTACGTGGTCTGCACGAGGAGGACGAACAGTGGCCTTTACGGGTTTTTTACCTCGAGGTGAGACTTGCTTGACTAACTGCAGCCAAATCACTGGCATCTTTACAGAGAGGTAGTAGTAAAAACTGTACTAATGAAGTGAAGACGATGACCCCTGGATGCAGGGTGTTGAGCGTTGTGCGTTGAACTTTGACTGCCTCGACGAATCCATGGATAAAAAGCCCGAACATCTTACTGCTAGTAGTATTGTGGACTCTGTTGTGATCATTGCCCCCACGTCCAAATGGTAGTGTAAGCATAGAGTGGTACTAAAATTAACCAAGGACTGTCCTCGCCTGGAGGTCCGCACCTGAATTAGTTAACGATTTCCAAGAGTACGTGTGCGCTAGATGGTTCATAAAAGTATGATACAGTACAACTATGATAAATAAGTAGATGATAGGCTATAATTTCTGTCTGCTAGTAGTAGTATATGTTGGTATAGGTTGATATACAATCTGTACTGCTACACCGTAAACTTTGGGGTCCCATGCTAGTATGATCAGTAACCTCACACGAGTCTATATTAATTCGGCAGTTGCAGTTCAGAACCCATGGTATTCTGGCGACGTACTAGACCTGTTTGTCTTACTTTACATTTCTATAACTGTAATCACCCCTTTGAGGCTGGAGATGAAGGAACATGCAAGACCTTAAGCAGAGTTTAGCTTTGTTTCTTAAACTTCAGAAGTAGACAAGCCCCGATTCAGAATTTTTTTTGTCTGAAACAAGACAAAAGGTTTGTCTATTTTGTTGATTAAGAAGAGTATGAGAACTACAAAACAGGTCAAACTACGGCACTCGAGCGTTTTACCCCCTCAATGCTCCAAAGTGAGGCATTACTCTTTTTAAATGAGAGGATTACATTAGGCATGGAGGCAAAAAATTTAAAAACTCTAACTTTCCTCTCGTTCCACGAGGACTTATATGGTACCCCCAATTAGATATAGACCGTCTATTTTTGTGTATCTAATGGCTTATATTAAATCATACTAGTGCACAAAACATGACTAGTATAAAACATACTAGTCGATAACGCGAGCCGTACTCTCGTTAAAAAAGGAAGGAGTAGCAACGTTTGCATGGATACAATCGGAAACTGATTGACAATAAAATCATAAATCCCCTAAAAACGGAAAGACCCGTAATTCCTCCAACAACTGCATGCATGAGTCATGATTACTTCACGGTCAAAAATGAAGCTTCCCGGCCGGCCGCCCGCCATGCCCATGCTTACGTGAACTGTATTTGAGATTGTTCTAATCATTTCTCGTCGTGCTCCTCGGCAAGCCGGCCCGCCATGCGTAGGACTCTGTTAAGATTGTTCTAAATCTTTGCATCCGAGCTGCCCGGCCGGCCGGCCGCCATGCCTACGTGAACTCGGCCTGCCCCTAGGTGAACTCTCGACAAGAAGCAAAACAGACAATAGCAACCGGTATAGGCCATGTAAAAAAACCCGGATTTAGTTATCATAATTTTAGGCTAAAACAACGGGATATTTTGTGTCGCAATAAATGATTTCCTAATTAAATGTCTAAATTATCTCTTTTAATCAACGGTTAGATTTTAAATCATACTGGTCACCTCTAGGGACAGTAAAAGGTACCGTAGAATAGGCCCGTTCCAAAGTTCTCAAGAGGTGAGAAAAACCAAGGAGGACAGCCCCTTTCGCCTTTGGCCATTAATGCCGGTGATGGAGCACCACCTGTCTTTAACCATGGTGAAAGTATGCCAAGTGGAGATGTTGAAACTTTCCAATACGAGTCACTCCTCCATGCCTTCCCATATATGGAGGGAATAGCGGCATTTGAACATGATATGATCCGCGGTCTCCGATTCTCTGTTGCAAAGTTGGCAAAAACCACAATTTAACCACCCCCTACGTGTAAGGCGGTCCATTGTCCACATGTTGTTTTGTAGGATCAACCAAACGGACAATTTACATTTCAAAGGAGCCAATTTCCCCAAATCGCCTGCCTTCATAATGGATGTGGTAGGCTCCAATTGAGCTAAGCATGCCGAAGCCATGGAGTAGATGCCGGAAGTAGTTAACTTCCAAGAGATGGTGTATGTGGAGGCACCAGAGTAGATGCCGGAAGTAGTTAACTCCAATTGATTCTGAACTTTCAATATGCATGACACATGGTTCATGATCATTGATCTAGTCAAAAGATGCAGCAGCGATGACATGATAAATCACACACATGGAAATCAGGTTAAGCAAGAAAATCGAGTTATTAGAATATAAAAAATAAAAAATTTAAAGCAAAATGATATGCTTTTTTAGAAATAAAAACGTATCTGTTCCAAAAACATCCTATATTTTAGAACATAGGTAGTATAAAATTAAAATAATATAATTAATTTAAGAAAAAATATATAATTTTATTGTGACCTTTAAAAATATCTTTCGCTGAATTTTGTATTCCTTTTAAATTCTGGGGTTCAGTTAATTTGGCTAGAACATTTATGATTTCCCCTTTTCCATAAACTTTCGGTTTTGTAAAAACAAATTATATTTCCTTTTAGTGTTTGCTTTCTATAAGCTTCTCTGAATATGTTCTTGTCTTCCGGGCTGACAGGTCTAGCTACCATGTGTTTGAAACGGCAACAACATGATTTGTCTTTGTGCTTTAACTAGGGCGAGAGACCAAATTGTCTCCCCAGCACAAAAAGGGAGCAAAGTATTCTGGAATTGAAAATTAGAGGCCAATAATTAGGAGAAAAATACACTTTCCCCTCCTCGTAGCACTTTAAAACTTATGCAAGCTTATGCCTCTAAAACACAACTGAAATTCAGAATGATCATGTCCCTTCTCTTCATATACGTAGTATTTTACATCTGACACAGTGCAATATAATACACTCACCTTTTCTGAATATTTAACTTAAACTGAGGGTGTGAGTTGAGTATAATTAGAAGCTTCGAACACTGAGCTGACCAGGGTATAAACTACTGCATTCTCTATGCTCTTAGCCTCTTAGGCACGGTGCCACAGAATGTGCACTGGAGTATGATGTTATGAACACCTGTTGGCTGTTAGGTATGCATTTTCTGTAAATCATGCATGGAGTTTACTCTCAAAAGCTCCAAGTAGAAGAACAAGAATCGATGTACAACAACCATGTTCAGCAGGTAGCATTTTACTTGAGGGTGACCTAAAAAGAAGGATGTTCATTCCTTTTCCCTTCAGATGACAAAAGCTCTTGGGAAATGGTGGAACCACATGTCCGAACCACAAGGTTATTGCTTTTCTCATACTCCTCACCATTTGGAAAATTTGGAATGAATGAAATGTCCGTGTGTCCATAACAAGCACTGCCCTCCTTTCGAAGCTAAACTTTGGGTTCTTATGAGGGCAAAACGGTTGGGTGAAATCATTCTAGAAGAGCATTCTGGTTATATATATATTTTTTCCTTCTAATTTCATGTTTGAGCTCATTCTTAATTAATAGAATGGGCTAAAAAAAGATTTGCTCTCCTTTTAAAAAAAAACTCAGGGGTTTAGGTGAAGAACTTTCATAGTGTGGCTACTGTTCGCAGTGTACACTCTCCGACGTCTATATTTCATAGATAATCATAAATTTGGCCATAATTGATGTACAGTGTACATTGGAAGGTACTCCCACTAGGTTTTGTTCCGAATATTAATAGACCTTATGATTTGCTATGGTAAGGAACAGTGAAGTGTTTTTTTTTACCATGTAGTGTACAGATTTCGGAAAGGAAGGGAACGTATAACAGTATACCACGTTTGATCAGCTGTTGCAATTCCTGTATTGAGCATTCCGTATCTTTTGAGAGTCCTACGACGTGCGTACTCATTAACCCTATCATTGCTTTGCCTTCTGAGCTGTTTAGTCTTTGTCCCCTGTCTTGTTTTTCTTTTTCCTTTGCTGAAAAACATAAAGGTGACCTTCGTCTACCTCGTCCTACCGACGGCCTCTCGCTTGTGTCCTTCTGCGAATAGCTACTTAGCTAGGTTAATCATCCAGCTGTCCTGCGATAGAAAGGAAAAGTAAAAGATTTCACCATTAGTGGTGACTGATCTAGCTACCTTCTTCTTTGGTATCAAATCTTCTTGTTTTTCACAGATCTCGTCCTCTTTTATGCCAAGTTGCACGCTGAACATGCATTTTGCCCACCAGTAGTACGAACTCACTTGGCGCAATCCCTCACTAGGCTGAATTAGAACTAATTAAGTACAACCTTTGTCATGTGCTATGGTACTTGTGCAGTGTCTTCATCTACAACCTTCAAAGCCGATTGGTTCACTTTGTCTTCCTTGGACCAATATCTTTCAACTTCTTTTGCAAGAGATTTTTTCAACTTTTTTGAACAAAACTAACATACGCTTCATTTTGTAGGGAAAAGTAACCTATTAGTGGAAATACCTTAACATCATATGTGTTCACAAAATCGTTTCACACGGAAAACCGGGTTTGGTGCTAAAATAAGACTTTTCACGAAACATTTTCTACCCTTTTCACACAGACGTAAAAAAATGTCGGACCCCAAAACGACTTGTGAGCACATCAAATATCAAGATGTATCCTTAAAATTTTATTTTAATTTTTCCTAACATTTTGAAATATGTTTTGAAATATCGGGTGCATATGTACCAGAGAGCCAAAGTGAGTTTCACAAAGTAACCATTCATACTTATTTTATTTCATACTTCCCTAATTTGACGTCCTAAAAAATATGTTGTAAGGTGCGTTATCAAGGCCAAGATCCCGCTATGGGCTCAAGTTCATCATGTGGGTAACTTCAATTATAGCACTCGTTATCACCAATTTTTAGTGGGCAATTTGCTTCATTGAGATTATACTTGAGCTATTGTTTCTTTAAATTTTATGCTAGAGAACCACCATGTACTCTTGATTCTAGAAGATCACTTTGTACCCACCATGTAGCCCTCGCAAATGCGATGATATCATTTTTAGTATGTCGTAAGTGTCAAATATTTATTTGTATATTATACGTGCAATTTTCCTACCATTTACCCCCTTTACTCAAAAGTACATGACTTTTAGACATGAATAACTGCTAATGGTGTAACTCTAACCATTATGTTACATGACATGAATATATGATTGTGTTGCTAAGAAATAATAAAAGAACTGCTATTTTCACCGTAACGGAGCTTACCGGCGCAGGACTTTTTCCCAGACGCCGGGGAGTTTCCCTGTTTTCGCGTTTCGGCCACACGTTTTCGCCCAGTATACTGATGGTTTCACCGTAACACACCTTACCGGTGCCCGTCGGAGACTTTTTCCCCAAATTTTCCCCCGATGTCGGGGAGCTAGGTTCTCCGTTTTCGTGTTTCGGCCCACTTTTTGCCCAGAATACTATTGTTTTCACCATAACGCATCTTGCCGGCGGCCGTTGGGGAGCTTCCCGTTTTCGTGTTTCGGCCCACGTTTTCGCCCAGAATACATTTCTTCCCCGTAACATGTTTATGCAGGTCTACCTATGTTACTCGCACCTTTTCTTGCAAATTGGTTTAATAATTCATCGTTAGATTCCTCAAAGATTTTGATCAAACCCTTTTATTAGAGCATCTTCACTGTCATCCTCCAAAGCAGCCCTAAAGACCCATTTGGATATGGACGCAACATAAAAAAAATCCTATGGAATCCATACGTGTCCGGATGAGCCCAAATTCGTCCGCTGCCCTCGAGCGACACTCCAAACTTGGGGCCCTGCTCGGGGGTGACATACACTGCCTACAACAGGAGGGGTCCTCTCGCCATTCACATGGAGCTTGCCCATAGTTTATTAATGGAGCCGTGGGGAAGGCCGTTCCTTGCATGCAATGGTGCGCGCTTCGCCGGGTGTTTCCCGAGACAACAAAGGGAAGTGATTGTGGTGCAACTAAGGGAAGGGATGGTGGTGTGCTTGCTGCACGTGTCACATTTACCTCGGCGCCAGCCTTTCCACACACAAGTCACCTCTGTTGTAATGGCATGTCATCTTGTCCGTGTGGCGGAAACGTGTCGCCGCCATTAACTCTGATGTGTTTCCACCCACCCGTCGGTTCTAGCCCAGCCCCACCGCTTCCCGCCTCTTTTTTTTGGCTCATTCGGTCAGCTATAAAAGAAGACCCACGATGCCGCCGCTTCAAGCCGTGCTCGCGATCTCGCCGTAGACCACAATATAACACGACGCACATCGTGTCGTCAACAACATGCGATGCCGCTTAGCCAGCTCCTCGGCCAGCTTAACCCACGTTGTTCCCCACGAAGGACCCAACTCCTCTATCGTCTGATGACGAGCAAGGCGAGGACGAGCCAGAGCAGCGCACCCGTTGTGGCCGGAGCAGGTTGTCGTGTACAACTCCTTCCTCAACTGGCACAACAAGGAGGCATACCGCCAGGTGAGGCTGCCTTCGCGGAGACGAAAAATGTCATGGAGGCAGCAGCCATGGAGCTTTTGTGCAAGAGCAGGGAGAGGGAGGAGCATGCCCACTGCCTCATCGACGTTGGGTGGATGGCCCACGAGGAACTGAACGCCTAGAGGGCGACGACCGAGGCTGAGCAGCAGCTGATCGCCAATAGGGAGGCGACCTATGCCATCGCACGTGAGGCTGCTCGCTACGACGTGGCGGATGCTCACCGCCTCCGAGTGGAACAAGATTTCTGTTGGGCGAACGAGCTCGGCATTTGGAGAGGAACCACTGGGAGGACGACGAGACAGAGAGGATGCGGTTCGTGGCGGAGATGGAGAGAGAGAGAGAGAGAGAGAGGCGTACGAGGCTACAGAGGCATGGCGCTAGCTTAGCGCGGGACGCCAGGTGAGTCGCGTGCGTGCACGCGAACAATAGAGGTGAAGACTCGAAAGCATGGCGGAGAGGCATGTCAAAGTACAAGAGCAGAACTGTACCTCGTTAGAGGTCGGGGTGCGTGTTAATATGGGGCAGAAAGAGCCTCTGCCTTGGCGTACAAGGAAGGGACATACCCAATCGGTATACTATACTGTATGGAATATGACACGAACACATAAACCCAAAACCTTCTATATTACATGTTTAACAGCCCCCTAATCTAAACTTGAGGCAAGATTTAGATTACGTCTAAACTCATACAAACTTTTGACTGGAAGAGGCTTGGTGAATCCATCTGCAACCTGATCTTTGCTTGAAATGAATCTGATGTCCAATTTCTTGCTTGCAACTCGTTCACGTACAAAGTGAAAGTCGATCTTAATATGTTTGGTGCGTGCATGGAATACTGGATTTGATGAGAGATATGTTGCACCCAAGTTATTACACCATAAACATGGTTTCTCATTTAACTTGACACCAAGTTCACCAAGCAATGCTTCTACCCAAATCAATTCTGCTGTGGCATTAGCTAAAGCCTTATATTCTGCTTCTGTACTAGAACGAGATTGTTGCTTGTTTTCTAGCACTCCAGGAGACTAGATTTGGTCCAACAAAAATAGCAAACCCTCATGTAGAGCGTCTATTATCAATACACCCTGCCCAATCTGCATCAGAAAATCCACTTAACAAAGTAGATGACGAGGCCTGGAAGGTAATACCAAGATGAATAGTATCCTTCACATATCTCAAGATTCTCTTAACAGCTGCCCAATGAACAGTAGTAGGAGCATGAAGGTATTGACATACTTTATTGACAACATATGATAAATCTGGTCTTGTAAGGGTAAGATACTGTAGATCACCAATAATACTACGATAATGTGTATTATCCTCAGGTCCAAGCAACTCCCCTTCTCCAAGAGAGAGAGGTTCGGTAGATGATAAACGAGTTGGGGCAGCCTTACAAAGATCCATACCAACCTTGTTAGTTAATTCTGAAGCATATTTCTCTTGTGTTAAGAGTAAACCATCTTGCAATCTTTTTAGCTCTATTCCCAAAAAGAAGTGTAACTCTCCAAGATTTTTAATTGCAAAGTGCTTATTGAGATTCCGAAGCAAAACATAAGTGGCATGATCTGAGGAGCTAGTCACAATAATATCATCAACATAGATTAGCATAAATATAGTGGCATCTGGCCTTTGAAGATGAAATAAAGATGTATCTGCCTTTGATGGAACAAACCCAAGTTCAAGCAATTTGGAACTAAGACGTGAGAACCATGCTCTTGGTGCTTGTTTTAAACCATATAGAGCTTTGTCAAGCTTGCAGATATATTAGGGACATTTGGATCTTCAAATCCTGGTGGCTGCTTCATGTACACATCTTCTTCAAGCACACCATGTAAGAAGGCATTTTTAATATCTAACTATCGTAGTTTTCATCCTTTAGACACTGAGATAGACAATATTGTTCTGATAGTGGCTGCTTTGACAACAGGACTAAAAGTATCTTCATAGTTAATACCATAACTTTGCTTAAATCCTTTAGCAACCAAACGAGCTTTATATCTGTCAATTGTACCATCAGAATTTTTCTTGACTCTAAAAGCCCATTTGCAGTCAATCAGATTTCTGGTAGAGCACGGTGGAACAAGATGACATGTTTTATTTTTTGAGCAAAGCATCATGTTCTTCCCCATCGCTTTGCGCCAACTAGGATTTGCAAGAGCTTTTGACAATGAACTAGGTGCCGCAGAGATCAAAGCATGTCGCGATGTGTTACTTGTATAAAGATTGGGCTGTTTACCATAACGAATTGTACCATCTGTATATGAGCGAGGTTTTTTTATACCTTTTTGAAGTCTTGTACGAGGACCAGCAGCAGCAGGTACAACAAAACCATCCGGAGCAGAAAATCCGGCACCAGCAGCAACTTCTTTCGTGGTAGAAAACTCAGGGAAATCATTAGCGGGATCCGCGCCTTGATTTTTCCTTGTCGGGGACGTGGCAGAGCGAGACTGGCCAGCGCCCTCAGTGCATGCAGGAGTAGCAGAGGCATGGGACCGTGGTGATGCCTCGGTCGGTGAAGTGGCAAACCGCGATTGGCGTGCAGGAGATGTTGTCGAGGCCCCTGGGTCTGCACGCGGCTGACACGGTGACGTGGAGGTCGGAGACTGGCTCGGGCTGGGGCGTAATAAAGACGACGCGGAGGTCGATTCTCCACGCGCAGAATGGACGAGATCAGCCTCGGGATCAGTTGCATGGGGATCAGCAGTGTCAGCACCTGAATCTTCATTAGTTTCCGCACCAGTTTTGTCATTTTGTGCAGAATCCGATTCTTCGTCATATGAGCTCATTTGATCATCATTTTCATCAAAATTTCAGTACTGTTCTCGTCATCAGAGAAGACACTTTGTAGACCAATTGTACCATCATTTTCATGTGTAATATCAGTGACAACAGGAACAACAGGAGATATCATATGATCATCAAGTGGCAAGTCCCCGTTAGTAGATGCATCTAAATCTTTGGGAAGAAGGAGAATTTCCTCTCTTAGGAGCCTACCAGCATTAGGATGCAATTCAGCAAATGGAAATAATTTCTCATCGAGACCACATCGCGTGAGATATACACACGACCGGTAGAAACATCTAGACATTTGACACCTTTATGGCGAGGGCTATAACCTAGGAACACACAGCGTTTGTAACGATATGCAAGTTTTCTTTTATTGTAGGGACGAAGATTAGGACAGCAAGCACACCCAAAAATGCGAAGGGAATCATAATTGAGTTTCATATGAAGAAGACGTTCAACATGAGTTTCAAAGTTAATAACCTTGCTAGGGATCAAACTGATGAGAAACGTGGCTGTAAGGAAGGCTTCATCCCAAAATTTCAAAGGCATAGATGAATAGCTAGCAAGGATAAACCAACTTCTACTATATGACGATGTTTACGTTCAGCAGGTCCATTTTGTTGGTGAGCATGAGGACAAGAAACATGATGAGTGATGCCAACTTTTTGAAAGAAGCCATTCAACTTTTCATACTCGCCACTCCAATCTGTTTGCATAGTAATTATTTTCCTATCAAACTTGAGCTCAACAAAGGCTTGAAAATTGAGAAAGACTTGATAAACATCAGCACGACTTTTGAGGAGATATATCCATGTAAACTTGCTAAAAACATCAATAAAACTTACATAATATAAGTTTTTTCCCACAGAGACAGGTGCAGGGCCCCATACATCAGAGAAACCCTGTTCCAAAGGAACAGTTGAAACACTAGATGATACAGGGTATGGCAGCTGATGACTTTTAGCTAATTGACAAGAATCACAAACATAGGAGTTTATTTCTGGGGTATAGGATAACTGTTTTTTTCTAAGAATCTGCTGAACTATAAATGAAGAAGGATGCCCTAGACGGCGATGCCAAGTAGATGAAGAGGGCTTTATTGTGATATATGCTTGCTTGGAAGACTCAGTGGATGATGACACTAAGGGGTAAAGTCCACCATGACAGGGTCCCTTAAACAAAATCCTTCCCGTGTCCTGATCCTTGCTGAGAAAGAAGTGAGCATGAAATTCAATGAATACATTGTTATCAAGTGTGAGTTTGTGAATGGATATGAGGTTTTTAGAAGCATTAGGAGCATGAAGAACATTATTTAAATGCAATGTACTATGGGGATTTTGCAACATTGAATAACCAATATGATTTATAGGCATACCATTCCCATCGGCTGTGTGCACTTAATCACGCCCTTGATACTTGCCATGTGTAGTGAGCTTGTTCAATTGCCCCGTGATGTGATCACTAGCACCAGTATCTGAATACCAATTAGTGTCGACTCCATAAGCTGCAGTGTTTGCACTCTTCTTGTTGTTCCCCTCATCATCATCCGAGTCATCCTTGGAATCATCCTTGTAACGCCACCAGCAGTCAGAGGCGGGGTGACCATAGATTTTACAATCTGACATGTGGTGTCCACAAAGGGAGTTGGAGCACGACCATGACCCCGGCGACGTCTCCCATCTCGACGATCATCACGTCTACGGTCATCATCACGGGGATCATCAGGTCTACGGTCATCATCATCACGTCTACAATCAGTGTTATCATAACGGCGAGGTGGGTCTTCACGGCGATCATCATAGCAAGCCCCTCCATCACGGCGATCACCGCGCCCACGTTCACGGTCACCGCGATCACCACCGCGGTCTGCATAGCGACGATCACTACTGCCACGATCTCCATAGTTGCGGTCATTGCCGCGGTCTCCATAGTTGCGGTCATTGCCGCGTTCTCCATAGCGGTCACCACCGCGACGGTCATAGCTGCGGTTGCGCCAGTCACGTCCATCACTGCCGCGACGGGCTGCTGCATTGGCTGAGGAAACGAACCCAGGCTGACTAGATTCTGCCAGCATCTCATGTCTCATATCATGTGCACAGATTTGGGCATAAAGACCATCAAGCGTTAGCTCAGAGTTACCATTGACTGTCGCATCTAAGGAGTTGTAACTTGCATCTAGGCCATTGGTGATGTAGCCGACCATCTCATCCTCCTCAACGGGTTTCCCAATGGCTGCTAGCTCAGATGCATATCCTTTCATCTCCGCAAAGAATTGAGCAGAGGTTTTGTTGTTTTTCTTTGTGCTGTTAAGAGCTCCCCGCAACTGGTTGAGACGGGTGCGAGAGCGTGTACTGAACATGTTATTGATCACGGCCCAGACTGCCGCCGATGTCTCAATGCCGACAAGGTGAGCGAGTATTTCCGGCGAGAGGGAGTTGATGATCCAACTCAACACCGTTGCATCCCTCGTAACCCATGCACTATAGGCTGGATTTGGGGTTTTTTGCTTGTCTTTGTCCACTTCAGCAGGCTCCAAGAACCGCGGGGGCACCACCTCTACGCCGTCAAGCAACTCCATAACCTGCGCACCACGGAGAGTGGGAGACACGAGAGTCTTCTAGAACAGGTAATTTGAACGCGTGAGCTTCTGAGACGGGGGATTTCCAAGGGCGGCGATCAGCGGTGTCGAGGAAGATGAGGTAGACATGGCTTCCGATCAAGGATCGTTGGGTTTTTGGCTTTGCTTTTGATTTCCGATCTAGAATATCGTCGAAAGGCTTCCGATCAAGGTGATCGTGGCATTGGAGTATTGGCTTTCGATCAAGATATCCGATCGTGAGGAGGAGTTTTTCGATCAGATGAAGATCCGATCGTGATGGAGATTTCCGGTGTCTAAACCTAGGTTTTCGAGAGCATACGAGGCTCTGATACCATGTCAAAGTACGAGAACAGAACCGTACCTCGTTAGAGGTCGGGGTGCGTGTTAATATGGGGCAGAAAGATCCTCTGCCTTGGCGTACAAGGAAGGGACATACCCAATCGGTATACTATACCGTATGGAATATGACACGAACACATAAACCCAAAACCATATGTTTAACAAGGCACACACACATGCACGGGCCTTTCTCCCCGCCATACTTCGTCGAACCGATGGGGAACGTCGAACGACCACGAAACTGGCCCCTCTCACGTCCCGGCATCAAACGACGACGAAACTGGCTCCTACTTTTGATCATCTGCTCTTAGTTGATCGCCAGTTTTAGTAGAGAAATCATCTCTTTTGCAAATTATCATATGATCATAAATATAATTTGGAGGGTGCCGCTTGGAGCATCCTTATTACGGTGCACATATGTCCGGCACCCCGAACACGGATAAATTGGGACGTCGGACACGTTTTATGCGACAACTAACACAATTGGATGAGCACACACGATTGGATGCGCCGGACATGTTTTTGAGGGGTGCAAGTTGAGATGCTCTTAACATTTTGGCCTTTCCGGCTTTCACCGGATGGATCTAACTTTTTCGGATCTGCCGTATGTGCGTTCCCACGTCCAAATTACACACAACACACTATTTTCAGGAGTCTTTGCTTCGGTATGCGTGATATTCAAGGAGTGCGCAACAGCTAGCTTCATGTGAAAAAGAAATAACCAGGAAATGTAAAGGTATGGGCACAATGGGCTTATACGTGCACCGCTTTCTTTCCCGTAGCATTAGCCGAAGGGCGCGAGAGGAGCGTATCGCTTTGTTCCAAGAGCGTGCGGTGAATCTTGGAAGAGAGTGGCCTTCTTTCTCCTGTCACTCTCGACTCTCCCAGTGGCAGCCATGTTTTAGTCGCTTTATAGATTCTAACCGGTACTAAGAATAACATATCCAATAGCAGTAAATTATGGCTTCTTGGTTGTGGCCCCAATTCATGATACAGAATATACATTCAACTTTGTAACTAGTGGTTAAACTTGTGTGCCCCACCTTTTCTCCATCTTGCTTTGGCCAATAGAGTCGATGAGATACCGGTGAACATGGGAAGGGAACATCAGTGTGCTAATCTGGATTGCTTTTAAAAAGCTTTGCTGCAGAAGATCTAGTGCCTATGAAGTGTCTGACAGCTTGCGCCATTTGAAAACACACGTTATGGCAAGAAGATTAACTTGAGTTAAGAAACTATAGTCACTTCACAAAGGTGTTCTTACTGACAGTATATAACAAATGATAACATCGTACATGTGTCCTGGCCTCCTCGGTGTCACTAATTCCACATGACTTCTCTTCTCATCATAACCGTGCAACTCTTTGGCGGCGCATATACCTAGCATCAATCAGTTTGAAAACTAAGCGATGAAAAGTTTTAGCATCTTAGCATGCATGGGCAAACAAATCTTGCTGGAATTTCTAGATTGATCTTCAATTCCGGCATTACCTATTTTCTGCACTATTGTGATCTATGTGTAATCAAGAAAAACGAGATTGCGACACTATAAATTACATAATACAAGTGTTAAATTAGCATTCTCGTTTCAGACAGGCTATAAATGTTTTATACTCCTCCGCTCAATAAATAAATAAATAAGATGCATAGTTTTACTAAATTATTATCAATATATGCACCAAAGAATATACGGAATCGATTTGTGTACGACATTTTTTGTCCGAATTGCGTACGACACCCTAATCTATCAGACAACATCGGTGCAGCAAATTAATCTGAGGGCCTTCGGATTACATCGGACATGCGTCAGACGCAAATCATCAGTTAATATTGTAGATTTTTTATCTATTAAATTGTTCGAACGTATATGACGTTGACTCTTGACTTAAAATATGTGTCTTTTCTTTTAAATGGAAATAGTATTATTTAAAAAAAAGTAAGTTACTAAAAATTATATATGTGCATGATTTTTTTATGAGACCTTCAAAAATTGAAATATGTCATTTCAAAGTTTTAAAGAAGTATGCTCCATGTGTTGAATGTAAAGATCAACAAAGACAATGATCCACAAATGTAGTCTTTATTCATCCCAGTTGCGCTCCAAAAGAACCGTTGTGCGGTTGCTAGAAGGCAATTGTATGGGGGCCGCGAGAGAGGGCATTATCCCCAATTAACCGTTCAGATAATTAATCTTAATACCATATAACGAAATTCCAAAAAATACATCACCGCCGCACCTATCGGAGCCACAGAGTGAACCATGATGTGGGAGCCTCCAAAACTGAAGCAAGCATGCATTGACCGAGTTTTGGACCCCTCTTGTCAAGAGATTGATCTTACCGTTGGAGGTATGCCCTAGAGACAATAATATTAAGTTATTATTCTATCTCCAAGTTTAGAATTAAGTTTATGTCATCAACCTACAACCGCTATAGCACTTGAAAAGTGAGTTTTCAAAGGAAAATCTTTGTGCGGGTGTGAAGACATAAACAAATAAGTATTCCTAATCTTGTCACTAAGATTAACTTATGGTTTGTGAGATGATCATAATTTCCTGATCATGGATTTGGATAAAAGTTTAGTAAAACATAATAGTTTATTGTTAGGATAACAATAGTACTGAACCGACCCAAGTGTATGTTGTTGCTAAAAGAGACTAAACAACCATTATGTATTTTAACAAATGCATATGAAGTTAACATTGACTATAATTCTTATACTATGAGAATATCTACTGACCGTATGATCAAAAGTTATACTCTGGATATTATCAAAAGTCTTTTTGTTACTGGGGACTATAACGGTGATGTTTGGGTATGACCTAGAAAGTGTAATGGAGCTAAGATCGTTCAATACTAGTACTTAACTCCTCAAGACGATAGAGAGATACATTCTATGGGCCCTCTCGGTATCATCGATGACATATCGGCTGGCCAGACACAGTGTGATTTATCACAGGGTTATCGGGGATATGGATGACAAAAGGATATGTGTTATGATCAAAGAGTTTGATCAGAATAGATCACATAGTCTCAACTCATGATATTGTTGGTATCGTGAAGTTAAGAGAATAAGTGCAATGAGTAACTTATAAGATTTCCTCGTCCACGGTGCAGTTGTTGGTTATTGTTCGGTAAGTGCCGAACATGACTGTGTGTTATCGAGCCTTTACGAGCCATACGTTTAAGCCGTGCAAACTTTTGTGGAGAGAAATAATATATTGTTATTGGTTTTATGAATATTCGATGTCGGTACGATATCACAGAAACAAGTCCGGTGTCAACCAGAGTCGTTTCGGATGCATAGCACTGCTCTAAAATATATTTTCATAGTGTATTTGTTTAATATTGTAGTTTTTTATCTATTAAAATTTTCAAACGTATATGACATGGACTCTTAACTTAATATATGTGTCTTGTTTTATTGAAATTGAAATACTATATTTTTTAAAGTAAGTTACTAAAAAAGGGAAGTTACTACAAGAGAGAAATTATGCCGGTATTAGGAAATATTTATATGAGAAATTATGGGGGTGTTACGAATGTGTTTCTGACATCGTTAGATAATATCAACGATTTTATCTATAGGGCTCACGGGGTTCCAGAAGAGTTCCGGAGGACTTTCTATATATGGAAGAAGTGCTGGAGGGGGGGGGGGCAGATTTCCTCTTATGGGCAAAACCTAATTTTAGGGGATGCCAGGTGGGGCCCGTGGTATCAAAAGTGCATTGCTTTTAGTTGGAATTTTCACACATTTATTTGAGAAATAAATGAGCGGGAAAAATAAACAAAAAAGAGGGGGATTGGACTCTATTTGGGAGTCCAACCCGAGTCCTCCTAGGAGGAGTGGTTGGGCCAAGTGAGGGGGAAACCTAACCTCTCCCAGGCTAGGGGCCCTCCTTGTTCCCACTATATAATCCCTACCCCTCCTCTTTGGAGAACACACAATTGGGTCTTTGGCCTTCTCTCTCTCTCTCTCTCTCTCTCTCTCTCTCTCTCTCTCTCTCTCTGTGTGTGTGTGAGGATTAGAGATCTAATTAGAGAGCCTCTAATAGAATTAGAGCCTCTAATTAGAGATCTAATTACATAACCTCTAATTGAATTAGAGCCTCTAATTAGAAACATCTATAATTGAATTAGAGTCTCTTCTAATAGGGTTTTTGAGTTATAATATCTTGATTACACCTACCTCTAATTAGTTTCCTCTCTCGTGTGTTGACAACTTCCACATTCATAATAGCTCTAATCACAATTGATTAGAGAAACCAATTAGCAACGGCGGAAGGCTTTCTCTCTTCTTCGGTGCCGAGTCCTAGACGGGAGAGTGCTGACGGGTTGACACGAGTGTACACGTGCACACCATATTTCCTCTCTTTATGATGAAAGTTTTGAACTTTCTCTTGTGTTGCTTCTATACGCTGGTTTCTTTAAGACCCAATGGTCATTATGAAAGAGGAATACATGGTTTCATATATCTCAATAATATTAAGTCTCCTCTCGTTATGTTAAAAGTTTTGAAGTTGCACTTGTTTTGCCTTCCTATGCTAGCTTTGTGATTCATTGATTTGTTTTCTTACAATACTCCTATGCATAGGAAGAGTGTTAGGTATAAACATGTTTTATATATGCTTCTTGATGCTCTCTTTTAATTTTCAACTCTTATCCTTATGTGAGCATCTTCTAAAATTATCATGCCTAGCTAAAAGGCTTTAAAGAAAAAAACTTCTTGGGAGATAACTCATGTTTTTATTTTTACAATGTTTTCTTCTGTTTTCTTTGAGTCAAGGTGTTGTTTACTTTTGTAGAAACTCTTTTGTATCTTTATTTTCTTGTATTTGTTGTGCCAAGTAAAGTCTCTAGTGAAAAGTTGAAGTTATATTTGGATTTCTGCGCAGGAAACATATTTCTGTTGTCCACTGTTAAATTCGTATAAATTCATAGAAAGATCAAAATGACCTGCAAATTTTGTGCTTAATCCTCAGCTATTTCCGAAACTTTTTCTAGCATTGCGTTTTTAGATTTGAGCAACATAAGTGCCCTGAAAAAATTCTTTTGTATATACTGTTCTGGTTTTGACCTGCCTTTTTACTTGCATTCTCTCTTTTACTATGTCGAGTGGTTTTCTTTGCTCCACAAAACATCACTGGCTGTAGCTAATATTTAAAAATTATTAATAATCTTTGATTCCAAGGATAACAAGTGAGTTTTTGATTGTGCACTAACCCCCTAATGAGAATTACTTTGAGTTTGATGTGAAGGAACTTTTCAATGGTCAAGAGAAGAGGGTGATATAATGTGATGAAGAAGAGTGAAAAGCCAAAGCTTGGGGATGCCCCCGTGGTTCATCTCAGCAAATTCCAAGAAGACCCAAGCATCTAAGCTTGGGGATGACCAAGGCATCCCCTTCTTCATCAGCAACTTATCAAGTCACTTCTAGTGAAACTATATTTTTATTCGGCCACATCATATGCACTTTGCTTGGAGCGTCTATTTGTTTTTGTTTTTCTTTTCTTTTGTTTTCTTTGATGCAATAGACCTAGTTGGAACCCAGCATTCTTGTGTGTGATAGAGACACGCTCCGCTTTTTCATATGAATAATCGTTTTCTATCATGCTCGTATTCTTAGTTTTTCTTCTAGCTGCCGCAAATCCTTTTAGCTCCTGTTTTTCATGCATCTCTTATTCAAAACTGTTAGTTCTAGTAGAATAGTATTAGTACTCTCTTGTTTCATTGCTATATCTCTTGGATGGTTTTTGTTTAGTATAAAATGATTGGTGTTGGAAAGCAGTAGTACAATTTTCGTGCTTATAACGGTGCAAAAAGAAGCTCGTATAGACTGGCTAGACCTTTTCATGTCATGTTGGATGTTATTTTAATTCTATGCTTAGTAGTTATTATTGTAGCATGACTTGTCTCAAATAGCTGAGAGTTCTTAATGTGCCATTGAAAGAATCATGAGTTGTTTTTATCACATTCAAGTATAAATTTGTGGTGTTCTCCTTCGAATGCTTTATTTGGTTGACTTGGTGCATGCTTAGACCATGTTTATGACTACAAACCAGTCACTTATAGACTCTATGATTATTTAGTTTTTGACTTGTAATACCATTTATGCTTTGATTAATAATGTTTCTGTCGCTATGCATGATTATGGCCATTATTGCTCTCTTAATTTGTCGATCCCAGTCTTTTGCTAGCCTCCACCTGTACTGAGTATGACCTCTACTCGTGCATCCAACTATCAAAAACCAAAATTTTCCAAATGTGTCCACCATACCTACTTACATGTGGTATTTAACTGCCGCTTCAAGTAAATTTCTCATGTGCTACCTTCAAAACTTTCAAAATTATTCCTGTTCTGTGTTCTTGTTTTACCTACCTACATGTGGTATTTAACTGCCACCATAGTAGTTGGTTTGTTGTCTTCCATACTAATTAAGTACCCATACATGCATGTTTCATCTGCTCGTCATTAGTTTTGCAAAGAGCTGGTTAGACCATTATAACATCAAAAGGCTAAACAAATAAACAGGCACTCCTCCTTGGTATGAGATTGTTGGCAGGCACTCGAGGATTCGGTTAGCCATGGTTTGCGAAAGCAAAGTGGGGAGTGTTGCTCGCAGAGTTGATGAGTTGTTGGAAACCCCAAGAGGAGGGTTTGATGAGAAAGCGGCAAGAATTTCCCTCAGTTAAGAACCAAGGTTATCAATCCAGTAGGAGGAAGAGGATCTCAGGAAGGTTGATGCCACTAACGGTGATGCAGGCGCTTCACCGGTGTCAGCAACAACGTGGAACCTGCACACAACACAACCAAAATACTTTGTCCCAACGGTACAGTGAGGTTGTCAATCTCACCGGTCTTGCTTAAAACAAAGATTAGATGTATAGTGTGGAAAATGATGTATGCTTGCAGTAAGTAAAGAAAGCGGGAAATAGTTGTGGTTTGTTTAACAGTGTGGAAAATGGACCGGGGTTCATAGTTTCACTAGTGGTGTATCTCCATAAAAGATAGCATGCTGGGTGAACAAATTACAGCTGGGCAATTCACAAATAGAGGTTGCACCGTAGTCCACAATATGGCATGAAGATTACTATGATATTTAGTGTGGGCATTACAACAAGATATATAGACCGACATCCATCTGCATCTATGACTAATAATCCACCCTCAGGTTATCATCCGAACCCCGTTAGGTATTAAGTTGCAAGCAACAGATAACTGTGTTATCCAAAGTGTGTAATGTAAGCAATGATTATGCATGTGGGCACTCTCACCGCAGTTTTCTCCCTAATGGCAACAACACATCCCCCCTTCACGTTTCTGTCACTCGAGCAAGGCGGTGAGGAGGCATGAACCCACTATCGAGGATAAATACTCCCTCTTGGAGTCACTAGCAACTACTTGGCCAGAGCAACCACTAGCAACGGAAAGCATGCAAGATCACAAATAGCATATGCAAATAAAGACTATAATCAACTTGGCATAAGTTCAATATTCATCGGATCCCAGCAAACACATCATATAGAATTATATAAGATCAATCTCGATCATGATAGGCAGCTCACGAGATCTAAACATGGAGGCGTATGAGGAGAAGACAACCATCTAGCTATAGCTACGAACACGTAGTCCAAGGATGAACTACTCACGCATCACTCTGGAGGCAGGCATAGTGATGTATAAGCCTCCGGTGATGATCTCCTCTCCGTCGGGGTGCCGGAAACAACTTCAGAACCCCCTGATCTGGGGTTGACGGTGACGGCGGCTGCGGAACTTTTCGGGGATTTTTTATCATGTGTGTAGGATTTTCCATCCGGGGGGCTTAAATAGGCGAAAGGGCAAAGGCGGTGGAGCTCCAGGGGCCCCACACCCATAGGTGGCACGGCCAGGGGGACCCGAGCCACCCTATGGTGTGGCCCCCCTGTTGCCCGTCTTCAACTCCTCTTCGTTGTTCTGGATGCTTCCGGGGAAAATAGGAACTTCGGGCTTTGTGGGGTCCAATTCCGAGAATGTTTGTAGAACAACTTTTCTGAAACCAAAAACAGCAGAAAACAGGGAACTGGCACTTGGCATCTTGTTAATAGGTTAGTCCCGGAAAACGTATAAAAATGCTATAAATAAGGGAGAAAACAAGTATCAATTGGCAAAATATGATCATGGAGCATCAGAAATTATAGATACGTTGGAGACGTATCAAGCATCCCCAAGATTAGTTCCTACTCGTCCTCGAGTAGGTAAATGATAAAACAATAATTTCTGAGGTGACATGCTACTAACATCAACTTGATCAATCTAATGTAAAAGCATATGCACGCTGAGATCATAAAACTTTAAACACAGGCATGATAAATAAAACTTTAATAATAAATCATATCAATTACTTTGCATCACGAAGAGTAACTCAAATAAAGGATCATGAATAATAATGTAAAGAAAGGTAGAAGTTTGTTTCAGGTATAGAGAAAGCATGGAAAAGTGATATTTCGATAGTCCTTAAGAGTGGGGCAAAACATAAATGCCAGGACGCCTTCAAAGTTCATGAGGAAGACTAGAACAAATAATTTAAGAACAAATAATATCACATCATGAAGTAATTATTGATGCTTATGGGACAAATGCACATAGAACTCAGAATGGCAGAAATTCTCTCTCAACCGTGCATAAAGTTAGAAGATGGAGACTCAACATAAAAGTAAAAGAAAGGCCCTTCGCGGAGGGAAGCAGGGATCACTCATGTGCTAGAGCTTTTATTTTATTAAACAGAGGTATTAAAAGTTTGAAACTGAGTGTCTATACTTTGGGAGATGTATGCTAATGTCAACGAATGGTAAACAAAAAGTACAGTACGCCACACGCCAACTGGATTCACAAGTGCAGCTCCCATGGTGAAGGACGCAACCGGTGTAGAAGGTCATCCCTCTTTCTCTTTTGTTTACACAATTATGCTTTGACTGATAAATCAGTGGAAAAAATAGTGAAGAGAATTTGTTTGCATTAATTTGGGGCTGGGCACCCCGCTGCCAGCTCTTCTATCATTTGGATAAGCGGATGAAGCCACTAGTCCAGGTTGTGAAATCCAATCAACAAGTGAGATAAATATTCTCTATTTACGTCCTCATGAGCAAAAACAGGAACACAAAGCAGAAGTAAATTTGAAGGTTTTAAAGGTAACACATGAGCAATTTACTTGGAATGGCAGTTAAATACCACATGTAGGTAGGTATAGTGGACACAATGGGAAAAACTTTGGTTTAAGGGAGTTTGGATGCACGAGTAGAGCTCATACTCAGTAGAGGTGGAGGCTAGCAAAAGACTGGGAGCGACAAATCAAGAGAGCATAAGAGCCATAATCATGTATAGAGACATAAGCATCATTAATTAAAACATAAGCAATATCACAAGTTCAAAAACTAAGTGTTCATGGAGGCTATTCGTGACTGGTCTGTAGTCATATACATGGTGTGAGCATGCGCCAAGTCAACCAAATAAAACATTTGAAAGAGAATACCATAAATTGGTGCTTTACTATGACAAGAACAACTCATAAATCTTTCAATACATATTAAGCACTCTCAGCTATTTGAGGCTAATCATGCTATTCAATAACCACAAGGATTTAAAACTAAAATAACATTTAGCATGGCATGAAAAAGTCCTAGCCACAGTCTATGCAAGCTTCTACTAGCACTGTTATAAATTCTACTTCAAGCAGTCGTTTTCTTTCTCCCAACAAGCACTAAACAAAATATGCTTTAACAAAAATACTCTTTATGATACATCAATCAAACATGAGAGTACTCACATAACACTACTAAACTAACAACTATAATAAGAGATGCATGCAAAACAGGAGCTAAATAAATGCAACAGCTAGATAGAGATTAAGAATACAACGTATTCTCATGAAAAAGCGGAGCGTGTCACTCCTCAATAAAAGAATGATGGGGTCCAACCAAGCTTATTGAAAAACTAAAAAAAATGAAAGCAAAATCAAAAACAATCTGAAAACAAAAATAAAAGACACTCCAACTAAAGCACATAATATGCGACCGAATAAAAATATAGCTTCACTAGAAGTGACCTAATAATTTGTTGATGAAGAAGGGGGTGCCTTGGGCATCCCCAAGTTTAGACGCTTCAGTATTCTTGGAATTTTCTTGGATGTACCATCGGGGCATCCCCAAGCTTAGGCTTTTCACTCTTCTTGATCACATCATATCATCCTCTTCTCTTGAACCTTGAAAACTTCCTTCACACCAAAATTCTCACAATCTTCATTAGCAACGTTAGTGCAATTGAAATAGTAAATTCACATGGTTAAGTTTGAACACAAGTATAACACTCAAAAACACATTAGCTACTGTAACAACTTCTTTCGAAACTCTTTTTCTCAAAAGAACACCAAAAGAAAGAGATTAAGATGCAAATGCGATAAATGGCAGAAATCTGTCAAAACAAAACAGCAGGTAAAGATCGATTTTTTCCAAACATCTTATGTTGCCCAAATAAAAAAGTGGTCGTCTAAGAAAGTTGCGTATATAACTCAGTTCATTTTGAATTTTCTGTGATTTTTAACGGAATTAACAGTGGACAGCGGAAATTTGTTTCCTGCGCAGAAATCCGAAATATAGGCTCAACTTTCCACTAGAGGCTTTACTTGGCTCAACAAAAACTCAAAATAAAAGATACAGAGGGGTTGCTAAAGAAATAGACAACACGCAGGTGCAAAGCACACCAAAGAAAACGAAAGAAAACGGGTTGAAAACGGTGAAATAAAACGGGTTGTCTCCCGGTAGCGCTTTTCTTTAACGCCTTTCAGCTAGGCATAAAAAGGGAAACTCAAGTATTTTCAAGTGAAGAAGCATCAACATCATATTTTTCTCTAATAATAGATTCAAAAGTTAACTTCATCTTATTTCTAGGAAAGTGTTCTAAACCTTTCTTGATGGGGAATTGATATTTAATGCTCCCCTCTTTCATATCAATAACAACACCAACAGTTGTAAGAAAAGGTCTTCCCAAAACAATAGGACAAGAAGCATTGCATTCAATGTTCATCACAACAATATCAACAGGGTCAAGGTTATTATTAACCATAATAAGAACATCATCAATTCTAGCAGGAGGTTTCTTCTTAGCATTATCAGCAAGATGAACATCCAAATAACAGTGTTCCAACGGTGGTAAATCAAGCATATTATAAATCTTTTGAGGCATAACAGAGATGCTAGCACCAATATCACACAAAGCATTGCAATAAAAATCATTTACTTTTATCTTAATGATAGGCTCCCAACCATAATCTAATTTTCTAGGGATAGATGTCTCAAGTTTCAGCTTTTCTCCCCTAACTTTCATGAGAGCATTGGTAATATGTTTAGTAAAGGCCATATTCATGGCACAAGCATTGGGACTTCTAGCAAGATTTTGTAGAAACATAATAACTCCAAACATATTACAATCATCAAAATCAATATTATTATCATCAAAAGTAATGGAACCATTATCTCCCACATCTCTATAAATTTCAGCACTTTTATCAAAAGCAATTTCAGCAGTTTGAGGCAATTTAGCACGTTTCACCAAGGGAGTAGGGACTTTATTAACACCAACTACTTTACCATTGATAGTAGGAGGTTTACTAGCACTTGGAATTTCAGTTTTACTATTGGTTGTGATAGTGCAAACTCTAGCAATATTATTCTTTTTAGCCAATTCATCTTCTCTTTCCCACCTATTACGTAATTCAACCATCAACCTAACATTATCATCAATTCGAACTTGAATGGCGTTCAAAGTTTTACTTTGTTTAACATCTTTGGGCAAAACCTTTAATTTTAGAAAATCAACATCAATAGCAAGGCTATCTACCTTAGAGGCAAGAACATCTATTTTACCAAGCTTTTCCTCAATAGATTTATTAAAAGCAGCTTGTGTGCTAATAAATTCTCTAAGCATGTTTTCAAGATCAGAGGTGTAGATTTTATTACTATTATAGGAATTTCCATAAGAATTACCATAACCATTATTAGGAGGATAAGGCTTATAATTGTTTCCACCAATATTATTTCTATAAGCATTGTTCTTAAAATTATTATTTCTAATAAAGTTTACATCAACATGCTCTTCTTGAGCAACCAAAGAAGCTAAAGGAACATTATTAGGATCAACTTGAGCTTTACCATTAACAAGCATAGACATAATAGCATCAAGCCTTTCACTTAAAGAGGAGGTTTCCTCAACAGAATTTACCTTCTTACCTTGTGGAGCTCTCTTAGTGTGCCACTCTAAATAATTTATCATCATACAATCAAGAAGCTTTGTTGCATTGCCCAAAGTGATGGACATAAAGGTACCTCCAGCAGCTGAATCCAATAGGTTCCTTAAGGATAAATTCAGTCCTGCATAAAAGGCTTGTATAATCATCCAAGTAGTCAGTCCATGAGTGGGACAATTCTTCACCATAGTTTTCATTCTTTCCCAAGATTTAGCAACATGTTCATTATCAAATTGTTTAAAATTCATTATGTAACTTCTCATGGATATAATCTTAGCAGGAGGATAATATTTTCCAATGAAAGCATCTTTACACTTAGTCCATGAATCAATACTATTTCTAGGCAAAGATAGCAACCATTCTTTAGCTCTTCCTCTCAAAGAGAAAGGAAATAATTTCACTTTAATAATATCTCCATCCACATCTTTATATTTTTGCTAGTTCAACAAAATTATTAAGGTGGGCAGCAGCATCATCAGTACTAATACCAGAAAATTGCTCTTTCATAACAAGATTTAATAAAGCAGGCTTAATCTCATAGAAAGCAGCAGTAGGAGCATGTGGAGCAATAGGTGTACAAATAAAATCATTGTTGTTTGTGCTAGTGAAATCACACAACTTAGTATTCTCAGAAGAACTCATTTTAGCAGAATAAAATCAAGAAAATAAATAACAACTATGAAGTAAACTATTTTTTTTATGTTTTTGATAAAGAGAAGCAAAACAAGACAAAAAATAAAAACAAGACAATAAAAAAATAAAGAGGTTGAGAGTGACAGACTCCCCTTGCTAGAAGACTTCTTCCTCCCCGGCAACGGCGCCAGAAATTCCTTGTTGCTCGCAGAGTTGATGAGTTGTTGGAAACCCCAAGAGGAGGGTTTGATGAGCAAGCGGCAAGAATTTCCCTCAGATAAGAACCAAGGTTATCAATCCAGTAGGAGGAACAGGATCTCAGGAAGGTTGATGCCACTGACGGTGGTGTTGGCGCTTCACCGGTGTCAGCAACAACGTGGAACCTACACACAACACAACCAAAATACTTTGTCCCAACGGTACAGTGAGGTTGTCAATCTCACCGGTCTTGCTGAAAACAAAGATTAGACGTATAGTGTTGAAAATGATGTATGCTTGCAGTAAGTAAAGAAAGCAGTAAATAGTTGTGGTTTGTTTAACAGTGTGGAAAAATGGACCGGGGTTCATAGTTTCACTAGTGGTGTCTCTCCATAAAACATAGCATGTTGGGTGAACAAATTACAGCTGGGCAATTGACAAATAGAGGTTGCACCGTAATGCACAATATGACATGAAGATTACTATGATATTAAGTACGGGCATTACAACAAGATACATAGACCGACATTCATCTACATCTACGACTAATAATCCACCCTCAGGTTATCATCCGAACGCCCTTAGGTATTAAGTTGCAAGCAACAGATAACTGCATTAAACAAAGTGTGTAATGTAAGCAATGATTATGCACACGGGCACTCTCACCGCTGTTTTCTCCCTAATGGTAACAACACATCCCCCCTTCACGTTTCTGTCACTCGAGCAAGGCGGTGAAGAGGCATGAACCCACTGTCGAGGATAAATACTCCCTCTTGGAGTCACTAGCAACTACTTGGCCAGAGCAACAACTAGCAACGGAAAGCATGCAAAATCACAAATAGCATATGAAAATAAATACTATAATCAACTTGGCATAAGTTCAATATTCATCAGATCCCAGCAAACACAGCATATAGAATTACATAAGATCAATCTCGATCATGATAGGCAGCTCACAAGATCTAAACATGGAGGCATATGAGGACAAGACAACCATCTAGCTGCAGCTGCGAACCCGTAGTCCAAGTATGAACTACTCACGCATCACTGCGGAGGCAGGCATGGTGATGTAGAAGCCTCCGGTGATGATCTCCTCTCCGGCAGGGTGCCGGAAACAGCTTTAGAACCCCCTGATCTGGGGTTGACGGTGACGGCGGCTGCGAAACTTTTCGGGGATTTTTTTATCAGGTGTTTAGGGTTTTCCATCCGGGGGGCTTAAATAGGCGAAAGGGCAAAGGCGGTGGAGCTCCAGGGGTTGCGAAACTTTTCGGGGATTTTTTATCAGGTTTTTAGGGTTTTCCATCCGGGGGGCTTAAATAGGCGAAAGGGCAAAGGCGGTGGAGCTCCAGGGGCCCCACACCCATAGGTGGCGTGGCCAGGGGGACCCGTGCCACCCTATGGTGTGGCCCCCCTGTTGCCCGTCTTCGACTCCTCTTCGGTGTTCTGGATGCTTCCGGGGAAAATAGGAACTTCGGACTTTGTGGGGTCCAATTCCGAGAATGTTTGAAGAACAACTTTTCTGAAACCAAAAACAGCAGAAAACAAGGAACTACCACTTGGCATCTTGTTAATAGGTTAGTCCCGGAAAACGTATAAAAATGCTATAAATAAGGGAGAAAACAGGTAGCAATTGGCAAAATATGATCATGGAGCATCAGAAATTATAGATACGTTGGAGACGTATCAGGGAGGAGTGTCATACTATATAAAGAGCATGCTACAAATGCTTAATATAAATAATTCGGAACCGATCTCAACTTGTTTAGTATGGAATATGACAAGAACTCTATTACCATTCGTTGACATAAGTATACACCTCTCTAGAAAATATTTTCAATACCTCTGTAATAAAATAAAAAGCTCTAGCACATGAGTTAATTCCTGTTTCCCTCTACGAAGGGCCTTTCTTTTACTTTTATGTTGAGTCTCCATCTTCTAACTTTATGCACAGTTAAGAGAGCGTAGTTGCTATTCTGAGTTTAATGTGCATCAGTCCCAAAGATTATTATTGATTGATTAATGATGTGTTATTAGATGCTCTCAAATTATTTGTTCTAGTCATCCACTTGAACTTTGAAGGTGTCCTGGCATTTATGTTTTGCCCCACTCTTAAGGACAAGCAAAATATCACTTTGCTATGTTTTCTTTATGCTCGAAACAAACGTATAACTTTCAAGTGCATTATTATTCATGATCTTTTATTTGTGTTACTTTTCATGATGCAAAGTGATTGCTAAGTTTCATTGTCAGAATTATATCCACCAAGCCTATGTTTAAAGTACTATGATCTAAGCTTGCATATGCTTTTACAATTTAGATGATCAAGTTTATGTTGGTAGCATGTCACCTCAGAAATTATTTGTTTTTATTGTTTTACCTACTCAAGGACGAGTAGGAACTAAGCTTGGGGATGCTTGATACGTCTCAAACGTATCTATAATTTTTTATGTTCCATGTTGTTTTCATGCCATATGCTATATGTTTCTTATACACTTTATGTTATTTTTATGGATTTCCTTGGACTAACCTATTGACAAGATGCCACAGAGCCAGTTCCTGTTTTTGTTGTTTTTGGTTTCAGAAAAGTTGTTCTGGAAATATTCTCGTAATTGGACGAAACAAAATCTTAGAATTACCGGCACGTCAACAGAGTTCAAAGGAGACCCGGAGGGGTCAGAGGAGGAGCCACACCATAGGGGGCTATGGGTCCCCCTGGCCGCGCCAGATGGTGGTGTGGGCCCTCGGGAGCCCACCGACATCACCCTTTCGCCTATTTATTCCCTCGAGGCATAAACCCTAAAAGATTCAGCCCCCTTCCACGAAAATTTCTGTAGCTCCGCCGCCGCTGCCGACAAGTTCCGGGGGACAGAAATATCTGTTCCGGCACCCTGCCAGGACGGGGAAGTGCCCCCGGAGCCATCTTCATCGACTCCACCACCATCTTCATCGCCGTTGTTGTCTCTGATGTCTACGCACGCTTCTATTCTCGTAGACAGTGTTGGGCCTCCAAGTGCAGAGGTTTGTAGAACAGCAACAAGTTTCCCTTAAGTGGATCACCCAAGGTTTATCGAACCCAGGGAGGTAGAGGTCAAATATATCCCTCTGAAGCAACCCTGCAATTAAGATACAAGAAGTCTCTTGTGTCCCCAACACATCCAATATACTCGTCAGGTATAAAGGTGCACTAGTTCGGCAAAGAGATAGTGAAATGCGAGTAATATGGATGGTTATAAGTAATAATAGCAATCTGAAATAAATATGGCAGCAAGCAATCATGTAGCAGAACAGGCGGAAAACGGTGTTTCAATGCTTGGAAATAAGGCCTAGGAATC
This sequence comes from Alopecurus myosuroides, assembly GCA_028641055.1. Lineage (NCBI taxonomy): Eukaryota > Viridiplantae > Streptophyta > Magnoliopsida > Poales > Poaceae > Alopecurus > Alopecurus myosuroides. The sequence goes on from CM054060.1 coordinate 109,140,706, forward strand.
CCACTTTCACTAGAGGACACTCTCAACAATGATCACATAATTGAATAACTAGATATGTTCTCTTCACTATGATACTCTTAACCACTCTCCGGTCGAATAACAACACCAATCTATGCGTAGGGCTTTAACAGCACTCCTCATAGTAAGCTCTTTCCCAACCAAGTAGCCCCCATGCTATCACCATGGGACCCAGATGGTTCCACGCAAACACCACAATATCATAGGGTTATCCAACACAAAATATAAATATAATGCTAAACCACACGGTGCACACACTGTCACCTTTACACCATGATCAAAGCGTTTACGGAGATCATTGCATAGGGCTGCAAAAGCAATCCTTAAAGTAAGCATTCTCATGTCTAGTTAACCCCACGTTGTCACTATGAGCGCCCCAGAAGGTACTAGACAAACACCACAATTATAGAGGAGACACAAACGATGTGCACACTGTCACCTTCACACCGTGATCAAAGTGACTCCAAAGTATATATAAATAAAGTACTTGAGTAGCAAAAGATGAAGAGTAACATCTACGAATTCAAATAGATTACAAAGCTCATGATCACATATAGATCACACCATGGGAGAGAGATGAACCACATAGCTACTGGTAGAGCCCTTAGCCTCAGGGGAGAACTACTCCCTCCTCATCAGAGGAGACAGCAACGACGATGGAGATGGCGGTAGAGTCGATGGAGATGGTTTCCGGGGGTACTTCCCCGTCCCGGCAGGGTGCCAGAACAGAGATCTAGCCCCCGAAACTTGTCGGCGGCGGCGGAGCTACGGATGTATTTTGTGGAAAAGGTCGATTCCCCTAGGGTTTATGCATCGGGGAGTATACATAGGTGAAAGGGCGATGCCGAGGGGTGGCCAGGGGGCCCAAACCACCTGGTGGCCCGGCCAGGGGGTGGTGGCGCCACCCTATGGTGTGGCCATCCTATGCCCCCCCTCCGGGGCTCTTCAGGACTTCTGGATGCTTCCGGGACTTCTAAGACTTCTGGCTTTCGAATCGTCCAATTCCGAGAATATTTCTAGAACAATTTTTTTGAAACTAAAAACAGCAGAAAACAAAAACCGGCTCTGTGGCATCTTGTCAATAGGTTAGTCCCGGGAAATCTATAAAATGACATAAAGTGTAAGGAAAACATGTGGGTAACAACATCAAAACAACATGGAACATCAGAAATTAAGGATACATTTATGACGTATCAGTCTCCCATGATGAGGAGTCAGTAGTTCTCCCCCCCGGGGCTGAGGGCTCTACCGGTAGCTATGTGTCTCATCTCTCTCTCCCATGGTGTGATCTTTTTGTGATCATGAGCTTTGTAATCTAGTTTAATAAGTATATGTTACTCTTCATCTATTATGCTACTCAAGTGATTTTGTTATGAGATCTCCGTAGACACTCTGATCACGGTGTAAAGGTGATGGTGTGTGCACCGTGTGAATGATTTATATATTTGTGTTTGATGACCCTATGAAATTGTGGTGTTTGTTTGGAACCATCTAGGTCTCATGGTGATAGCGTGCGGGTTACCTAGATGGGGAAATACGAACTCTAAGGAGTTCTTTTGTAGCGCTAGGCAATGATTGTTGTTTGTTGTCCTACCGGAGAGTGGTTCGGAGTAGCATAGTGAAGAGATGATATTAATGTATTCAATTATGTTATTATTGTTGAGAGTGTCCACTAGTGAAATTATAATCCCTATGCCTTGTTTCTAAGCATTGAATAAATCTGCCTCAACTCTACTCCCACACCGGCGTCGTCCTTCATGGCGACGTCTCGGAGTTGATGGCATCATGTGTTTGCCGATCTTTCAGATCGGTGGCGTTAGAGTTCATGGATGGTGTCGGCGAGGCGGTGGCGGCGATCCCATCAGGTGTGTCTCTCCTTCTGCCATGTCCCCATTGTTGCCGCGTTGTCTCCGACGTCATGGTGGAGCAGTGAGGATTGGTCGTTCGGGAGTACGCACAGACGGCTGCGTGCAGAGTTGACAACTGGAAGATGGTGCATCCTGTGTTGGATTTGTGGTTGGAGTCTGACAGTTCTGATATCCTTCTCCGACGTTGTAGTCGTGCGGGGATGTCAGGTCTGGAGTTTGATGACGTGTCCGGGGACACGTTGCCCCGGTCTGATTTGTTCAACGATAATGATTTTGCTTCCAACAAACTATTTTGGAGGTCCGTAAAGCTGTAGATCAGCGATGGAGCCGCGTTGAGCTCGGGTGAAGAGGTGATCTGGCTACTCTCTCTTGATGGTCGCTTCGTTGGTGCCGAAGAAGATGGACAGACACTGTTTTTTTTTGCATAGGATTATCCTATCCTTTTAGTACTATAATGTCGGTGTTTACGTGTCTTGTAACCGGATTTTGATCTTATGAATGAGATCGTATTACCTTGCAAAAAAAAAATATAAAGAGATGCCAGCCGGTTGGGGCTAAGCACGGCAAATAATTCTTTTTGACCGTGTACGGGCTATCCTGAGGGGTTAGATTCCTGAATTTTTTCGTCCGTGGGTCATGTGTTGAATTCTTTGTGTACGAGGGTCAATTTTGTCAATTTCGACCCCAAAAACTATAACAGGTTACGTCTAAATTCGTGAAAACATCGTACTGCTCCTGTTGTGATAGCGTTGCTATAATTATCTGCCCATGTCGCCGGATTTTGTGTTCCCAAAGAGATTGGAGTGGTCCGTGTTCCAACCTGAAACAGTGAAGCCTGAGCATGGGGACGAAGCAACAATAAAAACGGAGAAGATGGGATGCAAAGACCAGAAGAAAAAAAAAAGGTAAAGCAAAAGAGCGAGAAGCTGTCATTGGTATATGATCATTGGAAATTCATGTGGTAGTACCCTAGTAGGTTGCTCTTTTACCGGGTTCAGATTTTTCAGACTCCTCCACGCCGTACCAATAATTACATGAGGAGCACCGCTTGAGCAAGAAAAAGATGTGCGTGTCAGTGGTGTGCGCCGCAGCGTATCCTCTCGGCGACGCAGCGCAGAGTAGAGCAGAGTCGCCAGCCCAGCGCGCTTGTTGTTGATCCGCTGATGGAGACCGGTCAAGCCCGTAGACCGTCCACCATGATGAAGACGGGCGTCAATGCCTGCCATCCCAAAGCCTGCGCGCAACTCCGTGGTAGTACTCTCTGCTCTGTAGGACTCTGCACCGCCGCAGGTAGCAGCCCGCTTCCTCCAAACGGAAACGAACAAAGGAGTGGCGAGTCCCCTCCGTTTTCCGTCACACTCCCCACACACCTGGGGATAGACAGGGGAGATCGTCGTCGTGTGCTTCCCCTTTCTTCCCCCTACCACAAGAAAACAAGCACGCAGCCTCCTGTCCTGCTGCCCCTGCCCGGAAAAAGAAGGAGCGAGTGCAAACAAATTTGCGCAATCAAAAAACTGTGGGAGGAGATTCCCAGCCCCCTCCCCCACTTTGCTCCGCTCCCTCCACGGCTCCACTACACACACTGTCCTGTCCTTGCCTCACGCGTTCCCCATCCGCCTCGGTATCATATATCCCCATCACCCCAACTCCGTCGGTATCGTCATCATGCCGGGACGGCGCCACCACTTATAAGGCCGTGATCATCCGGAACGGACTGATTATCACACCAGTGGTAAAATCGCTGAGCGCCGATGGGTTGCAAGGGCTCCAAGCTGAACGAGCAGGAGGCCGTGGCGCTCTGCCGCGGCCGCGCGGACCTGCTCGCGGTCGCCGTGCGCCACCGCGACGCGCTCGCCGACGCGCACGCCGCGCTCGGCGGCTCCCTCGCCTCCGTCTCCTCCTCGCTCCACCTCCTCCTCGTGTCCGCCTCCGCCTCCACCCAGCCGCGCCTCACGCTCCCCGCCGCGGCCAAAACCGTGGACGACCCTCCGCCGCCGCCAGCGCAGCCCTCCTCGCCTCCGCACTCCTCGTCGCACATCGACTTCGCCACGTCCTCCGAGTCCGAGTCCGGCTCCGTCGCCTCCTCGCCTCCCCACCGCGCCGCCGCCGCCCACCACGAGCGGCTCCACCACCCGCACCCGCACCCGCACGCGCTCCACTTCCCGCATTACGGCTACCCCTACGGCTACGCGCCCGATCCTCCCTTCGGGTACCCGCCGCCGGGGTCGCTGCAGCTCTACTACGCGCGGAGCCGCCCGCCGCCGGCCTCGGTGTCCCTCGAGCAGCGCGCGGCCCCGTCGGAGCGCGTCTACCACGGCTCCTTCGAGCCGGCGGCGGGCGGGAACCCGCGGTACTACGCGTACGGAGGCGAGCCCACGGCGACTGCCGCCAGAGCCGCCGCGCCAACGCCGTCGCCGCCGAGGGCCAGCTCCTGGGACTTCTTCAACGTGTTCGACAACTACGAAGTGCACGACAACTACTGCTACGACGCTGCCGGCGCCGGGACCACGGCGGCCACCACGCCGTACGCGTCCAGCCGCTGCTCGCGCGAGGTGCGGGACGAGGAGGGCATCCCGGACCTCGAGGACGAGGACGACGCCGTCGTCAAGGAGGTGTCCAGCGAGTACCATCTGCCCGAGAGTGGCGGCGCGCGTAGCCGCCGCAGCTCGCTCGGCGGCGTCAGCAGCAGCATTGCCCAGGACACCGAAGACGAGAACTCTGCTGTCGGTAAGGGGGCGGTCGCCGGGGCGCGACAACAGGCGCCAGCGCAGCCGAATGTGGCAGCTTCCGTGCAGGCTCACCGGAAGTCTTCTGACATTGCCGGCGAGATCAAGTCACAGTTTCTTCGCGCAGCAGATGCAGTTTGGGCGCTCGCACCAATCCTGGAGGTCGAGAAGCGGAGTTACCACTACCATCCCCGGAGCTCGGTGTACCATGGTGAGCTATTTGCACTGTCAACAACTTAAATATTTTCTGATTAGTTTACCACTATCATTTATGTTATGGTGAGCTATTTATATTCGTTAAAGAGCTTGCATATATTCCAATTACTTACTAGAGTAGTGTCACTGATCGATCTATTGGTATTTCAAAACAGTTTCCTCTCGGATGGTGTCATCCACTGCGATGCCGAATTCAGGGTATAGACACCAAGAGTTGGACCTTGGAGGACGGGAGAAGGTGGTGGGAGGGAGGAGCTTATCTTTGACCCTGCAGAGACTCTATGTCTGGGAGAAGAAACTGTATAACGAAGTTAAGGTATGTATTTATGTGTGAAATATTCGCCTTAATCCGTTTTCGTTCAAGTAATGCCTGAATATACTCTGTGCTGCAATGATATGTCAGTAACTTAGTAATTATCTCCTACGTTGGAATACTTTATCAAGGTAAAATTTATATGTAGGATGCAAATCTCTGGCTCGAGTCTGTTTGAAACAACTGGTTACGAACCTACAGTCTTTTGCCGTACTCATTTTATAATGGAGAGTTTGTGCATTTTGGCAACATCCTTAAGCTGGTGCCAGTAGCCAGCTACAGGAAGATACTCTCAGTTTGGTCCTAGCATAACACTAGGATGCTATACACAATAAGAAAAGGCTGAGATCAATGTAATGCCATGTGTGCTGCTTGATTAGCAGAAGGGCTAATTTTAATAAGAGCATGTAAAAGTTCCTTTCTACCTACCTAAAATCAGATTAAGAAGATTTTTTTTTTATTTGCCATGTTTCAAGATATGTAATCAGTTGTGTAACGGTATTAAAGGTATTTTCGAGTTGTGGGTTTTTCTTATGATGCATAATAACATTATATTTCAATTAGACTGTTATCGGCTCCTTAGTAAATAAATGAGCATTTTAGCACTAGTTTCAATAATGTGGGATGTGTTGTTTTTATATTGAGGAGATGATATTCCTTACATGTGCGCAGCCGCTGTAGATTATATGCTATATTTGGTTACTTCTTAATATGTTTTCCTCTTCCAGTCCGAAGAGAAAATGCGGCTCCTGCTTGCCAAGAACTCAAAGCGGCTGAAGTTCTTGGATCAAAAGGGTGCTGAAGCTCACAAGATCGATGCGACTCAAAATCTGGTCAGGAAGCTGTCGACAAAAATAAGAATAGCTGTGCGAGTTATTGCTAAGGTTTCTAAAAAGATAGATAGAGTAAGGGATGAGGAACTGTGGCCACAAATTAAGGCCTTAATCCAAGGGTATGCTCTTTTTCTTCGCCCTTACATATGTAGGCAGATATTTCAATTTAGATCCCTTTTGTTGTACTGTTTCTTCCTTTATACTGTGCACTCACGTAGTTTGTAAAATCAGTAAATGTTCTGTCAGAAGGTAACATTCTTAGTTCAGTAGGTTCTTAAGTTCCAACGCAGCTGTCTAGAAATTGATGCACATTGTAGAAGCTAACTATATAGTCCTGCATTTATATCTCGTGATTTATTATACTCCACTGCGCATTTGATTTATTATACTTATCCGAATGATATTCTTATATGCTTTAACCATAGGTGAATGAACTTCCCTGAATATTCTCGGTTTCATTCTTACTTATCTTACATTGCCTACCCACATCAAAAGACTGACAGCCCTCTTTGTAGGTTTGTGAAAATGTGGCAAGAAAAGCTAGAGTGCTACCAGATACAGTGTGAAGCGATATCGGAGGCCAAAAACCTGGATTCAGTTATCTCTGGTGGAGTCAGTCGAGATTTAGCAATGGAGCTTGAAGTAGACTTGGTTAAATGCATAGTGAATTTCTCCTCCTGGGTGAACACGCAAAGGAGCTTCGTGAAGGCACTGAATGGATGGCTGGCACTCTGTCTTGACTATCGGCAGGAGGAGACACCTGATCATGGCGTGCGTCCTTATTCTCCTGGAAGAGTGGGTGCACCGCTTGTGTTTGTCATCTGCAACAGTTGGTCTCAGGCTATGGACCGGATTTCTGAGAAGGAAGTGGTGACCGCTATGCAAGCTCTCGTGTCCAGCGTACGCAACCTGTGTGAGCACAAGAACGTCGAGCAAAGCGAACAGTTGATCATAATCCGGGAAAGAGAAAAGTGGAACAAGATTCTGGCAAGGAAGTCCGTGGAGATCAACAAGGAGGCAGATACGCTTAACAGAAAGCTGGCCCTGGTACCAGGCCGGCAAAACCTGCTTCCGACGGCACAAACATACCAGGCGCATTTTCTTGAGTCAGACAGTCTGCACGGAAGTTTGAGGCGGGTTCTTCAAGCCCTGGAGAGCTTCGCCTCCACCTCCCTGCAGGCTTTCCAGGAGACCCTCAGACATACTGAAGAGGAGATTTTATCAAGACAGAATGGTAAAGTTTCGTAGCCTGATGTTGCATCTGACATTAGCTCGATCGCAGCTTATATCTCCTCAACTGGTGGCGTCGTTGCTGGATGTGCTAGGCAAATGCTTCCCGCAGATCAAATTTTTGGTGGAGAAATTCTGACTTTAAGTTTTAGTAACTGACCGACATTTGCCGATCTAGTTCAGATATCTTGGTCCGTCAGAGTAGAACAGTTGTTGAAGTAGCACTAGGAGGTACATATAAACGAAGTGCTAGTATTTATGTGGCATGGGTACGTACACTAAGCATCGCATTGATTTTTTGTTTGTTTTGGTTCTTGTTTCTTTTTGGCCTCCGTAAAGCTGAATGCTTGAACGTGCAATAGTGGAACAGTCTGTTCATTGGTCGTACTGTCTGTACATACCGAGTCTAGCGCGAATCATTTCAAAATTGTGTCCAATGTATGCGTGATTAAGTTTCAGCTGGACATGGGATTAATGGAGAGTGTTATGAGGTGCTGGAGTCAAAACACATGCAGTCAGTCCACTTACGACGATGCGTTCTCCGGCCTAATGGCAGCCACAACGTTGTCGTGGCCAAATCTGACACACTACAGTCATATGGTTGCAATGAAAAATTGATTATTTCTCTACACCACGCTTTTGTTGCCAAATTTCAGATATGGGACTCACAACATGTCATTCTCTCTCTTCTCTAATGCCTCTCGTCCAATCATTTCCCTCCATATGCTGGGATGCATGCAAACAACTACTCCCTCCGTATCAAAATATAAGATGTGTTACCACTTTCTAGACAAAATGTATCTAGACATGTTTTAGTGTATAGATTCATATGCATCTTACACTAAAGCATGTCTAGATACGTTTTGTCTAGAAAATGCTAAAACATCTTACATTTCGATACGGAGGGAGTATTTGTTTATTTGTCATCTCAATTTAGCATTGGAGCAAGTTCTTACTTGGGTTCCCTCTTTTGCTCATTTGGTAACTACCCTCACTGTATAGAAAACTAGTTCCAAAAGTCAAAAAGCAAATTGAGAACCACTTTTGGCTACACGTTATGTAAGCCCTAAACTCGTCAGCCATTCTTGTCTTCTTTTTGTGTGTGTGCAGGTGTGTGTGTGGGAGGGGGGGGGGGGATATCAAATAAGCTCATCATTTTAGAGTATAGCGTGCATAAAATCCGGGGTACACATTCCACATAGTTGACATGGTATCATCTCATTTGCTAGCTAAAACATGAGCCACTACGTTACTTTCCCTACGAGGAAAAGATAATTCGATAGCCGTAAAACCCTGACCTAAGACAATTCATTCTTAGTAGAATGTCTCGGTCGAACCAGCAGCGTTCTCCACCTCATTCATAGTATTGATCACATACACGCAGTCACGGTTAACAATGATCCTCGAACAACCGGCATGCCCAACGAGAATAAGACCATCTCGCAATGCTCTAGCCTCGGCCATAGTCGCATCAGGGACGTGGGCAATACCATGGTTACTCCCGGCAATACAAACACTGTGTTCACCTCGCAGAACAGCACCCGTAGCACCCGCCTCATCATTGAGTGAGAATGAGGCATCGACATTCAGTTTCACAAATCCTTCATGGAGTTTCTCCCAACCATGATGTCGAATACCATGAATACCATGAGGAGGCTTGACAGACCGGCAATAGTTTGTTGCCACGGTGTCACACCCCAGATTTTGGAGCACATGTAATATAGCTAAGGAAGGCAAATTTTAGAGCCAACGAAAACTTTTGTAATGCGTTTGTGTAAACCAACATTATGTATGAGACCATGAGTATCTATGCAATGCAAGCAAGCTCTTGTTTAAAATCAAATATCAGTTTTTCCTGATGACTCTTACTGTTTCTGTGATGTTTTCCATATGATGTTTTGAATAATTTTTATCCCAAGTATTGTATCAAGGTTGATTTCAACCTAACAATATTATTTGTCTTTGTTTGATTCAAGAAAACAAAATGGCATTATAAAATTTGGATGTTTTCTTTTGATGTTTCTATTTGGAATTATTTCTGAAAACTAGCCAAGTATCAATATCTAGCACTTGTTTTCAATATGTTAGAGAATCTGATTTTATGTTTTCTTGGCATGAATGTGTTCTCTGATATATGGACTACAAATCTATAAGATTGGTTTGATTTATGGAGTTGGAAAACAATCAAACGCATGCTTGTTTTTGTGGAATAAAAATAAGACAGAAAAACAGAGATTTGAGAAAAACAGAGAAAACGGAAACTAGCCCTTTTTCCACTCTGTTTTCAAGGCCTTCCACTATTCCAACTTTGTTTTCAAAAGATGTTTCTGAAAGTAAAAAATCATGTTTAATAACCTACAACTCGGAAAACAACATTTGGATTCATTTGGGCCTTGAAAACAAAAGGAACATTTCGATGATTTTGTCGCTTTCAACACTTAGCAAAAATAACTAAGTTATTTTTGTGAATTTTCTAAATCAAATGACAGAAGTTTGGATTTTTTTTGATTGTTTGTGCATTTTGGACAGTGCCACTCTACCAAAACTATAGCCCTATGTATCTACTCCCTAAACCGTGCCTTGGATCCCTTTGGAGTTGACCAGAGAGGGAGTGAGAGAGAGGAGAACAGACGGAGCAGAGAGGAGAAAGACAGGGGGACAGGCCGAGCGCGCACAGTGCACAATCACTGTCGCCACGCCGCGCCTCCATCTCGCCTCTCCTTGACACGCCGAGCAGTGTCTCGCCACCCTACACCCCCTGGACATCGTGGGCTGTCGTTTGCACGTCGGGAGCGCCCGGGCAGCACGTGCCCGTGCTCACTGCGGCGAGGCCCCGTGCACCCGCACGTCCACGACCACGGCGCCGCGGCTATAAAGCCATACGCACGCGCCCACTTCGCCACCCCCACTCCTCTTACGCACCTCCACCACCCCGACACAAGCCACGAACCCCGCGAGCTCTCTGTGAGCACCGCGGACGGATTTTTTGCCGTCGGCCACCGCGGACAGCACGCAGAGCTGGAGCTCACCCCGGGCATCACCATGATACGTCTCCAACGTATCTATAATTTCTGATGCTCCATGATCATATTATGTCAATTTCTACTTATGTCTCTATGCATGATTATGGCTCTTATGCTCTCTTGATTTGTCGCTCCCAGTCTTTTGCTAGCCTCCACCTGTACTGAGTATGAGATCTACTCGTGCATCCAAACTCCCTTAAACCAAAGTTTTTCCCATTGTGTCCACCATACCTACCTACATGTAGTATTTAACTGCCATTCCAAGTAAATTTCTCATGTGTTACCTTTAAAACTTTCAAAATTACTCCTTTTTTATGTTCATGTTTTTGCTCATGAGGACGTCAATAGAGAATCTTTATCTCACTTGTTGATTGGATTTCACACCCTGGACTAGTGGCTTCATCCGCTTATCTAGATGATAGAAGAGCTGGCAGCGGGGTGCTCAGCCCCAAATTAATATAAACAAATTATCTTCACTATTTATGCCCCTAATTTATCAGTCAAAGCATAATTGTGTAAACAAAAGAGAAAGAAGGATGACCTCCTACACAAGTTGCGTCCTTCACCATGGGAGCCGATCTTGTGAATCCAGTTGGCTTGTGACGTACTGTATTTTCTGTTTACCATTCTTTGACATTAGCATACATCTCCCAAAATATAGACACTCCTCCACGATATGTGATTGTTGGCAGGCACCCGGGGATTCGGTTAGACATGGTTTATGAAAGATGGATGGGAGGAGTGTCAAACTTTTAATACCTCTGTTTAATAAAATAAAATCTCTAGCACATGAGTGATCATTGCTTCCCTCCGCGAAGGGCCTTTCTTTTACTTTTATGTTGAGTCTCCATCTTCTAACTTTATGCACAGTTGAGAGAGCATTTTTGCCATTCTGGGTTCTATGTGTATTTGTCCCATAAACATCAATAATTACTTCATAATGTGATATTATTTGTTCTTAATTATTTGCTCTAGTCTTCCTCATGAACTTTGAAGGTGTCCTGGCATTTATGTTTTGCCCCACTCTTAAGGACTAGCGAAATATCACTTTGCCATGCTTTCTCTATACCTGAAACAAACTTCTACCTTTCTTTGCATTATTATTCATGATCCTTTATTTGAGATACTCTTCGTGATGCAAAGTAATTACTATGCTTCATTATTAAAGTTCTATTCATCATGTTTGTGATTTAAGTTCTATGATCTCAGCGTGCATATGCTTTTACATTAGATTGATCAAGTTTATGTTAGTAGCATGTCACCTCAGAAATTATTGTGTTTTATCGTTTACCTACTCGAGGACGAGTAGGAACTAAGCTTGGGGATGCTTGATACGTTTCCAACGTATCTATAATTTCTGATGCTCCATGATCATATTATGTCAATTGCTACTTGTTTTCTCCCTTATTTATAGCATTTTTATACGTTTTCCGGGACTAACCTATTAACAAGATGCCAAGTGTCAGTTCCCTGTTTTCTGTTGTTTTTTATTTTGGAAACATTCTCAGAAAAGTTGTTCTGGAAACATTCTCGGAATTGGACCCCACAAAGTCCGAAGTGCCTATTTTCCCCGGAAGCATCCAGAAGACCGAAGAAGAGTCGAAGACGGGCACGAGGGGGGCCACACCATAGGGTGGCGCGGCCCCCCTGGCCGCACCAACTATGGGTGTGGGGCCCCTGGAGCTCCACCGCTTTTGCCCTTTCGCCTATTTAATCCCCCGGATGGAAAACCCTAGGCATCTGATAAAAAATGCCCGAAAAGTTCCGCAGCCGCCGTCACCGTCAACCCTAGATCAGGGGGTTCTGAAGCTGTTTCCAACACCCTGTCGGAGAGGAAATCATCACCGGAGGCTTCTACATCACCATGCCTGCCTTCGGAGTGATGCGTGAGTAGTTCATCCTTGGACTACGGGTTCGTAGCTGTAGCTAGATGGTTGTATTCTCCTCATATGCCTCCATATTTAGATCTCGTGATCTGCCTATCATGATCGAGATTGATCTTATGTAATTCTATATGCTGTGTTTGTTGGGATCTGATGAATATTGAACTTATGCCAAGTTGATTATAGTCTTTATTGCATATGTTATTTTTAATCTTGCATGCTTTCCGTTGCTAGTGGTTGCTCTGGCCAACTAGTTGCTAGTGACTCCAAGAGGGAGTATTTATGCTTGATAGTGGGTTCATGCCTCCTCACCACCTTGCTCGAGTGACAGAAATGTGAAGGGGAAGGATGTGCTGTTGCCATTAGTGAGAAAACAGCGGTGAGAGTACCCGCGTGCATAATCATTGCTTACATTACACACTATGTTTAATGCAGTTATCTGTTGCTTGCAACTTAATACCTAAGGGGGTTTGGATGATAACCTGAGGGTGGATTATTAGTCATAGATGTAGATGGATTTTGGTAATTCCCGCACTAAATATCATAGTAATCATCATGGTATATTGTGCAATATGGTCCAACCTCTATTTGTCAATTGCCCAGCTGTAATTTGTTCACCCAGCATGTTATCTTTATGGAGAGACACCACTAGTGAACCTATGAACCCCGGTCCATTTTCCACACTGTTAAACAAACCACAACAATTTCCTCCTCTCTTTACATACTGCAAGCATACATCATTTTCCACACTATACGTCTAATCTTTGTTTTCACAAGACCGGTGAGATTGACAACCTCACTGTACCGTTGGGACAAAGTATTTTGGTTGTGTTGTGTGCAGGTTCCACGTTGTTGCTGACACCGATGAAGCGCCATCACCACCGTCAGTGGCATAAACCTTCCGAAGTTCCTCTTTCTCCTACTGAATTGATAATCTTGGTTCTTAACTAAGGGAAAAACTCCTACCGATGTGCTCATCACACCCTCCTCTTGGGGTATCCCAACGAGTGCAAGATCTGCACCATCAAGGACTTTTTCTGGCGCCGTTGCCGGGGAGGAAGAAGTTTTCTGGCAATGGGAGTCTCTCACTCTCAACCTCTTTATTTTGCTTATTGTCTTGTTTTTATTTTATTTTTTGTTTTTCTTATTTATATCAAGAACACAAAAAAAATAGTTTACTTTATAGAATAGAAAGCAACTCAAGTATTTTCAAGTGTTATAGTTGTTATTTTTGCTTTATCATGCTTGCTATCAATGTTTGATGTCTTTGAAACTAGATCTGTTAGGAAAGGTGGGTTCACGGATGAACAACAAAAACATTATAAGAAACACCGCTTGTCACAAAAAGGGATAGACTTATGGGAGCAAAATTAATAAATTGCATGACTATGCTAAAAACTTGTGCTCTACTTATAATGTTACTTATTGCTTTGATAAATCCTGTTGCTGTAGGAGGTATAAACACCTCCCTTTTCAATGTGAGTTTAATGATAATGTTACCATATCTTCTTATGTTAAGTGAAATTATGAATTATATGATGTGGAACAAATTGAAGAATTTGTTGCTTGGAAGGGTACATTCGAAATTGCCTATTTGCTTGAAAGTATTGATGATGCACCTTATAAATATGAGATTTATGCTATACTTGAATATTGCTTTGATAATTAGAAGGATTGTAATTACTACATAATGGAATATCTTAATAAATTCTCTCAACCTAAGGAAGTAACTGATGCCTTGCAGGAGCCTATGGAAGAAGAAATTGCTGAATCTGGAAGCTCATTGGCTGAAAAAGAGGAGGAGAGTGATGATCAAGAGGAGGAAGAATGGAACCTATGTCTACCTTCCAATGATAGTAACTATTTAACTCATAAATTATTTGATGAAACTGATACTTGCAATACTTGTGACCTTGATACTACTATGAATGAAACTTGTGAGAATGATATTGCTACTATGTATGATAATCCATGCTACTTGGATAAATCTAGATGATGGTCCTATGTTACTTGATGTTATAAATTATAATGCTACTGAAATAGGATTGCTATAATGTGTTATATACCTTTTAAGAGTGATCAATCATCTTGTTTTTCTATTGCTAAAAGTGGGGAAAAAGAAGAGCTGGTTTTAAATTTTGATCCTGCTATTTTTGAGCTTCATATGAATTATGTGCTTTTAGACCATGACAAACATGCTTTATGTGATAATTATATTGTTGAGTTTGTTCATGATGCTACTGAAAATTATTATGAGATAGGAAAATATAGTTGTAGGAATTTTAATGTTACTAAAACACCTTTATTTTTGTTGAAAGTTTTGAAGTTGCTCTTGTTCTACCTTCCCATGATTTCTAGTTTGAGCTTCTTTAATTTATTTCTTTACAAGATTCCTATGCATAGGAAGTGGGTTAGACTTAAATTTGTTTTACATTTTCTTCATGATGCTCTCTTTTGCTTCAGTTCATATTTCTTATGTGAGCATCCACGTGATTCCACCTATCTTTGCCTAGCTGAAAGGCGTTAAAGAAAAGCGCTACCGGGAGATAACCTGTTTTATTTCGCTGTTTTCAACCCGTTTTCCTTCGTTTTATTTTGTGTGCTTTGCACCTGGGTTTTGTCTATTTCTTTAGCAACCCTGCTGTATCTTTTATTTTGAGTTTTTTTAGCCAAGTAAAGGCTCTAGTGGAAAGTTGAGGCTATATTTCGGATTTCTGCGCAGGAAACAGATTTCTGTTGTCCACTGTTTATTTCGTATAAAATCACAGAAAATTCAAAATGATATGAATTTTTGTGTGCATAATCCTGGGCTATATATGAAACTTTTCTTCGTTGACCACTTTTTGATTTGAGCAACAGAAGATTTTTTAAAAAATCGATATTTACCTGTTGTTCTGTTTTGATAGATTTCTGCTATTTATTACATTTGCATATTAATCTCTTTCTTTTGGTGTTCTTTTGAGAAAAAGAGTTTTAAAAGAAGTTGTGACAGTAGCTAATGTGTTTTTGAGTGTTAGACTTGTGTTGAAACTGAACCATGTGAATTTATTATTTCAATTGCACTAACGTTGCTAATGAAGATTGTGAGAAGTTTGGTGTGAAGGAAGTTGTCAAGGGTCAAGAGAAGAGGATGATATGATGTGATCAAGAAGAGTGCGAAGCCTAAGCTTGGGGATGCCCCGGTGGTACATCCCAACAAATTCCAAGAAGACTCAAGCGTCTAAGTTTGGGGATGCCAAGGCATCCCCTTCTTCATCAACAAATTATCAGGTCACTTCTAGTGAAACTATATTTTTATTCGGTCACATCTTATGTGCTTTACTCGGAGCGTCTTTAATATTTGTTTTCAGTTTGTTTTTGTTTTTGGTTTCAGTTTTTTTTTTCAATAAGCTTGGTTGGACCCTATCATTATTTTATTGGAGAGTGACACGCTCCATTTTTTCATGAGAATACTTTGTATTCTTAATCTCTGTCTAGCTGCTGCATTTATTTAGCTCCTGTTTTGCATGCATATTTTATTAGATATGTTAGTTTTAGTAGTGTTATGTGAGTACTCTCATGTTTGCTTGCTTTATAATAAAGAGTATTTTTGTTAAAGCATGTTTTGTATGGTGCTTGTTGGGAGAAGAAAATTGCCGCTTGAAGTAGAATTTATAACAGTGCTAGTAGAAGCTTGTATAGACCGTGGCTAGAACTTTTTCATGCCATGCTAAATGTTATTTTAGTTTTAAAGCCTTGTGGTTATTGAGTAGAATGAATAGCCTCAAATAGCGAGTGTTTAATATGTCTTGAAAGATTCATGAGTTGTTCGTGTCATAGTAAAGCATCAATATATGGTATTCTCTTTCGAATGTTTTATTTGGTTGACTTGGCACATGCTCACACCATGTTTATGAATACAAACCAGTCACTAATAGCCTCCATGACCACTTAGTTTTTGAACTTGTGATACTGCTTATGTTTTAATTAATGATACTTATGTCTCTATGCATGATTATGGCTCTTATGCTCTCTTGATTTGTCGCTCCCAGTCTTTTGCTAGCCTCCACCTGTACTGAGTATGAGATCTACTCGTGCATCCAAACTCCCTTAAACCAAAGTTTTTCCCATTGTGTCCACCATACCTACCTACATGTAGTATTTAACTGCCATTCCAAGTAAATTTCTCATGTGTTACCTTTAAAACTTTCAAAATTACTCCTTTTTTATGTTCATGTTTTTGCTCATGAGGACGTCAATAGAGAATCTTTATCTCACTTGTTGATTGGATTTCACACCCTGGACTAGTGGCTTCATCCGCTTATCTAGATGATAGAAGAGCTGGCAGCGGGGTGCTCAGCCCCAAATTAATATAAACAAATTATCTTCACTATTTATGCCCCTAATTTATCAGTCAAAGCATAATTGTGTAAACAAAAGAGAAAGAAGGATGACCTCCTACACAAGTTGCGTCCTTCACCATGGGAGCCGATCTTGTGAATCCAGTTGGCTTGTGACGTACTGTATTTTCTGTTTACCATTCTTTGACATTAGCATACATCTCCCAAAATATAGACACTCCTCCACGATATGTGATTGTTGGCAGGCACCCGGGGATTCGGTTAGACATGGTTTGTGAAAGATGGATGGGAGGAGTGTCAAACTTTTAATACCTCTGTTTAATAAAATAAAATCTCTAGCACATGAGTGATCATTGCTTCCCTCCGCGAAGGGCCTTTCTTTTACTTTTATGTTGAGTCTCCATCTTCTAACTTTATGCACAGTTGAGAGAGCATTTTTGCCATTCTGGGTTCTATGTGTATTTGTCCCATAAACATCAATAATTACTTCATAATGTGATATTATTTGTTCTTAATTATTTGCTCTAGTCTTCCTCATGAACTTTGAAGGTGTCCTGGCATTTATGTTTTGCCCCACTCTTAAGGACTAGCGAAATATCACTTTGCCATGCTTTCTCTATACCTGAAACAAACTTCTACCTTTCTTTGCATTATTATTCATGATACTTTATTTGAGATACTCTTCGTGATGCAAAGTAATTACTATGCTTCATTATTAAAGTTCTATTCATCATGTTTGTGATTTAAGTTCTATGATCTCAGCGTGCATATGCTTTT
Source organism: Alopecurus myosuroides (assembly GCA_028641055.1). Taxonomy (NCBI): domain Eukaryota; kingdom Viridiplantae; phylum Streptophyta; class Magnoliopsida; order Poales; family Poaceae; genus Alopecurus; species Alopecurus myosuroides. Next base: position 109,157,933 of record CM054060.1, read on the forward strand.
ACATTAGATTGATCAAGTTTATGTTAGTAGCATGTCACCTCAGAAATTATTGTGTTTTATCGTTTACCTACTCGAGGACGAGTAGGAACTAAGCTTGGGGATGCTTGATACGTTTCCAACGTATCTATAATTTCTGATGCTCCATGATCATATTATGTCAATTGCTACTTGTTTTCTCCCTTATTTATAGCATTTTTATACGTTTTCCGGGACTAACCTATTAACAAGATGCCAAGTGCAAGTTCCTTGTTTTCTGTTGTTTTTTGTTTCAGAAAAGTAGTTCTGGAAACATTCTCGGAATTGGACCCCACAAAGCCCGAAGTGCCTATTTTCCCCGGAAGCATCCAGAAGACCGAAGAAGAGTCGAAGACGGGCACCGGGGGGCACACCATAGGGTGGCACGCCCCCTTGCTGCACCAGCTATGGGTGTGGGGCCCTTGGATCTCCACCGCCTTTGCCCTTTCGCCTATTTAACCCCCTCGGATAGAAAACCCTAGGCACCTGATAAAAAATCGCCAAAAAGTTCTGCAGCCTCCGTCACCGTCAACCCTAGATCAGGGGGGTTCAGAAGCTGTTTCCGGCACCCTACCGGAGAGGAAAACATCACCGGAGGCTTCTACATCACCATGCCTGCCTCTGGAGTGATGCATGAGTAGTTCATCCTTGGACTACGGGTTCATAGCTGTATCTAGATGGTTGTCTTCTCCTCATATGCCTCCATGTTTAGATCTCGTGAGCTGCCTATCATGATCGAGATTAATCTTATGTAATTCTATATGATGTGTTTGCTGGGATCCGATGTATATTGAACTTATGCCAAGTTGATTATAGTCTTTATTACATATGTTATTTGTGATCTTGCATGCTTTCCGTTGCTAGTGGTTGCTCTGGCCAAGTAGTTGCTAGTGACTCCAAGAGGGAGTATTTATGCTTGATACTGGGTTCATGCCTCCTCACCACCTTGCTCGAGTGACAGAAACGTGAAGGGGGAGGATGTGATGTTGCCATTAGGGAGAAAACAGCCGTGAGAGTGCCCGCGTGCATAATCATTGCTTACATTACACACTTTGTTTAATGAAGTTATCCGTTGCTTGAAACTTAATACCTAAGGGGGTTCGGATGATAACCTGAGGGTGGATTATTAGTCATAGATGCAGATGGATTTCGGTCTATGTATATTGTTGTAATGCCCGCACTAAATATCATAGTAATCATCATGTTGTATTGTGCACTACGCTGCAACCTCTATTTGTCAATTGCCCAGCTGTAATTTGTTCACCCACCATGTTATCTTTATGGAGAGACACCACAAGTGAACCTATAACCCCGGTCCATTTTCCACACTGTTAAACAAACCACAACAATTTCCTCCTGTCTTTACATACTGCAAGCATACATCATTTTCCACACTATACGTCTAATCTTTGTTTTCAGCAAGACCGGTAAGATTGACAACCTCACTGTACCGTTGGGACAAAGTATTTTGGTTGTGTTGTGTGCAGGTTCCACGTTGTTGCTGACACCGGTGAAGCGCCATCACCACCGTCAGTGGCATCAACCTTCCGAGGTCCTCTTTCTCCTACTGGATTGATAACCTTGGTTCTTAACTAAGGGGGGAACTCCTACCGCTGTGCTCATCACACCCTCCTCTTGGGTTATCCCAACGAGTGCAAGATCTGCACCATCACACCACACCTCCATTTCACCTCCGTTGCGTTCGCCGTACGCTGCTAGACGCAACCTGGCCTTCTCCCGTGGCCATTCGCTTGCAGGTTGCACACCGCCGTCGCCGGAGCCTCCGCGACTGTGTCTCTTCACACCGTTGTTTGGAGCCACCGTGAATGCCAACGACCGCGCAACTCCACTGCACCGAGCCCACGTGATGTACTCGACCCCTCACCACTACCCCTCGAAGCCTCACGGTGAGCCATCGCCGGATCGCGCCGCCGTCGTGTTTTCCATTGAGAAAAAGAGAGAGAGAGAGAGAGAGAGAGAGAGAGAGAGGAGAGAGAGAGAGAGAGAGAGAGAGAGAGAGAGGACGGATACACAGGAGGATCGTCGATCTCTAGATCGACGACTCCACTTGAACGCGAGCGCGCGCGCGTGAGTGGGCCGCTTTGCACGCATAGATGGGCCGCACAGTAGAGATCCAGCCCGTGCGCTGCGATTTGTTTTCTTTTTAAAAATAAAGAGAAGCAGGTGCTTTGCTTTTAGCCTGTGAAAAAAAGAAATATTGGGAATTAAATTCAACCAAAAATCATGGCAGTAGCTAGACATTTTCCAAACCACATCCATCTTGTAGATCTAGTTTTTGTGCAATATTTTGCTGTAGTATTTAAAATGCTAGAGACTATCTATTAGTTTGTTTTGTGCTTAACTTTAATAATATGTGTCCATTTTGGTCAAACCAAATTGTTTTGAGTATCCCTTGAGTAGATCTATCATTAGCACTTGACCTTGTATTAAGGAGAGTTGTCTATGGAAAATGCCATACATTTTGGTAGAAGTCCAGTAGGTTTTTCTAGTTTTTTTAGAGAGAGTTTAATAATGATTTTTGATGTGAATCCAACAGGATGAGTTTTTATATGATTATATCTATGTAATCCAAGCTTGGTGTAATTTTTAGAGCTCTAGATTATTTATGGCATTCATTTCTAGATTCAGCAGTTTTCTGTTATTATTAAATCTTGTGTATTTAGTTTTGAATAAATGTTTGTGTGATAGAAACTTGTTTTCTAGCATGTGTAGATGTATTTCCCTCTATTATTATGATGTTTTCTTACAGTACTAGTATGTTAGGAAGTTTGGTCATGTTTGGAAACAAATAAAAATAAGGATTAGTCAAGTATTATTTTCTAGTAGTTTTATTTAAATAGAAATGTAGGCATTGTGTTGTTAAGTTTAGTACCTAGATTTTTTATGTTGATATCATGAGTCCAGTACCATTTTGGTACTGTTTTGAGGGTGTTATCACCTCTCTTAGATTGCATGTTATTTTATAGAAAATCATGTGTAGCATTGCTTATTTATATTGCACCCTATTGTTTTCACTAGTATGTGTAGTGTTGTGATGTTTGTTTAGTGGAATATTATTTTTCCACAAGTGCAACTATCGGCTTTGTGACCTCTTAAATGTCTTGGAAAACTAGTGTAACACCCACTGGTTCCATTTCATTTTGGTGAGAAATAACATTTCTCCACCACAGTTATGTTAGCTATTGATCTTGTTATTTTTGTGTGTGCTCGTGGAATGTTACTTTTGGAAAATTGAGTGATGGTTTGTTTTGTGAATTTCTTGATGTATGTATATATTAGTACCATTTTTTCCTTAGTTGGTTCTGATTGTGTGTCCTTTATTTTATTTTACGATGATAGAAAACGAGGAAGAAGTGATTGGGGAACAGGGATATTTTCATTGTTGCCATTTTCAAGAGCAAGACCCAAACCAGTATCAAGGCAAGCCATCCTAATGCTTGCTGTAATCATACTTATCATCATCTATCATGCATGTTTTACTACTAAAGTTTTACAAAAATATGATTACCAAAACTCTTTTTGTTGTGGCTAATATTACCATTAGTATTACTAGTAACTATCACTTTGCCAATAGTCAAACTTGGTGTTACCAAGCCCTTAGCCACCATATGGTATATAAATACCACCAACTTTAATAATGTTGATGTCCCTAAGTGGACACCCTAAAATGTGCTTTTGTAAACAAATACTTCAAGGAAAAACCCTCGATGAAAAGGCGGGACCTTATTCACTAAAGGAGGCAAAGAGGAATTTTTTTGAAATGGTTTACAAAAGGCACATAACCTAGTCTTGGCTGGACAACCAAGACGTACTGCCACTCTACCTCAACATGGGCACGAGGCCTACCTAGAAACTTGTTCGTGTTAGTGTATGTTCTATCCAAAAATGCTCTAGAGAATGTTATTCTCTGAACCGAAGTGTCGCCAGGAGGGAGAAACGGGACATGCAAAGTGTGGGATTAATTTTCCCTTCGGATGTAACAGTTGGGTCTCATGTCATGGCTGTGTGTGACGCGGTGCCGGGGAGAACAAACCAAGTTGAAGGGATAGTCATATACTAGCTTGACCATAGTGGAAAGTTAGGATCATTTATCTGATGTTCGCATACTGTTATGAATGGTCCATGAGTGATTCATGGCAGATGGTTGGATCTTGTGGATTGTGTACATATCTGCAGAGTAAAACTAGTCTGAATTGCCAAGTCCTTGGATATGGACAGTTGAATGGCCATGTAGCTAGCATTGTGTCAATGTTTTCAAAAAGGATGTTTCGAGAAAAGGACTTGTACCTGTGAGGTACTTATGAAGGAAAGCTGGAAGATGTTTTACAAGAAGTTTTGCAAAGAAAAATATTCTTTAAACAAAGTTTTATAAAACCTCTTGGATATGTGATATCTACAAGAGAAACAATATTATTTTATTTTGAAGTATCTTCTTCAACAAAGATATAGAGATGTGAAAAATCAACCATGATGTATCTTTCATCCATCATGGATAGTGAACCCTATGTATAGCCTACCTACTCCACCATATAAGCATACTTGCATGATATTAAGCTTCATAAAGGATGTCTTGCAGAGTACATTCAAATGTACTCATATTGGTTTCTTCCCTCGCTATTTACTTGGCCAGAATACGAGGAGCCACCTCAGAAGGAGTGTTTCGAAGAGGAGTACTACGCTGACGACTACGCGAACTAGGATTGTCTCCGGGTCAGCAGCCTGTAGGTTAAGGCGTGACTCGGGTGCTACCACAATATGTTTTGTTGTCTGCAGTTGTATGTGCGCGCGCGCGCGCGTGTGTGTGTGTGTGTGTGTGTTATATTTGCCTGCCCTGCGTGGAAGTTGTTAAGACTTGGTCATGGACCATTTGTTGTAAGACTCTAATATTCGTGTAATGGATAATGTTATCTGTTGTAACACCCGTGGATTTTCCCCAATTAGTTTGTGTGTTTTTCCTTTTGCATCATCATGGCATCTAGCATGCATTGCACTTTGTTTTTAAAATCATTTAAAAAATTCAAACCAATTTAAATTTTCAAACAATACACCTTTGTTTTCAAATCAAATTGTTTCCATAAAAATTGAATTGAAATTAAAAATTGACTTGGTTAATAAAATTCCTTTTATTAAAACCCTAATTTGAATTTCAAATTCAAACACCAAATAAATATTTGAAATTTTGAAAAACCAAAGTTGGTGCATATGGGCATTTCCAATGTTCAGTGCAATCAACTTATTTTAATAATTTTATAAACCCTAAAAACCCTTCTATTTCCTCTCTTATTCTATTTCTACAAAAAAAATAAAGAAACAGAAAAAATAATAAACAACCAACTGCTGGCGGAGGCAGGCCCAAAAACCCACCTACGACCCCGAGCGCTCGGCCCACCCCTCCTGTCTTCTTTCTGAGGAGGACATGATCCTCCTGTCGCTGTCCACGCCAAAAAGCAGGAAAGCACCACCGCACCCACCTGCTCCCCCCACCTTAAAGCCCCCTCTCCCCCCCAGGAACCCTAACCCTAGCCTTCCTCTCCTTTCCATCGCAGCCGCCACCATTCTTCTTCCTCCTATGTTCCCTCCCTTCTCTGAAATTTCTCAACCAGAAAAGAACCTCTCCATGGCCGCGTCTTGGATCTCCGCGCGCCGTCGCCGTGTTCGTCGTCGGGCCCCGTTCTCTGCGGGAATGGAGACGGGGCACCTCCCTCGTCGCCTTCATCTCCTCGGCCGGCACGGAGAGGCGTCAGGAGCGCGCCGCCGTCGAGATCTTCCGTCGTCCATGCGTACGCGCGGGCACCTGCGCCGTCGACTGCATCGCCTCATCGTCGAGGCTGATCCCTGCGTCGACGACCTCGTGGTGAGCGCCTCCGCCTTCGGGCCTCCTACCCTCCCTCCCTCCTTGCTCTGTGGGTGCACGTCGTCGCACTGCACCATCTCGCCGTCGCCGGATCCCATCAATTCCTCCGCCGGCTGTCTCTGTCCCGCGCACGGACTGAAGAAACTTCAGTTCGTCAGGGTTGCGTCCGGGAAAAGCACGTCAAAACCAATCTGTCGCTGTATTGTTCACGAACCGCAGCCCAGCCCAGTGGTAGAGCCCACCGCACGCTTCCGTGAGGTCCCGTGTTCGAACCCCCCACGCGCGATTAAACCCCCCTTTTTGGGATTTTCTCTCCACACCGCTGGGCCCACCTGTCATACACGGTGAAGGCCCAGTCACCTTCTAGCCGCCACGCCAGCGCCCGCGTGGCACCCGTCCCCACACGGCAGTGACTCATGGTCATAGCCCACGCGGTCAGATCTGGATCTGGCCCCAGATCTGCACCCGTTTTCACAACCAGGTCCCTGGTCATGTTTTCTCTTCACACCCAAGTCCCTGGAAAATTACAGCAAGGTCCCCGAAATTCAAATGTCCATAACAAATTCATTTAAACTCCAATTTTGAAAAGTAAAATATGTATTCCATTCCAAATTTCCTGTACTTTTCAAATATGCAATTTGTTCACTGTTTTTCCTAATTAAAATTGGAGTAATAATTCAATACTTTAATTACACCTTTTAAATTGCAAAATTCATAACTTGGGCAATTCAAATCCAATTCCAACATGTAAAATTTGGTTTCCATGCAAAATTTAACAAGCTTTCCAAATATAAACTTTGTTTCCTGTTTTGAATAATTAAAATTGGTTAAATAATTTAAATCTTGTTTAATTCATTTAAAATTGCTAAATTAATAACTTGGTCAAACTAAATTCTTTTTGAACATATAAAATATGTTTTCCAACCAGAAAAATGCATGGAATATTAAGATGCCATCCATGTTCATGTTTGCATATTGTATCTTGCATCTTAGTTGTGTTTTGCATGTCACCTAATAAATAAATATGGAATGTGTTGGGGTATTAACTAAATATTGCCCTATTCCATTTAATCTTGTTTAACTCACCTACTTATTGTTTTCCATGTTAACAACATTTAATATGATGGTTAGATAAATAACTTAAACCTTCCTAATTAAATGTTGGGATTTTGTCTCAACTTAAATTGGTTAAGTTGCATCCCCGCATGTCATGCATCCATATCTTGATCATGCTGGATCTTTTGCCGTAGAAGTAATTGTTGCATCCGGTGTTTGTTCTAGTTCGTTGCTTCTTCGCGGATAGGATGTTGAGATGATGTGAGCAACGACAAGTTCTTCGGATGTACCCCTACTTGCTGGATCTCAGGCAAGTATACTCACTTGCTACCTATGTTGCCTTTCCTCACTTGTTACCGATTCTTTTTGTTGTACCTATGCTAGCCTTATGATTCGATGCTTGTGTCTCGATCCTATCATATGTTTACCTTGCAACCATGATATAGCCTTCCTTCCACTTCCTATTATCTTTTGTTTGTTTACCCCGTTGGCCCTCGTGTCGTAGATGCATGCTTAGGTTTGTTTGCGCTCTAGTCCTGTTGTCCTTTGTTCTATCACCTGTTTAGTCGATAGTTGGGTTTCAATTCAATCAACTTCATGTTAATGCTTGGGGTAATAATAACTTGATGATAAGGCACCAGCAGGAGGCCCGGTGTGGTTTTGAGGCCTGCTAGTGTCGAACTTAATTAGGAAAAGGGTCTTGTCCTCCGATCCATGATGAGCGCGCTAACCGCATGTGGGAAGCGAGTATGGGCGCCCCCCGCAACTTTGATTCGATTCGCATCTCGTCCAAATCGCCTCATTTAGTTCGGGTTTTCCATTTGCCGCATGCATATGCAGGTGCGAACCCTTGGCGCCAGGGTGGAACTTTTGTAGTCGGCATTTAGGGAGACACGTTCTTAGAGTGCTATGAGGGTCGCCTTTTCTTCGTGGGGCTTTATTAGCCGTGCGCTCAATTGCACGGGGTTCTTTGGGCTTGATGCGAAGAAGAGTTGGGTTGTGTTGAGTGCCTCGCTTGGTGGAAGGGCCTTTCCATCTGGCGGGTCATTCTTACGTGTACGGCCAAATTGGTGCATCCCTGCAGGGTTAATCTTCTCGAGAAGCCGTGTTGTCCGCGGTTATGGATGACTTGGTGAAAGTGCTGGCTAACAAGTACTCAGACAACTTACACTTAACGATAATAACTTGACTAGTAATATAGATTACCTCCACCATAAAAATGAATGTCACCTTAATCAACAGGGTGAGTTTCCTTGGGTTGCTTCCTTAGTAGGGGGTAACACTGGATGGGTATTGTTTGGTGAGTAGTTGTAGTTGGTTCGGATACGCTCTCTTATCCCTTTCTATTAGCCAGGTATTGTAGCGCGTCTCTGTAGTTAGTTAGTGCAGCCCGCTGCCGCTTCTTTGCAATAATCCCTTCCTTTCCGTTGTACCCAAAGTATTTGTATCTTGTGATGATTGGTTACGCTCGTATCCTGTGAGTATGGTTTATCCACTTGCCAGTACTTAATAGTACTGACCCACGAATCCATTTCGTGGCTGCATATTCCACATTGCAGTCAACAGGTTTGAAGTCTGACGACGTTAGCTTTGGAATCCCTCCGGCTTGGCCTGGGCAGGGATTGGACGCCATCGGTTATCTTCAGGACTCTTAGTCCAATTTGTATCTTGTCCGTAGTTGGACACTATGTTGTTTCTTCCGCTGTTATTTGGATCTTTGTATGGTATCAGTTGTATCCTTGACTCGTTTGAGTCGTCTTGTATATACCTCCTCTGTTGTTGTTGTGGATTATTCGTGAACTGTTATAATGTTATCACAAGTGGCAGCCTGGAATCGGTTATTATGTGGATTTTTGCGGAAATGCTGAAATCTGCATAGTGCCCGATCTCGGGGTGTCACATCTGTGTACCAACTTCGTATGTTGTTCACGACTGATCTTCCTGGGATCGTGAATGGATGCATATGAGGGGTCTTGGACTTGCTAGTCAGGGGCCTCTACAAAGTTGGTATCAGAGCTATCCTGACCATAGGAGACCTTAGTTAGAATGGACGTTAGTTAGTAATCCAAAAGCTACTTTATAAAACTAAGTTACCTATATGACTAAGTACCAAAATAATCTATATACCTCATCTCCTCTGGGTTATAAAACTCTACTTACATTAAGTTACCTCTTGCATAACTTAAAACTTTGCACACTGTGGTCTAACTTAAACTATACTTAAAATTTTGTGTAGATGGAAGTTGTTTTTACTGAGGCCTGTCAGTTGGGACTGACACGCGATGTATCGTTTCTCTTCGAGCAGAGGCTTGTGGAGATGACTGAGCTGATTGACCGGCCAGTTCCAGAGTTACGAGGAGGACTTATCTTTGGTTCTCCGATAGAGGGTGACTGGTTTGTGGAGTGCAATCCGTCCCCCATTGACAGCACCTTCAGCGGAGACCTTTGTGTTCACTGTTATTGAGCGCTCCTGGCAGGAGGGCGCAGTTCGAGTGATTCAGGAGGTGATAGCACGCCTGGCTTATCTGAGAGACTACCTGTTCCCTGGAACTCGCTTTGAGTTGCTTGGGAGGCGTGACGAGACGGGTATACCGCTTCCAGTGCCACAGGATCTAGATGGCATGGGTCCTCACCTAGAGGACATGGAGATACTTCTGCACCGCACCTAGCACAATCTGGATGATCTAAGGATTTTGCAGTACACCACTATTGCAGAGTGCCGCCTCCTAGTTACCCATCTAGGGAAGCTGATGGTTGACCACGAGACAGAGACCGCGAGGAAACGAGCCTTGGTGGGACAGTTACGGACAACTCTCTTGGGTCGTACTCGTTTCACCAAGAAGCTTGAGGCACTTCAGGAGGCAAATGCGATTCTGCGTGGGCGACTAAAGACCGCTAGAGAGGACCTGGCTACTCGAGAGTCCACTCTCGAGGACCTAGAGGAGGAGATCACAGAGCTCCGTCGGGAGAATGAGGATCTTTTGGTTGACAATGACGTTCTGTCAGATGTTGATGGGATGGACATAAGTGACCAGAGCGAGCAGGAGGATGACAACTTACTTGAGAGTGAGGAGGATCCTGAGGAGATCCTTTTTGATGGAGACAGTGACCAGGACTAGATGTAGTACCTTGGCGCTTTTGATGGTGTGCTAGTTGCTTTGCGATGTCCTCATGAGTCGCACCCCTTGTAGTAGCTCTTGAAGCTTAGCTTGTAGTACGAGATTTGTGTTTGTGTTGTGTGATTGTAAGACTTTGTGTGATGAATGTGATATATTTGTGATCTATCTATGTTTGTGATTTTCTACTCGTAAATCACTTGTGATGTATCACTTTTCTTTTGTTGTTCACAAAACTATTTTTGTTGCCTAGTTTTTCTTTTAAAAACAAAAAAGTCTTGCTGCATAGCCTTACACATGTTTCACTACAGAATGGCGCCGCGTCGGGAACCACTGCCACCACCCCCACCATCGGTGGAGGTTGGCCCTGATGTTGGAAGATCGCCAGGCCACACGAGCTGAGAGCGCCGCAACAATTGCTGACCTGCAGCAGTTGGCCACTGCCAGTGCCAATGGCAATGGAAATGGTGCCCGATCAAAGCTGAAGGATTTTCAGCAGACCAGCCCTCCGATCTTTTCCAAGATCGTGGAGCCACTAGATGCATATGACTGGCTCCACACAATTGCTAACAACCTGGAAGTAGCATCAGTGGAGGAGAATGACAAAGTGCTATTTGCCACACATTTTCTTCCAGGTTCAGCAAGGACTTGGTGGGAGACAACTCGGGCCACTATTGCTGTTGGCCACGTGTTAGACTGGGAGGACTTTGTTGCAAGGTTCCGCAAGTATCACATTCCTCTGGGTGTGATGAACATTATGCGAGACAAATTCCTGAAGCTGAGGCAAGGAGGGATGATTGTGTCAAAGTACTGGGAGGAATTCACAACCTTGTCCCGGTATGCACCTGAGGAAGTGAACACGGACGCTAAGAAGAAAGAAAGACTCCTGAATGGATTGCACGATGAGTTGCAGGCACACGATGATCCCATTCCAGGATTTGGAATCACTTGGTGATACCGCAATGATGATGGAGCACAAGCGGCAGAATGCTTTTGAGAACAGAAAGAGAAAGATGATGTTTCAAGGAGGACCTAGTGAACCAAGGGTCGCCCTACTCCTTATGCGAGACCACCCCCACCAAGGGTGCTGCTTATGCACCTCGCCCAAATCACCAATATGCACTAAGGCCCAACAACCACCACAAAAACCACAACAGCAACCACCACCACAACAACAACATAAACCGTGCACCTTATGCACCAAAGACTGGAGGCAATGGAAATGGAAATGGGAACAACTTCAACCATGTTGCTAAGCCAAAACCGAACCCGAAGCCCAATGGAGGATGATTTGTGTGTGGGCAGGAAGGACACTTTGCTCGGGAGTGCCCGACCAAGAATGCTGCTTCATCTCAGCCCACTTAAACTAAGATGAATCAAGGCCCTGTGATGAAGAGGCAGAATGTGATGTTGGGTCATCTGAATCATGTCACTGCTGGTGAAGCACAGGAGGCACCAGACATGGTGATGGGTACGTTTCCTGTCAACTCTGTACCAGCTGCAGTACTGTTTGATTCTTGTGCATCCCATTCCTTTGTCACTAAGCCGTTTGCTGAGAAAAGTGGTATGAAACATACTCGTATGCACAAACCTATGTTAGTACAAATACCCGAAAATAAAACCCAAGCCAACCTTGTTTGCAATGAAGTACCCGTGGAGATACAAGGGAAAAAAAATTCATGCCGACCTGATAGTACTGGGATTTCAAGGGATAGAAGTATTGGGTATGAATTGGATGACCAAGTATAAGGGTGTTATTGATTGCACCAAGAAGTCCATTTCTATGACCACTAGTGATGGAGATAAAGTTGCTTACACCGCAACCAAGCCTTCATCCAAGGTTCAAAGCCACACAAGTATAGCCAACCCCACACTTAAAGAAGTTCCGGTAGTATGTGAATACACGGATGTTTTTCCAGAGGAATTACCCGGTATGCCCCAGATCGGGATATTGAGTTTATTATTGAGTTAATACCTGGAACCAGACCCATAGCACATAAGCCTTATCGGATGAATCCGAAGGAGTTAGATGAGTTGAATAAACAGCTAGATGACATGTTGAGAAAAGGTCTGATTCACCCTAGTGCATCACCATGGGGATCACCTATCATTTTTGTGGACAAACGGGACAGTACCACTCGTTTATGTGTGGAATACCGCAAGTTGAATGATGTTACCATCAAGAACAAAATTGAAGACCTGTTTGAAGATCGACCTTCGCACTGGTTATCACCAATTGAAGGTTCGTGATACAGATATTCCCAAGATCGCTTTCACCACTCGTTACGGGTTGTATGAGTACACTGTGTTGTCTTTTGGTCTGACCAATGCCCCTGCTTATTTGACGAATCTTATGAACAAGGTGTTCATGGATTATTTGGACAAGTTTTTCGTAGTGTTTATCGACGACATTATTATTTATTCCAAGAATTAGGAAGAACACGAAGAACATCTGAGAAATGTGTTCGGAACACTTCGTGAGCATCAACTGTATGCTAAGTTCAGTAAGTGTCAGTTCTGGATAAAGGAAGTCGGATTTCTTGGACATGTGGTATCTGAAGGAGGGATTTCTGTTGACCCTACACTTGTTCAGTCTGTGGCGAAGCGTAATGCTCCGACCAATCCGACTGAAGTCACATCATTTCTGGGTTTAGCGGGATATTACCGCAAGTTTGTTCAAGGATTCTCGAGCATAGCTAGACCACTCACTCAGTTTCTCAAGAAGGATAGTAAGTTCGTATGGACGGACAAGTGTGAAGAGAGTTTCCAAGAATTGAAGGATCGACCGGTGTTTGCACCGGCACTCATTATGTCGGACGTCACCAAAAGTTTCGATGTGTATTGTGATGCTTCTAAGTTTGGTCTTGGAAGTGTTCTCATGCAAGAAGGGAAAGTTATATCATATATCTCACACCAGTTGAGACCTCATGAGTTGAACTACCCCGCACATGACTTAGAGCTTGCCGCAGTTGTACATGCCCTCAAGGCATGGCGACACTTTCTTATTGGGAAAAGATGTGAAATATACACAAATCATAAGAGTTTGAAGTACATCTTTACTCAGCGTGAACTCAATATGAGCCAACACTGTTGGATTGAGCTCATCAAAGATTATGATCTAAGTATCCATTGTCACTCTAGGAAGGCAAATGTTGTAGCTGATGCTCTTAGTCGAGAACCAGCCTCTCTGAATGCTATGATACAGACCAGGCAACCGGAGTTGTGGAAAGAACTTGCCAGCTAGGTACTAAAGTAGTCAGTTATGGCATGTTGGATGCCATGGATGTTAAGCCAACTCTCGTTGACCAGATCAAGGAAGCACAGAAGGGTCAGAAGAGCATAGATGGGATTAAGGCCCGTTTTGTCAGACCCCAGACCCAAAGGTATACATACTGTTATGTGCTCCTAGTCATGGACCCACAAGGGCTTCAGGGTTACCAGCCCTAGCTGCAACAAACAACGGTAGGCAGACCAGATTCATTGGCACACAGGCCGGATCACCTCGGTACTACTACTCCTCATGTCCATGCTAGTCATAACCAATTATGCATAACCAAGCATCCACGAGTCGGATGAAACTGAAGGAACGGGACCAAAGCTATACAGAGATGCTATGTGTCCAGGAAGTGCAACAACAATCGAGGGTTACTGGGGTTACTAAGCCCCAGGCCAAATCACATCGGCAGGCATGCTCGGACATGGATCATCGGTTCCACAACCCCTCGACTGCGACAACTACGTAGGCATAGCCAAAACTGTATAACAATGAGCTCGAAACTAACAACCGATCAAAGCATCACTCTAAACATGGAAGCTGTATTAAGCAGGTGTTACTAGAGTATAGCTTTACAAACAGAGGTCACATGACCCAACATTACATCAGACAACGGAAGGCAAACTACGTTGCTAATCAACAAGAATCAAAAGGGCCTAAGAGGCCCCAACATAAGGCGACGTCACAGCCCATAGATTCCAGGCTGCTACCTTGGAACCCCGAACTACTCGTCGATGTCCATGTTGAATCACCACCGATGTGAGTAACTTCATCTGATCCAAAATTAAGCAAACCTGAGTACTGGAGGTACTCAACAAGACTTAGTTAACCTATTATATATCTGTTGTTTCAGAAAAAGGTTTTATGAAGGTTGATTTGCGTAAAGCAATATTTTTTTCCCAAATAGAGGGAGAATAGCACGTCTCATGGAGCATTTTCAAGACAGATGAGAGAACTCGATTACTGTAGTGATCATCTTTCATACCACCAATATCATTTCCCAGCATCTAACATGCTACAAGGATCATCCCTCTCGGTATCTCCGAGGAGGCATCCTTCATTCTTTGTCAACATCTTTTATGTCATGTTCAAGTTATCTATGTCCCAGTACTTTCACCAAGTCGTCCTTAACAGCGGACACGGCTTCTCTAAAAGATTTATCCCTGCAGGGGGTACACTTTACCAACACGTACCAACCGACTCTTAGTGCCTACGTTTTAGCACTAGTCCGGGAAGTGCTGGCAGAGGGTGGTTCGGCCACGACCTTTACCTTGTGCAACCTTATCCATGAGTCAACCCAAGACAGGGACACCCCGTCAACAGGGGGTTGGCCATCCTCGTGATGGCACCTGTCTCTGTGAGGTGGGGTAAGATCCGTGTGCGTCCATCACTTGACCCAGGTCACGCCCTAGGAGGAGCATTTTCCCAAAACGTTTAAAAAGGTTTTATTTGTGTTTCCGAATGGAATCTCAAACTACGTGACTCATGGATAAAGTCGAACAAGTTAGTTGGTCGGCGAATCTCATGGCCATCGTGCGTGGTTGTACGCTCAGTCTTGGCTTCTGCGCTCGACCTTACTCCTAGGGTTGGCAAGTACGGAACGAACAACCACTTCCCAAGTGGCCTTCCATCCAATCCTTAGTCAAGTTAATCACACAATGCTCATCTTACCACATCATCATATCATACTAGGTTATCGCAGCTCTGATTCATCAACCGGATGGAGCAGAGGTATCACACATGAATGACTAAGAGAAGCAGATATGAGGCTCTGGCGATGCGCACAAGCAAATCTATGGCGGCTAGGAGCAGCGTATCAGGATATTGAGGCAATGCAGTATATAGGGGAACTATATCTAATGGCATCAAATAGTTTGGAATCGAATGCAAAGTACGAGAATCTAATGTCGTTGGAAAACATATATGAGCAGATAAGAGGTTATGCTTGCCTTGCTTAAAAGAAAACCAACACGTAGCTCTTCTGGAATATGTGCTTGACTTGTCGGTTAAGATCAGGTATTCACCGATGGAGTTGTCGATCTTCGCTTTGGAGTCGCGTTCTACCGATAAGAACAAACACCAGAAAGAAAGAGAACATTCAACACATAGCACAATGCAATTCACAATATGTATGCATGAGTGATTTGTTGCACTTAAATAAAGCCCTAAGCAGTTATAGGAGGTTACTAGTGTTCGCATGGCAGGTATGTGTTGGTAGAGGGATTAGCCCCGAAATGAACCTCGGAGGGCACTTCGGGTGATCCTGGAAGTGAATACAATTTTAATTGCTCAAATGAGTTTAAAAACATCATAGATGGATTGCATTTATCATTTTGAGCATTTTGGTATATAACTTGTATTTTTCTAATTTTATTGAATTAAAACTTATTTTCTCTATTTTAAATGATTTAATTAACACTTAAATAGTGCCCAAAATTAAAGTTTCTCAAACATGTATGAAAGTGACATATTTGGGCTAGAAATATTTTTCTGAACAAAACCAAGTATTTTTCATATTTTTCCGAGTTACAGAAGTAGAGATATTAATTATTTAATTTTAATTCATTTCTGTAATTATAAAAGGGGTGGGCCCATGTGTCAATTTGAACATCTTTTTATTAATTGTTTTAATTTTAAACCTGACAGGTGGTCCCTCCTGCTGTCACGTTGACGTCATCATGACGTCAGCGGATGGCCGGCCGAGGACAACGGTGGTCGCCGGCGACGAATCCGGTGACCGAATCGTGCGCCGTTTGGCTCTATGGAAAGCCCTGGACGTGGCCTACCACATGGTGGTGGTGCCACCGCGGTTGGGCCATCGGCGACGAGCCGCCATGCATGGAAAGGCGGCGGCGGCGTCGTGCTCCGGCGAACTCGGCGTCCCGGCCACGAGAGAAAGCGGGGAGGGGTCTAGGAGGGGCAGAAGCTCATCACGGAGTCGATGGAGGGCTCAGCTGGTCGTGGCGGGGCCGGAATCGGCGGCGCCGTGCGAATTCCCGCGGCGGCCGGAGATGAGGAGGAGCAACGATTCCGGCGGTTGAGGCGCTCCCGGCTTCCCTGCTTTCTCGGGGAGGTAGAGGGGACAACGGCGGAGCTCGTGGGCCTCTCGTTTGGTCGCCGGGCAAATGGAGACGGTGACACGGCGCGGTGGCCCGGTGGTTAGGGTTTCGGTCCGTCCGGGGAAACAGAGAGAGGGAGTGGGGGTGCGGGGGCGAGTGAGGCGAGGGAGGGGTAGTTGAGGGGGTCACGGCTCTGCGTGGCCTCTTCATCCGAGCGCCCGCGTGAAGCAGGAGGTGGCAGGCACGCAGGCGAGCTGTCTGCCTGCCTGCATGGACGAAGAAGATGACAAAAGGGCATCTTCGGAAAAACCCCTGGG
The DNA here is from genome assembly GCA_028641055.1 of Alopecurus myosuroides. Lineage (NCBI taxonomy): Eukaryota > Viridiplantae > Streptophyta > Magnoliopsida > Poales > Poaceae > Alopecurus > Alopecurus myosuroides. Next base: position 109,174,645 of record CM054060.1, read on the forward strand.
AAAACAAAGTTTTGCAAATAAGTCCTTTTCACATTAAAAACATAACCAAAAACAAGTTTTGAGGGCCTTTTTGTGAAGCAAAAATTTCACAAAAATAACTTTTGGAAAGCTCTTCAAATTTTCCACATTTACATCACTTGTTTTGTTAATTTTGAAAAACTTTTCAGGACAAATTTGTGGGTTGCTAGATTAAGTGATTTTTACGAATTCACTTATTATTTTCAAATGCAAATTTTTGGACCAACGTTTTCATGCATGTATGTCATGTACACAACACACAACACAACTTTATTGAAAAGTAGGGATGTTACACTTTTAGAGAAGGAAAAAGTTGCTGGCTTCACCGTTGAATCTAAAGGAGTCTTGTGGTACGAAGGTTGTATTTGTGTTCCTGCCGAGTCGGAGTTAAAGCAAACTATCATGACCGAGGCTCATGAGACTCTGTACTCTATTCACCCTGAAGGAACTAAAATGTACTGAGACTTGAAGGAGAATTTATGGTGGCATGGAATGAAATGAGAGATTTCCTCGTTTATAGCCAAGTGTCATATCTGTCAGTAGGTAAAAGCTGGACACCAGCGTCCCGCTGGATTGTTACAGCCGCTGAAAGTTCCTATTTGGAAATGGGATGAAGTTGGGATGGACTTTATCACTGGAATTCCAAGGTCCAGCCGAGGAAATGATTCAATATGGGTTGTCGTTGAAGGGCTCACAAAAGTTGCACACTTTATACCTATCAAGACTACATATCGTGGAGACCAGCTTGCTGATCTCTACATTTCTCGGATAGTTAGCCTGCATGGAGTCCCTAGAAGGATTGTGTCAGATCGAGGATCATAGTTCACATCTCAATTTTGGAAGAAGTGACATGAAGCCTTGGGAACCAAGTTAGCTTTTATCACTGCCTATCACCCGCAGACTGAGGGACAGACAGAGCGTGTGAACCAGATATTGGAGGACATGCTCCGTGCCTGTGTTTTGTCCTATGGAGTTAAGTGGGCAGATAGCCTGCCGTTTGCGGAGTTTTCCTACAACAACATCTACCAGTCTAGCTTACAGATGGCACCTTTTGAAGCCTTGCATGCACGTAAATGCCGTACCCCACTGAACTGGACTGAGACTGGTGAGAGTCAAGTCTTTGGAGTAGACAATATGCGTGCCGCAGAAGAACAAGTCCAGCTCATTCGTGATCGCCTCAAGGCAGCTCAATCTCGCTAAAAGAGTTATGCTGACACCAAGAGTCGTGACGTCTCTTTTAGTATTGGAGATTTCCTGTACCTTCGTGTTATGCCGCTCAAAGGGATGCAGCGTTTCCATGTCAAGGGAAAGCTTGCACCTCGATATATTGGCCCTTTTAAGATACTAGCCCGTTGTGGAGAAGTGTCTTATCAGTTGGAATTACCTAAAGAGTTGTCTGCGTTTCACAATGTCTTTCATGTGTCTTTGCTCCGGAAGTGTCTTCATGTACCTGAGAAAGATCTCACTTACCAAGACGTTGACTTCAGGATCATTGACCTGAATGATGACCTGACTTAGCGTGATAGACCCCTACACGTTCTTGAGGAGAATGTTCGTGCTACTAGGAGGAATGCTTTCAAATTCCTTAAGATTCAGTGGACGAATCACTCTGAGGAAGAAGCTACCTGGAGCGTGAGGATTATATCAGGAAGGAGTTCCATGGTTTCTTTAAGGACTAGACCTGCGAATCTCGTGGCAAGATTCTTTTAAGGGGGGAAGATCTGTCACACCCCAGATTTTGGAGCACATGTAATATAGCTAAGGAAGGCAAATTTTAGAGCCAACAAAAACTTTTGTAATGCATTTGTGTAAACCAACATTATGTATTAGACCATGAGTATCTATGCCATGCAAGCAAGCTCTTTTTTAAAATCAAATATCAATTTTTCCTGATGACTCTTACTGTTTGTGTGATGTTTTCCATATGATGTTTGAATAATTTTTATCCCAAGTATTATATCAAGGTTGATTTCAACCTAAAAATATTATTTGGCTTTGTTTGATTCAAGAAAACAAAATGGCATTAGATAATTTGGATTTTTTTCTTTTGATGTTTCTATTTGGAATTATTTCTGAAAAACTAACCAAGTAACAATATCTAGCACTTGTTTTCAATATGTTAGAGAATCCCATTTTATGTTTTCTTGGCATGAATGTGTTCTCTAATATGTGGACTACAAATCTATAAGATTGGTTTGATTTATGGAGTTGGAAACAACCAAACGCATGCTTGTTTTTGTGGAATAAAAATAAGACAGAAAAACAGAGATTTGAGAAAAACAGAGAAAACAGAAAATAGCCCTTTTCCACTCTGTTTTGAAAGCCTTCCACTATTCCAAATTTGTTTTCAAAATATGTTTCTGAAATTACAAATCATGTTTAATAATCTACAACTTGGAAAACAACATTTGGAATTCATTTGGGCCTTGAAAACAAAAGGAACATTTCGATGATTCTATCTGTTTGAACATATAGGCAAAAATGACCAAGTCGTTTTTCTGAATTTTCTGAATCTGTTAAAATGACAGAAGTTTGGATGTTTGTTTTGATTGTTTGTGTGCATTTTGGACAGTGCCACTTTGCCAAAACTATAGCCCTATGTATCTACTCCCTAAACCGTGCCTTGGATCCCTTTGGAGTTGACCAGAGAAGGAGTGAGAGAGAGGAGAACAGAGGGAGCAGAGAGGAGAAAGACAGGGGGACAGGACGAGCGCACACCGTGCGCGATCGCTGTCGCCATGCTGCACCTCCATCTCGACTCTCCTTGACACGCCGAGCAGTGTTTCGCCACCCTACACCCCCTGGAAATCGTGGGCAGCCGTTTGCACGTCGGGAGCGCCCGAGCAGCACGCGCCCGTGCTCACCGCGGCGAGGCCAAGTGCACCTGCACGTCCACGTCAACGACCATGGCGCCGCGGCTATAAAGCCACATGAACGCACCCACTTCGCCACCCCAGTCCTCTTACGCACCTCCACCACCCCGACACAAGCCATGAACCCCGCGAGCTCTCTGTGAGCACCGCGGGCGGATTTTTTGCCGCCGGCCACCACGGACAGCATGCAGAGGTGGAGCTCACCCCAAACATCACCACCCCTGCCTTTCACCTCCGTTGCGTTCGCCGTACGTCGTAGACGCGCCCAGACCTTCTCCCGTGGCAATTCGCTTGCACGTAATACCGCCGTCGCCGGAGCCGCCGCGTCCGTGTCTCTTCGCAGTGCCGTTTGGAGCTGCCGTGAACACCAACGACCGCGCAGCTCCACTGCACCGAGCCCATGTGACGTCCTTGACCCCTCGCCACTGCCCCGCGAAGCCCCACGATGAGCAATCGCTGGATCCCGCCGCCGTCGTGTTTTCCGTTGAGAAAAAGAGAGAGAGAGGAAGGAGACACAGGAGGATAGTCGATCTCTAGATCGACGGCTCTTTTTGAACGCGAGCGTTTGCCGCTCTGTGCGCGCGTGGGTGGGACGCTTTGCGCACGCAGATGGGCCACGCAGTAGAGATCCAGCCCGTGCGCTGCGATTTGTTTTATTTTAAAAAATAACAGAGAAGCTAGTGCTTTGCTATTATCCTGTGAAAAATAGAAATATTGGGAATTAAATTCAACCAAAAATCATGGCAGTAGCTAGGCATTTTCCAAACCACATCCAGCTTGTAGATCTAGTTTTTGTGCAATATTTTTGCTGTAGTATTTAAAATGTCAGAGACTATCTGTTAGTTTGTTTTGTGCTTAACTTTAAGAATATGTGTCCATGTTTGTCAAACCAAATTGTTTTGACTAGCACTTTACCTTGTATCAAGGAGAGTTGTCTATGGAAAACGCCATCCATTTTGGTAAAAGTCCAGTAGGCTTTTCTAAAAAATTTAGAGAGAGTTTAATAATGATTTTTTATGTGAATGAGTTTGTGTATGATTAGATCTATGTAATCCTATCTTGGTGTAATTTTTAGAGCTCTGTATTATTTATGGCATGCATTTCTAGATTCAGCACTTTTCTGTTAATATTAAATCTTGTGTATTTAGTTTTGAAAAAATGTTTGTGTGATAGAAACTTGTTTTGTAGCATGTGTAGATGTATTTCCCTCTGTTATTATGATGTTTCCTTATAGTAATAGTACGTTAGGAAGTTTGGTTATGTTTGGAAACAAATAGAAATAAGGATTAGTCTAGTATTGTTTTCTAGTAGTTTTATTTAAATAGAAATGTAGGCATTGTGTTGTTAAGTTTAGCACCTAGATTTTTTTATGTTGATATGATGAGTCCATTACCATTTTTGTACTGTTTTGAGGGTGTTATCACCTCTGTTAGCTTGCATGTTATTTTATAGAAAAGCATGTGTAGCATTGCTTATTTATATTGCACCCTATTGTTTTCACTAGTATGTGTAGTGTTGTGATGTTTGTTTAGTGGAATATTATTTTTCCACAAGTGCAACCAGAGGATTTGTGAACTCTTAAATGTCTTGGAAAACTAGCGGAACACCCACCGGTTCCATTTCATTTTGGTGAGAAATAACATTTCTCCACCACAGTTATGTTAGCTATTGATCTTGTTATTTTTGTGTGTGCTCGTGGAATGTTACTTTTGGAAAATTGAGTGATGGTTTGTTTTGTGAATTGCTTGCTATATGTATAGCTTAGTACCATCGTTTTCCTTAGATGGTTCTGATTGTGTGTCCTTTATTTTATTTTATGACGATAGAAAACGAGGAAGAAGTGATTGGTGAAGAGGAATATTTTCATTGTTGCCATTTTCAAGAGCAAGACCCAAACCAGTATCAAGGCAAGCCATCCTAATTCTTGTTGTTATCATACTTATCATCATCTATTATGCATGTTTTACTACTGAAGTTTTACAAAAATATGATTACCAAAACTATTTTTGTTGTGGCTAATATTACTAGCAACTATTACTTTGCCAATAGTCAAACTTGGTGTTACCAAGCCCTTAGCCACCATATGTTATATAAATACCACCAACTTTAATAATGTTGATGTCCCTAAGTGGACACCCTAAAATGTGTTTTTTTAAACAAATACTTCAAGGAAAAACCCTCGGTGAAAAGGCGGGACCTTATTCACTAGAGGAGGCAAAGAGGAATGTTTTTTAAATGGTTTACAAATGGCACATAACCTAGTCTTCGATGGACAACCAAGACGTACTACCACTCTACCTCAACATGGGCACGAGGCCTACCTAGAAACTTGTTCGTATTAGTGTATGTTCTATGCCAAAATGCTATAGAGAATGTGATTCTCTGAACCGACGTGTCGCCAGGAGGGAGAAACGGGACATGCAAAGTGTGGGATTAATTTTCCCTCCGTATGTAATAGTCGGGTCTCATGTCATGGCTGTGTGTCACGGTGCCGGGGATAAAAAATCCAGTTGAAGGGATAGTCGTATACTAGCTTGACCATAGTGGAAAATTAGGATCATTTATCTGATGTTCGCATACTGTTGTGAACGGTCCATGAGTGATTCATGGCAGATGATTGGATCTTGTGGATTGTGTACACCTCTGCAGAGTAAAACTATTTCTAATTGCCAAGTCCTTGGATATGGATAGTTGAATGGTCATATAGCTAGCATTGTGTCAATGTTTTCAAAAAGGATGTTTTGAGAAAAGTACTTGTACATGTGAGGTACTTATGAAGGAAAGCTGGAAGATGTTTTACAAGAAGTTTTGCAAAGAAAAATATTCTTTAAACAAAGTTTTATAAAACCTCTTGGATATGTGATATCTACAAGAGAAACCATATTATTTTATTTTGAAGTATCTTCTTCAACAAAGATATAGATATGTCAAAAATCAACCATGATGTATCTTTCATCCATCATGGATTGTGAACCCTATGTATAGCCTACCTACTCCACCATATAAGCATACTTGCATTCTATTCAGATTCATAAAGGATGTCTTGCAGAGTACATTCAAATATACTCATATTGGTTTCGTCCCTGCCTATTTACTTGGCCAGAATACGAGGAGCCACCTCAAGAGGAGTGTTTCGAAGAAGAGTACTACGCCGACGACTATGCGAACTAGGATTGTCTCCAGTCAGCATCCTATAGGTTAAGGCGTGACTCGGGTGCTATCATGTTATGTTTTTTTGTCTTTCGTTGTATGTGTGTGTGTGTGTTATTTTCCTGCCCTGTGTGGCAGTTGTTAAGACTTGGTCATGGACCATTTGTTGTAAGACTCTAATATTCGTGTAATGGATAATGTTATCTGTGTACCAACTTTGTATGTTGTTCACGACTGATCTTCCTGGGATCGTGAATGGATTCATATGAGGGGCCTTGGAATTGCTAGTCAGAGGCCTCTACACACGGCAGCAAGTGCTTGAGCAGATCTGACTGGATTTTGTATCCCTTCTCCATGGACAATCGGCCTCGTTTCCATCAGGCTTACCAACAAGTTGTAAGCCATCTCATTGAGGCTGATATCAAATTAAGGGGCCATATTTTTCGACGGGCTTCAAAAGGGCTTAAAAAACAGTAGACTCGTAATTGTTGGTACGGTATACCTCATCAATTAAAAGTTCAAGACCAGATTCTCCCCATAACTCTTAAACCCTAGAGCATATGAAGAAAAGATAGTGTGTGTCTTCACTCTGGATCTTGCACATATGTCCTAGGATCAATGCGATGATATGTTGATTTGTCGGTGTGCGGTTGCATGGTATTGTGTTGTGCACAAACCGCCATTCAAAAATCTCAACCTTTAGAGAAACCTTTAGCTGCCAATTTTTTTACCAAACAGGGGTGCATTCCGACGCAAAGAGGCCTGTTGTTCTTTCTAGCTTCTTCCCGTGTTGAAATCCCCACTCTCTATAATACGTAGATTGGATAGAGAAGATTCAAGACTTAACCAAGACATCGAATCTTCCATCATCGGCATAGATGCAACTTTCCTCCTTGAAGATTTGCGAGGAAATTGTGTATTTTCTCTTTGTTTTTATCTTTCATGATAGGAATAGTGGTAGACCGGTGGAGGTATTGTCACGAGGCATGTTGCTTTGATTTTGTTTATTTTATATATTTTTTAACTGTGCAATAAAAAGTATATGTGCGTCGTTTCGATGCAAAGGTCGGGCCTTCGCTCCCCTTTCGGGGAAAATCCGAAGTATTCCATCATGCTCACCATCAAGGGATGTTCATTATTCGCATGGCAACAATATGTAGAATAAGGATCCGATAATATCCTCATCCGATTGTCTAGACTCTTGGTAAATTAGTCCTAATACTTTGGTATATACTATGTTACCTCTTTTCGTTAAAATATTTGAGACTTGGGAACCACCCTCCTCTTCTGCCCGGGTTCCAGTTCCCTGGCCAACAAGGTGTCGTTCTTGGGAAGCAGCAAGAACAATCCAACAATAGATCTACTCCACACAACTATTGTGCAATCATGACAAATCACCATGTGCTCTAGATCGTAAATATACATACTCATAGATTGCTCTAATACCACTATAGAGATTCGTGTATGGAAAACAAAAAAACACCATACATGATCAAACCGAGATATGTCTATGAAGGTACATGGGATAGGTTAGATATAGATCATTACCAACAATCGTGTAGTGTAAGTACATGTTTGTGTAGGGTGTTGATGCAGATCCCCGCAGCTAGGATAATCCCTCCAAGCCGCGAGTATTTTCCACTCCATCCTAGAAGCGAATGTACAATCCACTCTATAGGTATCCACGTGTATGCCTCTAGTTCAACAACGCTCCACCTCCCAGAGCATGATAGATGCTAGAGTATGTTCACCTTCCATCATATGGTGAAGAACAACTTGGGAGAGAGATCTGTCGGATAGGTAACCTCAAAACCAACAAGTGCATATGAGAGAAGTGATGTCTACTAATTTTTTTTATTTTTGTAGACTCTGTTGGGCCTCCAAGCACAGAGGTTTTTAGGACTACGCCAATTTTCCTTAAGTGAATAATCAAGCTTTATCAAACCAAGAGAGGGGTAAGTTGAAATTATCCCTCTCAAGTAACCTTAGAATCAAGATACAAGAAGTCTCTTGTATCCCTAACACAACTAATACAATGGGTAATTGTATAGATACACGGGTTCGATAAAGAGACGATAAAAGAGGTGTAATATGGAGGGTGAAAGGTGGTACGTGTAATCTGAAATAATAATGGCAGTAAGGTAACATGTAATAAAAGTGAGTAAAGAAAACAACAATAATCGTAAAAGATGGATCGGGTTCTATAGGTTTACTAGAGGTATTTATCCAAACAAAAGGACAAGTGTTGGTGAAAACATTACAGTTGGGAATTTGACAAAATTGCTACTTCACGAGAAAGAATATGCTTGTCTACGCTACAGAATTTAAAATTTTGTTCTAAGTAGTCCGCCAAGATCACTATGCAGATAACAATGCATGCCCATATATGCAAAGATCGGGATTATGACTTACCGAGCAGCGAAATCGATGTAGTCGTAAAAGAGTTCTGAACAATCATAGATCCTCTCAACTAGGCCTAGTTGTAAGGATGTCATTAAGCTTCTCTTTTCAAGTATCACACGTGTAATCCCTCTTATGGTGTGCACGCGTACGCTCGTGTCAACCCGCCAGCGCTCTGTCGTCCAAGACTCGGCACCGACGAAAAGAGATAGCCTTTTGGCGTTGCTAATTGGTAACACTAATCGACTGCGATGGCTATATGAATCTGGAAGTTTCCCAACACATGAGAGAGAATTGCTAATTAGAGCTAGGTATAATTGAGAGAGTAGATCTCGTAACCTAATTATAAGAAGATCTAATTAAATTAGAGTGTCTCTGATTAGAAACTATAATTAGACCCTCCAATTCTACTGGAGAGGGAGAGGCTAACTCACAAAATTATAATCTTTCTTTTAGCATTGGGGACCTTTTTATAGTTGGAGGGAGGGGAAATTTCCAAAGGGAGGGAGGGTCCTAGTTGATCTAGGAGGGAGCTTGGCCGCACCAAGAAGGTAGCCACACCCCTTCTCCTAGCCCAAATCGGACTGGACTCCCTAGTGGGAGTCCAACTCCATCTTCTCTCTCCTCTTTCTTTTTTCCTTTTCTTTCCCTTTTAGCTTCAAATAAAATAGGAAAAATCGGAAGGTTCCTAGTGCCATGATTAGAGTCCCTAGGGCCCACCTGTCTGTTGGAGGTATGCCCTAGAGACAATAATATCCAGTTATTATTTTATCTCCAATAACTGAATTAAGTTCATGCCATCATGCTACAACCGTGTAGCACTGTAAAAGTGAGTTTTCAAAGGAAAATCTTTGTGCGGGTGTGAATACATAAACAAACAATAGTTCCTAATCTTGTCTCTAAGATTAACTTACGGTTTGTGAGATGATCATATTTTCTTGGTCATGGACTTGGAAGAAATTCTAGCAAAACATAAGAGTTTATTAGTTCATTGTTATGGTGACAATAGTACAGAACCGACCCAAGTGACTGTTGTTGCTAAAAGAGACTAAACAATCATTATGTGTTTGAGCAAATGCATATGAGGTTAACATTGGCTATAATTCCTATACGATAAGAATATATAGTGATCGCATGATCAAAAGTTATATTTTGGATATCATCAACCGTCTTGCCGTAACTGGAGACTATAAAGGTGATGTCTGGGTATGACCTATAAAGTGTAATAGAACTGAGATTGTTCAAGACTAGTACTTAACTCCTCTAGACGATAGAGAGATACAATCTCTAGGCCCTCTCAGTATCACTGGTGAAATATCGTCTGGCCAGATACAATTGAAAGCGCATATCTCGCCTAATTAAGTTGTGTGTGTTTGATAACAATACTAGTATATATTTAACAAGTGTGTTGATGTTTTAGGGTATCTTGGTAACATTATTGATGGTGGCTAGTTTCCCAAAAAGGAACAAAGTGAACTAGAGGTGCGAGATATTTCCTCCAGGCCGGAGTCTCTGGACTCAGGATTTTCCAACGAGAAGAAGAAGTGGTGTCACCCACTCGTGTCTCACCGGAATGTATCCGGAGTTTGACCGAAGTTTTCGGCATGGCCGGAGTCTCCGGACTCAGGATTTTCCCTGCACAAAGAACAAGTGGCGTTACCTCCTAGACTCAATACGAAAAGTGTGCGGGGAGTTGGCGGAATCTCCACCCAGGCCGGAGCCTCCATTCTGAGAAGGCCAGAATCTCCTCCCTCCAGCTTTCCCCTACGCAAAGACGAAAGTGGTGTCACCTCCTGGAAGTGGTCCAGAAAGTTGCCAGAGTCGCCGGACTTTTGTAAAGTTTCCAGCCCAACGGAAAATTGCTGGAATCTTTGTTAGACCAGAGTCTCCAGTCTTCAGGCCGAAGTCTCTGGTGTGACAGGTGCAGAAAAGTCTCAAACGGCTAGAAATTGAGGAGTGGGTATAAATACCCCCTCCCCTTCTTCCACCTCTAGCAAGCTCGTCCAACATTGAAGTCTCCATTAATTGAGCTCACCAAATTCAAGAGATCTCCCAATCCCTCCACCCAAACTCGTTGATCTTCGTAGGATTGAAGGAGAAGGCCCTGATCTACATCTTCACCAAGCCGTTCTTCATTTTCCTGTCATTCACTTGAGAGATTTGTGTCTAGGGTTCCCTTGTGGAACACCTAGACCTCATTCTTACTCACTTGTTGTTTATAGTAAATTCTTGGTGTTCTTGAGATCCCCCAGTTCGGTTATGGGTGTGTGCCTCAAGATCATTGTAAAGGCTCCTATTTCTTCCTCGAAGGATTCCATAGTGGAAGATGAACTAGAACTTTGTGGGTAAGTTCATCGGAGAATAGGGTGAGGCCTTTGTGGCGTTGAGTAGGCCTTCGTGGCGAAACTCAGACCCCTCCAATGAGACGTACTCCCCTCAAAGAGAGGAACTCGGTAATACATCCTTTTCTCTGCGTGCTTCCGCTATCGGTTCCCTCTATCCTTTACCTTTACTTTGTGTTTGTATCTTGCTTCATTTATCTCTTGCCATATAGGTAAATTCACCTTAGTTGCATATCTAGAGAATTTAGCTTTGTGTCAAGCCTAAATCTAAAAAGTACTAAAATTCACCTATTCACCCCCCTCTAGGTGCCCATAATATCCATTTAATTGGTATCAGAGCATCGACTCTTATTTTTTGGCTTAACCGCCTAAGAGTTTAGTATGGCCATCATAGAGGAAACCACCGAGTCCGCAGCTCCGGCCACCATGAATGATCTCAAGAAAATGCAAGCTTCCTTTACCTCATCCATGGATGGCCAAATTCAAGAGTTGCGTGAAATCATGGCGCAAATTTTGAAGGCCAAGGATATGGCATCCCCATCAGTGGAGTCCCCAGAAGAAATTTCTGATGACAAAAGTGACGAGGATGATGGTGAAGAAACTAAAAGTGAAACTCCTACACCTAAGAAAATTCATATTCTAAGGGAGATTACCATAAGGTTGTTGAGGATAAGACCAAGTAAAGTTATGTCAAGGAAGGGACTCAAAAAGTGAGGGGTTGTTTCAATTGCCAAGACAAGTATCACTTTTTTGCCGAGTGCCCTTTCGAGAATAGAGAAAGTCAAGGAGGGAAACTTGTTCTCAAGGACAAGTCAAAGCTCCCTCACAAGAATCCTTTCTTCAAGAAGAAACCCTTCAACAAGAAACCATCTTCAGAGTTTGTGCTAGTGACTCAAAAAGAGTATGATTCCGGTGATGAAGAAGAAGAAGAAACCACAAGTGAGGTGGCCGCTATTGCTATTGCATCTTCATCATCTCCATCACTCTTTGAATGCCCCAATGAGAATCGTCCCCGACCATCCGCAAAGTGCTTCATGGAAAAGTCCATCGAGGTATCATCTTCCTCCCACTCTAAGACTCAAAATGAAAAGAATAATCTTGCTAGTCTTAGTGCAGAAGATGAAATTGCCTCCTTGGGTCTCTTTATGTCTAACTTGCAAGGAGAGACGAAAAGGTACTTTGATCTTCTCATGAGCCAATTGGGAGAGGATCTTGATAAGATAGGTGAAAATGAGAGAGGATGCAATTGAAAAGGTATATCTCTCAAATTATCTTGAGGAAGAGCATGAGCTTCGAGTATCTATTGAGGTGAAACCTGAAACTATTGAGGAGTCACATCATGAGTTAATGTATAAACTCACTAAGGAACATGACCTTGCTATTGCTAAATACTCCCTCGGTTCCTGAATGTAAGGCGTATAGTTTTCTGCACGAATATTAAGACGTGGATATTTGACATTCTATGGACACACTTTCTACTACAAAATAATCACGAGAGGGGAGTCCCTACTAGTCACAAATTGAACACAATATATTGTTCCATATTGGGACTCATTTGTGGATTGCTAATATTGTCTATAAATCATAATAAACTATATATTATGGAACTTTTCGCAAAAAACTATATGCCTTACATTCAGGACCGAAGGGAGTATAAAATGGCTAAAAAGAAAAAGGTTGAGTTTGGTGTTGGTCATGATAAGCTAACCGAGGAGCTAGATAAACACGCCAAGGATCACAGATTTTGGAGGGTGAACACTCTACCCTCACCAAGTCTCGTGAACAACTTTAAAGTCAACTAGATCAATTAAATGTGCCTACTACTTCTACTTGTTCTTGTGATAATTCAAATATTATTGAGGAGAATGCTAGGTTAAAGGAAGAGCTTGCAAGAATCAAGGGAAAGGGACCTAGTGTTGAGAAGGTAGTGGTTTCAAGTCCACAAAATGGCAAGGAAGGTCTTGGCTATGTTGCCAAGAGCAAGAAAAAGAAGAAGAACAAGAAGAAGGCCAAGCCCGCACAAGCAAAGAAGAATGTTGGTGCGAGTGGTATTGTCATTAGGGACAAGACCACTCGTAGCAACTCTGTGGGAACTAACAATCCTCACCATTTATTATTTGGTGATTAATATGGTGTTATGCAAACTAAATATGTTGGTCCTATTGAGAGTTACATTAACTATACTATTTGGGTTCCCAAACCCTTGTTTCTAACATGAGAGGGCCCTCCATGGCTCCTAACTCAAGTCAATGATTTTTTGTAGGACTACGATTCTGGTGGCTCAAAATGGATACTTGATAGTGGATGTACAAGTTATATGACCAGAAGCAAATCGCTTATGACGGAGTTGAGACCAAATATAAATCAAGCAACCGTCACTTATGGAGATAAGTCAAAAACTGAGATAACGGGTTTCAGCAAGGTGGTTGTTGCTCCTAACATCACTCTTGTGAATGTCATGCTTGTAGAATCCCTCGGTTACAATTTACTTTCAGTTCGTGCTTTAGGGAAGATGGGTTCTCCGTCTTCTTTGAACCTCACATCGTGGTCCTCTTGTGGAGCAATGATACGTCCAAAACGTATCTACTTTTCCGAACACGTTTGCTGTTGTTTTCTTCTAAACTTGTGAGTTTGGATCAACTAACACGGACTAACGTTGTTTTTAGCAGAATTACCTTGGTGTCTCGTTTTTGTGCAGAAAATCAACTTTCAGGAAATTGCCCGAAAAAGATCCCGAAGTCCTTATTTTACCCGAAGGCCCCCGGAGCCAGAAGAAGAGCCAGAGGGGGGCAAGGAAGGGCCCACACCATAGGGTGCCCCCTAGGCCGCGCCACCAGGTGGTGTGGCCTCCTCAGCCACCCCTCAGGCTCCCCCTTCGAATACATAACCCCCGTTATCTAAAAACTAAGGGGGTTCATCATATTCTAGAGAAAAACACCAGAGCGCCGCCGCCATCTCGAAACCCAATTCGGGGATCAGAAGTTCCTGTTCTAGCACCCTGCCGGGACGGGGATTCGGAGGAGATCATCGCTATCGTCATTGCCACCACTTCTCCATCAACCATCCATGATTCCCCTATCCATGTGTGAGTAATCTCCGATGTAGGATGAGAGGGATGGAAGGGATTGGATGAGATCATTCATGTAATAATGCCAGATTGTTAGGGCATGGTGCCTAGTATCCATTGTTAGTGCTATATATCGTTGTTGAAACTTGTTATGCTTAATGCTTGTCACTAGGTCCCGAGTGCCCCAATCTCAAATGTGAACATGTTATTGTTTCATGGGTATAATTATGTTTCTTGATCATACCTGCAAGTTGTTTACACACATTGTTGTCCGGAACCCGAGGCCCCAAAGTGATAGTAAGTGGGACAACCAGAGGGGATGGCTGTGATGTGAGGATCACATGTGTTCAGGAGTATTAATGCTTTGCTCTGGTGCTTTATTAAAAGGAGCACCTTAATTACAAGTAGTTTCCCTTAAGGTCCCGCTGCAACGGGCTCGTAGGACAGAAAATGTTGAGCAAGTTTCTCATTGCGAGCATGTACGACTAAATTGGAACACATGCCTATGATTTTCCTAGTACTTGGATGCTTTATTATTATCTATCTGCAATGCCCATGTTTTGATTATTATATGAACTATCTTATCCATGCAACGCCCGTTCATCCATCCATATGCCTACAGTACTTTAATCCTGTTGTTTCCCACAATTGCTACCGATGTTACTATTTTACTCAGGCTGTTATTTTACTACTACTACTACTGATATAAAACTATTACCACTGATAAATTGTTGCGAGCAAGTCTACTTTGAGGTGCAGCTGAACTAACAACTAATCTGTTAAGACTTATAAATATTCTTTGGCTCCCCTTGTGTCGAATCAATAAATTTGGGTTTTACTTCCCTCGAAGACTATTGCAATCCTCCATACTTGTGGTTCATCAAGCAACACTCTTGATGTATCTTTCGTGGGGTATTCCAAAAATGAGTTGTATGTGGTACGCTTTTCAGGGTCAATCAACACTCAAGCAACGTGTCTCTTCGGAAAGGCCGCTTATCCCATGTCAATATGAGAACTTCGCAAAGCCTTCACAAGGGTGGCCACATCCTCGTACTAAAAGAAAATATTTTCTTTGCCAAATATCATGTTTGTAAGGTTTATGTTGAAGGAAAGATGCATGATTCTTGATGACCCACAAGTATAGGGGGCTGCATCATAGTACTTTCGATAAATAATTGTGCTGAACCCAACAAGGAGCAGAAGGTGTTGACAAGCAGGTTGGATAGAGGATTTACTGTAAACACTAGCAAACAATTTTTTTGGTGGTTTTTAATATAACAGGTAAATAAAGTGCGAGTAAATAAAAGACAGTAAATATAATTGCAGCGAGTGGCCCAATCCTTTTTAGAGCAAAGGACAGGCCGGTTGGTCTACTTATGATTACCAAACATTCTTGAGGACACATGGGAACTTCGTCAAGCACTTTCGTTTCATACAGTTTATTAATACTTATTGTTTTGATAGGTGTTGTGTGGGTGAACCTATGCTAATGCACCGCCCAACTAGGAATAATACGTACTTGTGATTAAACCCCTTGCAAGCATCCGCAACCACAAGAAAGTAATTAAGATAAATCTAACCACAATCTTAAACTCTAGGATCCTACACTCCCTCGTGCATCGGTTTCCTAACGAGGGTTTAGGTTTCTGTCACTCTGGCCACCCCACAATTAGTATCCAAATACACAATGCATCCCTCTAGGCCCATAAAGGTAAAGTGTCATGTAGTATATGTTCACATGACACCACTAGAACAATAACACCACAACTTAAATATCAAACCATTAGATATTACTTCAACATAATTCCACTACTAGCATCTTGACTTCTCCCATGTCCTCAAGAACTAAACGAACTACTCACAAGACATCATATGGATTATGACCAGAGGTGATATAATGATGAATAACAATCTTTTCATAAAGTGCAAACATCGATAAATCTCGTAAGCATCAACTACTAACAAGTAATCCACACTGGGAGAGAGATCTAGTGGAAAACAACAATATAGAACCCTAATTGTTACAGTAGGACGGAGGTGGATGGTGAGGATGATGGTGATGGTGGTGATGATGATGAAGATGATGAGCTTGATGATGCCCGAAGCAATGACGGTGACGATGGCAATGATTTCCCCTCTCCGGGCAGGAATTTCCCCGACAGATTTCTCCCCGCCGGAGAGCTTTTCTCTCTCTGTTGTTTTCCACCCCGAGGAGGCGGCGGAATATTTCCTCGATGGTTATGTAGGTCTTAGGGTTCCCTCGGGGTCAAGTACGCGAAAGGAGGCGGCCAGGGTGGCCACACCACCCCCAGGCGCGGCCAAGGGGGGGCCACCTGGTGGTGTGGACCCTTGGTGGCCCCCTCCGGCTCTCCTCGTGGCCGGCTCCCTCTTCTGGACTCCTAAGACTCCTCCGATGCCCCCATCTTCTTACGATCTTCTGAAATAGGGTATCTTGACGGTGCTTTTTCCATCAGAATTCTGGTCCCGGTGATTATTCTCCAATAATTATTGAACATGCAAAATAAGATGAAATAACATCAGTAATGCATGATAACATGAAATATATCGATGAATAACGGAAAATCAAGATATAAAATAGTTATGCAAAATGGACGTATCAACTCCCCCCAATCTTAGACCTCGCTTGTCCCCGAGCCAAACTGAACTCAGTAAACATGACCACAGGTTTATGGAGTGAAGTGTCGATAAATAAAATACGGACAAGAGGCATCACGACTATAAAAACACAAGTCATTCTAGACAACAGCTCCCTCTCATAAAATTCAACTTGAAACTTGTAGGAGGAGTCACAATAAAAGTGCAAAAGGAAATCATAATTGATTAGGGCAAACTTTGTTCTTGGTCAGAGAACAATTAATAGATTATACTTATCTTTCGACCAAAGTCCTTACATTAGAGCTTATATTTTCAAAGTGATATTCATTCAGATAACAACATTGTACTAATCAAGGAAGGATAGAATACATGATTGAAGGAATCAACATATAGATAATCGGATCACAACAAATCAAATGTTTGCTTAAAACAGAAAGAAGTAGGTTTACTGACTCAACATAAAAGTAGAAGATAGGCCCTTCGGATAGGGAAGAAGGGATTAACTCATGTGCTGGAGCTTTTCATTTGAGAAACATATAGAGAGAATAAAATATTTGACACTCCTCCCAACCTTTCTTACGCAAACGATGCCTAGCCGAATCCTCGTGTGCCTGCCAACAATCACATACCATGGAGGAGTGTCTAAATTTTTAGGGGTAGGTGTGTATGTCTATGTCAATGAACCAGCAAGAAAACAGTACATTAAGTCACAAACCAACCAGACGTTACAAGAGTGGATCCCATTGAAGGATGCTACTGGGATAATAGATCATCCCTCTTCTCTTTTGTTTACACAATTATGCTTTGACTGATAAATCAGGGGCAAAAAGAGCGAAGAGAATTTATAGTGAATAAGTTTGAGGCTGAGAACCCGTTGCCAGCTCTTCTAGCAGTTGGATAAGCGGATGTGCTACTAGTCCAGGTGTGTAAAGTCCAATAAACGAGTAAAATAAGACCGTCTACCTACGTCCTCATGAGCTAAAACAGGAGCACAAAACGGGTATAATAATTTTGAAGATCTTAATGGTAGCACACAAGAAATTTACTTGGAGTGGCAATGAAATACCACATATAGGAAGGTATGGTGGACACAAATGGCCTGGTTTTTGGCTCAAAGTTTGAATGTACGATAAGAATTCCCTCTCAGTACATGTTTTTGGCTAGCAAGGCTAGGTAGCAAGCACAAGGGTTGAGGGAAAACAAGCAAATATACATATGATAGAAACAATCATGCAATCTTCCTCTTTTCTACTTAAGTCTCAAGGTATTGTTGCTACTGACCAATGCTAAGTTTGCCAAAACCAAATAGATTAACTTGATGCTCCCATATTGATACCAATACTAACAACTGAAAGTACAAGGATGCCTAGAGGGGGGTGAATAGGCGCTTTAAAATAATTACGGTTTAGGCTTGAATAAATGCGGAATAAAACTAGCGTCTTAATTTATCAAGCACAAAACCTATACAAGCTAGGTTTACCTATGTGCACCAACAACTTATGCTAAGCAAGATATACAACTATGTGATAGCAAGAAAGATGACTTCAAGCACTATGTCTATCACAAAGGTAAATGCATAAGTAACGAGCTAGAGTATAAAAATAACCAAAGCACAAGGAGACACCGATGTGATTACCGAAGTTCCTTCCCAAGGGAAGTACGTCTTTGTTGGAGAGGTGGGGAGCCACCTAGGCGCTCCTCAATAGCACGGATGTGCACACCTTATTCTCCTTGAGCTTCTCCGGTGAGGGAGATTCTCGTTTCCACTATGAGGTCGTCTTGAAGGCGGTGACCAAACCTTACACGAGGTTGAGGCTATCTCCACAAGTAAGCTGGAGGCTCTCAACGAAGCTTCTTGCAACAAGGTGGAAGCCCCAAGCACTAACCGTCTAGGGTGCTCAATACACCCAAGAGGAAAAATCTCTCCGGTGACCAAGCACCCAAGAGTAACAAGCTCACGAACTTCTCTTTCACGAATCCCGTGGGGAACTCAAACCGATGCACCTAATGCAATGGCAAGAACACACAAAGTGATCAAGTCCTTCTCTCCCAAATCCCACCAAAGAAACTAATGCTATGGAGGGAGGAAGGAGGAAGAACAAGGAAAACAACAAATGAATCCCAAGATCTAGATCCAATGGATTCCCCTCGCTAAGAGGAGATATTGATTGGTGGAATAGTAGATCTAGATCTCCTTTCTCTTTTCCCTAAAAAAGGGGCAAGAATAATTGGAGGGATTGAGAGAAACCCAAGCTTTTGAATGTCAACAATGGAGGAGAGATGAAATGGGTTGGGAAGCCTCCTCTTGAGGAAGAAGAAGGCTATTTATAGCTTCCCACGAAATATGGCCGTTAGGGCCGTCCGGGATGGAAATTTTTCACTTACCCCGGAAATTTCAACCCCGGAAATTTCTGGACAACCCAAGACCCCCTGGAGCGCGAGTGCCCGCTCACAGATGCCGGGCTGGATATTTGCCCCGGAATATTCCGGCCTTAGACCGGAATTTCCGCCCCCCTGAAAACTACGAAAACATTGATACGAAAACGGTCATATCTTTTGCATCCGGACTCTGTTTTCGACGTTCTTGGGCTCGTTGAAATCGCAGAGACGAGCACTACAAGAATATGCAGTGAAAAATCATAGTACAACAAGGGAGAATAAAACCAAATGGTCAAAGTCTAGACCTCTCTATAAGATAGGAACCGGCAAAACCTCCAATAACAAAAACGTAATAAGTTTTCTATACGAAATCCGTTTTTGATGAACTTGAGCTTGACATGAAGAACAAGACAAGTTCTAAAACCACACATGGAGAAAACCCAAATAAGAACCAAGAAAGATGATGCCAAAGATGCAAATGTTTGAGCTCTCTACGAATGATACGATCAAGCAACTCATTCGAGAGCCCCTCTTGATAGAACGGTTATCTATCCTATAAGCCGGTCTCCCTACTAACATCATGAGACCGGTAAAATAGAAATCCTATCAATGTCACCTTTGTCTTGTGCATTCCAATTGAGATAGATGAAGACGATCTTAATCACCTCAAGTTGGAGCACCTTTCTTGATTGCACTTCGCTTTGTGAAGACTTGTAAATTGCTCCCCCATAAGATAATATAGGAGAGCTTCTCACATGTACATCTTCACTTGATAATAATCTCCATATGGGTGGCAAGAATCAAGCATTTGAACTATTCTTGATGCTCATCTTGAAGTTGCACTTCAACTTGATCAACTAATTATCTTCTCTTCATTCATGATGATGATGTCTTGAAGTTAAACATGAATGTTCGCACAATCTCCTTCTTCAAGACATACTTGCAATATGATCAATAATATCATGGAAATTCTTCTTATTGATCATATCAAATATATTCATTATAAGCAATGATCTTGATGGCATCCAACCTTGAATCCAACACATGGAGTTCAAGTGCCGCCAATGGACAAACCTACAAGGATATCTCAATGAAACTATTAGTCCATAAGGATTGTCATTAATTACCAAAACCACACGTGGGGCACCATCAACTTTCAACAACGAGATCAAACACAAAACGAAAAATGCAAACTAAAATAAAGTGTAAATGTAAATGATGAAACTTCTCATTAATAATCCATAACGGCAACTCACACCAAGGGATACATTGATAACCAACTAAAAGAGAGACATTTCCATACTGCAAACCATCCTATATGATAACTTCTCTACTCATGATATGACTCTACTAAAATGTAAAAGGGTGAAATATAAAGGCGTGATACCGCGGCACTCCTCCAAGCTTAGAACAAGCCACGCGGATGCCAATACCAATGATGAATTAATTCTTCGGTGGTGGTGAACTCTTCTCATCATCATACTTCCAAAGTAAAGGCTTTCCATCAACAATCAATGAATCGGTCTCCAATATCCTGAAAGTAGCAGAAGAACGTATACGTTTAAACTTGATCTCATACTCATAGTCTTGATTCAGCACATCGTAGAGTTGTGCTTGCAATTTGTTGGTGGCCTTGTGGACCGAAAATATTTCCTCCCAGATCTTGGTAGTTGATGGCCTTAGTGCCCTCGTTGGTAAACCCCAAGAGAAAGGTTGTGAAAGTGTAGCAGCAAGTTTTCCCTCAGAAAAGAAACCAAGGTTGAATCGACCAGTAGGAGGTCAAGCAATCTCTGAAGGTTGATGCAGCTGAGGTGGCAGGGCGCACTACCGGTTCAACAGCAACGTGGAACCCATACAACACAATCAAATCACTCTGTCCCAACGAAGCAGTGAGTTTGTCAATCTCACCGGTTTTGCTGAACACAAAGAGGTTAAATGTATGGTCTGGGAAACAGTAGGAACAATATGAAAGCGATATGAAAGCAGTAGGTGTTTATAAGTATGAGGAAAAAGGACCGGGGTCCACAGTTCACTAGTGGTGTCTGTGACGCCCCGAGATTGGGCACTATGCAGATTTCAGCATTTCCGCCAAAATCCACATAATAACCGATTCCAGGTTGCCACTTGTGATAACATTACAACAGTTCACGAATAATCCACAACAACAACAGAGGAGGTATATACAAGACGACTCAAACGAGTCAAGGATACAACTGATACAATACAAAGATCCAAATAACAGTGGAAGAAACAACATAGTGTCCGACTACGGACAAGATACAAATTGGACTAAGAGTCCTGAAGATAACCGATGGCGTCCAATCCCTGCCCAGGCCAAGCCGGAGGGATTCCCAAGCTAACGTCGTCAGACTTCAAACCTGTTGACTGCAATGTGGAATATGCAGCCACGAAATGGATTCGTGGGTCAGTACTATTAAGTACTGGCAAGTGGATAAACCATACTCACAAGATACCAGCGTAACCAATCATCACAAGATACAAATACTTTGGGTACAACGGAAGGAAGGGATTATTGCAACGAAGTGGCAGCGGGCTGCACAAACTAACTACAGAGACGCGCTACAATACCTGGCTAATAGAAAGGGATAAGAGAGCGTATCCGAACCAACTACAACTACTCACCAAACAATACCCATCCAGTGTTACCCCCTACTAAGGAAGCAACCCAAGGAAACTCACCCTGTTGATTAAGGTGACATTCATTTTTATGGTGGAGGTAATCTATATTACTAGTCAAGTTATTATCGTTAAGTGTAAGTTGTCTGAGTACTTGTTAGCCAGCACTTTCACCAAGTCATCCATAACCGCGGACAACACGGCTTCTCGAGAAGATTAACCCTGCAGGGATGCACCAATTTGGCGTACACGTAAGAATGACCCGCCAGATGGAAAGGCCCTTCCACCAAGCGAGGCACTCAACACAACCCAACTCTTCTTCGCATCAAGCCCAAAGAACCCCGTGCAATTGAGCGCACGACTAATCAAGCCCCACGAAGAAAAGGGGACCCTCATAGCACTCTAAGAACGTGTCTCCCTAAATGCCGACTACAAAAGTTCCACCCTGGCGCCAAGGGTTCGCACCTGCATATGCATGCGGCAAATGGAAAACCCGAACTAAATGAGGCGATTTGGACGAGATGCGAATCGAATCAAAGTTGCGGGGGGCGCCCATACTCGCTTCCCACATGCGGTTAGCGCGCTTATCATGGATCGGAGGAAAAGACCCTTTTCGTAATTAAGGTCGACACTAGCAGGCCTCAAAACCACGCCGGGCCTCCTGCCGGTGCCTTATCATCAAATTATTATTACCCAAAACATTAACATGTTGTTGATTAAGTTGAAACCCAACTATCGAACTAAACAGGTGATACGACAAAGGACAACAAGACTCGGGCGCAAACAAACCTAAGCATGCTAGTACGACACAGGCCAACAAACAACAGGGTTATAGGTGTGGAGGTAAGGCAATATCGTGGCAGCAGGGTAAACATGTGATGGGCTCGGAACACAAGCATCGAAAATACTAGGCTAGCATAAAGACAACAGAAAAAATCGTTAACAAGTGAGGAAAGGCAACATAGGTAGCAAGTGAGTATACTTGCCTGGAATCCAGCAAGTAGAGGTAGCAGAACTTGTCGTTGCTCACATCATCTCAGCGTCCTATCCGCGAAGAAGCAACGAACTAGAACAAACACCGGATGCAACAATTACTTCTACGGCAAAAGATCCAGCATGATCAAGATATGGATGCATGACATGCGGGGATGCAACTTAACCAATTTAAGTTGAGACAAAAGCCCATCATTTAATTAGGAAGGTTTAAGTTATTTATCTAACCATCAATTTAAATGTTGATTAGCATGGATAACAATTAGTGGGTGAGCTAACCAAATTTAAATGGAATGGGGCACAAATTGTATTGAAAAGGTTGAAAACATGTATAAAATGTTTCACTGAACATTTTGAGCTATTAAACATAATTTTTGGATCATTATTGAATTTATTATGCATTTTTCCATAAGCATTTTTATTCTGCCCCTTTTGTAAACAGAAGGAAACATGTTCAAATTTAATTCAATTGTGACCAAATAAAATACCACTGTGTAGAGTTTGTTAAGACAAAATTTTAGAGCCCAAATTTGCTCAATTTGGGTGAACAGAACTCAAGTTATGAATTTCCAAAGTTTCAAATTTTAATAGCCATTTCTGTATTTAATTATTTAGTGCAAAATTTATTACAGAAACATGTTGCAACTTTGTTACTAACAGAAAGAGCACAAGATGCTGAATCCATAGAAATTTGAATCATTGAAATTGGAGCATTTTTCAATTTGTTATTGATTTTACAAATAAAGATTTAGTTCTGTTTTCTGGATTTCGAGAATAAAAGAAAATGGCCGAAACGTTTTCTACCGGGGCAGAGCCAGCCAGAGTGGTTGACAAGCGGGCCCCCGTGCCACGAGGCGCTGACCGGGCGGGTGTGGAGGCTGACAGGGCATCTAGGGTCACCGACAGGTGGGCCCTGTCCCTTGCGCGAAATAAAGGAGAAAAAGGTTGGTGTTTTGCGCCCGCGGGGATTCGATCTCGCGCCCCTGCGCTGCGCTCGGAAGGCTCAAGCCACTGGGCTATGCTGCGTTTTGTGATACAACAGGGCGCACAGGGAAGATCTAGTGTATGTACGCGTCCTAACTGACGAAACTGAAGAAAAGCTGCGGGTACTGCACGGGACGAAGGTCCAGCAGCGACGATCGCCGGCATCGCTCGATGGCGGGCATCCAGAGCGAGAGGAGGAGGCAGAGAGGGTTGTCCAGAGATGGCGGATCACCTTGGGGGTGCCGGTGAAGTGGCCGGGCGCGGGGAAGACGGGATTCTGACGGCGATGGCCACGAGCGGCTGCTGTGCGCGGGAGGGGAAAAGCTCGACGGCGTCGGCGCCTCGGACGCCCTCCGGCCATGGTGTGGAGACGCAGAGGAAGAGGGTGGCTCCCCGGTTCCATTCCCGCAGGAACCGGGGTCCGACGGCGTCCGTGGTGGCCGCGCCATGCTCCCTAGGGTGCAGCCATGGAGGCCCTCCGAAAAAAATTCAGAAAAGTACAGGCATGGATTTTGGGGAGGAGGAAGAACGGCGGCGGTGGAGAAAGGGAGGCGGAACCCTAGGGGATAGGGGGTGCCGGGCACCTACTTGTAGAGGGGGAAAGGGAGGGAGCAGGTGAGAGGGAGCTTCGACTTTTCTCCTCTTGCTGACGCCAACTTCTGTACGGAGAAAGGAGACGATGACCAAGGGCTGGCGTGGTGGGCTGCATCGCTGGGGTGGTAGGTGGGCCTTAACAGGCCTGCCTCCCCCAGCTGTTCTTTTTATTCTTTTTTTCCTTTTTTTGTAGAAGGTGTAAGAAAAGGAATTGAGGGGGTTTTTATATAACCAAAAATTATGAAATAAAAACCATGCACTTGGCACTTAAAAAGCCTAGGTGCACAACTTTTCTTTCTCCGAATTTTGAATATTTGGTACCGTTTTGAAATTGGAAAGGATTTGATTGAAATTCACATTGAATGATTTATCTCAACTTTGAACAGTTGAATTATTTATAAATTCAAGTTTGGTGAAACAAATTGAGATGTTATTGTTTGTGATTTGTTTCAAAAACTTTGTCATATGTTTTTGGAATTTTGAATTGGTTTGAGAGACACAGAAAACAAGAATGCAGGAGATGCAATCCAATGCCATGCAAAGAGAGAACAAACAATTGTACTTTTGGCGGAAAATCCCCTGGGTGTTACAACTTTTCAAATAAAATATTCAAATCAAATAGTTTAATTGCTTCCCATAAACTTGATTTTCCAAATGAGTGACTTGGTTAATTTTTCAAATAATTCAATTATTGCAAAGCTCAAGCAAATTCATTTAAAATTCAAACATCAACAAATATTTAAAATTTTGAAAAACAAAAGTTGGTGCAACTGGGCTTTTTCAATAAGGAACTTATAAAAATTTATCACCAAAATTGTTGGATCCCAAAAACCCCTTCTTTTCCTTCTCTTTTCTTTTCTACAAAAAAAAGAAAGAAAAATAAATAAAGCAAAAAAAAAGGGGGAGGCGGCCAGGCCAGCCAACAGGCCGGCCCAGGCCACCTACGACCCACTGGAGCAGCCCAGCCCCCCACGCCTCCCATCGCTTGGCTTCTTCTTTCTCTGTACGGAGACAGAGAAGGGGAGGTCCTCCCCCACCTGCAGCTCCCCACCTGCTCCCTCCTCCCTCTACTTAATCCCCGAAGACACACCCTAAGTCCCTAACCCTAGCCCTCTCCTCTTCCTTTCTCTCCGCCGCCACCCCCTTCTTCCCCCTGTCCTTTTCCTTTTCTGAACATGGTTCTGCTAGCTGCAAGGGAGAGAGATGCCATGGCCGGCGCTTGAAGGTCTCCGCCGCCGCCGCCGGTCGCCCTCGAGCCCGATCGACACCACCAACCTACTCCCGGTGAGCCACCATTTCCGTTTTCCCCTTTCCCGCTTTTTTTCATCGACGTTTGCCCGCGCTGGGTCGCTCGCTACGCATCTGCTGCCATGGCTGAGTCGTGCGAGCTCGCGCATGGTCACCGAGACCCTCTGCGTGCAGGCCGCAGCGCAACACACGTTCCGCACACGTCTCGTGCACACCAGCTGCACCCTGCTCCCACGGTCTTGCGCATGCCCGCAAGGACCGGCCAGGCGCTGCGGATCTTCGTCGCCGGTCGCCTCTCTGTTCGCCGTCCAGGCCGTCGTCGACAAAGTTCCCACAGGTCCCAGGATCGAAACCTGGCTCTGATACCATTTGTGACGCCCCGAGATTGGGCACTATGCAGATTTCAGCATTTCCGCCAAAATCCACATAATAACCGATTTCAGGTTGCCACTTGTGATAACATTACAACAGTTCACGAATAATCCATAACAGCAACAGAGGAGGTATATACAAGACGACTCAAACGAGTCAAGGATACAACTGATACAATACAAAGATACAAATAACAGCGGAAGAAACGACATAGTGTCCGACTACGGACAAGATACAAATTGGACTAAGAGTCCTGAAGATAACCGATGGCGTCCAATCCCTGCCAGGCCAAGCCGGAGGGATTCCCAAGCTAACGTCGTCAGACTTCAAACCTGTTGACTGCAATGTGGAATATGCAGCCACGAAATGGATTCGTGGGTCAGTACTATTAAGTACTGGCAAGTGGATAAACCATACTCACAAGATACCAGCGTAACCAATCATCACAAGATACAAATACTTTGGGTACAACGGAAGGAAGGGATTATTGCAACGAAGTGGCAGCGGGCTGCACTAACTAACTACAGAGACGCGCTACAATACCTGGCTAATAGAAAGGGATAAGAGAGCGTATCCGAACCAACTACAACTACTCACCAAACAATACCCATCCAGTGTTACCCCCTACTAAGGAAGCAACCCAAGGAAACTCACCCTGTTGATTAAGGTGACATTCATTTTTATGGTGGAGGTAATCTATATTACTAGTCAATTATTATCGTTAAGTGTAAGTTGTCTGAGTACTTGTTAGCCAGCACTTTCACCAAGTCATCCATAACCGCGGACAACACGGCTTCTCGAGAAGATTAACCCTGCAGGGATGCACCAATTTGGCGTACACGTAAGAATGACCCGCCAGATGGAAAGGCCCTTCCACCAAGCGAGGCACTCAACACAACCCAACTCTTCTTCGCATCAAGCCCAAAGAACCCCGTGCAATTGAGCGCACGACTAATCAAGCCCCACGAAGAAAAGGGGACCCTCATAGCACTCTAAGAACGTGTCTCCCTAAATGCCGACTACAAAAGTTCCACCCTGGCGCCAAGAATTCGCACCTGCATATGCATGCGGCAAATGGAAAACCTGAACTAAATGAGGCGATTTGGACGAGATGCGAATCGAATCAAAATTGCGGGGGGGGGGGGGCGCCCATACTCGCTTCCCACATGCGGTTAGCGCGCTCATCATGGATCGGAGGACAAGACCCTTTTCCTAATTACGGTCGACACTAGCAGGCCTCAAAACCACGCCGGGCCTCCTGCCGGTGCCTTATCATCAAATTATTATTACCCAAAACATTAACATGTTGTTGATTAAGTTGAAACCCAACTATCAAACTAAACAGGTGATACGACAAAGGACAACAAGACTCGGGCGCAAACAAACCTAAGCATGCTAGTACGACACATGCCAACAAACAACAGGGTTATAGGTGTGGAGATAAGGCAATATCGTGGCAGCAGGGTAAACATGTGATGGGATCGGAACACAAGCATCGAAAATACTAGGCTAGTATAAAGACAACGGAAAGAATCGGTAACAAGTGAGGAAAGGCAACATAGGTAGCAAGTGAGTATACTTTCCTGGAATCCAGCAAGTAGAGGTAGCAGAACTTGTCGTTGCTCACATCATCTCAGCGTCCTATCCGCGAAGAAGCAACGAACTAGAACAAACACCGGATGCAACAATTACTTCTACGGCAAAAGATCCAGCATGATCAAGATATGGATGCATGACATGCGGGGATGCAACTTAACCAATTTAAGTTGAGACAAAAGCCCATCATTTAATTAGGAAGGTTTAAGTTATTTATCTAACCATCAATTTAAATGTTGATTAGCATGGATAACAATTAGTGGGTGAGCTAACCAAATTTAAATTGAACGGGGCACAAATTGTATTGAAAAGGTTGAAAACATGTATAAAATGTTTCACTGAACATTTTGAGCTATTAAACATAATTTTTGGATCATTATTGAATTTATTATGCATTTTTCCATAAGCATTTTTATTCTGCCCCTTTTTGTAAATAGAAGGAAACATGTTCAAATTTAATTCAATTGTGACCAAATAAAATACCACTGTGTAGAGTTTGTTAAGACAAAATTTTAGAGCCCAAGTTTGCTCAATTTGGGTGAACAGAACTCAAGTTATGAATTTCCAAAGTTTCAAATTTTAATAGCCATTTCTGTATTTAATTATTTAGTGCAAAATTTATTACAGAAACATGTTCCAACTTTGTTACTAACAGAAAGATCACAAGATTCTGAATCCATAGAAATTTGAATCATTGAAATTGGAGCATTTTTCAATTTGTTATTGATTTTACAAATAAAGATTTAGTTCTGTTTTCTGGATTTCGAGAATAAAAGAAAATGGCCGAAACGTTTTCTACCGGGGCAGAGCCAGCCAGAGTGGTTGACAAGCGGGCCCCCGTGCCACGCGGCGCTGACCTGGCGGGTGTGGAGGCTGACAGGGCATCTAGGGTCACCGACAGGTGGGCCCTGTCCCTTGCGCGAAATAAAGGAGAAAAAGGTTGGTGTTTTGCGCCCGCGGGGATTCGATCTCGCGCCCCTGCGCTGCGCTCGGAAGGCCCAAGCCACTGGGCTATGCTGTGTTTTGTGATACAACAGGGCGCACAGGGAAGATCTAGTGTATGTACCCGTCCTAACTGACGAAACTGAAGAAAAGCTGCGGGTACTGCACGGGACGAAGGTCCAGCAGCGACGATCGACGGCATCGCTCGATGGCGGGCATCCAGAGCGAGAGGAGGAGGCAGAGAGGATTGTCCAGAGATGGCGGATCACCTTGGGGGTGCCGGTGAAGTGGCCGGGCGCGGGGAAGACGGGATTCTGACGGCGATGGCCACGAGCGGCTGTTGTGCACGGGAGGGGAAAAGCTCGACGGCGTCGGCGCCTCGGACGCCCTCCGGCCATGGTGTGGAGACGCACAGGAAGAGGGTGGCTCCCCGGTTCCATTCCCGCAGGAACCGGGGTCCGACGACGTCCGTGGTGGCCGCGCCATGCTCCCTAGGGTGCAGCCATGGAGGCCCTCCGAAAAAAATTCAGAAGAGTACAGGCATGGATTTTGGGGAGGAGGAAGAACGGCGGCGGTGGAGAAAGGGAGGCGGAACCCTAGGGGATAGGGGGTGCCAGGCACCTACTTGTAGAGGGGGAAAGGGAGGGAGTAGGTGAGGGGGAGCTTTGACTTTTCTCCTCTTGCTGACGCCAACTTCTATACGGAGAAAGGAGATGATGACCAAGGGCTGGCGTGGTGGGCTGCATCGCTGGGGTGGTAGGTGGGCCTTAACAGGCCTGCCTCCCCCAGCTGTTCTTTTTATTCCTTTTTTTTGTAGAAGGTGTAAGAAAAGGACTTGAGGGGGTTTTTATATAACCAAAAATTATGAAATAAAAACCATGCATTTGGCACTTAAAAAGCCCAGGTGCACAACTTTTCTTTCTCCAAATTTTGAATATTTGGTACCGTTTTGAAATTGGAAAGGATTTGATTGAAATTCACATTGAATGATTTATCTCAACTTTGAACAGTTGAATTATTTATAAATTCAAGTTTGGTGGAACAAATTGAGATGTTATTGTTTGTGATTTGTTTAAAAAACTTTGGCATATGTTTTTGGAATTTTGAATTGGTTTGAGAGACACAGAAAACAAGAATGCAGGAGATGCAATGCAATGCCATGCAAAGAGAGAACAAACAATTGTACTTTTGGGGGGAAAATCCCCAGGGTGTTACAGTGTCTCTCCGAGAAAGATAAATAACATGTGTGGTGAACAAATTACAGCTGGGCATTTGACAGAAATGAAGGCTGCACAGTAGTGCACATGCAAGACATAAAGATTACTATGCAATTCATGTGGGCATTACAACAATATACATGGACCGTTATCCAACTGCATCTATGACTGAAAATCCACCCTTCGAATATCATCCGAACAAACGTTGGGTATTAAGTTGCAACAGATATCGCAATTTAGCAAAGTGTGTAATGTAAACAATAACATCATTCTTAGACAAAGAATTGTTGTTTTCTCCCTAATGGCAAAAGCACATCCTCCACCCATCACGTTTTTGTCACTCGAGCACAGATGAAAAGGAGGCATGAACCCACTATCGAGCATAAATACTCCCTCTTGGAATTACTAGCATCTACTTGGCCAGAGCATCTACTAACAACAAAGAGCACGCAATATCATAAATAACATATGCATGAACATAACATGATAGATTGATAATCAGAAGACATAGCATTCAACATTCACCAGATCCCAGTGTCGAGACATCGTAGTAGTTTTCATGGACTGGGGTGCCATGAGACTACGGTAGAGACGTGGGGTAACGGGGCAGCGGAGTAACACAGAACACAGGATTTTACCCAGGTTCGGTACGTCGCGACAGTACGACGTGCCTACTCCTGCACTTCTCACTAATTGGGACTAAAGCCCGTAAACAGGATTACAATGTGAGGGTTTTAGATCTAAACCACTCGACGAGGATGAGCTTCTCGACGAGTTGGCGTAGAGCTTCTATCTTATCTCTCCTTCGTTGGTTGTTTTGTTTATCTCCCGTCCGGCTTTATATAATAGCCGGATTAGGGCTTACAGAATAGGAAACCTAGAAAACTACGGCAACTTGTAACTTGGAAAGCAAGGAATCCGTCTTCTCCTCCAAGCCAGATCACATGGGCTGTGATCCGGGTTCTTCTAGAATCCGGCTTCTGCGCGTCGGATTACTGGGCCGCCTAATGGACCTAAGCCCACTACCACTTAGGCCACCCTGGTAATCCGGCACTTGGCCTACCATCTTCTATACCCCTATTTGGTATATATCCGACAGTAGCCCCCAAGAAGGATCAAAACTCTGATTCTCCGCCGTTCACCAAATATTCTTTGTCCGAGAAATATTGATTCAGCAGTCTTGATTCTTCTTATTCTTCTTTTGAAAAAGATGGTGGCATGAAACTCGGAATCCTGAAAATCCGGCTTTTCTCTCACGATCCTTCGCGGAGAAGAAACTTCCTACGTCAGCGCACTCAACTACGCTGACGTAAGCGACGTTTGAGGTTTACTCAGAAAAAACCCAGAAACATATCTCTGACAGATTCTCGCGGGAAACGAGGAGATAACCATCATTACCCCGTCGTTTCATTTCCCGGATTTTCCGGCGAGTGACACGCGGCAAACATCCAACGGTCAAAATAGCCGTTGGCGCGTATCTTGACGGATTTCTAGCTATAAATAGCCATCCTCGTCCTCAACGAAAACCTTCCGCACTCTCACCTCTCTCGCCATTGACGCGCACAAGCTCCCAAGCGACGCACTGTCCCGAGCACTCCTCACCTCCAAGCCCCGGAAACGAACCGCGCCGCCCGAAAATGGTAGGCTCACCGTCTTCGCCCACTCGCGCCGCCATCAACGACATCATCAGCGACCTAGATCCCCAAGTTGGGTCACCCAAGCACGCCGGCGACGAGCCGGAGAAATCCGCGGCCTCCGCGGCGGGCGGAGAAAATCTTTCCGCCGCTGCGGACGTTGCAGGCGCTAGCTCCGCCACCTCCCCGCCGTTCGCCCCTGAAACGGCGGAGGAGAAGATCCAGCTCGTCGGTGACGAGCTCGCCGCCGCAGAAGCGGCCACCGCCTCCATCACCGGAGCAGATGAAGAGGCGGAATCTGCAGGCAACTGGGTTGCCTGCAGCATTCCCCCGGCTCTTCTTCCAAACTTGGAGAAAGAGGGCCTGATCCTCCAAGGGAAATGGCGGCTCCCCGAAGACGAGAACGAGCCGGCGCCAAGAGATGGCGAAAGGGTTCTCCTTTTTTCCCACCTTCTAAGAGGTATGGGGCTCCCCCCTTCCGCTTTTTTCCTCCAAGTCCTTTCTCACTACAACATCCAACCCCACAACCTGCCACCCAACTCCATTCTTTATCTTGGATCCGTCATAATGCATGATCCAGTACTCGGACTCCGGCATTGTTGTATTTTCCATTGCTTCTGTCCAGTCGGCAACGAAATCTGCCAAAACTTGGGATTTTATGGCTGTCCTTGGTTGGTACTTAATGTCGAAGGCTGCCAGCTCAATGCCCCATTTGGCTACTCGTCCGGTTGCCTCTGCATTGTTTATAATGTCTCCTAGTGGTGCTTTACTAACCACTGTTATGGAATGCCCTTGGAAATAATGGCGTAGTTTTCTAGATGCGAAAAATACACCATACGCCAGTTCTGGTAATGTGGGTACCTTTGTTTTGACTCGGAAAAAACTTCGCTTATGTAATATACCGGATGTTGGTCTGGTATGCTTTGTTCTTCCTTTAACCCGGTTTGTAGCCGTAAGGTACAATAACATGGGCTCTTCGTCTTTTGGGGATGCCAAAATCGGAGCTTTCATCAAGGTTTCCTTCAACTGAGTCGGCGCCGCATCGGCCTCTTCTGTCCATTCGAACTTGTCGGATTTTTTCAGCAGCTTGTAGAGTGGTAATGCTTTATCCCCCAGCCGACTAATAAATCTGCTAACGGCAGCTGCGGAACCCGTCAATCTTTGGACATCTTTGACGCAGGTAGGTTTTGTGATGTTCAAGATTGCCTTGATCTTTTCCGGGTTAACTTCTATTCCTCTGTGAGAAACGATGAAACCCAGAAGTATTCCTGAGGGAACCCCGAATACGCACTTAGATGGATTCAACTTCATCTTGTAGGTGCGTAAGTTTTCGAAAGTTTCTCGCAAATCCTTAAGGAGTGTATCTTTTTCCTTGGTTACGACAGCAATATCGTCCACATAAACATGGACATTTTTCCAATCTGACTATGCAAACAACGTTGCATGCAACGCTGGTAGGTTGCACCTGCGTTCTTCAGGCCAAACGGCATGGTTACGTAATAATACGTCCCGTATGGGGTTATGAAAGAAGTCTTAATTTGATCTTCCTTTTTCATGCGTATTTGGTGGTACCCGGAGTATGCATCCAAAAAGCACAAAAGCTCAGAGCCTGTTGTGGCGTCTATTATTTGATCGATTCGCGGTAATGCAAACCTATCTTTCAGACACAATTTGTTCAAGCCTGTGTAATCTATACACACTCTAAGAGCAGTAGTGTCTTTCTTCGGTACTAATACCGGATTTGCGGACCAGTCAGTATGGATCACTTCCTTGATGAAATCCGCTGCTAAAAGCCGGATAATTTCCTTGCCAATAGCCTTCCGTCTTCTTCCGTCAAATCGACGGAGACCTTGTTTGACGGGTTTTGATCTAGGAATAACCTTAAGTTGGTGCTCAGCAAGTTCCCTGGGTACACCTGGCATGTCAGCTGGACACCAGGCAAAAATATCCCAGTTCTCACGGAGGAACTTGATGAGCTCGCCTTCCTATTTGTCAGTCATCCCAGTCCCTACGACGACAAATTTTGTCGGATCTTTGGGATCTAGGATTACCTGTCTTGTATTCTCGGATGCCTTGAAGCTGTCTGTTGGTTTCCGAGTTTCTTTTCCTGCCGGCATTTCTGACGGTGATACTTCCTTGGCTAATTCCTTCAGTTCTTCCTTTGCTATGACTCTCTGAGCGCAAAGGGCGTTTTCTTTCTCCAACTCGTTTGCCAGCTTGAAATCACCGGCTATAGTGATTACTCCTCCTTTGGGTCCTGGCATCTTCAGCTTGTTATAAATATAACAGGATCTTGCCATGAATTTGGCGAAAGCTGGACGTCCGAGTATTGCGTGATACACGCTTTCGAACGGCACTACTTCGAAGGATACTTTTTCCTGCCGGAAGTGATCTTTATCTCCGAAGGTGACATCTAGGAAAATTTCTCCTAGGGATCGTGCTTGCCTGCCAGGGACGATGCCATGGAAGCGTATGTTGTTGTAGTTGAGCTGAGACTCGGAAATCTTCAGATGCTTCAGTGTATCCAGGTACATTATGTTAATGCTGGA
Source organism: Alopecurus myosuroides (assembly GCA_028641055.1). Taxonomy (NCBI): domain Eukaryota; kingdom Viridiplantae; phylum Streptophyta; class Magnoliopsida; order Poales; family Poaceae; genus Alopecurus; species Alopecurus myosuroides. The sequence continues at coordinate 109,208,256 of CM054060.1, forward strand.
TCCTCCATCCATCAGCACTCTTCTTAGCCTAGTATTTTCAACAATAGGACTTTCAACAAGAGCTTGTGTGCCGGGTTCAGGGATATTTCTGGGATGATCAGACTGATCCCAGATTATCGGTGTGTTGGAGTACTTCAAGAATTTCGGGGTTGCCGGAACAACCGCGTTTATTTCTCGAAGTGTTCTTTTTGCCACCTTTGCTGACGGGGTTGCTAAGAAAGTTAGCATTGCTTCTCCATCAACTCTAGGAAACTTGGGTTCGCCTTTACGCTGTTGTTCCTGGATTTTTTCGTCAGTGTCCGATTCACTGTCTTCTTTGTCAGCTTCTGGTTTTTGTTTGGCGGGTTTCCTTTTGGAACCCTTCCCCTTGCCTCCGGCTCCTGCACTGCCTTTCATGTGCTTGTTCAGCCGGCATTGCGCGTTTGTATGGGTGGGTTTCCCGAATTGCGAGTGGTGAACGCAAGGTTCCGACTTAATCCTTTCCCACTCCTCTGGAGTGTAGTTGATTGGATCCGGGTTGCGTCCTTTCCACTTGTTTCCCTTTTCTCCTCCAAAGGCTATGTTCACCTCTTTGGGTTTCGTCGTTGTTTCTGGAGTGGCTTTTCTGTCAGAACGAGGGGTTTTCTTGGCAAGTATAAATGATTCAATATTGCCTCCTCTTGCTCTGATGTCATCCTCGGCTGCAGCATGCTCATTGGCGGTTGTAAGCATAGATCCGAGATCCTTGTGCTTTTTGGAACCAACCATGAACGGTACGAGTCCGGGTTTTAGGCCATTGACGAAAGCATTCATTGCTTGTACGTCAGTTACTCCAGAGCAACTATTCTTCATTGCTGTCCATCTGGAGATGAAATCCACGTATGGTTCATCCTCAAATTGCGTGCAACGGTTTAGCTGGTTGATGCTGTTCGGGCGTTTGTACGTTCCCCGGAAATGCTGAGTAAATACTCTAGCCATATCGTCCCAGCTGTCGACTGTTCGTGACGGTAATCCATTGATCCAATCTCTGGCTCCGTCCAGCAGCATTAGGGGAAGAAACTTGACAGCTTCCAAGTCTGTCCCATTGTTGATCTGGACGGCTGTATAGTAATCCGAGAGCCAGGTATCCGGGTTTGTGCTGCCGGTGTATTTCTGGTACGTTGGACCGACCTTGGCAAAGCCAGAATGCAGCGTTATTCCTCGGATCCTGTCGGTAAAACATTTAGGACCAAAGTATAGATCATCTTTCTCTGCTCTGTCAATGTGTGCAGAATATCTTCCGGCTGAATGAACAGAAGGGGACCTGCTCCTTTCTCTTCCATTGTTGCGCGAACGCGCTTTTCCGGGATTGTTTCTATCTCTTCCGTGATCACGCCCTTTTGGATTAGGCGGAGTTCTACTCCTGTGCCTTTCTTTGTCCTTAGGCGGTGTCCGGGATCTCTCACGCCTGTGAGGTATATCGTATCTTCCAGCTTTCTCAGCTGGGTTTCTCGGAGGTGGCATTATTTTGCCGTCCTTCCGGTGTTTGTCTTCCCGATCATGGGGTTTATACCCATCTTTCGGGAGATGGGATCCGGTCCTAGACGCTGCATCCCGGTTGTCGGGGTTTTTCTTGTCTTTTCTCGGATCCTCTTTTTTATCTTTTGAGTTGTCTGAATCCCCAGGTTCTTCCGGTCCAGGTGCTCCAGCAGCGCAAGTAGCTGTCTTGCATAGGGCGGAGTTCTCATGCAGCCTCCCTGGTCGCTCTTGGGCGCGCTGTTGTTGTTGCAATGCTTTTCCTAGGAAAGCATACACCCCTTGGAGTTTTCCCCCGTTGGAATACAGATCGTTGTTAAGAATCGCGAACGCTGCTTCCGCGTTTTCTGCTGCGGTCTTGTATATTGGTTCGCCCTTGGCATCTTTGCCGTTTACCTGCTTTTGCCAAGACGGGTTATGGAACCTTTCTTTTGGCGGCAGTTCTTCCGGTCTTGCGATTCCGGGTAACCTAGTAGGTTTTAACGCGGATCTATTCTTTCTCTCGTACTCCTCTATTTCTTCCTTCATGACCTTGATGTCATTATGGGTTTGTTGGAGATGTTGCCGAGATCTGAGTAGATGTTGCTGTTACCGTTGGAAAGCTTGTCTCCTGGCTTCCAGCATCTCAGGGGGTTCGTCTGGTCCTACTGGTGTTTGCAATAGCTCTTGCTCTTCCTGTTTCGTCATTGGCGGAGCAGTGATTTCTTTGGATTTCTTCTCCGCAGTCTTTGTTCCGCTAACATCTCCAACTTCCAGGTTTTCATAAGCGAGATCGGCTGATTTTTTCTTCCGGATTTTGTATTGGAGTTTTTTAGCAGCACGGTGCTTTTTCTTGGAAGAGGGAGGTTTTTTGACAGGCTCATCTTCTGTCATCTCCTTGACACTGGGGAATACCGGAGAAGTTTCTCCGTCTTCTCTCTCTTCCTCTGGCGGAGGGGTTTTAGGGCTTTCCTGGCTGCCGGCGTCTGTGGTATCAGCCGGTTTCGCCATTAGAACTTCGTGGAATCCCTCTTGAAAGGACTTAACCTTTCTTACAAAGGCGTCCTCATCTTCATCTTCGGAGTCGAAGTTATCCGATCCGGTTTCCGACTCCAATCTCGCCTCAATGGCGGCAAACACGGATTCTGCTTCCGAGTTCATCGTCTTGTTGACGGATGTCGGATCTTCCGCCTCTGTGACGGGTGTTTGATCTTTCGTCTCCGTGACGGGTGCGTTGTTGTCTGCCTCTTGCACGGGATTTCCGTCATCCATGTTTTTGGCGATTTCGGATTGCACCATGCCGATAAAGTGTGTGTCACTTTTTTGTCGGCGATCTGAGCAGAATCCGGCATCGTAGTCATCTTCGACTGGGTATAGGGAGGGTGGGATAAATTTTCTTCCACCGCAAAACCCCATTGCTTCTGCAGTTAGCCCGATAAAGATGTTAGCAGATCCTATCGGTAACACGCAGGCACTTACCAGGTGGTTTTGCGCCGGTATGTAGGATCCGTTGTCGAGGAAGCGCCCAACGTCGTTGTCGAACTCCAAGCTTCCGACAGTGATTGATCTTCCGATTCTGCCAAGTATCCCAGATCGGAATCTTACGCCTGACGTCGTTTGCCCCATGGTGGGCGCCAACTGTCGAGACATCGTAGTAGTTTTCATGGACGGGGGTGCCATGAGACTACGGTAGAGACGTGGGGTAACGGGGCAGCGTAGTAACACAGAACACAGGATTTTACCCAGGTTCGGTACGTCGCGACAGTACGACGTGCCTACTCCTGCACTTCTCACTAATTGGGACTAAAGCCCGTAAACAGGATTACAATGTGAGGGTTTTAGATCTAAACCACTCGACGAGGATGAGCTTCTCGACGAGTTGGCGTAGAGCTTCTATCTTATCTCTCCTTCATTGGTTGTTTTGTTTATCTCCCGTCCGGCTTTATATAATAGCCAGATTAGGGCTTACAGAATAGGAAACCTAGAAAACTACGGTAACTTGTAACTTGGAAAGCAAGGAATCCGTCTTCTCCTCCAAGCCAGATCACATGGGCTGTGATCCGGGTTCTTCTAGAATCCGGCTTCTGCGCGTCGGATTACTGGGCCGCCTAATGGACCTAAGCCCACTACCACTTAGGCCACCCTGGTAATCCGGCACTTGGCCTACCATCTTCTATACCCCTATTTGGTATATATCCGACACCCAGCAAACACAACATGTAGCATTACATAAAGATGATCTTGATCATGTTAAGAAGCTCACAAGATCTAAACATGAGGTACAAAGTGGAGAGAACGACCATCTAGCTACTGCTATGGACCCGTAGTCCAGGGATGAACTACTCACGCATCACTTCGGAGGAGGGCATGGCGGTGTAGACCACTCCGGTGATGATTTCCCCCTCCGGCAGGGTGCTGGGGAGAGCTCCAGAACCCTCCCGATCTCGGGATGACAGTGACGGCGGCCTTGGGTGTTTCTCGGGTAATAGTGGGATATCTTTAGGGTTTACGCCTCAGGCGGATTATATAGGAGAAAGGGTAGAGGCGGTGGAGGCTCAGGGGGCCCACACCACCCCCTGGCGCGGCCAAGGGGGGCCGCGCCACCCTATGGTGTGGACCCCCTACGGGTCTCTTTGGGACTCCATGGAACCCACGGGATTTCTAAGATTTCCGGGCTTCGAATTTTCCAATTACGAGAATATTTCCAGAACAACTTTTATGAAACTAAAAACAACAGAAAAAAGGGAACTGGCTCTGTGGCATCTTGTCAATAGGTTAGTCTGGAAAATCGATAAAAATGACAGGACACCTTCAAAGTTCATGAGGAAGACTAGAACAAATAATTAGAGAACAAGTAATAACACGTCATGAATCAATTAATAATGTTCCTCGGACAAATGCACATAAAACTCAGAATGGCAAAAATGCTCTCTCAACTGTGCATAAAGTTAGAAGATGGAGACTCAACATAAAAGTAAAAGAAAGTCCCTCCGCAGAGGGAAGCATGGATCACTCATGTGCTAGAGCTTTTATTTTATTAAACAGAGGTATAAAAACTTGACACCCCCCCAACCATCTTTCACAAACCATGGCTAACCGAATCCTCGGGTGCCTGTCAACAATCACATATCGTGGAGGAGTGTCTATATTTTAAGAGAGGTGTATGCTTATGTCAACGAATGGTAAACAAAAAATATAGTACATCACAAGCCAACTAGACTTCACAAGAGCGGCTCCCATAGAAGCACGCATCTGGGTAGAAGGTTATCCCCCTTTCTCTTTTGTTTACAAAATTATGCTTTGACTGATAAATCCGGGGCAAAAAATAGTGAAGAGAATTTATGTTATTAATTTGGGACTTGGCACCCCGCTTCCATATCTTCTATCAGTGGATAAGCGGATGAATCCACTAGTCCAGGGTGTGAAAGTCCAATCAACAAGTGAGATAAATATTCTCTATTTACGTCCTCATGAGCTAAAACAGGAGCACAAAACAGGAGTAATTTTGAAAGTTTTAAAGGTAACACATGAGAAATTTACTATGGAGTGGTGGTTAAATACCACATGTAGGTAGGTATGGTGGAAACAATGGTTTTCGGGAGTTGGATGCACGAGTAGAGCTCATACTCAGTATAGGTGGAGGTTAGCAAAAGACTGGGAGCGACAAGTCAAGAGAGCATAAGAGCCATAATCATGCATAGCGACATAAACTTCATGAATCAAAGCATAAGTGGTACAACAAGTTCAAAAACTAAATGATCATGGAGGCTATAAGTGACTGGTTCATAGTCATAAACATGGTGTGAGCATGCGCCAGGTCAACCAAATATAACATTCAAATGAGAACACCACGAATTTATGCTTCAATATGACAAGAACAACTCATGATTCTTTGAATGGCACATTAAACACTCTCAGCTATTTGAGGCTAACCATGCTACTAAATAACCACAAGGCTTTAGAATTAAAATAACATCTAGCATGATATGAAGAAGTCTAGCCACAGTCTATACAAGCTTCTACTTGCACCGTTATAAATTTTACCTCAAGCAGCAGTTTCTTTTCCCAACAAGCACCATACAAAACATGCTTTACAAAAAACTCTCTAAATGCTACAGCAAGCAAACATGAGAGTACTCACATAACACTACTAAAACTAACAGCTCTGAACAAGAGATGCAATGAAAACAAGAGCTAAATAGGAATTTTTGCAGCAACTAGAAGAAAAACTAAGAATACTAGCATAGCAAGTATTCAAACGAAAAAGCGGAGCGTCTCTTTATACCAAAAAAGGAATGCTAGGGTCCAACTATATTATTGCAGCAAGGAAAACGAAAGAAAACAAAGGGAAACGAAAGAAAACAAAGGAAAAAGAAACAGATGCTCCAAGTAAACTTCATATGATGTGAGTGAATAAAAATATAGTTTCACTAGAAGTGACCTGATAGATTGTTGATGAAGAAGGGGATGCCTTGGGCACCCCCAATCTTAGATGCATGACTCTTCTTAAACTATGATTGGATGAACCACGGGGGCATGACCAAGATTTGATCTTGCACTCTTCTTGATCACATATATCACCCTCTTCTCTTGACCCTTGAAAACTTCCTTCACACCACACTCAAAGAGTAATTCACATTAGAGGGTTAGTGAAACAATAAAAAATCCATGAGTTCTGTATGGCAAAAGTTATATTTATACTTTTAAACATTAGCTAGAGCCACTGATGTTTCGTGAAGCAAAGAAATCCACTTGACATCGCAAAAGAGCAAATGCAAGAAAAATGGCAGAATCTGTCAAAACCATAACAGTCTGTAAAGACGATTTTTTTCGGGGCACTTATGTTGCTCAGATCGAAAAACTTTAAGAACTAAAAAGTTGAGGAATTAGCCAAGGAATAAGCACAAGAAATTTCAGGTCATTCTGATTTATATGATTTATACGATTGTTTACTGTGGACAGCAGAAATCTGTTTCCTACGCAGAAATCCAAAAACCAACTCCAACTCTCGTCAGAAACCTTACTTGGCACTACTAAAACATGAAAATAAAGATAAAAAGGATTTGCTACATAATTATATAACCCCTTGACTCAAAGAAAACAGATAAAAACAAAGCAAAAAATAAAACCATGGTTATCTCCCAAGAAGTGCTTTTCTTTAGCGCCTTTTAGCTAGGCCCAGAAAAGTGGAATCAAGTATTTTCAAGTGAAGAGGCATCCAAATTCTAACTCGTTCGAATGATGGAATCAAAAGGAAAATTAATTCTATTTATAGGAAAGTTTTCCACCTTTCTTGAGTGGGAACTTAAATTTAATATTCCCCTCTTTCATATCAATAACAGCACCAACAGTTCTAAGAAAAGGTCTTCCCAAAACAATTGGACAAGAAGCATTGCATTCAATATTCAAGACAACAAAATCAACGGGGACAAGATTATTATTAAGCATGATAATAACATCATCAACTCTCCCTAAAGGTTTCTTTCTAACATTATCAATAATACGAATATCCAAATAACAAGGTTCCAATGGTGGTAAATCAAGAATATCATAGAGTTTCTTGGGCATAACAGAGATATAGCACCAAGATCACATAGAGTATTGCAATCAAAATCATTCACTTTCATTTTAATAATAGGTTCCCAACCATCATCTAGCTTCCTAGGGATAGAGGCTTCACATCTTAATTCATCCTCTCTAATTTGCATGAGAGCATTTGTAATATGTTTGGGAAAGCCATATTCGTAGCACTAGCATTAGGACAACTAGAAAGATTTTGTAAGAACTTAATCACTCCAGTTATGTTGCAATCATCAAAATCAAGATCATTTTTATCAAAGATAATGGGACCATTGTCTCCCATATTTCTAAAAATTTCAGCACTTTTATCAGGAACATTTTTAGCAGTTTTAGGCAGTTTTGCATTTTTAAATATCAGAAGTGGGAGTGTTTCCAACACCAATTACTTTACCATTGATAGTAGAAGGTTTTCTAGCATGAGAAGATTCAGTTTCACTAGTGGTGGCAATGGTGGAAACATTCCCTATATTATTCTTTCTAGCTATTTCATCTTCTCTTTCCCATCTAGCATGCAATTCACCTAACATCCCAACATTATCATCAATTCAAATTTGGATAGAATTTGTAGAAGCAAAAGGATTCTCATCTATGGTTTCAGTTTTAGCAGTCATTCTACTAATCAAAGAATATTGAGCTTCATACATGGATGAAATAGAAGTTTCAACATGAGCAATTTTAACTTGTAACCCAGATATTTCTCTATTTAAATTTTCAAGTTGATAGCTGACATTTCTTAACATAATAGATTGTTACTCCATGGTTTTAGTAAATAGTTTATTTTGCTCATATTTTTTTTACATAAAGTCTTTAGTGACTCTTTCAACTTCTGAAATTCTTTCATTAGACATTCCAGTTCTATCATTATTACCACTATTAAAAGGATATGGCCTATAACTGTTGCTACCAAAACTATTCCTATAAGAATTGGTGTTGAAATTATTATTTTTAATGAAGTTCACATCAACATGCTCTTCTTGAGCAACCAAAGAGGCTAAATGAACATCATTTGGATCAATAGGAGCATGGCCATTCACAAGCATAGATATAATAGCATCAAGTCTTTCATTCAAAGAGGAGGTTTCTTCAGCAGAATTTACCTTCTTACCAGTTGTGGCTCTCTCACTGTGCCACTCAGAATAATTTAACATCATATCATCAACAAGTTTTGTTGCTGAACCCAAGGTAATGGACATAAAGGTTCCTCCAGCGGCTGAATCCAGAAGGTTTCTTGAAGAAAAATTCATACCTGCATAAAAGGTTTGGATGATCATCCAAGTAGTCGGTCCATGAGTGGGACAATTCTTTACTAAAGATTTCATTCTTTCCCAAGCTTTAGCAACACGCTCATTATCAAGTTGCTTAAAATTCATAATGCTACTTCTTAAATATATAATCTTAGCAGGAGGATAATATTTTCCAATGAAAGCATCTTTACACTTATTCCAAGAATCAATACTATTTCTAGGAGAAGACAGCAACCATTCTTTAGCTCTTCCTCTCAAAGAGAAAGGAAACAATTTCAGTTTAATAATATCTCCATCTACATCTTTATATTTTTGCATCTCACATAGTTCAACAAAATTATTAAGATGGGCAACAACATCATCAGTACTAACACCAGAAAATTTCTCTCTCGTAACAAGGTTTAACAGGACATGTTTTATCTCATAAAAATCAGCAGTAGGAGCAGGTGGAGCAATAGGTGTGCTAATGAAATCATTGTTGTTGGTGCTAGTAAAATCACACAAATTAGTGTTCTCAGGAGTAGTCATTTTAACAAGAGTAAAAACAAGAATAAAACTATAGCTAGAATAAGAACTAACTTTTGTGTTTTTGATAAAGAGAATAAAACAAGACAAAATAAAATAAACTAAGCAAAAAAAAAACAAAGTAAAGAGATTAGAAGTGAGAGACTCCCCTTGCAGGAATTCTCTTCCTCCCCGGTAACAGCGCCAGGAAAGCTTGATGGGAGACTTCTTGCTCTCGTTGGTAAACCCCAAGCGCAAGGTGTGAAGAGTGAAGCAGCAAGTTTTCCCTCAGAAAAGAAACCAAGGTTCAATCAACCAGTAGGAGGACAAGCAATCTCTGAAGGTTGATGCAGCTGAGGTGGCAGGGCGCACTACCGGTTCGGCAGCAATGTGGAACCTACACAACACAATCAAATAACTTTGCCACAACGAAGCAGTGAGGTTGTCAATCTCACCGGTTTTGCTGAACACAAAGAGGTTAAATGTATGGTGTGGAAAACAGTAGGAAAATAGTATGAAAGCAGTAGCAGCAATATGAAAGCAGTATGAAAGCAGTAGGTGTTTTATCAGTATGAGTAAAAAGGACTGGGGTCCACAGTTCACTAGTGGTGTGTCTTCGTGGAAGATAAATAACATGTGTGGTGAACAAACTACAGCTGGGCAATTAACAAAAATGAAGGCTGCACCGTAGTGCATATGCAAGAAATAAAGATGACTATTTGATTCATGCGGGCATTACAACAAAATACATAGACCGTCATCTAACTGCATCTATGTCTCATAATCCACCCTCCGAATATCATCCGAACAAACATTCGGTATTAAGTTGCAAGCAACAGATTATCGCAGTAAGAAAAGTGTGTAATGTAAACAATGTAAACTAGGTAAACACCGTTGTTTTCTCCCTAATGGCAACAAAACATCCTCCATCTGTCACGTTTCTGTCACTCGAGCACAGATGCAAAGGAGGCCTGAACCCACTATCGAGGATAAATACTCCCTCTTGGAGTTACTAGCATCTACTTAGTGAGAGCATCTACTAATAACGGAGATCATGCAAGATCATAAATAACATAAACATGAAGACAACATGATAGATTGATAATTAGAAGACATAGTATTCAACATTCATCAGATCCCAACAAACACAACATGTAGCATACATAAAGATGATCTCGATCATGTGAGGCAGCTCATGAGATCTAAACATGAGGTACAAAGTGGATAGAACAACCATCTAGCTACTTCTATGGACCCATAGTCCAGGGATGAACTACTCACGCATCACTTCAGAGGAGGGCATGGTGGTGTAGACCCCTCCGGTGATGAATTCCCCTCCCGATAGGGTGCCGGGGAGAGCTCCAGAACCCTTCCGATCTCGGGATGACGATGACATCGTTCTCGGGTGTTTTTTCGGGACGAAGTGGTATATCTTTAGGGTTTATGTATCGGGGGGTATAAATAGGCGAAAGGGCAAAGGCGGTGGAGGCCTCGGGTCCCCACACCACCCCATGGCGCGACCGGGGGCGGGGGCGCGCCGCACTATGGTGTGGGCCCCCTGTGGCCCCCTCCGGGTCTCTTCGGGACTCCGTGGAACCTTCGGAAATTCTAGGACCTCCGGACTTTGAATTTTCCAATTCCGAGAATATTTCCCGAACAACTTTTCTGAAACTAAAAACAGCAGAAAACAGGGAACTGGCTCTGTGGCATCTTGTCAATAGGTTAGTCCGCAAAATCGATAAAAATGACATAAAGTGTATAGGAAACATGTGGGAAACAACATGAAAACAACATGGAACATCAGAAATTAAGGATACGTTTATGACGTATCATGCCTTAGAAAGAATCATGAGTTGCAGGGGCCGGAGTCTGCGGACTCAAGATTGTCCCTGTACAAAGAACAAGTGGTGTCATCTCCTGGACTCAAGATGGAAAGAGTGCGGAGAGTTTGCGGAGTCTCCGCCCAGGCCGGAGTCTCCGTCCTGAGAAGGCCGGAATCTCCGCCCTCCAGTTTTCCCTGCGCAAAGACGGAAGTGGTGTCACCTCCTGGAAGTGGTCCGGAAAGTTGCCGGAGTCTCCAGACTTCTGCAAAGTTTCTGGCCCAATGGAAACTTGCCGAAATCATTGTTAGACTGGAGTCTCCAGTGTGACAGGTGCCGAAAAGTCTCAAATGGCTAGAAATTGAGGAGTGGATATAAATACCCCTCCCCTTCTTCCACCTTTGGTCAACTCGTCCAACATTGAAGTCTCCATTAACTGATCTCACCAAATTCAAGAGATCTCTGAATCCGTCCACCCAAACTCGTTTATATTCGTAGGATTGAATGAGATGGCCCTGATCTACATCTTCACCAAGCCGTTCTTCATTTCCCTGTCATTTACTTGAGGGATTTGTGTCTAGGGTTTCCTTGTGGAAAACCTAGACCTCATTGTTACTCACTTGTTGTTTGTAGAAGATTCTTGGTGTTCTTGAGAGCCCCCAATTCAGTTGTGGGTGTGTGCCTCAAGCTCATTGTAAAGGCTCCAGTTTCCGCCTTGAAGGATCCTGGAAATTGAACTAGTCCTTTGTGGCGAAATTCATCAGAGAATAGGGTGAGACCTTTGCGGCGTTGAGTCGGCCTTCGTGGCGAAAATCACACCCCTCCAATGAGACGTACTACCTCAATGGGAGGAACTCAGGAATACATCCTTCTCTCCGCGTGTTTCCGCTATCGATTCCCTCTATCCTTTATCTTTACTTTGTGTTTGTATCTTGATTCGTGTATCTCTTGCCATATAGGTGAATCCACCTTAGTTGCGTATCTAGAGAATTTATATTTCTGTCAAGCCTAAATTGAAAAGGTATTAAAATTTGGAATTAGCATCTATCCACCCCCCTCTAGGTGCCCATACTATCCATTCAACGGTGTGATTTCATCATAGGGTCATATGGATGAGAAAATAGGATTATATCGGTAAACGAGTTATATTAAGAAACAGTAAAACACATTCAGCCACGAGCCACCATAGCGATTCTGCGTTTTGGACCGTTCGATTACACTCTTCATGATTACTTTACTCGTCTTAGCCGCGTCCACCGCGTTGTTTGACTATGCCAGCCCGTGCGCTCAGGCAACGTCTCCGGGCCTGCACAAAATTACAGAGGTTGCTGCTCCGCAGGTCCAGCTAGGTCCTTTCTTGTTAATCGGGCCGCGAAAGGTTATACGGGGCCTTCAAACTTCCTTCTTTTATTTGCTTCCGCACTTCCTGTAATAAAACGGAGGCGAAGCGACTGCCTTTCCTTTCTTTCTCTTTTACTCCTCCTGCCATCGTTCCGCCTCCGACTAATGCACGCCTGAGCGGTACTTGCTCCGTGCGCGATTGGCACCGGCCAAGAAACGGTGAGGCGACGCTGTGGATCCCTGCTGATTGCGGATTTCTTCCGATTTTATGGGGATTGAGAAGCCTGCCTACTTGGACCATTCGTCAACGGCACCGGCGTTGTTCAGATGGCGTGCAAGCAGTGACTTGGTCTTAGGACATGCAGGCCTCGGCGATGTGGATCCCTGCTGGTTGCCGCTTCGTTCGATTGCGAAGCCCGTCGACCGACGACGCACCGGCGTGGTGTTATAGTCTGTTCGCCTCCTCTAATCAGCTGGTTTCACATTTGTGTTTCCTAGAATTTGATTTCTCCCTTTATCTAATCCACACATCTTTTTTGGGCAGTGTTAATTTGTCTCCTCGAATCTGCTGATTGCGCGGCGCCGACATGAATGGAAACGCCACTCCCGCTGGCCTGCCATCCAGCTAGGCCGCACTGATGTGAGGGGTGGATTATTGATTCCTCTATGCAGCGGCATGGGCATAGATGCAGTTCCCGTTGTCCTGCGACGCCGCCTACTGCTGGTACATTACTGTTGTATCCCCAGGCTCCTTTGATATCCGGTATATTATTGCACTGTGATATTCTCCCTCCTGGTCCGTTTTGATTCGTTGGGATGAATATTTTCTTGAACATAGGCCGGTGAGGAAATTACTTGTTTGCTTGCTATATAGAGCTGGGCTTGGATCTTGACATAAACTGTTTTCATGTTATGTTAGGATGGTTGTTTGCTAGCCTAGGCTCATCTTATTTCATGTGCTAATTTGTGTTCCTGTTGTGGTGAGTTTGCAGAGACGACTAGGATCATGACAAATTTCAGATTGTGTGATTTTCTCGTTTCTAAGCGCCTCTTCCAACATATGTGCTGATCCGGGGACATGTATGATGTCTCCTTACATTATTCTATAGTTTGATGTGCAAATGTATTTGATAGATTTTTCTGAATATATATTTCGTGTATATTGGAACATACAGGTATGTAATTTCAACTTCGATGGTGTTAATGTGAGGTCATTATGTTGGTATGTATTCATATGTTGTTAGAGCACAAAGTTCTGCTTGGGAGGAAGATTTGGATAGGTGAAATTTTGAATACTTGTAATTCAACTTGTTAATTAGATTATTTATTTACTTTCTTTGTGTCAATTCCTTTGTTTTTCAAGTTAAAGGTTTCTGTCTTCCTTTTTGCGACTAGAGAATTCATTTCAAAGAGTTGGCTTCCTTTCCTTTGCAGGAGATATTAAGCCTATGGCAAGAGAATTGAAATATATTCAATGTTTGGATCTGAAGCGTGGGAAAAAGGTTGACATGCCACAGTGCATTGTTGGAAGGATTGAGGTCATCTGACATGGTCAACATCTCAAGGTTGTCATCGTGAAGGTCCCACTAACCATCGAGCCACCATAGAAATTGTTCTGGTTTCTGTTCTCTTTTATCTTATTCTACAACGAGTATGACCCTTACCATACTTCCATAGTTTCCTATTGATTCAGCTAAAACTTTCATAATTTAAACCGCAAATACTTAGCAAAAAAAGCTTTGGTGGAAATACAATGCAACAAATAAGCTAATATATTGAAGTGCCATTTTGAAGTTTTGCAAGATATACATATAGTTCAGCGTTACTGAGTTGTATCATACCATCTCTTACCATTATTTTTTTAGCAAAGTGACAACTCTGCTTTCTAAATTAGGGCCTTGATAAGTGAAGTTGTTGAGTTCTTGTTTACAGCCTCAGATGAACACTTGGTAGACACTTCACTTAATGGTATTATTGGATATGAAATACACAATATACAACCAAAGATGTACTCTAGGTAGCCATTTATCTTTCCTCGAAAGTATGATATATGAAATGCACATTAGAAAATAAAGTATTATCTTCTTTACACTCATATAGCTCAATGCTTAAAGAGTTTCCTTAGAATTATTAATTAGAAGTATATTTGGTTAAGAGGATACAAGTACAAACAAACAATATATTTATTCATTGTACAATTCTTGTCTGACTTGCGGTTTTGTGTGCCTCACATGCTAATTGCTCGTTTTCAAGATGAATAAAGACACCATCTCTTTGGGTACTTTGGTACATTACTTATTTGACTGAATCTCAAGATTGTGAAAGTTCTTGATTTGTCAACCAGAAATTAATCCATTGTAAAATTTGTTGGCAGCATTTAAAAGCTTGAAAACATTGTCAACGTGAAATGGTTGTTGTGTGTGTTTCCTCGTTCCATAGATCTCTGTGATGCCTCCCTACATTTATTCACTGTTGTGTCTGGATGCTTATTAATCGGTGAGCTATTTGTAGACAACTAGCAATGATCTTGTGTTGAAACAGTACGTACAGGCTAGGGCCCTGAAGTTGTTCATACATTTGCTTTACATATCTTCATTACTTTGGTGCTGCAATCTTAAGTTGAGTGCTGACTTAATATGACATGCAGGTGAAACTTATCGATAGCGCATATAAAAAAACTGATTCATACAATATGTAGGCATATTGCAGTATGCATGATATATGTTCACACTGACACATAAAATTGAATTAGTGATGTTGAACAACCTTTTCAGAAAGTGCATTCTTCTGTCATAAGCTATTCATGAAAAACAAAATGAACCATTTGTGAGAGAACATAAAGAAAATCCGGCCTTACTCACTCTATTTTATTGGCATATTCATACTTTGAATATCAGTATGATTATCTTCTTTATTTTATTTGGACCACATGAAATAAATTGTCAATTTAGAAATCTAGAATTACATAGAGTAAAAACATCATTGGGTATAAGAAAAAATTAAATTAAATAAACAATTGCCTTCAAAATTAGATGTCATCCATATATGTCACTTCTAACATATTAAAAATATTTCTCATCGCTTAGAATTCGTTGGCAGGACGCATTACCAGGGCCCACTCAAAAAACGGATGTACCCATCAGACTCACTTAAAACTATTTTTTTTTAACTTAAAAAAACATGAAAGTCCAAAAGTTTGTAATCTACTTCTACAATTTCTGTAAATATGGACGAGCGCGACAACACGCGCTTTTATGGTCTAGTATGTGTTATGATCAAAGAGTTTGATCAGACTAGACACATAGTCTCACCTCGTGATATCATTGGTATCATGAATTTAAGGGAACTAGAAGGATACCCGCGTGTTGCGGCGGGGATCCCTTATTATAAATGACATGTGTGTTTTTTGATGCAAGGGCCAAGGGTATTAACCTCATTTTCGGAAAAGGGAAACAACAACATGATACATTATATAGTCTAAATAAATGTGAAAAATTCAGTTCATCATACTACATGTGATGTGTATTATAAACCATTGGTTTGAAAAATGGATGGTTTAAGGAATGTATGATATGTAGCTTGCATAAATCATTAAATTGAAAAATGGATGGTTAAAAAAACTATGATATGTAGCTTGCATGTAATAGTTAATAATATTATACATGGACAATTGATTGGCTAACAGGATGGATGATCTGGATAGCTTGCGTGTTGAGATAGAAAAATAATTAATGCATATTAGTGGGGTTTTGCTTTATAAGAAGTATAGATAAGTGCAATGAGTAACTTATAAGGTTCCCTCATTCTTCGGGAACACACAAGAGCCCTCATGGACGTCCACGGTATGACTGTTGGTTATTGTTCGGTAAGTGCCCGAACATGACTGTGTGTTATCGAGTCTTTATGGGTCACACGTTTAAGCCGTGACAACTTTTAATTGAGAGAATTAAGATGTTGTTATTATTTTTATGAATGTTCGGTGTCATCAAGATATCACAGAAACAAGTCCGATGTCAATCGGAGTAGTTTTGGGGAAGTTACTATAAGAGAGAAATTATGTTGGTGTTAGGTATAATTTATATGAGAAGTTACAGAGACATATGTCTCGGGGTGTTAGAAATGAGTTTCTAACATCGTTAGATAATATCGATGATTTTATCTATAGGGGTAACGGGGTTCCGGTAGAGTTCCTATAATTAGAGCCTCTAATTAGAAACATCTCTAATTGAATTAGAGACTCTTCTAATCGGGTTTTTGAGTTATACTCTCCTGATTAGACCTAGCTCTGATTATTTCTCTTTCTCATGTGTTGAGAACTTCCAGATTCATAATAGCTCTAATCATAGTTGATTAGAGCTAGCAATTAGAAACGCCGGAAGGCTGTCCCTCTTCATCAGTGTCAAGTCCTGGACGAAGGAGCGCTGACGGGTTGACACGAGTGTACGCGTGCACACCATAAGAGAGATTACACAGGTGATCCTTGACGAGGGAAGACTTAGCGACATCCTTGCAACTAGGCCTAGTTGTGAGGATCTACGTTTGTTCAGAACTCTTCTATGACTACATCGAATCCGCTGCCCGGTGAGTCGTTATCCTGATCCTCGCATGTATAGTCCTGCCTTGTTATTTGCATAGTAATATTGGTAGACTGTGTAGGGATTTTTTTTAAAAAAAATCTGCAGTGTAGACCAACACTGTCAGCCCCACCAATTGGTGCAGCCTGAGGGTGAAATGACCCTCCTCTGGTACTCCCTCCCCCTCCTGTTTTTTGCCCGGAACTCTTCCGGAACCCTATGAACCCAATAGATAAAATCATTGATATTATCTAATAATGTTAGAAACACATTTCTAACATCCCGAGACATCTCATGTCCTCTGTTATCTCTCATATAAATTCTCCCATACACCGGCATAATTTCTCTCATATAGTAACTTCCCCGAAACCATTCCGATTGACGCCAGAATTGTTTCTGTGACATCGTATCGACATTAAAAATTCATAAAACCAATAAAAACATCTTAATTCTCTCAATTAAAAGTTGGCACGGCTTAAGCGTGTGACCCGTAAAGACTCGATAAAACACATACATGTTCAGAAACTTACCGGAAAATAACCAGCATCGGGACCGTGGACGCCCATGATGGCTCCAGTATGTTCACGAAGAACGAGGGAACCTTATAAGTTACTCATTGCACTTATTCCTTTAACTTCACAATACAAATGATATCACGAGTTGGGACTATGTGAACTCGTCTGATCAAACTCTTTGATCATAACACATATAGAACTCGTTACCGATATCGTCCTCTTTTCTCATCCATATCCCCAATGTCCTTGTGATAAATCACATTGTGTCTAGCCAGGCGATTGGTTGAAATTGGTGATACTGAGAGGTCCCAGAGTGTGTATCTCTCTATCGTCTAGAGGATTTAAGTACTAGTCTTGAATGATCTCAGTTCCATTACAATTTCAAGACTATACTCAGACATCACCATTATGATCCCCAGTTACGACAAGACGGTTGATGACATCCAAAGTATAACTTTTGATCGTGCGTTTACTAGATATTCTCATAGTATAGGAATTATAGTCAATGACAACTTCATATGTACTTTGCTAAATACATTGCAATTGTTTAGTCTCTTTTAGCAAGATCATATAGTTGGGTTGGTTCAGTACTATTGTTACCCTAGCAATAAACTCTTATGTTTTGCTATAATTTTTAACCAAGTCCTTGAGCAGGAAAATGTGATCATGTCACAAACCATAAGCTAATCTTAGAGACAAGATTAGGAACTCTTGTTTGTTTATGTCTTCACACCTGCACTAAGATTTTTCTTTGAAAACTCACTTTCAAGTGCTATAGCGGTTGCAGCATGATGACATAAACTTAATTCTGAACTTTGAAATAGAATAATAACTGGATATTATTGTATCTAGGGCATATATCTAACAGTCTCCCACTTGCACTAGAGTCAATAATACTCTAGTTAGTATGATGACATAACACCTATGTAATTCCGGTGTTACTCACACTATGCATGTGGTTCCTTTAGACAATTGTCTTTCATCTTTTGATCTTATCAACTTGTGTTAAACTTGTGTTTGGATTTATTAGGAATTCGATTTGTGTGAACCTCGTTCCGTCGCATCATTAATAATTCAAGCGCCTCCAAATGAATTATCATACCATTGTTTGAAACCTCACTAAGTCGAATGCCTTTTATCCAATAATTTGCAATCTACAATGTCTCACATTGTGTTGCAACTATCCATAGCAATATACTGTAGAGTCCACTTATAATACTCTGTTGATATTCATATAACATACGATATTATCAATTAAAGAATCATAATATATCTAAAATCAATAAAGATTTGATTTCGTAATTCCACCACAAATACATATGTGAATACTTCTCAAAATATATTATTTGTAACTATACAAAGTCCACTGAGTCGTTTTATACTTAGTAATACCACCGTTGAATATTAATGTGAGAAACAACTCACCATAATATTTCCAAGTTTAATTACAAACAATTAACTGCATGAGAAAAAAAATTACTTAAGTATTTTTCTTCTTTATACTGGTTTGACTAAATAATTTAGTCAACGAAAATCTACTGGTTCTTGTGTTCTCCTTTTATGACTATGAGATTGGTCAAATCACAAAATATTATGATTTGATCTCAATCCTTCATATTTTTTATCACCAATGACTACGAAGGCCATGTCTTTTGCAAAATAGCATGTCATATTTTCTTTTGAGATAAAATACTTTATCTCATTGTAATTCAAAATTTCTTTTAGAATTACACTTAGCACACCCATCATATTCATGTTTATTAAACTCCTTAATCTATCTCATAGATTCTGAATTTAATAAGACACATTCTGATATTCCATTTAAAACCTTTTTAAATCATTTCATGAGGCAACTTTTTTCAATTAGGCCCAGCCTAAATGAAAAGAACATAATAATCTCCCACCGGCGCTTCACTTTATATAATGAAAAAGAAGACCTTCTTGTTTCATTAATACGACTGACTTAATACTCATATTTGTAATGTTTTAGATTACTCAATTAATCCAAAATTAATTATTTGGCAAAAATGGTTTGCTAATTTTTTCAATAACAACACCAAGCAATTGATATGATAAGTTTTCAACTCATCATTATCATTTATTCGTTCTTGATAAAATAATTTTAGTCAAGACTAGCTTTGTGAATATTAAATATTCATATCTATTTTCCTTACGAGGACTAAGTTGGACATGATCATGGCATCTCACTACGACACACCCGCTGCAGTTGGTGGGGACTATGGAGCTGAAGGTGTGTATGAAAAGGAGAATCTCACTAGAGGCACCGTCAATGGAAGAGAACCTAAATGCTGAAGGTCACAAGGTGAATTCCAGAATCACAATTTTTCTAATTTAGTTTGTGTTTTGCACAGGGAAGTGATCATCTTTCTATAACTTTATTGTGATCTGTGCCATGCTCGTTTATTTATACTAGAGAAATATCATTGTCATCATCATTGTCTACCGCTGTTGTTTGAGGTTATTCAGTTCAGCTTCACTTTATGTGGGTTAAAAGAATTAAGGGTCACTTTATTTGGGAAGTTTCATATGTATGTCGAGTACCATTGCGTTAGTGCTCGTGCATTGGTAGTCTAATAGAAATACACTGAAAAAATAATAACTTAGGAGTGTGCTTGTGATTTGCCAATCTAAGTGCTAAAGTTATGTGTTGTCACTTTTCAAATTAGCTTTGGCAGTAGCATTTGAGGTGGTATTGTTCAATTATTTATCCTATTTTTCTGATCATGAACAACAGTTCATGAAAAGAACATACTCATGTCATTTCACATGAAGAACTTGTGGTGCAAACAAGATAATGAGTGCAAATACTCCCTCCAATGATTGAATATTTTGCTACCCCCAGCAAAAACTTTTGGTGCAAAAAACTTGTGCTACTCTGAGCAACAAAATTTCTAGCAGTAGATGGATATGCAATCAACTCCATCCATTTGACCTTCGATGTAGGTCCTAACAGACAATGAATGCCAATACTGCTTATGTATTTGTCAACTGTGTAGAACTGAAGCAGCCTAAAATTTCTACCTTTAATGACCTGTAAGTAATTTAAGAAATTAATTGTTCATCTTATGCACGGGCTTTGGCTATTTATATTATCACTCATCCTAATACTGATTGAGCAAATTCTGCAGCCTGAAAGTTTAAGGGAAATCACCGACATCCTAGATGTTGCGTGCAACACAACGAAAACTACCATAAGGGATTTACTGTAGGGTTAGCAGCACTGGATTCCTTTCTCATGTTCAGCGCATATATGGATGAACACCTGCTTTTTTTCAATTGTCGTTCAAATAGGAAATATTATTATTACTTAAGATACATGGAATATTGAGATTCAGAGAGACTATTATTGCTTAAGATATTGACATAGATGACCTATGAACGTTCTGGAGCGTTCGACTATTGTTCTAATTGAGATTCGATTGACTAGCGTGTGGAACTCCATCGATACGTACTTTTGTATGCCTTGGGAAACTAATGTTACCTTACAACATATTTTCATAACTACAAAGAGAAGCCATGTTATGGTCATTGTGTTGCAATTGTGGCATATGCATTATTGAGAGAAATGATAAGCAGATTTATTGCTTCATTTGTTGCATTTAGGTTCACATTGGAGCATGATATATGCATGTAACAGTTATTCGATGAGTACAACCAACGAGCAACTACTCTACTCTACTAATCATACCATATACTCATGTCGCTTGATTGTTAACGCTCCCTGTTCTGACTATACAATTACTCTCGACGATGAGAGAGATAACATGAATGGGAGTTTTAGAACTGTTTAGTCCCTTTTAACTTGGCGAAGCCCCAACCTCGTGTCGGCGCACACTCATTTCAACTGATTGAGCAATCTCTTCGTTACGGACTGGAGCTGGAGTAGGTAATTTAATCTGCATATCAAGACGGATTTTGTTTGATCTCGGTAGTCCAATCTCTTTGTCACGGGATTGAACGTTGCTACTGCTCACCGACTGATCGATTCCAGCTTGATGGATCTATTAAATCTAGTTCATTTCAGTTGGTTGCTTTATAAACAAAATTTTCAAAATTTAGGCACGTTTTCTCCCACTCTTGTTTTGGGATGTTGATTAGTATGCTGTTTTCTGTAGGGGAAGATATGGAACATGATGTTGAAGAGGACTAATATGGAAAAGATGGGATATTTCACATGTGACAAATCATTCAGTTACATGGTTTGGGACACTTGTATTCGCTCAATATTTTACCGATTTATGTGTGTACTTAGTTATGTAGTGTCCACGGTTTATAAATACACTATTGACAGTTTAGAACCGGTTTGTCCTGTCATGATGTTAGATTCTTGAGAACAATAAATTGCATATTCATTATCTAGTTTTACTTCAGTATTCCGATGCCTAGACGCACGATACCATAGTTTTCCAGCTTCCTTGGTTTTAGAAAAATGAGGTCCTTCAATACCACTTCAAAAATATCGCAGTTTGAGCAATACTTCGGTATTAATACCACATATTTTACTTGTAGCAAAAACATTAAGTATATATTAAATTAAACTGTGATAATTTTAAAAACTGCGGTATTTTTGAATTTTTTTACTACAAACACCGCCCTAATCTATCGAATATTTATGTCTCCTTTGCAATGCATGGGCAATTTACTACTCCCTTCGGTCCGATTTGATTGCCGCTAGCCCTATAGAAGTCTCTATTAGCACATCTCGCTTTTCACGTCAATAAATTCGGATCAAAGGGAGTACTTCCTCCGATCCTTAAAAAAGTACCGTCACAAATGACATATAACTTGTAGGTATAGCTCCCTGACACTTTCTAGGATCGAAAGGAGCAGTATTTTTCAAATGTACCGAAGCCTTTCATCACTCGTATTTGTTCAGAAGTTCTTTGTAGAAACATGGAGAAGAGAAGGCCCAAGGCAAGCGCGGCTAGCCGGCTAGTAATCTAGCGTGTTCGGCCCAAGCTTCCGTGCCACGCGGTCGACCCAGCGCACGGCAGGGCCTGCTTCCTGATCAACTGCACCCACGCGTCGCAGCTTCTGCACCCACCATCCCATCGCTGTCCCCCTTTCTCCGCTTCACGCACACCCACGCACGCGGCCCCGCACCGCACAACGGCTCGCACCAGAAAGCCAACAAACCCAGCCCTTTCCGCCACCCCCAGCCTCCCAAACCAAACCAGCTCCGCCTCCGTCTCCTGCCCCACTGCAAAACCCTAGCTCCGAACCCGCGCCGGCTTTCACCATGAAGGGCAAGGCCGACACCTCCAAGAAGGGCGAGGGCAGGTAAAAAGCTCCGCCCCTTCTGAAGCTTTGCAACCAGGGGCCTCTGCCGTGGCCGAACGCTTCACATCTATGTCCCTGTTTGCGTGGTTGTTTCTTGCAGGCTCAAGGCCGCCGGCGGCGCTACCAAGAGGAAGAAGCCCGCCGCTGTCGCTGGCAAGCCCAAGCGCCCGCCCTCCGCCTTCTTCGTCTTCATGTCAGCCCTCGCTCTCTGGCCTGTCAATTTCAACCCCCCAGATCTCCAGATCTGTTCTACCTGTCGGCCCCACTTTTGTGGTTTCCTCCCGGTTCTTAGTATGTTTCGTGTTTGTTTTGCAGGTCTGAATTCAGGCAGGAGTACCAGGCGGAGAACCCTAACAACAAAAGTGTTGCCAACGTGAGCCACCTTACTTTGTTTTATTTCTTTTTCTTTTCGCTTGTATATACATCTCAAGTTTTATTTCTTTGCCCTGCTGAGTGATTAGGTGAGCAAGGCTGCAGGGGAGAAGTGGCGAGCTATGTCTGATGAAGTGAGTGCATCTTGCAGTGCTCAAACTGTCTCTCTGACTAGATCTTAGCTAGTCCACGACATTACAGTTTCTGTTTATTTTTGTTTCGTCGGTACATGTTTACTTGATGAAACGGCTCACTTCAACCAAACAGTTAAAATGAAATTTGTATATCCATCTGTTCCAAGCCAGACCTGTAGGCATATTTGTTACTAGGTGTTACGATTAATGTGGCTTACGATTTTTGCTTATTTTTGTTTTTGTCGGTGCATATTTACTTGAAATCAACTAAACAGTTAAAAGTGGAATTTGTATATCATTTTGTTCCAAGGCCGACACATACTTGTTACTAGATGTTGCGATTAATGTAGCTGTATTTGGTTTATTGACATGTTAAATTTGTTAGGACAAAGCACCTTATGTGGAGAAGGCTGGACAGAAGAAGCAGGACTACGAGAAGACCAAAGCCACCTTTGAGAAGAATGTAAATCTCGGGATCACGATGCACGCTCAAGTGTAAAGTTTTAAAAGTTCAGTGCTAATTTGACATATCTGACTCTTTTAGGAAAGCGCAAGCTCCAAGAAGGCCAAGCTTCAGGAAGATGAGGGCGAGGCCTCTGACAAACCTAATTCTGAGGTTGAAGATGACGGTAGTGATGATGTATGTTAGACAAGTTTTTGGGTTGGTGTTCTGAGTGCCATGAGATTTACCACGTACTGTTATTGATGATAAATTCTGTATTTGCTGTTTGCAGGACAATGAGGACGATGACGAGTAGATACTTGTATCTAAGCATGAGGTAGCAAATTGGATGTTGGGTCCCCAGTTAGTTTACTAGTTTGCTGTCCTCGGTGTTAGATGATGGAAGTCGAAGTAGAATGTGCGTGCGTCTGTGAGTGAAGGGGACCCTCTTAGTTTTATGTACCCATGGTTTGAGAAGTTGTTTTAGTTGTGGTGTTTTAGCAGGGGAAAAGCCGGATGCGGCTAGCTGTTCTGTTGCTTTTCTTTTGCTAACCACTTGTGTAAGAACTTGTTTTCATTCGCTAATCTGATGACTGCCCAGCCATTGGCTCGTAGTTAATTCCGTCTTTACATTTGGTGCGATATGCTTCTTGTTTAACTTGTGTCGCCCCTGTGCAATGTCATGGTCTATGAGGGAATGCACACAGTTGAATCTATTCCGTCTGTTTGACTTGCCGAGTTAAACTTGACTCGGTCCAGTTCATTTAGTCATCACTCTTTCAATCAAGTCTGTTGCTGGAGTTATTTGGGAGTTACATGGGAGGAATATGAATGGATTAGTATGCTTGGTGCTGTTATCCCTCAGTGTATAAAATGCCTAGTGTAATTGGTTAATCTGTCGTTTGTGAATTGGCCGCTGTTGCGCTTTTCGCACAGCATCTCAATGCTGCCCTGTGCTGTGCTGCCGGTGAAGTTGTCATGGGACAAACAGCATATCAAGGTAAAGCAAGTGTTTGTCTGTCACACAAATGGCAACTTCATTTTGGGCCGTCAGAGAAAGCCGCGTCTCATCAAGCACTGCTAGCTGTTGGTTCGCATCAAGCGTCTCTCTACAGGTCAGGCAGATCATCTCGTAGATGTCCAGAGCTCTGCTCTTCTCCTGGACTGACTTATGCGCCTGGCATAGGCGTTGAGGCGATCAGTGGAATGACGCGTGTGAAAAGAGCCAGTCCTTCGGGTCAATGGTAGGAGACGGAAGAACTACATTCAGAGACTTGTGAAGAATAGTGGATGGGTGACCTCGCATGCGGCAAAGGAGGCTATTGTTCAGGATCACTTCTTCACGGTGTTGCAGCGCCCTCCCCCTCGCACTCGGAACTTGAATTGGGATGCAATTAATTTTGCTCCAATATCTCTTGAGGGGATTGATAGTCCTATCCTGGAGACCGAGGTCCTCCCTCGAACTCGGAACTTGAATTGGGATGGAATTAATTTTGCTCCAATATCTCTTGAGGGGATTGATAGTCCTATCCTGGAGACCGAGGTCTTCAGGCCATATCCTTCATGCCTTCTGACAGGCTGCCGGCCCCAGACATCATGAGACTAGTAACATGCAACTTGGTCCCACAAAAAAACTGATGTGGCATGCAATTAAGGAAGGGAGAGGAGATTAGAGTAACATAGGTAGATACCGTATCATGACACACAAAACTAAGAAAATTAAAGACAAACAAATCTTGTACACATATTTGGATTGAGATTCTACAAAATAATAAATAGAAGATGATTATGATACTCCTATATGATACTATGCATTAGAGATGTAGTATCATATATTAGTATCATATACATGATATTTTTGTATGATACTCCTCACTATGACCAGTCTGAACTATTTTCTAATTTTCACGATGAGAATTTTTATTGGCTCAACTCGGTTTTTGTCGCCTTGCTGCGCCAAAAAAAAAGGGGGCGAAGGGTATTGGTGACTTCCGTCCTATTAGCCTCATTCACGCTATTGCCAAGATTATCTCCAAAGTTCTCGCCTTGTGTCTCACGCTTCACATGAACAACCTCGTCTCCAATGCGCAAAGTGATTTCATTAAAACTCGAAGCATTCAGGATAATGTTCTCTTCGTTCGGAATTTTCCCACGCGCTTGCATCGAAATAAGTCACCCACGTTCTTATTCAAGCTGGACATCAAGAAGGACTTCGATTTGATGGGACTACATCATAGACCTTCCGCGGCATTTAGGGTTCCCGAATAGATTTCCTGGATTGGCTCTCGATCCTTCTTTCCACCGCCTCCTCTAGGATTCGTCTAAATGGTGTTCCTGGTCATCCGATACATCATGGCAGGGGGCTACGACAAGGGGACCCCCTCTCACCGCTTCTATTTGTCATCCGATCTTTTGCGCCGGGTCCATCAGAGAGGGCCTAACCTTCGAACATCCATTTATGTGGATGATGTGGTCATCCTTCTTAAGCCCATTGCGGACAACGTGCAAACCGTTGCTTCCATTCTTGAGGATTTTGGAGAGGCCACTGGTCTTGTCACGATTTTTTCAAAGAGTTCTGTGGTGTTGATCCGTTGCTCCAGTATTGATCTTGATGCGGTTTTGGCTAGTCGTCCCGCTGTTCGTGCCACCTTCACGTTGTGGTATCTCGGCGTTCCGTTGTCCATTCATTGTTTGCGGAAGGTGGACTTCCAAATTTTGGAGGACAAGATTACGGCCAAGCTTCCCACTCGAATTAGCAAACATCTCACAACTGTCGGCCGGTGCACTTGGGTCAAGTCTGTGTCCACCTCGCAGGCTATCTATCACATTACGCCGGTGACCGTCCCTGTGGGCATACTTAAAGGCATCAATAAGATTCAGCGGGCCTTTCTATGGGCGGGTGCTACTTCTATCACCGGGGATAAGTGCAGGTGGATTGGAAGACAGTCTGTCGTCCGAAATCTCTCGGCAACCTTGGAGTTCTCAACCCGGAGTCTATCGCAAGGGCTCTCAGGTTGCGTTGGCCTTGGCAGGAGTGAAGATCGCATGAAAATCTTTGGGTTCGTTTGGGGAACCCATGTTCTAACGATGACATGGTGTTATTCTATGTAGCTACTAGGATTGTGATCGACGACGGGGCCAAGGCTGATTTTTGGTGTTCGCCATGGCTTATTGACCGCCGGCCCTTAGATATCGCTCCGGACATTTACCTCATTTGCAAGTGTAAGAAATAGACGGTACAAGAAGCTCTTCGCGACAATGCTTGGATTTCCCAGTTGGATCTTACCGACGGCCTCTCAGTGGAGCATCTTATGCAGTTCGTGGAGCTCTAGACAATGCTTCACGACGTTGTCTTAGACCATTCTGCGACGGATTCCAATATCATGGCGATCTACTTCAGGGGAATACTCAGCTTCATCCGCCTACTTGCTGCAGTTTGTCGAATCCACCTACTCTTTGATGATTCCCTTGTCTGGTAGGCTTGGGCCCCTCAGAAATGCAAGTTCTTTGCATGGCTAGGATCGGGTTTGGACTGCGGACCGGCTCCAGCGACGTGATTGGCCTAATTGTGGGGCTTTCCCCCTTTGTCGCCAAGAGCAAGAATCGGGATGCCACCTTCTATTCTACTGCAGGTTTTCTTCTCACGTTTGGAACGCGATCGCCTTGTGGCTGGGATCCCCGCACATTAGGCCGGATAGATGGGTTGGCCTCCCGTCGGTCCTTGATTGTTGTATGGCTTCAGCTCTCCACCCGAGGCTCCACGCAAAGCGACCGACTCAATTGTCACCCTTGTAGCGTGGAAGCTATGGAATGAGCGGAACTCGAGAGTCTTTAGGCACACTTCTCACCTTCCGAGCGTGATCATTTCAGACATCAAGGAGGAAGCGAGAACTTGGGTCAAAGCGGGTGCGAAGTGCTTGGTGAATTTTATCCTGGGAGAGTCGTTCCCTAGTATTTGTTTTCTTGGTGTTGTTTCCCTCTAACATGTTATTCTGATGTTTGCGGGAGTTGCTTGGCTTGGCCATGTGAAACCTAAAAACCTCTATTCTCTCTTAATAATGAATAGGCAAGCCAGCGTAAGCAAAACTACTACTCCCTCCGTCCTGGTGTATAGGGCACAATATCAAAAACAGGCAGTCCCATCTATTAGGCACATTTTGCATTAATTCCTTTCTAATTAGTGGGTGGTTGTCTCTCACCATCCCTCTCCACCAATGCATGTAATGTTTAAACCCCAATGAATGAATACCTAGGGCCTAAAGATTTGTTATATGTGCCCTATACACCAGGACGGAGGGAGTACTCCTATTTCACAATCATCTGGAAGACGTCTTTACATGCTAGTCTACTACAGTAGTACCCCTTCCGTTCAAATGTGTTAGAGATATGTATTTGGTAGTATACTAGTTCATCTCCTACTCTATCTCTACGAAACTGCTTGCTCTCCAAATTTGTATCCTAATATATACTCGCCCATGAGTCTCAATAATACATCCACAATATTCCGTCAATCTCATCTTTCTATAAAATGGTGGTCATGTATTTTTAAACGGAACGAGTATATATCTGCTCAAACCAAGCAAAACTACTCCGTACAACTAGTCCACTGTGGAAAAGGAAAAAACATTACCTTGTCTTCCCGCATGTTGATGTTAACGAGGCCAACACACGCAGGGACGGATCCATAGTGGTTCAAGGGTGTGCAGCTGAACACCCAAAATTTTCTGAAAACTATTCATATATACAACTTTTAATCTACATTCTACAACTTTTAAGACAAATTAGTAAGTCATTTAAAATTACTACCTAGATATGTGAACAACCAATCGAAACCACATTAAAGATAATGACATCCAATGGGGAAATCAAGACTGTTTTGTTTTCTGTGTTGATGTTGATTACCGAGAAGAGAATTAATACGCATAGTTTAGGATGTAGATTAAAAGTGGACAAATTTTTAGTCTAGAATGTAGATTAAAAGTGGACGGAGAGAGTAGTGTATAGTGGACATGTATGTATCATTTTGGGTATTTCTTAGCATGTACACATGGCATTTTTAGTCCAAATCAAGCTCAAACATAGAATTTATACATTTATTGGTGTGAAGGCATGCGACCATTTTCAGCTTTTAACTTTTAATTTTTGTTTGTTTGTTCGAGTATTACCAGGCGCATTATGCTCTGATCCTGGAAAACACGGCCAAAGTAATATGCAATCCGGTAGAGGATTGGTAGGAACGGCAACATCCAAAATTTGCAATCATGATGCCTGAGCTACAATGGGACTAGATGAAAGAATGGGTTATACTATTATCTATATTAAAACTTTAATTAGGCAGCGATCATTCGAGCTTCCGTAGCATAGTGGTAGTGCGTTCGCTTCGTAAGCGAAAGGTCGTGAGTTCGATCCTCACCGGGAGCTTTTGTTTTTTCCCTTACGATTGTGTCCATTCTTATAGAGTACATATTTTTGTTTTGCCAATTTTTATAAATTTGGAAGATCACTCCGGTCACACGTCGCATCAATTGCATCATGCACGTGTGTGCAGCCGGGCTTACGTCCAAACAAACACCAATCGCTAACCATTTAGCAAGAAGCAACATCCTCCGAACAAGTGTAAGCAAACATCAGCGTCAAGAAAGGCAACTTGACTACCACCGTTGCTATACAACTCTGAACCGAACGGACGCAGGGTATGTATACAATTTATACGTATCAAACGTTTTGCCCGGGGATGTCTCCAATCATGCTTACGCCGGCTAACTTTTCCATGGCAGTGTGCTGCCACCAGCTTGATTGCTCCTTTGTCTGCTCGTGACATCTTCTCTGAAGCGGCAGCGGTCAATGCTGCCACCCGCTTGGTTTACGCTAGCAAGAGAGGACAATGACATGTACTACTTGGAAAATTTCTTTTTGTAGTGACAATGGTCAATGCTGCTCTTTAATTTGCCCATGCAGAAGAACATGTGACTAATTGAGGATGGTGTGCGTGATAAGAACCTGAAGAAGAACGTTCTATGTCTCTCGGCCTTTAAATCGACATGGAAAAATCCGTTTCTCTACTTTCCTTTTACTATGTGGCGAGGCGAAGAGATATTTTTTGTGAATCTGAATCGGGAAGAACGCAACTTCATCTTTAATAGGCTACTTAAAAAAAACACTACGTGAAAGCTTACCGGATATTCTGAAAATACACGGGAAACACAACTGCCATATCAAAATGGAAGGAAATGCCAGCCGTGACTGTTACGAATTTGAACACGGGGCTCCAAACAAATGGCAACCTTGGTAGGACATATCTACCTGTACTAATGATTGCCAATGTTGCCATTTTTAATTTGCCCCGGAAGGAGGAACGTGGTTGTTTTAGTAAGAACATGCGACTAACTGAGGGGAGTGTGTCATAAGAGCATCTCCAGTCGCGTCCCTCAAACGCGTCCCTACGGCCGCTTCCCGTCCGGACGGGTCCCGAGTGCGTCCAGCCGCGTCCCCCATTGGGCCTTCCTGTCTGGACACCCCCTTGTTCTCGTCCGGCAAACCTAGCCCAACCCCTCCTGTCGAATCCCTGACTCAACAAATCTCTTCGATGAACCTATCGGGTTTCGATTAGAAGAACCCATGAGCGTTGGTGGAATCGTCGGCTAGACAGGGGGCGAGATTTACCCAGGTTCGGGGCCCTCGTAGAGGTAAAACCCTTACTCCTGCCTCTTGTCGATCTGTATTGATGATTAGATCGGTTACAAAGGTTGTGCTCGAATCGAGAGTAGGTCTCGAGTTCAAGGCTTTTGGTCGTGCGGTGTTGCTTGGTCCTCTCTCGGGGGCTCTCCTGGCCTTATAGGCGGCCAGGTCTCGAGTTCTACCCGGAGAGGACTCCAACCCTAGCTAGGTCGGTTACATGTTTTCTAACTTAACCCGCAAGTTTAGTGCGGGTGGGCTTCACGTGGGCCTTCTGGAGCACTCCAAGGGCTCCTCTTCTTGGGCCTTCACCTCGGGCCCGAGAGGGGGTGTCCTTATCCGCAGGATCCAGAATCCATATCTTCGTCAGTAGCCCCCGAGCGTTTGCTCGAGTGGGAATTTTCCAGTCGAGTAGACGGTCAAACCTTTTCTGGCCTTGCTTTTCCTTTTGAATAAACAGCTTGGCTGCTTACTGTTTTGAAGGGTGTGTTCCCTGTGCAATGAGTCCTTATGCTCGAGTGTCGAGCGACTTAGGTGCCTGTTAATGCGGCTTTATTTGCAGAAGGATGCGGCACAGTAGCTTGGCTCTCCCGAGAGATCAGGGCCAATTAATTGCGACTAGGGAAAAAACATTCCTGGCCTACACGGATTCGAGACCTCCGACTCGAACCCGATAAGGTGATTGTTGCGACTGGGCCGTTGTGGACTTATCGAGTCGAACTTAACCTATGAGGGTACCCGGCGCGTCCGCTAGGATTTTTCTTCGTGTTGTTGACACGGAACTACACCGGAGGACGCAACTTTCGAGTGCGATTCCAGGCCCTTAAGAAAGATCTATTTGGGTCTTACCTTCATATTCGAAGAATATGGCATCCGGATGTGCCTAGTCGGCTAAACAATCCAGGTTTGTATGATGTAGAAATATCATGCGTGAATGGAGGTAGCTTCTTTCTACCCGAATGATTGTTTAAGACTCAGTCGAAAGAGTTTTCGTACTGTAGATAGTCGTGCCCATATGAAAGAGTTTTCATGCTTGGACTGTTGCGCCTATACGAAAGAGTTTTCGTGTATAGGTTGATTCTCTTGTTAAAAAGAGGTCTTGCTCCATGATTTATTCGAAAAGGAATTGCCTTTAGTCGAAGGAATTTCATACGAAGCTATTTTCGTGTTTGAATTTTCCATTCGAAAGTTCTTGAATTTGATGATGCGTGGCATGACGTCATGGCGCACTCTTCTCCTCCCGATGGGACGTGACGGAGTGGTAGCAGATGGGCTGGCCCACCTAGTCAGCTTTTTGACCGGGAAACGAGACGCCGCCTCCGTTTTTTACGCGAACTGCGCAGTAAATGCGCACGATCCACCGCCCCTTCGTTTCATCTTCACACGTGGTGGCTGCGATACGCGCCACGTAGCACATCGAGTGGCTGAGATTGACCCGCTTCGTGTATAAATACGGGAATTATCGCTGCGGTAAAATTTTCCCAGCCTTCGCCTTCAACCATCTTCTTCCTCGTGCTCATCTTCCTCCTCGCGCTCGAGCTCACACTGCTAGCCATGGCCGGAGGCAAAAGACGTGGTGCTGCCGCTTCCGCATCCGGAGATGTTTCCGCGCAACCGGCACCTCGGGCCGGCGACTGGCGCTCCCCTAATACCACCGCGAAGAGCATCAAAGAGATGCAGCAGGAGGGGCTGCTACCGGCTGAATCTGAGAAGCGGGTGCGCCTCGGGAAGAAAGAAGAGGTACCAAACCCGCAATCGAACGAGCGCGTGGTCTTTGCGGACCACGTGTCTCGGGGTCTTTCTTTCCCTCTCCATCCTTTTCTCCTCGGGTTGCTATATGTCTATGGCATACAGCTTCACGATCTTCCTCCGAATGCGGTGCAGCACATTTCGTGCTTCATCGTGTTCTGCGAATGCTTTCTTGGCATTCGCCCTCATTGGGCGCTGTGGAAGGCCCTCTTCAAAGTTCGCATCTTCCGCGAGAAATCGCGGGTGGACTCCGAGCCTGGCGAGCCGCTGCGCACAGGCGGCTTCGGGATCCAGGCGCGACTGGAGAGCAGCTACTTCAACATGCACTTCGTCGACTCCGCCCAAGGCTGGCGGAAAAAGTGGTTTTACGTCATCGACAACAGCTCGGGTGGGCTCGTGGAATTCCACCCGTTCGCTGTTTTGAAGAGGCGGAAGTCCTGGGTGCACAAGCTGTCAGCCGAAGAAACCCAGGTCGTCACGCCCCTACTCGCAAGAGTGTCCGCTCTCCGGGATCAAACCGCCGGAGTGGTACTCAACGGGCTGCACCTGGCGAGCATTTTTCTGAAGCGCAGGATCCAGCCGCTGCAGCAAAGGCCTTCCACCATGTGGGAATACCAAGGCGCTGAAGACCCTACCCGAGTGAGCCGTGAGGAACTCTCGAACACTGAGTTCGAGAAGAAAATCGCGGCTGTCACCAGCTTGAAGGTGGGGGAGAAGTTCCCCGACTGCTCAGTCAAAGCCTTCGACGCTTCGAAACCTCCATCAGCCGAGGTTAGTTTTTATCCTTCCCGTTCGTCATTATTTTCTTCTTTGCTTTGAGTCTTTGGTCGACTGAAATTTTTCTTGCCTCCCTCTTCCGTCTTTGTAGAGCTTAGCGGTGGCGAACTGCTACCCGCCAGTTGTGGGAGAGGACGCTTCGGAGTTATTGGCGAGTCACCTGGACGGCTTAGCCGATACCAGTGTAGCCGATGCTTCCTCGAGCTCCGAGGACGATTCTTCGGATGACGCGGAGGGCTCGAATGGTGGCCTACGTCGTTGCAAGCATCGTCGGGTAGAGGACGATAACGAGGCTACCTCCAAGGAAAATTCCTTAGAGGAATCGCCCGGGAAGGCCCCTATCTCCGCGACTCCACTTCGCTCCCTCGCCCCTTCGCCTTCATTCCCAGTAATCGCAACCGCTTGGAACGCGGATTTGCTGGATGAAGATGAAGATGACGAGTAAGTTATTTTCACCGTTCTTAGTCGATCGTTCTTTCTTCTGCGCTTTATGTTTGATTCCTTGTTCTTTTTTGCCGCAGTGTGCAGGCCATCAGCCCTCGCAGGTACGCTTCTTGTGTTCCTCCCGAAAAGAGGAACAAAGAAGGAACTGCGGGTGGAGCTCCCAATGCTGGTACCGTCCAGAATTCTCCCAGCGCAGCCCCCAATGCGGCGACTGCGGAACGTGAAGCTCCTAGCTTTTCCGCCAGGACTTCAGCTTCGAAAGAAGCGACGGACAGCTCCGCAGATCCTCTCTCCCGCGCCACGGGCCAGGTAAACTTTGTAGTTTGTCTTCGAATTTGTATCGGGTGCACGACAGTGCTCCCGATGGGAGTAGCCCCCGAGGCTGTAGTCGATTGCTTGCGATCGGCTACAGGCTCAAAATCTTGCTTTATTTTCTTCGTCTTTATTTCTATCAGGTGCACGACAGTGCTCCCGATGGGAGTAGCCCCCAAGGCTGTAGTCGATTGAATTCAATCGGGTACAGGCTCTAATTTATATCTTCTAATCCTTCTACTTCTGTACTTTTGCAGTCACTTGTTGACTCGCTTGCGGCGATCGGTCGTCGCGTTGTTCTTGCCGAATCGGAGTGCGAGAGGCTTCAGTCACACTGTAGTCGATTCCACACCGAGAACGAGCTCCTTAAGAGTAAATCCCATTGTCTTCTTTTGTTTCTGTTGTCGTCTCCATTCTTGATGTTTAACAAATGAAAATTGCGCAGCTCAACTCGAACATTCGGAGTCCGAGAGAGTCAAGCTCTCTGAGCGGGCAACCACTCAGGAAGCTAATTTGGCAGCTGTTCGACAAGAGCTGGAGGCCTCCCGCATGCGGTCGGAGGATCTTGACAGGCAACTCGCGGATGCGAGTAAAGCTTTGAAGGATCAACAGGAAGCTGGCAATAAGGCCGATTCTGACCTTGTCACATTCCTCCGTCCCCTTGCTGAGCGTTTCGCGGGTAAGTGGCTTAGGCTCTCGCAATTGTATCTTTTGTCTTGGTGAACTTGCAAAATTTTGACATTCTTTTCCTTTGCAGGTCTTCTGGATGTTCCTTTGGAGATCCCTGGGATCCAGCGAGTAGACGTGTTAACCGATACACTTGCTCAACTCAAGAGGCACGCCGAAGGAGTGTGCTCCTTGATTGGAGATGCCACCCAAGTGTTGTCGCAATTGCACAGCCGCTTCCTTGCCAACGCTGTTCCTCCATCCGCACTAGACGGCCTGCTGAAGATCTTCTCGGAGGGCAATCTCTTGGATGCTTACGCAGTCGCCCAGTCGGAGTCTGGTGCGAAGACTGCGATTCAGTTCGCGCTGGCGCACAGAGTCAATGGTTTGGAGGAGGCCTACTCAGATCTTCCAGTCGACCCCTCGACGGGCAAAAAGGTACGGCTTTCTCGTTTTGGCGAGCAGGCCACCATTCTTGCTCGGAAGCTGTCTGAGCTATTTGCTCGACTGAAAGGAGGGGCGACTGCCACTAGTGGGAGCACCACTGTAGTTTCTTAGTTTTGTTCTTTCTTCCTTTCCTTCGTGAATGTAATGAACCTTGGGATGTATTCCCGTATTTTCATCGTCTTTAATCGAAGTGTTCGTTCTAGAAATTGCCTCCTGTAGTTTGTGTACTTTCTCCCGATGGGAGTAGCCCCTGAGCACTTTTGTCAGATGTGCGACTAGAAATACTTCGAATAGGGCTTCTTACTTCTTTCCTTGTATTCTTCCAGGCTACCGGGGTAGTTGCAGAATCTTCGAGTGGACATGCTACTCCAGTAAATCCCCTTGTTGCCGCGGTTGGCACCTATGCTGGTCTTCGTGATAAGGTCCGGGAGGGTGAGCGTCAGCTTAAAGCTTTGCGCGGTATAGCCGATGTGACGAAGTCCAAGCAAAAACTGGTGGCTGAACGTGAGTAGTTCCTGATGGATGAATTATCGCTGGTTGCGAGGGATTTGCTGTGTAAGTAATACAGCCCCCGTGTCTTTTTTTTGTTTTGTTTCCTTAGCTGATCAAGCATGCTTGTGCTTCAGTTGTCAAACCTGATGACAGGGAAGAAAAGCAGTGGGTTGAAAACCATATAGTTCAGGGGGCTGGTAGCTCAAATCCTCATGCGAGTAACTTCTGGTCTGATCGCAGTCGAGGATTTGTGATGGCCACCTTGAAGTTCCGTGTTCTGCAAGCGAGAATTCTCGTGAGCTCTTTTCACGAGGTCCTGATTGCGATGAACGCTGCTTTCTACCCACTCGAAAGGGGTCCTGAAGACTGGAGCTATCTTCTCAGATTGTATGGACGTGAAGGAGAGGTTCGCGCGTGTGTGCGCAATCAAATGACATGCGGCGCGGTTGTAGCTTTATCCTTTGTCCGAATATGGTATCCTGAAGTAGATTTTAACTCCGTAGCCAGGCTCCCAGATGATCCAATCGATGATATTTCCCCCTTCTATGATGTTGTTCGTCCTGCAGCGGAGAAAATCATCCGATTGTCCTCTGAGGAGGTAGATAGAGTTTTGGCGACTGAGAATGCTCAGCGTTTTGATTGATTGTCGGATGCGCATATCCTGTATCCTTGTATAGTTTGTAAAACTGTTGTAAGGTGTATAACCTTGTATGTATGCTTTTTTCCTGTAATGCTTAGTTGTAGGCGTAGCCCCCGTGTGTTTGTGAGGTGTGTTCCTGTAACTTTTGAGCGCGAAAAAATAGGAAGTTGCGAATGAATATGATGGAGAAACCATGTTTTTATTGCGATGGCTGAGAAACCATGTATTCGAGCTACAAGAGTGGCTAGCATAGCCTTATTTGTTGTGAGAACAAGTAAACCTAGGGATAGAATTTGCGGAGGTGCGCAATATTCCAAGGATTGGAATAGATTCCTCCAGTCGATGGATTCTTCAATCTGTAGGCCCCGCCCGGGATTACTTCGTGTATGATGAAGGGTCCTTCCCAGGGTGGTTCGAGCTTATGTCCTTCCTTCTGCTTGAGTCAGAGCACTAGATCTCCAACCGCGAATGCTCTGTGGCGTATGCGGCGACTATGATAGTTTCGTAGGGATTGCTGATATACTGCGGATCTGGTGAGTGCGATGTCCCGCATTTCGTCGAGTGCATCCATATCTTCCGCGAGTGCCCTGTTAGAGGTTTCTTCGCTGTAGGCCACAACTCGTGGGGCGCTGAATCGAACGTCCTCGGGGAGGACTGCTTCTGCCCCGTAAACCATGAAAAATGGCGTGTATTTCGTAGATCGGTTGGGAGTTGTGCGGAGGCTCCATAGGACGGAGGGTAATTCGTCCGCCCAATGTCCTGCGGCGGGGTGTAGACGATCGAGTAGGCGTTTCTTGATGCCAGCCGAAACTAAGCCGTTGGATCTCTCGACTTGTCCGTTCGTTTGCGGGTGGGCAACGGAAGCAAACTTGAAGTTGATGCCCTTTTCCTCGCAGAACTGTTGCGTCTCCTTTGCTGTGAAATTTGTACCATTGTCTGTAATGATGTCGTGTGGCACACCAAATCTGCATACGATGGATTCGAGGAACTTGACGGCGCATTGGGCACTAGCTGAAGTTACTGGCGTGGCCTCGATCCATTTTGTGAATTTGTCGACTGCGACCAGCAAGTGTGTATATCCTCTAGGGGTGGACTTGCGTAGTGGTCCGACCATGTCTAGCCCCATTGTGCGAAGGGCCAGGCAATGGGTATCATCTGCAATTCCGTAGCAGGTGCATGTGGTCTTGGTGCGAATCGCTGGCAGGCATCGCATCGTTCGACCAGGTTCTTTGCGTCGGTAGCTGCTGTCAGCCAGTAGAATCCTGCTCGGAAGGCCTTCCCCATTATTGTTTTCCAGCTAGCATGATGTCCGCAGTCTCCTTGGTGGATGTCATGGAGCAATTCTTTATCATCTTCGGGTGCGATGCAGCGCTGAAGTATTCCCGAGATGCTTTGCTTGTATAATTCCCCATTGACTACCCGAAAGGATTTGCTGCGTCTGATTATTTGTCGAGCCTCGCGTGGGTCAGCCGGGAGCTGTCTTTTGGTCAGGTAGTCGAGATATTTCTGTGTCCAGACTGGCTCGACCAGAAAAACCTGTCGTGATATGTTATGAATGAGCTCGATAAGGGCGACTTGCGGGCTGACCTCTGTTTCTGGCACTGCTATTGCTTCCGCAGCTTTCTTGATTTTTACCGATCGCTTGATCATTCGTTCGAAATATATTCCTGGTGGTATGGGTGTATTCGTGGAACCCATGTTTGCCAGTCGATCTGCTTCTTCGTTGCTGGATCTTGCGATGTGCTTTAGCTCGCATCCTTTAAAACTTCCTTCGAGTAGATTGTACATGTCGCGATACGCGATCATGTTTTCGGCGATTGCGTCACACTCTTTCATTGTTTGTTGCACAATGAGATTGGAGTCGCCGTAGATCATTAGGCGAGTAGCTCCACAGGCGATTGCCATCTTCATCCCGTGCAACAAGGCTTCGTACTCTGCGTCGTTGTTTGATGCCGGATCATCTGGTGGAAAATCCAATCGTAGGACGTATTGCAGCTTGTCTCCCTGAGGTGAGATAAGAACTATTCCAGCTCCTGCTCCTTCGTTTCTCTTGGACCCATCAAAGTACATTATCCAATTGCTCGTGTACTCAGGTGGTCCTGGCGTTTGCAATTCTGTCCATTCGATTAGGAATTCAACAAGTACCTGGGATTTGATTGCGCTTCGTCCTGCGTAAGTGATGTCCCAAGCGCCCAACTCGATGTTCCATTTTGCTATTCTTCCGGATGCCATAGGGTTGTTCATGATCGTCCCGAGTGACGCATCATTAACCACTGTAATGGCGTGTTCCTGGAAATAATGTTTGAGCTTGCGGGCGGTAAGAACAACTCCGTACGCGAGCTTCTGGTAGTGAGGGTAGCGTTGCTTGCATGGTGAGAGTACTTCGCTGATGTAATATATTGGACGTTGAACTCCGTACGCTTTGCCTTCCTCAGGTCGTTCGACCACGATTGCTGTGCTGATGACCTGGTTTGTGGCGGCTAGGTACAAGAAAAGTGGATCTCCTTCTCGCGGTGTTGCGAGGATGCGCCTACTTTGCAATGACCGCTTCAAATCTGCGAATGCTTGCTTAGCTTCGGGTGTCCACTCGAATTTGTCTGTCTTCTTCAACAACTTGTAGAAGGGTAATGCTTGCTCCCCCAATCGTGCGATGAATCTGCTTAGGGCGGCTAATCGCCCTGCTAGCTGTTGTACTCCGCGCAGGTTGGTTGGCTCCTTCATGGTTAAGATAGCTTGTATTTTCTCCGGGTTGGCTTCAATGCCTCTGGCGGATACCAGGTACCCGAGAAGTTTTCCTGTCGGAACGCCAAAGACACATTTGGTCGGATTGAGCTTGATCCTGTACGCGTTGAGGGCGTCGAGTGTTTCTCTAATATCTTCAAGGAGTGTGTCCTCAACTCGAATCTTGATGACAATGTCGTCAACGTACACTTGCACGTTCTTGCCGATGAGGTTGGCGAGGCATCTTTGCATGCAGCACTGATATGTTGCACCTGCGTTCTTCAGCCCGAAGGGCATTGTTGTGTAGCAGTAGACACCGTGAGGTGTGATGAATGCTGTCTTTTCTTCATCCTCCTTTTTCATTCGGATCTGATTGTATCCCGAATAGGCGTCCAGGAAGGAGAGGCGTTGGCAGCCTGCTGTAGAATCCACGATCTGGTCGATTCGCGGGAGGGGAAAATTATCCTTGGGGCAATGCTTATTTAACGACGTGTAGTCGATGCACACCCGAAGGATATCCGTGTTCTTTTTGGGGACCAACACCGGGTTTGCTAACCAAGTGGATATCTTGATCTCCCTGATGAATTTCGCAGCTAGCAATCTGTTTACTTCTTCTCCAAGCGCATTTTGCTTGGGTTCTGAAAATCTTCGCGTGGTCTGTTTGATGGGTTTAGCGTCTGGAAAGACTTCGAGTGAGTGCTCGGCAAACTCCCTGGGTATTCCTGTCATATCTGAGGGCTGCCAGGCAAAAATTTCCCAGTACTCACGGAGGAGTTTGACGAGCGCGCTTTCCTATGCTTGCGAGAGGGTTGTTGAAACCATCGCTGTCTTCGCAGAGTCTATCGAGTGCACTTGATGCTTTCGGGTGTCGATGTTGGCGCTAAATTCTAGCTCAGGCGCATTTTTCTTCGTGAGGGGCATCACAGAGTGATCCGTGGTTTTAGCCAGCTCTTGAAGTTCTTCGTGCATCCCGAAAGATTTTGCGATCTCGTTGAACTCAATGTCGCATTTGTTGGATTTCTGAAAGTCCCCGTCAATGGTGATTACGCCATGTTCGCCGGGCAATTTGAGCTTCAGGTAGGCGTAGTGAGGTACTGCCATGAATCTGGCGAACGCTGTTCGGCCCAAGATGGCGTGGTACTGTGAAGGCCAATCGACAACTTCGAAGTCGAGGAACTCTCTCCTGTAGTTGCTCTGCGTGCCTAGCACAACTTCTAGGTTGATTGTTCCGAGTGGACGGACTGCCTTGCCTGGAACTATCCCGTGGAAGGATGTTTCTGATTCCGGGAGGCCGTCCAAGTTCTTGTTCATCCGACGGAGTGTATCCGCGTAGATAATGTTGAGACCGCTGCCCCCATCCATGAATACGCGGGCTAAGTCGTAGTTGCCAATTTGCGCCTGGATGACTAAGGCGGCGTGTCCTGCTCGATAGACTCGTGGTGGGTGATCTTTCATCGAGAATGTGATCGGCTGGTCCGCCATTTTCAGGTACTCGGTCTTCGTTGGCGGTGTCTGCACTGCCATGCATAATTGCCTTGTGTTAGTCTTTTGAGCTCTGCGGGAGGGGCATACCTTCTGGATCATTGCGAGTTGTCCTGCCGGGTTCGGATACGCGTTTGCTCCGGCGTTCGGTGGTGCGGGTACTGCAGCTAGCGCCATGTTTGGATTTGCGGGTGGAGGTGGTGATGGTGGCGGCTGGAATCCTTGGTGTCCTCCTCCTGGAAGCGGCGGGTAATTTTGAGTGGAGGCAGATCTTTTCCTCGCGAGTGCGTCCGAGATGTCGTGGAACTTTCGGCAATCCTTAAGCAAGTGTGTTGCCTTGGTTTTGCCCGTGCGCTTATCTGTGAATAGATGTAGCGAGCAGTATGCATCTAGGTCTTCCTCGGGGGACTTTTCTTCGGCCTTTGTTCTCCACTCGCTATTTCCACGGCGACCGGAATCGCGGTTTCGAGTGAATTCCGCGGCAACCAACTCCTCTCTATCCTCATGATCGTAATATTTTCTTCTTTTTCTTCGACCGTGACGATCGTCATCGTGTGCGGGTGACGATGCTCTTTCGTTGCGCACCGCATCTTCTCCGTTAGCCCATTTTTCGGCTATGATCATCAGCTCCCCGATAGTCTTGGGTGCGGCTCTGCCTAGCTCCTCTCGAAAGGCAGTTCTTCTGGCGCCCTTTGCGAAGGCTTCGATCGCTACTTCTTCTGAGATGGTTCCCACGGTTTTCCTGAGCGTTGTCCGCCGCTAGATGTATTCGCGTGTGGACTCGCCACTCTTCTGCTTGCAGGCTCGTAGTTCTTCGATTGTAGCTGGCCTCTTGTAAGTCGACTGGAAATTTTTGCAGAAGTCGCGGTGCAAATCATCCCACGATGCGTAGCAAGATTTTGGTCTTCTTTCCAGCCAACTGCGGGCTGCGCCAGTAAGATGCGAATTGAGGTATTGCATAGCCGTGTTCTTGTTCCCACGTTGGCATTTTACTGCCGTGAGGTAGTCGCTTAGCCATTGAGAGGGCTCGAGTGAGCCGTCGTACTTCGTCACCTCCGTGCTGAGCTTGAACCTTTTGGGTAGAGGTGCTTCGCGGATGCTGCGAGCAAAACAGAGTGCTCCACAGGTTTCGTCATCCGAGGAGCCGGACGAAGAGCGCTCGCGATATCGCGAAGCCCTTGCCTTATCCACCCTTTTTTGAGCGAGATCTGATCGCGCGTCGTATTCTGGCCGGTCGCGGTCATCATCTTTCCTTGGTTCCTTGCTACGTTTTCTCGAGCGGCCGCTATGGTGCCGCGAGTTTCTGTCTCTCGGGCTTTCTTCACTGCTGCTTCGGCTGTCGCCGCGGCGTCTAGCTTCTTTTCCTCGACCGCGGCGTGGTGACTTATCCCTCCTCGGTGAAGAGCTTCTGTGCCTGCGAGGCGTTTCTTTATCTTTCTCCTTCTCCCTTCGCTCCTTCTCCTGCTGCTCCTCGGCCTTCTTGCGATCGTGAGAGGCGAGCCTTGCGGCCGCCAATCCGAGTCCTTTTCGTATTTGCTTGTATTGCTCTGCCCGAGGGTCGCTTTCTGTCGGTTGATTCATCTGCATGTAGGTTGCCGCGGCTAGAACCGCAGCAGCGGGAGTTTGCGGGTACACGTTGCCGTCGTCGTCGACTCGCATGAGAGAAGGAGTGATTGATCTGTTTGTTTCGGGTATGGATTCATCGTTCCTAGACGTGGATGCGTGTCCTTTCCTCGCGGGTCGGGTTCCGACCGAGGGTGTTACGGATAGCCCAGCTCGTCTCTGGCTTGATTCGTCCGCCGCTCTTCTTCGGCGGGCCAGATCTACCCGAGCATCTTTGATAATCGTGGCTGCTCTCACTAAGTGATAGTGGTAGGCGACCATGTCTTCGTGTGAGGATCCGGCTGCGGGTGGCTTGCTTGTTCGCATAGCTTCCTTCGCCCGTTTCCAGGATTCCCGCGAAACGCCGATTATATTGCGCTCAGTCGCGCTGTGTTCTGTTTCCGAGCCTTGTTGCGATCCTGCCATGCAGACTTGAGCCAGTCGAAGCTCATGCGTCCTAGGCGTAGGTCGAAGGTTTTATTGGATTCTTGATGGTTCCTCTGTCGAGAGGGTGTGATAGTCGTTGGCGTTGAAGCGAATCGACTCGCCACTTTTCTCCAGGTGACGGCACGAGTCGACAGCTCCAGATTCAGTCTCCGATTCATCCGAGAAGTGGAGCATCCCGTCCCTGTTCGTCACGAATTTGAGGCTCCCGAACGTCAGGGTGACGCTCTCCTCCAGATCTTCGAATACCGGGCGCGATTCCGGTGAGTGCGGTGTGACCACGACAGATCCGATCCGTAAAGGATTGTTCGGAGCCGTAGTCATTGGATTCCAGCGAGAGTTTGATGCCGATGAAGCCGAGGATGCCGGTGATCCAGCGCCCGCCGTTCCCACAGACGGCGCCAATTGTCGAATCCCTGACTCAACAAATCCCTTCGATGAACCTATCGGGTTTCGATTAGGAGAACCCATGAGCGCTGGTGGAATCGTCGGCTAGACAGGGGGCGAGATTTACCCAGGTTCGGGGCCCTCGTAGAGGTAAAACCCTTACTCCTGCCTCTTGTCGATCTGTATTGATGATTAGATCGGTTACAAAGGTTGTGCTCGAATCGAGAGTAGGTCTCGAGTTCAAGGCTTTTGGCCGTGCGGTGTTGCTTGGTCCTCTCTCGGGGGCTCTCCTGGCCTTATATAGGCGGCCAGGTCTCGAGTTCTACCCGGAGAGGACTCCAACCCTAGCTAGGTCGGTTACATGTTTTCTAACTTAACCCGCAAGTTTAGTGCGGGTGGGCTTCACGTGGGCCTTCTGGAGCACTCCAAGGGCTCCTCTTCTTGGGCCTTCACCTTGGGCCTGAGAGGGGGTGTCCTTATCCGCAGGATCCAGAATCCATATCTTCGTCACCTCCCCCATGGGGCTCCCGTGGGGGCGCCGGACGAGTCGAAAATCGCCGCGGGCCCGTCTTGCCGGCGACACAAACGCCCACCAAAAATCCTTTCCGTCCCCATTTCCCCTCCTCGTCGTCGCTCGTCTTTCCCGCCCCTCCCGCCTCCTCTCCCACCATGGCACCGAAAGGGCCGCCGAGACCACCGGCGAAGAACGCGAAGGCCGACACGCTCGGCGTCAAGCGCCGCGTGCTGCAGCCACGCCAACGGAAGGAATGGCCGGCATGCATTACCGGCGTCGAGTGGGCGGCGGACCAGCTGCGGCGCGATGCCTCCTCGACGGAGCGCCGGCTTCGTCGCGAGAGGTCGGTGGCCCGGACCGTGGCGGCGACCCCGGATATGCTTGTATGCGCTGTCGCGGCCGCGGCCGGAGGAGAAAGCCCCGGAGGCGCATCGAGCTCGTCGACTTCGGCGCAGCCGTTCCGCGTGGACGCCATCAGCACGCCGCGCTCGCAGTCGAGGCTTGGTCCCACCCAGGGCCTCTTCCCAAACTTCAACGAGCCCGACGGCTATGTCGGCTACGCGTTCGGCTACGGCAACCTCGGCCGGTTCGACCCCAACCAACTGCATTCGTTCAGCGGCGCCGGGACGGGGCTCGATCTAAACGAGGCGTACGAGGTGTCCCCGGGATTGCGCCGGGACGGCGCGGCTGTCGGGCTGGCCCAGTTCGGGAGCACACTGATGTTCGAGGACGACGCCCACAACCTGTTCGATACCGGTCCCCAGGCCTCCTTCGGCACCCAGGCGCCCTCCGGTGGCTACGACTTCGGCACCCAGGCCTCCTTCGGCACGCAAGATGGTGGCAGGAGCGCCGTTGTCGACGAGGAGCGAGACGTCGACAACGCCGATGAGGACGAGGAAGATGTGGAAGCCGATAATGGGAAGAAGAAGAATAAGAAGGGTGGATGTCGTGGCATAGCTTGGACGACGAAAGAGGACGAGTGCTTGATAGATTCCTGGAGTTCCATTACCCTAGACGTGATCACGGGTTCAAACCAAACGAGCGATTCGTATTGGAAGAGGATTCTCTCAGAGTTTGACGAGCGCAAGTATCAAGTGCCATACATACAGGTCGTCATGGATCGCAACGAGAGTGCGCTAGCTCATTGATGGGCAACAATCCAAAAGTCCGTGAACAAATTTCAAGGAGCCTTTGACAACATCATGGCGAGACCGGAGAGTGACAAGACTCTGAAAGACCAAGTAAGAGCATCTCCTTTCGCATCTTCTCGTATGCAATCACAACATTACTGCATCTCCTAATTTCTGACTTCTCTTGTTGCTAGCTCGTTGATGCCCTGGAGTTGTACAAGGCTCTCGACGAGAAGGACTTTGTGCTTCTACATTGTTTCAACAAGTTGCAAAACAATGAGAAGTGGAAGAAGCATAGGCTCCGACTCAACAAGAAGCCCGACGATGCTCAAATCGAGGAGGTGGTGCTCAACTCGGAAAGACCCATGGGAAAAAAAAGGCCAAGGCGGCGGCGGCGAGCTCGGAGCGAGTGCACGCCGCAATAGACAAGGTCATGGAGAATGTTGCAAAGAGCTCGGCCGAGAGACTGCCGCATCCGAGGCCAAGTGGGCGGAGTTCGCCAAGAAGACGGACAATAAGCTCGAGATCGAGGCCGGCAAGGTGGCGTCCAAGAAGAGGCAGGGGGATTTCATGATCCTCACGACGGACACGTCGAAACTTGATCCACAGACTAGGGCCTCGGTCTGGCGTCCACGGCAACCAACGGCGCGGCGTCCTCGGCGCCCACGGAGCGGCAGCCCCGAGCGCTGCCCCGAGCGGCGGCAGCAACGAGACGTCGGGCGAGACCCAGGGCGCCGGCGACGAGTTCCACGACTACACTCCCGATCCCGGCTTCCTCGGCTCCAACGACGTCGTGAACGTCGATTGACAAACACCGAGCGCGCCGGCGACGAATTCGAATGATTTTGTAAAGCCAAACCGTTAAATTATGGCATAACAACATAATTATGTAAGACTTTATTTATTTTATTATTTGAACAATTTAAAAACTTGGAGAAAAATGATTTGGGGATTTTGATTTGGGGGCTGCGAGTGGGCAGCTGCGCCCCCCGCCGGCGCCTTCCTGTCCGGACGAGCCCCCAACAGGCTTCACCTGACGCCCATCCGGACGCCTATTGAGGGCCTCGACTGGAGATGCTCTAAGAATAGCAGAGCATGCATGAGAACGTGCTGTCTTGGCCTATGTCGG
This sequence comes from Alopecurus myosuroides, assembly GCA_028641055.1. Lineage (NCBI taxonomy): Eukaryota > Viridiplantae > Streptophyta > Magnoliopsida > Poales > Poaceae > Alopecurus > Alopecurus myosuroides. The sequence goes on from CM054060.1 coordinate 109,253,167, forward strand.
CATGGGAATTTGTCTTCTCCTCTTTCTCTTTATGGGTCGTGGCTATGAGATATTTTGGTCTTTTTCTATTTCTCCGATAAGGTATGGATTATTTTGTTAGCTATGGGAATTATCATGAGAAAGTAAAAACGATGAGGCTCCAAAAGTAGCATGAGGAACACACAATTAACTTTTAATTCTAGGAACATTACACATTTGTTAGTATTTAGTCGGTCCATCACTAGATTTAGATAGAATGTTAGGTCCAACATCAGCTCTTCATATACAATTGTCCCTTAATTCTTGCCGTGTCATCCTTTTCCTTTTTCCTGATGTCATTGTTGTTGTCTACCACTCCAATCCGCTAGAATTGTCATGTGTGGTAACATCGAATACAATATTTATATATTGATATTGAAATCTAGCCTACTTATTTAATCCTAGTATCGTGCTTTTCTTAGTTCACAACGGCTATGTCTCATATTTTTCAGAATTGTTGTCTTCAAATCGCTATTGGCTCTATTTCACTCGACGTTGTCGACTTTTTTTTTTTTACCTGGACTACGGCGGCCTTGCGCCAGCCTGAACAACTTTATTAATCGACGGCCAGATAGTACATGATTAGATTACAGGGGGGGTGCGGGGAAGAGGTGGAGGAGGGACTAAGGAGGATCATACAAATTACACCAGGAGACAAGAGTAGCAGCGGAGGTGGAGGAGGTACATCGATTAGCCCAAAGCCTAACATTCTGAACACAACGTCTAGCCGCAAGTAGTGAGCTCTCATTCACGGCGTTGAAAGCCATGGCGTTGCGACGTTTCCAGATGGTCCAAGCGATAGCAGTGTAGATCGTGGCACCTTCAACCGAGGTGTATCCGAACTCCTAGAGATCGTCAACGCATCTCATGACGTGTTGGCCACGAAACGCTCGAAATGGCTTCAAAGCTCTTGGGCGCGGTGACAATGAAGCAACAAGTGGTCCGTGTCTTCGTCTTCCGGGCAGAAGAGGCAGGTCGCCGAGGGTGTGAGGAGGTGCCGAAATCTGCGCTCGTTGGTGGGTAGACGTCGTCGGTGAGCCAACCAGCAGAAGATCTTGCATTTCAACGGCGCAGCGCTGCGCCAAAATTTCGCCGCATGAACATCGACCTGCAGATGCCTAAAAGAATTGGAGTAGAAACACTTGTTTGTTAGCTTCTTGTGAGAGAGACGATCACAACGAGAGTCCGGCTCAGAGGGGTTCAACTAAATAGAGAGGAGCTCGGAGTTGAGCGTCAAGAGTTCCATAGTAGCAACGGTCGAGAGCCGGGGGGCAAGGGAGTCATATAGAGAGCGTGAGAAGATCGAAGAAACTGAGGCATTTGGTCTGGTGGAATGGGAGTAAAGGGCCGAGAAGCGGTCGGCCAGGGTGGAGTCGCCCAGCCAAAGATCGTGCCAGAAGGACGTGGCGTCTCCGTGCCCAACGGAGACAGAGGAGATGTCGCGGAAGGTGGGAAGGGTGGAGACAATGTGTTTCCAGACGTGGGTGTCATGTCGATGGGGATCCCCAAGGTCACGGCGCAGGGACCAGCCATACTGACGGCGAAACCAGCACGCCCACGGAGCAGGGGAGTCAGCATGGAGCTTGGTGAGGAATTTTGTGAGAAGAGCGGAGTTTTGGGAGCGAATAGCCATGTTACCGAGGCCGCCAAGATGTTTCGGAGTACATACCGTCTCCCAAGCAACCTTACAGTGACCTCCGGAGCACGTTTCTTCCCCCGTCCAAAAGAAATCCCTACGCCTTCGATCAATGGCCTCGACAACTTGGGTGGGAAGCAGACCAGCCACCATGGCATGGGCGATCATAGCCGAGAGCACGGAGTTTACAAGGATGAGGCGGCCACCAATAGGAAGAGACCGCCCCCGCCAACCCGAGAGGCGCATATCACTCTTGGCAATGATGGGGTCGAAGTTTGATAGGTTGAGTTTGTGGGTGGAGAGTGGGAGGCCAAGATAAGTTTGAGGGAAAGAAGAGACTAGGCAACCAAAGGATGAAGCCATCTGGAGGGAGGCGTCAGGGGTTGTGGCAATGGGAACAAACGTGCTTTTATGGAAATTGATAACGAGACCGGTGGCAGCGGTAAATTGGTCTAGAAGGTTTTTGAGATGGATAATGTGAAGGGGGATAGCCCGGACGATGATTAGAGTGTCGTCCGCATACTGAAGGATGGGACAAGGAAGATCGTCGACAAGGGGATGGAGGAGGAGCCCATCACGAGAGGCTTGAAGAAGCAGCTGTTGGAGGACATCGACAACAATGATGAAGAGAAAGGGGGATAGGGGGTCTCCTTGACGGAGGCCACGACGACACTGGATCCATCGTCCCGGAATGCCATTCAGAAGCACGGAGGTTTGGCTAGTGCGGTTTATATGGATGATCCACAAACACCATTGTGGGGGAAAACCTTTGGCAAGGAGGATGCGGTCGAGAGCCTCCCAGCTAACAGATTCAAAGGCTTTTCGGAAGTCTAATTTGAAAACAGCAGCGGGAGCGGCTGTTTTGTGACAAGTTTGTACGATGTCAGCAGCGTAGACAAAGTTCTCAGCTATAGAGCGGCCGGAGATGAAACCGGTTTGGTCGGCGTGAACAAGAGAGGTTATAACAGAGCGAAGGCGAAGGGTAAGGCATTTTGTGTGAATTTTTAAGGTGGTATTTTGAAGGGAGATGGGGCGGAAGCTGTCTGGTGTGTTTGCCCCACTTTTTTTTTTTTGGAAGGAGAACAATATAAGATTTGTTGATGGGAGTGAGGTCTGAGGATAGGGAGTGGAAAGCAGCCAAGGTATCGAGAAGAGATTGTTTAACGAGGTCCCAATTCCATTTAAAGAAAGCCGGACCAAAACCATCCGGGCCAGGGCTGGAGTTTTCATTCATAGAGAAAACAGCAGTCCTGAGTTCATCGAGAGTGAAAGGGCGAATGAGGGAGTCCGCCTGAGAAGTGGAGAGAGAGGTCGTGGCGACAAGGGTGTCGAGGTTCAGCAGGTCGGAGGAGTTAAGAGGGGTCCCCAGGAGCGAGTGGAAGAAGGAATGGAGGATAGAGGCCTTTGCATTATGAGAGAACACGGTAGAGTTGTGCTCATCATCAAGAGTTTTGATTTGATTTTTGCGGAGGGGATTGGAGGCGCAAAGGTGGAAGTAGCGGGTGTTATCATCTCCCAGAACGCAAATTTTGATTTTTGCCCGTTGGCGCTAATAGGTAGCTTTAGGCGAGATGGTGGAGCCGAGGTGGGTTTTAGCAACAAACCTAAGCCTAGACTCGAGTCTACTAAGGCGCCTAGAATCTTCGAGGCGATCCAGTAGGAAAATTACCGTGCGACAGTTGGCGAGGTAAATAGAAGGAAGTCTCCGTCCGCGAGCCCAAGACTTGGCAGCCGAGCGGATTCGTTTAAGATGAAGACTAAGGGAGCTGTAGACAGAGAGGTGGGAGTGGTTCGAGCCAACGCTGAGCCAGTTTGACGAAACGAGGGGAGGGAAAGAGGGGTGGGAAAGCCATGAGTTTTCCATTCGGAAGATAGTGCTGCGAGGGACCTGGGAGGAGGCTTCCAGGCAGATCGGAGTGTGGTCAGAGGTGGGCCTGACAAAAGAGGTCAAGGTAGAGTCAGGGAGGTTTTGGCTCCAGGCTAGGTTGACAAGAGCTCTGTCAAGGCGAGCAAGGATCGGAGGGTCCTGGTTGTTAGTCCAGGTGAAGAGACGATCGAGGAGCGGGATGTCAATGAGTCCCTGGTTGTTGATGAAATCATTGAAAGCAGTAGAGTCTGAAAGGCTAAAATTGCCATTTGATTTATCGCGGGGTCCGCGGATGAGGTTGAAATCGCCCATGATGGCAACAGAGTGATGGAGAGGTGCAAGGAGGTCAACCAAAGTGGAGAGGAAGGAGGGTTTAAGATCATGGAGACAAGGTCCATACACATTTATAACTGAAAAAAGGAAGTTGTCAGCCCGCACAACAAAGTTTGTAGTGATGGAGAAGTCATCAATGGAGTGGTGGAGCAGCTCCACCAGGTTGTCATCCCAGGCAGTGAGTAAGCCTCCGGAGGCACCACACGAGGGCTTGAAAACGAAGGATCGAAGGGATGAGGGAAGGAAGGAGGAGGCCATGAAGGAAGTGATAGTCTGAAGCTTAGTCTCTTGGAGACAGAGGATGGAAGGGGGTGCAGCTTCAAAAGCACCGCGGACGTCATCCCGTTTGCGTTTATCGCCAAGACCACGGACATTCCAACATAAGAATAGCAGTTTGACTAACATAGGAAACAAAGTAGCAACAAAGCTGGAATCAGTTGTACAAAACATAAGGATACAAGAGCATCACAAGGGAGCTCTGAAAGGTAGCCAACACAAGGGAACAGAGAAGAAGGCCAAGGGCTATGAAGGCGGGGTCGGCGGGAGCAGCTCTGCAAGGAGCCAGGGTCGGCAGGGGGCCGCGCCTTCATGGGGCTGCAGCTTGCACCGGAGAGTCCTCCTCCAGCTGGGACACAAGAATATCGCAGGCAGCCGCGAGATCCTGAAGATCAGTGGCGAAAAGGGCCGTCCCCTCCTCGAGCGCAACAGCAATGAGAGAGGCGGCATGGAGCTCACCCGCACGGAGTGTGGGTGTTCCCTTCCCTTCTCGCAGCGAGGACTTGCGCAAGACGGCCTTGTCGATGATGGAGACGTGGTGCGGCTTCTCCGAGGCAGCTAGGCAAGAGCTGCGGCGAGGTGGGGGTAGCGGAGAGTCAGAGTAGGGCGGGACGAGCAGGTCCAAAGCCTCCTCGGAGTCAGTGGCAGCCACCTCGGCGGCCTCCAGGGAAGGGAGGTGAGCGGCATCATCGCCTAGGACCAGTGCATTGGCGATCGACAGCGAGTCTCCAGGGTCGGAGCCGAGCTGTGGGGCGCGCACCAAGACGTCCACCGAGAGCAGCGGGAAGTGGTTGGGGCCAACCCGCGCGATGGATTGGAGGAGGCCCACCGAGGCAGCTGCAAGGTTGACGACCAGGAGTCCCTTGCAGCCGCGATGGGGAAGCGACGCGCATCGTCAGGCGGAAGAAGGCTTTCTCACCCAGGGAGCCAAGAACCGTGACATCATAGTATCCATAGAAGAGCTGGAACACAATTTTTGCGGGCTTAGAGCGGATGGGTTCGCCAAGAACGACAGGGAGAGGCGGAGCGTTAGCCAGAGCTAAGGCGGCAGGGGAAGCAGTGGGAGCGGCGCTAGAGGGGGCTCCATGGGGAATCAGAGGAGAAGGCGCGCCCAATGTTTGCAGGATGTCACCGAAACCAGCTCCTCCCCCGATTTCCACCTCGTCCTGATCACCATCCGAAGAGAGGGCGTCCGGGATGGGGCCGAAACCAGGACCAGAGGATTGCGCAGAGCTAGGAGCGAGGCTCTCGAATTCAATGATGGACACTTTCCCGACGGTGCCCACACTGCAATGATTTTTGACATTCAGGTTGAGGGGAACATCTGCAATGGATTCGGCTTTGACAGTGACGAGAACAACGGAGTAGTCAATGCCAGTGAGGCAGATGGGATCAATGGAGTGGGGATTGGCGAAAGGGCCAGACGCGTGGATGATGTGGTGGCGGAAGCAGTGCTCGCATGGGAAGTCTTCAATGGCAAGGGCGGCGAGAGCCTCATGTTCAAAGAGGAAACGGTTATCCGTCTCGTCGTGCCTTTGGAAGAAGACAGTCACCTCTCTCCCAAGGAAAGGACCATTAGCCACGGCATTCTCGCGATCATAAGGCAAGGTGAAAACGGCGAGGAGGGCACCGCGAGAGGAGGGAAACAAAGACACTCTGTCTGGGCCGCATCCCAGGTCGGCCGCTTGCAGAAGGAGAGCATCCACGTCACCGGACGGAGGATCCACGAAGGCGAATGCCAGGTTGTCGTAGAGGGGCATTGCAACGTGCGGCATGTAGACGTCGAGGTAGTCCGTGCGTTGGGCCTCACCCAGGTCCTCCACATCCGCGTCCTCATTCTCAGCGGCGGGAAGCGCGGCGACGATGGGGAAGGAGTCGTCATCATCAGGAACATGGATGAAGTCGAGCTCCCCAGCATCAGTCTCCCCGCCCACAAAGCTCCCAACATCAATCTTCCCGCCGGCATTGTCAGCACCAGCCGCGGGCAGTGGAGGATTCTCGGCGCCAAGCGGCGCAACATCTCGCAGAGCGCTGACGGGGGCCAGGACAGGATCGAGCGGGGCAACAAGGAGGCACTCAGAGCGTGAGTGGTCGGGGGCGAAGCAGAGACAACAGAATAGCTCCGTGGTGGGCGAGACATCCGCTCCACCAGCGGTACCGTTTTGCGCAGCCAAGGGCGAGCTAGAGAGCAAAAGGGAGTTGGGGTGAAGAGAGGTGGCGACAGACGGAGAGGGAGGGGAGGGGGGTCGAGCTTACAGTCGCGCTCGCGGTGGCCTGAGCAGCGGCAACGGCGGCAGCGCAGCGGGTCCCCGCAGTCGGCCACAAGGTGGTTTGTGGCCAAGCAGCGATGGCAGCGGGTCTTTCCCGGACGCAAGGGAGGTGGAGCAGAGAAGGAAAGGGCGAGCCGGGGCAGCGCCTTAGAAGGGGGAGGCAGCCACCCGAGAGTAGGAGGGCGGAGGCGATCCATCGGCGGCGGCAGGAACAAGATTGCCGATGGGGGAAAGTTGACCGCGGGGGGGGGGGGGGGGGGGGGGGGGGGAGGGGAGTAGGCGGCGAAAGGGGAAAAGTGGCAGAGGCGTGGATGGAAATCGGGAGGGGTGGAGGGGAAGCAGAGGGAGGAGGAGGGGAGGGAGGGTCACGGGAGCAATGGACCGGCCACTGTAAGGGACCAGGGGGGAAGGGAGGATCCCCGGGGAGAGAAACGAGAGACAGAGAGGGCGGCGTTTCTTTGCGCGAGCAACCGGGAGCAGGGTAGGTCTAGGTTCACGGGGACGGGATGCATTGACCAAGGTCAAAGGCACGCCAGAAGAGGCCAAGACAAGAGCGCCAGAGGCCTGCTGGTCAGGCTCAGTCGGCCCAGTGGGCGCAGGAAGCCCAGGCTTGTCAGGCCGAACAGAGAGCCCAGTGGGGGGACTGGGGCAAGCGGGATCGGAGATGAAGAAACGCACGCAAAGAGCGCCATGGCGGATGCCATCAAGGGAGACGATGAAGGAGGCAAGGCGGTGGGAGGAGACGGAACACGTCGGGGCGAACAGATATCACAGAGAAGCTTTCAAACGGCGATCCTAACCAAAATTTAAGCAAACTACGGATAGAGGAACAAGAGACGAGGTTGGTCGGGCTGTGGGTCACCAATATCAGTACCTGCGAGGGCACGAACATCGGTGAGCCGGGGGCCACAGGTGAACATACCAGCGAGTCGAAGTTTTCGAGCGAGAACTGCAGGAAGGCGTCTCCTGGAGAGGAGAACGGCGGCGGGAGCGCCGTCGGGTTCAAGGTCAGCATCCTTGAGAGCGCCTTGGCGAGGAAACCTTGCCGATCTCCGGCGGGGTTGGACGCCGGGGCGGGGACGGCGGGAGCAAGGGGGGAGGGGCTGGTGGCTAGTCCTAGTGGTGGGCTGGTGGCAGGATGCCGGGGCGGCGGCCGGCGCAGGCGCGGTCGGGTCGCCTCCCGAGTCGCCTCCCGGGTCGCGGGAGCGAGACATCAGCGCATCGTACCTTACTTCGGAGTAGATAATCTTGTGGAGGAGCATACTATCGACGTTGTCGACGACTATGGCATGCTAAAGAGAGAACTTAAGAGTGAGTGAAACGCAAAATCATCTCGTGGTTGCAACCTATTAGTCGGTGTGTGTATAATTACTAGGTTGACAGAGATAACTCAAATGTATCGAATTATAAAGTTGGAAACAAACCTTCTATTGTTTAATTTTTATTAAAAAAAGAAAAATACTATACAACACAAGAACAATGTGAACGGATTAGGGAAGAAACACAACTACTCCTACTTAAAAAGCAAAACGTGAAAAGCTTACCCGGAAATACTACACGGGATACACAAACTGACATATAAAAATGGAAGGAAATGCGTGCGAACGAATTTCACACGCGAGGACACATGCCCCCAAACAAATGGCAATTTTGGTAGGTGCAGCTCATACACCGCCACGCGCCTTCAGGTGGTCCCGCGTATCGCAAAAAATCCGGCATGCTCATGGACCGGGTCCATGATATTTCCCACAATGGCACGTGTCCGCGTCTACAAAAGCACCGGCAATCTCCCCCATTCAGGAGCCAGCCAGAAGCCACTCTTTTGTCATCGATTTCCTCCGCCGTGAGATCGCTGGATTTTTCTCGATACTTCGGACGGGGGAGAGGAGAAATTAAATCCCATCGTGTTCGTGTTCTATCATCTGTGTGTGCGCCTGTGTGGTAGTGCTCTCGATTTGTCGTTAATTCCGATCGAATCGCCGGTAGCGCCGTGCGCCATGGGATTGGGGAATGAGGCCAGCTCGTCGTCGTCGCGGCTGGATTCCGCGCCGCTGCTGCCGCATCACAGCGCTGAAGGAGGGAACCTGTCCTCGCAGCCCAAGACCTTCGCGAACGTCTTCATCGCGGTGGTCGGCGCTGGCGTGCTGGGCCTGCCCTACACGTTCTCGCGCACCGGGTGGGCGGCCGGGTCAATCCTGCTCCTCTCCGTCGCCCTGCTCACCTTCTACTGCATGATGCTGCTGGTCGCCTGCCGCCGCCGCCTCGCGGACGAGCACCCGAAGAGGCTCTCGTCGTTTGGGGATCTGGGGGCCGCCGTCTTCGGCGCGCCCGGCCGCCTCGCCGTGGACACCATGCTGGTGCTCAGCCAGGCCAGCTTCTGCGTCGGATACCTCATCTTCATCTCGAACACCATGGCGCACCTGTACCCCGTCTTCGCCCCTTCGTCCAACGTGTTCCTGTCCCCGAAGGCGATGTTCATCTACGCCATGCTGCCCTTCCAGCTCGGGCTCAACTCCATCAAGACGCTCACGCTCCTCGCGCCGCTCAGCATCTTCGCCGACGTCGTGGACCTCGGCGCCATGGGGGTCGTGGTTGGCCAGGACGTGTCCGTCTGGCTCGCCGCGCACCCGCCCGTGGCCGCGTTCGGCGCGCCCGCCGCGCTCCTCTACGGGGTCGGGGTGTCGGTGTACGCCTTCGAGGGCGTCTGTATGGTCCTGCCGCTCGAAGCGGAGGCCGCGGACAAGAAGAAGTTCGGCGCCACGCTCGGGCTGTCCATGACGTTCATCGCCGTCATGTACGGGCTGTTCGGGGTCATGGGGTACGTCGCGTTCGGCGACGCCACGCGCGACATCATCACCACCAACCTCGGCAGCGGGTGGCTGTCGGCCGCCGTGCAGCTGGGGCTGTGCATCAACCTGTTCTTCACCATGCCGGTGATGATGAACCCGGTGTACGAGGTCGCCGAGCGCCTGCTCCGCGGCAAGCAGTACTGCTGGTGGCTGCGGTGGGTGCTCGTGGTCGCCGTCGGGCTCGCGGCCATGCTTGTGCCGAATTTCACCGACTTTCTCGCCCTCGTGGGGAGCAGTGTCTGCGTGCTGCTCGGGTTCGTGCTGCCGGCTACGTTCCACCTCAAGGTGTTCGGCGGCGAGATGGGCTGGCACGGGGTTCTCAGCGATGTCCTCCTGGTCGTGCTCGGACTGGTGCTCGCCGTCTTCGGCACCTACTCGTCGCTGTTACACGCAATAGCAAAACAACGATGAAATTAAGCAAGATCGAACCAACGGGGACACGAGATTTTAACGTGGAAAACCCTTCCAAAGAGGAAGAGAAAAAACCACGGGCGCCAGCCAGCAATACTTCACTATTTCGGGTGAGGTTACAATCGCGCCGGGATTTACAATATGTGGCTTATCCCGTGCGGCGGCTTACAAGAGGTATATAAAGGCGGTCCTGACCTAACTAGGTCGATAACAGGTAATCCAACTCCGACTCGGTAACAACTCGTACCGTACCGCGGGGGGCTGCCGCCCCCCGCACCCCCCTCCGTGCAGTCCACGTTTGTGCGGGAAAGTGTGGGGCCAACTTCAAGACTTCGTTGCGCCTCCGGCTCCACTACGTCTTGAAGTTCGGCCTTTATCAGTATATACGAATATGAATTTGGATCACCATAAAATAACACTCCACCTTGAGACAAATTCCCTCTTGTAGCATAAATGAGAACCTTCACCTGAAACACACAAAGGAAACACCTTCGGCGCCACATAGCCTCTTGGGCTAAGCAATGATACCAACTAAGCTCGAGCAAAGTTCAAACTTAGTAATAGGAACTGGCTTTGTCATCATATCAGCAGGATTATCATGAGTACTAATCTTGCATACCTTCAGCTTACCTTGTGCAACAACATCACGCACATAATGGTACTTGACATCAATGTGCTTTGTTCTCTCATGGAACATCTGATCCTTAGTAAGGTAAATTGCACTCTGACTGTCGCAAAATAGATTAAAGCAAGTATCATCTCCACAAAGCTCAGCAAACAAACCTTTCAACCAAACTGCCTCTTTGCATGCTTCAGCAATAGCCATATACTCAGCCTCAGTAGTAGATTGTGCAACAACACCCTGCAAGGTAGCCTTCCAGCTAACGGCACATCCACTAATCGTAAACACATAACCTGTGAGGGATCTCCTCTTATCCAAGTCGGCAGCATAATCTGAATCCACATAGCCTGCGAGTCCCTCACCAGTCTTGCCAAACTTCAAGCAAGCTTTGGATGTGCCGCGAAGGTACCTGAAAATCCACTGAACAGCTTTCCAATGTTCTTTACCAGGATTAGCCATGTATCGACTGACCAAACTCATAGCATATGATAAATCAGGCCGAGAACACACCATGGCATACATTAAGGAACCAACAGCACTAGCATAAGGAACTCGTGACATATACTCAATATCTTTGTCAGTAGTAGGACATTGCAATGCTGACAACTTGAAGTGTGAAGCAATTGGAGTACTAACAGACTTTGCATCATGCATATTAAAACGATGAAGGACTTTCTTAATGTAATTCTCCTGACTAAGAAATAGCAATCTAGATTTTCTGTCTCTTGAAATTTCCATACCTAGAATTTTCTTAGCGGGACCAAGATCCTTCATCTCAAACTCACTACTCAACTGTTTCTTCAATGTAGTGATTTCTTTCATGCTCTTGGCAGCAATTAACATATCATCAACATATAGCAGCAAGTATATAGGTGATTCATCAACAAATTTAATGTACACACAGCTATCATATTCAGACCTCTTAAAGCCATGTGACATCATAAAAGAATCAAACCTTTTATACCATTGTCGAGGAGACTGTTTCAAACCGTAGAGAGACTTCTTTAGCTTGCACACGAAATCCTCTTTACCAGGCACTATGAACCCTTCAGGTTGGTCCATGTATATTTCCTCCTCAAGTTCTCCATGCAAAAACGCAGTCTTCACATCTAACTGCTCAAGCTCAAGATCATGCATAGCAACAATACTAAAGAAAGTACGAATAGAACTATGCTTGACAACAGGTGAGAACACATCATTATAATCCACTCCTGGAATCTGACTGAAACCTTTTGCTACTAACCTTGCCTTAAACCTTGGAGGCTCACTGGGAGATAAGCCCTCCTTTCTTTTGAATATCCACTTACAGCGGACGGCCTTCTTTTGTTTAGGCAAGCGCACAATATCCCATGTGCCATTCTTCTCAAGTGATTGCATCTCTTCGTGCATTGCACCAATCCACTTGTCACGATCAACCGAAGCAATAGCTTCATTATATGTAGCAGGTTCAGCATCATTCTCCACCTGTTCTGCACAACTTAGAGCAAAATAAACAACATCACATTCCTCAATTAAACGAGTACGAGGTCCTTTATTCCTCTTCTCTCTGCGCTCTGCAATAGACAAATTTTCTTGCTGCACAATAGGAGGTGAGGGCGGCACAATATCCTCCTCATCAATTTCAGTTTCCTCCTCATCCAGGTGGTCTAGCTCCACCTGCAAACGAACTCGTGGTTCGTCCTCATCAGAAGAATCAGGCATAACATCAGTTGACAAACTGTCCTCATACATGATAGATTCATTAAACACAACACTTCTGCTAAAGAAAGTCTTTTTGGTTTCCGGGTTCCACAACTTATATCCTTTTACTCCAGAACCATAACCAAGAAATAAGCACTTAATAGCTCTAGGCTCTAATTTTCCATTATCAACATGAGCATAGGCAGTGCAACCAAAAACTTTCAGTTGTGAATAATCAGCTGACTCACCAGACCATACCTCAATAGGAGTTTTCTTGTCAAGAGGGATGGATGGTGACCTGTTGATCAAGTAGCAGGCGGTGTTGGCAGCCTCAGCCCAAAAACGCCTATTCATGCGGGCGTTGGACAACATGCAGCGAGCTTTGGAGATGATCGTCCTATTCATCCGCTCAGCTACACCATTCTGCTGAGGTGTGTATGGGATGGTGTGGTGCCTGACAATGCCTTCCTGCACACAATAATCATCAAAAGCATGCGAACAAAATTCGCCACCATTGTCAGTACGAAGCACCTTCACCTTTCTCTCAGTTTGCTTTTCAATCATAACTTTCCACTCTTTAAAAGCAGCAAAAGTATCAACCTTAGTTTTCATAAAATAAGGCCAAACTCTTCTAGAGTAATCATCAATGATAGTAAGCATATAACGAGCACCACCATAAGAGGGCTTACGTGAAGGCCCCCATAAATCAGCATGTACATAATCCAATGTACCTTTAGTGCTATGAACGGAAGCATTGAACTTAACTCTCTTATGCTTACCAAACACGCAGTGTTCACAGAACGGCAACTTACTCATATTGCAGTTCTTCAGCAGTTCTCTCTTCACCAATTCTGCCATACCATGTTCACTCATGTGTCCAAGCCGCTTATGCCAGAGGTTAGTTGTACTTGCATCATCATTAGTAATAACAGCAGCAGTACCAGACAATGTGCTACCTCTAAGAATATATAACTTGGCAGAATTCATATCACCAATCATAACAATGAGAGAACCTTTTGATACCTTCAGGCGTTTATCCCCTCCGGCATATTTGTACCCGTCACAATCAAGGGTACTCAGCGAGATCAAATTTCTCGCCATGGATGGTATGTGTTTCACTCCCGTCAATGTACGTGTCATCCCTCCATGGGTCTTGATCTGAACAGATCCAACGCCAACAATGTGACATTTGTTGTCGTTCCCCACACGCACAAAATCTCCAGTCTGCACAGCTTCATAAGAACTGAACCATTCTTTGTTACAGCAAATATGAAACGAACAAGCAGTATCAAGAATCCACTCATCATCACGGGTAACACATGCAGTAAAAACAGCTAAGCATTCACCATCCGAACTATTATCACCAGCAACAACAGCAGCCTTACCAGTACCATTACCATTACCATTACCGTCAGATTTATTTTTCGGTTGGTATGTGCCGTTCCTTTTCTCCTTGTTCTGCACCTTCCAGCAATCATCAATGGTGTGATTGGTTTTCTTACAGTACCTGCAGAACTTGTCTCGTCCTTTGGACTTTGAACGGCCCCTACTTTTATCTCTGTTGTTGTCGTTGTAGTTGTTATCTCGATGCTCTGGTCTGCCTCGAACCTGCAATGCATCGCCTTTGGAGGACGATGGGTTAGACTGCACCATAACTTTCATCTTTTCCCTGGTCTGCAGGGCCTCACAAACTTCCGCGAGGGTTAGTTCATCGCGGCTTAACAGTATGGTATCACGCAGGTTTGTAAAAGAGCTAGGCAGCGAACATAACAGCAGAAGAGCTAAGTCTTCATCATCATATTTTACCTCCATCGACACTAGGTCGGACACGATCTCCTTGAAGATCGACAAGTGGCTCATGACAGAACCACCATCTTGCATCTTGAGCGAGAACAGCTTCATCTTTACGTGCATCTTGCTGGTGAGATCTTTTGACATGCAGATCGATTCCAGCTTGACCCACAACTCAGCCGCGGATTTCTCCAACAGCACCTCTTGCAATATATCATTAGACAGATGAAGCTGAATCAACGACAAAGCCTTACGATCTTTGCGTTTCTCCTCGGCAGTCCAAGCCTTGGCTTCCTTATTCCCGAAAGAATCCAGCGCCTCATCAAGATCCGATGTTTGCGACAGAACCGCACGCATCTTTACTTGCCACAGAGAAAACCTCGTCTTGTAGTCCAGCAACGGTAGATCAAACTTCATCGATGCCATCGCGAATCCCTAATCTGAAACAGGGCTCTGATACCACTTGTTACACGCAATAGCAAAACAACGATGAAATTAAGCAAGATCGAACCAACGGGGACACGAGATTTTAACGTGGAAAACCCTTCCAAAGAGGAAGAGAAAAAACCACGGGCGCCAGCCAGCAATACTTCACTATTTCGGGTGAGGTTACAATCGCGCCGGGATTTACAATATGTGGCTTATCCCGTGCGGCGGCTTACAAGAGGTATATAAAGGCGGTCCTGACCTAACTAGGTCGATAACAGGTAATCCAACTCCGACTCGGTAACAACTCGTACCGTACCGCGGGGGGCTGCCGCCCCCCGCACCCCCCTCCGTGCAGTCCACGTTTGTGCGGGAAAGTGTGGGGCCAACTTCAAGACTTCGTTGCGCCTCCGGCTCCACTACGTCTTGAAGTTCGGCCTTTATCAGTATATACGAATATGAATTTGGATCACCATAAAATAACAGTCGCTGGTGCAGATCTTCCACTCTTCCAGCGCCTGATTGCTGGATCCTTTTATGGGTTGCTACGCCCATGCGCCGACGATTATTTTGGTCGGTGCCATCGGGCTCATCCATTTCATACTACACACTACGGAGAAGAGGATCAGAGGGGAATTGCCTGGCTCAGCTGTCTGTTGATCTGGGCAGTGGATTGCGTGCATTCGGTGGTACAGTACTTCTCTTCGGATTGTATTACGGGATACGTGTTACTTGGATGGCAGGGATAAGTCTGTATCTGCAGATTTTTATGTCTGCCCATATGTCCTGGATGTTCCAGCTGCAGTGCAGGATGGATTCGATGAAAGGGCATGATTTTCAGTATTTAGTTACTTGTGTCATAGTGTTAGCGTACAAGGCTGTTGCTTGTGCGATGTTATGTCTTGTCTGTTTTGTTTTAAACTCGTCTTGTGCGTCGTTAATTTGGCTGGGCAAGCAAGTGGGACAACTTGCATTGAATTGCTTGTCAAAGTGCTAGTAGTACATGATTCCATTCCATACGTTTCGAGCTGTTGTACCGTCTCCCAAGCAAGCTTGTAAAGGCCTAAAGGGTCCCGAAGGAATGATGTTGGAACTATGAGCCACTTTTGTTTGAGTTCGTCCATTGTTTCAAACTACGAGCCACCTTTGTTTTGAGTTCGTGCACATTGTTTCATGATAGAGTTCTAATCAGTCAATTGAGCTCAGATTCAGATGCGAGCAGACCGGCCGTATGGACTGCTATAAGAACCTAAACTCTAAATAC
The DNA here is from genome assembly GCA_028641055.1 of Alopecurus myosuroides. NCBI lineage: Eukaryota > Viridiplantae > Streptophyta > Magnoliopsida > Poales > Poaceae > Alopecurus > Alopecurus myosuroides. The sequence continues at coordinate 109,268,610 of CM054060.1, forward strand.
TAGAACATTAAGAGCTCTCATCGCTTCTTTATTTGTGCTATATCCATTTCCGTTCTGCAACCGTGTGAAGGAATATGAAAACCCAAAAGAAGCAAAACGCAGACGGACTCTTCAAGCTCGGGTAGTCCTGCGTGGTCGATCAGTCCTTCTAAGCTTATCTCAGGCGAAGTAGTATCTATTCTTATCTTCTCCACTGTGCTTTCCGTCACTTTTCTTTTGTCGCTTCTACCTTGTTCCTTTGAAACAAAAAACAACAACATAGTTATCGTAACGCAACGATCCAAGCTGTCACTGTTGTCGGGATAAGGGCTCAACTTTCAGCCAATGAACGGCTTCAATTTAAGTGCTAGCGGCGACGTTTTTCTCCAAAAGTTTCACCATCACAAAATAATCAGGCAAACGATAGCATCTCGTGTGTACGTTTCAACAACTCGTGAGTTCTTTTATTTTGTGGTTGGGGGACTCGAAATCACTACAGAAAAGTCTTCCTTTCAAAAGGTCACCTCGTGCGTGCCTGTGGGTACAATAAGTGTCGCGTTCTCCTTCTCCTAGATTTCATAGGATACTTGCATGCGTGACAAGTGTCGCCACCGGAGAGTTTTGGTGGGTTTTTCCTTTGCCACGCTCGGACCGGAGGGGTGTGAAGCATTTATTTTGTGATTCCTTTTTTCAAAATAAAATATCTCCTGAACCGTATTTCGAAATTACGAACCGTTTTCATATTTGAGATCCTCGCGTCGAGATTTTCAAAACTAGATTCCATATTGATAGGTTTCGAGAATTTTTTTTACACTCAGAATCAACACGGGTGTACGCCCAGTTACACACAAATGTACGTCCAGCTGCAGTAAACGAATTACGTCCCAAGTACATGTGCTGACGTACACCCACATTGTACATCCAGTTGCAGGCGGATGTACACCCATGCGGATATACACCCAGACGATTGTACACCCAGTGAAGATCCGACGTACACCCAGTGAATGGCCGGTGTACACCCATGCAGATGTACGTCCAGACGAATGTGTACACCGAGACGGATGTACACACAGGTACACCGTGCGTATACTTTCTAGAACAATTTTTGTATACTTTCAGTAGCATTTTTTTTATACTTTCACATATAACATGTATACTTTTAGAACAATGTTTGTATACTTTTAGTAGCAAATTTTTTATACTTTCACATACAACATGTATACTTTTAAAACAACGTTTATATACTTTTAGTAATACTTTCTTATACTTTTCAAATACAACACGTGTATACTTTTTAGATGAAACACCGTAGGCATTTTGTTTGAGGCGAAGCCGAGCGCTAGTACGAGGCAACACTGAGCCGTAGCACGCACTACGACCAATGCACGTTTCGACCAATGCGCACAACGACCTATGTACCACTTCAAGATATTTATAAATGGTTATCAAGGCGAAGCCGGGCCGTAAAAAAATATTGAGGCGAAGCTGAACATCGTGCAACTGGATATACATGGTGTACACACGTGCGTGTGCTACCGAAAGTATAAAATATAAACAACTGGGTGTACAAAGTCCCAAAAAAAGTTTCTCGAAATCTATCAACATGAGATCTCGTTTTGAAGATCTCGACGCGAGAAGTTCAAATATGAAAACGGATCATAATTCCGAATTATGGTTCTAAAGATATTTCGTTTTGAAAAATCGGATCTAGAAAAAAAAATGCGTGGCCACCCGTCTACCCTCTGTTCGGCGTGAAACCGAAAACCCACCAAATTCTCCGTTGGTGACACTTGGCACACATGCAGGCCCTCTACCCCTCTCAGAAGGTTAGGAGAGGGAAACCTTTCCCTAATCGAACTTCCCTATCGTGATCCGTTTAAATAACGAAGTTTTGCGCCCTTCACCGATTAAGAAAGGGGCCCAATTCCTTATTGTGATCTATGCCCATCTTCCTTATGTTTTTTTAGAGAGAGCAACCATCTTTCTGATGCTGATTCATCTCAATGGGTTGTCTTCCGGATACTGCTCCCTCTGCTACACAAAAGATATTTCTTCCAACTTTTTTTTATATTTGACCAAGTTTATGCAAAAGGGAATAAATATTTGTTCAGTCAAATTAATATCATTATATTCACGATGAATTATATATTCAGCATATAACTATTTGACTTTATAAGTATTACTCTCTCCTTCCGGATATTTAGGTCCTCCGCGTATTTTTAGGTTGTCAAATTTGCCAATTTAAAAGAAAACATCTTTAAATATGGTTAAACTTTGTGATAGTTTGCCTTTCCAAAAAACCCGGAAGTACAGAGGAGGTATTTTTTAACGTATTGTCTACAATTCGGTTGACTGAGAAAATCTTATGTCTCGATCGATAGGGTTCCCATGGATTGATTGTGTCGAATGTACCTGATCTATTCCATGTAATGGCCAATCCCCCAAACTTTGGAGTAGTTTGTGAACCTGATCACAGAGACGTCTTAGACATATTCACAACAATCTGGCATAAGTCCATGTATTTTACCTCGTCTGATGTATTCAGTCGTAATTGTGTATGACCGTATGTACATAACTCTTGGACCATCACTCGTCTAAAGAGCACAACTATGAGCCTAAGAATCCAGATACCATATAAGAGGAACTACGCATGCCCTTCATCTTTATTTTTATTCCTACTAATTTTGTTGGACCTCACCAAAGACCTCCTAAAGTTAATCACAACAATCTGGCATATTCTCGGAATTGGACGATTCCAAACCCGGAAGTCTTAGAAAGTTGTCGCGCACACGGAGTCCAGAGGAGACCCCGAGGGGTGCCCTGGGGCCTCCACACCATGGGTGGGCGCGGGCCCCCTGGCCGCGCCCAGGGGTGGTGTGCCCCCCCCCCCGGCCGCCCACCGATGTTGACCTCGTGCCTATATATACTCCTCGAAGGGTTTACCCTAAAAAGAGAAGCCTTTTCCACCAAAAACATTTGCAGTCGCCCTCATCATCAACCCTAGTTCGGAGGGTTCTGGAGCTCTCCCCGGCACCCTAATGGGAGGGGGAATCGTCACCGAAGGGCTCTACACCACCATGTCCGCCTCTGGAATGATGCGTGAGTAGCTCATCCTTGGACTACGGGTCCATAGCAGTAGCTAGATGGTTGTTCTCTCCTCTTTATGCCTCATGTTTAGATCTTGTGAGCTTCCCTACATGATCAAGATCATCTTATTGTAATGCTACATGTTGAGTTTGCTGGGATCCGATGAATATTGAATGCTATATCCAATGATTATCAATCTATCATGTTCTTTTCATGTGTATGTTATTTATGATCTTGCATGCTCTCCGTTGTTAGTAGATGCTCTGGCCAAGTAGATGCTAGTAACTCCAAGAGGGAGTATTTATGCTCGATAGCGGGTTCATGCCTCCATTGCATCTGTGCTCGGGTGACAGAAACGTGACGAATGGGGGATTTGTTGTTGCCATTAGGGAGAAAACAAAGATGTTTACATTACACACTTTACTTACTGCGATTATCTGTTGCTTGCAACTTAATACCCAAGGTTTGCTCGGATGACATTCTAAGGGTGGATTATTAGTCATAGATGCAGTTGGATGATGGTCTATGTATCTTGTTGTAATGCCCACATGAATCACATAGTAATCACGATGTCATGCATATGCACTACGGTGCAGCCTTTATATGTGTCAATTGCCCATCTGTAATTTGTTTACCCAACATGTTATCTATCTGTTTTGGAGAGACACCACTAGTGAACTATGGACCCCGGTCCATTTCCTTTATACTGATAATACAACCACTACAATCTCTGTTTTCATATTGTTCTTACTGTTTTCCTACTGCCATCACTGCTCTCTTTTCATCTACTGCAAACAAGTATTGTTTTCCATGCCATACGTTTAACCTCTTTGTTTTCAGCAAAATCTGTGAGGTTGACAACTTCACTGCTTCGTTGGGGCAAAGTGATTTGATTATGTTGTGTAGGTTCCATGTTGCTACTGAACCAGTAGTGCGCCCTGCCAATATCAGCCGCGTCAACCTTCGGAAGTGATTTCTTTCTCCTACAGGTCGATTCAACATTGGTTTCTTTCTGAGGGAAACTTGATTTTGTTCTCTTCATACCTTACACTTGGGGTCTCCCAACGAGTACAAGCCCTGCACTATCACATACCTACCCATACATGTTATTTCCCTACCATTCCAAGTAATTTTTTCGTGTGTGATACATTGCAAACGTATCTATAATTTTTTGATGCTCCATGCTTGTTTTCTACCCAATACCTTTTGTTTTCCACATGTTTTCTATCGTTTTACAGATGTTTCCATTGACTAACCTATTAACGAGATGCCCCATGCCAGTTGTTGTTTTCTGTTGTTTTTCTATTTCAGAAAAGTTCTTAAAGAAATATTCTCGGAAATGGCTAAAAATCCACGGAGATTGTTTTTTACCCGGAACGAAGACATAGTCCAAGAAGAGCTGGAGGGGAGCCAGGGGGACCAAGGGGATGCCAGGCGCGACGTCACCTTACGCCGCACCTGGTGGGCCCCTAAGGATCCTGGTCATCACCTCTCGTCACCTCTTCGCCTATAAATTGCCTTTAACCCTAAAATGTCGGGGACAAAGTTATTCTCCACAAGACATACATAGAGGTGTCGTCACCTCGAAAGTCCAATCTAGGGCTTCTGCAACCCTGTTCCGGCACCTTGCCGGAGAGGGAATCGTCATCGGAGGCCTCTACATCGCCATGATCACCTCTAGACAGATGCGTGAGTAGTTTATCTTGGTACTACGCGCCAGAGCAAGAGCTAGATTGTTTTTATCTCCCCTATGCCTCCGTGTTTAGAGTCTCGTGAGCTTCCTCACATGATCGATACTACCATTATGTAATTGTGCATGTTGTGTTTGTTGGGACCCGATGAACCATGAGATTATGATTATTTTGTTCATGTCAATTTGAGATGCTTCACTTATATTCGTAGAGAGTTTTAATATTGTCTTGCAATGCTCTTCGGTGTTTATGATTACCTTGGCCACCTAGTTATTTTCTCCTCCAAGAGAGGGTTTATATGCTAGATGGTAGGTTCATGCCTCCCTTACATCTGTTCTCAAGTGACAGAAACGTGACAGATGGGGGATGTGCTGTTGTTACTTGGGAGAAAACTGCGGTGCTCTTGTCGACGGACGAGGACCACTGCTTACATTACGTATTATTCTTAATGCATTTCTCTGTTGCTCACGAAGAAATCACTTCATTGCTGCAACTTAATACCAAATAGATTTGCTGGATAGCTTTCTTGAGGTGGACTTTTAGATATGGATGCATGCTGTATAGTGGTCCATATGCCTTAACGTAATGCCAATAGTGTTAGAACTCCGGAACTATATCTCGTCATAATAGTATTGTTATACGCTCATTATTTTTCAGTTAATTTGTTCATCCAACATGTTTGTTTTCTTTGGAGAGACACCACTAGTGAACCTATGGCCCTCGGTCCTATTTTCTTTATATCTGCAACCTTCTTCAAATCACTTTCATAATTGTTTTCTTGTTGTTCTGTTAGATAGTGGGTTCATGCATCCAGTAATCTGGGAGAGTGACAATAACTTCTAAGATTGTGGATGTGTTGTTGCCACTAGGTGTCGCACCCGGACTTCTAGGGGATACTCACAGTCCGATAAATAGTAGAACAAATGGCTTACGGGCCATACCGGCACCCGCATCTCAATATGAGCAGGCCAACACGTAAACGTGTGACAACCATTCTCTACTATCCATCGTCTGCGCAAACCATCCCATAGAAATCAGGACACTTCCGTTGACGTACTTCATAACATACACACATGGTACGTCAACGGCATTTGAACAAACGATATCACAACATATCTCTAAGACACAAAAGATTGAAATAAGTTGCAAATAGCTCTCACTAGAGCAGAGATAGCAAATACAATCATCCAGAGGACACATGTCCCAACAATTCATCATTACATCACAGCGGAAGCATCCAAAGTGTCTGAGTACAGACAAGATCCAAATAGGCCTAAGAGGCCGGAAACGAAAAGACGGAGCCCATCCACAAAGTCTCGGATCCTGCCCGGGTCCGCTATCTACTCGTCAGCAGTCTCGTCATACTCCACGTAGTAGCCACCATGGGGATCCTCGGAAACGTAGTCTGCGGAAACCACAGCCCCAAAGGGGTCAGTACATAAACGTACTGGCAAGCAAGACTCACAGTTCACCAAAGTGTAACCCGTCAACACCAAGCACAGATGCTTTGGGTTCAACGGAAGAAAAGGGGATACAAAATATGCGGCAGCTGGCTGCTCTAACCAACTACAGAAACATACTACAACTTCCGGCTAACAGAAAGGGGATAAGATAGCGTATCGTAACCATCTAACAACTAACCACCAAACAAACCCATCCTGGATCTCGCCCCTTATCCAAAAAAGCAATCCGAGGATAACTCGCACAGTTGGATTAATGATGGTTCAAGTTATTGTGTCAATAAGACTATTACTAGTCAGGTTTAGTTAGGTGTAAGTTGTTCTGAGTACTTGTTAGCCAGTACTTTAACCAAGTCATCCATAACCGCGGAAAACACGGCTTCTCGAGAAGATTTATCCCTGCAGGGGTGCACCAGTTTGGCCGTACACGTAAGAATAACCCGCCACATGGAATGACCTTTCCACCAAGCGGGGCACTCAACACAACTCAACTCTTCTTCGCATCAAGCCCAAAGAACCACATGCTGTGCGTGCGCGGCTAATCGAGCCCCACGAAGAAAAGGGGACCGTCATAGCACTCTAAGACCATGCCGCCCTAAATGCCGACTACAAAAGTTCCACCCTGGCGCCAAGGGTTCGCACCTGCACATGCATGCATCAAATGGAAAGCCCGAACTAAGTGTGGCGATTTGGACGAGACCCTTTTCCTAATTAGGGTCGACACTAGCAGGCCTCAAAACCACGCCGGGCCTCCTGCCGGTGCCTTATCAGCAAATTATTATTACCTCAAGATTAAAAGGTTGTTGTTTAACATCGAGCCCCAGAACAAAAATGATATAGTAACAGAAAGTAACAGACAACAGACTCGAGCAAAACAACCCTAAGCATGCTAGTAAGACACGGGCAACAAGCAATGGGGTTATAGGTGTGGAGGTGAGGCTATATCAGGGTTAAAGGATAACATGTGATAGGCTCGAACAGAAGCAACGATTCATATGGCTAGCAGAAAAGACAACGGAAAGTATCGATAACCAATGTTGAAAGGAACACAATGGTTCATGTGAGTGAATACTTGCCTGCAAACTCAGCAGCCTGGTACTGAGCTAGATCCACAGAAGGGGTGTCGTAAGTATCGTCGGTCTCAACGTCGTCGTCCATTCGAGAAGAAGCGAACAAACAACGCAAGGAGACAAACAATCAATAACATGGCATAGTGCACAATCATGGGATGATGCATGACCATTTAATTGATGCATAGAAATAAACTAGTTGACATGGTAACAACATGATTAAATGGACCCACATGCAATTGGGATTGCATATGGAAAGCCCATGAATTATGGTTGAATTAATTGTTCTACAACTAATCATCATGTGAAAGTGGATTAGCATGATGCATGGATGAGGAAAACAGCAAAATAACAACAATAGAAACAATTTAAAATAAGGTTTACCAAGTTTGGAATTTTTGTTATTAAGTTTTGGAATTTTGGTTACTTAAAGGTGTTACACAAGTATTTGTTGTTTTCACCAGTTTTAATTGTTCAAAACAGATAACAAAGTTCATAGTTGGAAAGAACACCAAATTTTAGATGGATTACATGTTTTACTTATTGAAAAAAAGAATTAGAATAATTTACTTATGAATTAAACAAGTTTAAACAGGAATTAATTGAATTTAATTCAAGTGTGAAATTATTTGAATTTTTATTTGTTCAAAACATTAATTGAAGTTCATATTTGAAAAGTTTATACTTTTATGGTTGGAAAACATATTTTATATGTTCAAGAATAATTTAATTTGACCAAGGTATGAATTTAACAATATTAAATGATTTACTTGTTTAAATCATTTAACCAATTTTAATTATCCAAAACATGAAACAAAGTTTATATTTGGAAAGATGGTTTAATTTTGCATGGAAAACATATTTTACTTGTTGAAAATGGATTTAAAATGAGCAAGTTAGTAATTTGGCAATTTTAAATGCAATAATTAAGAAACAGTTGTTTTCAGCAATTTAAATTATTCGAAACAGCAAACAAAGTTGATATTTGCAAAGTACATGAAAAATGGGATGGAAAACATATTTAGTTTGTTGAATTTGGAATTTTTATGCCCAAGTTATGAATTTTGCAAAATTAAGTGAATTAAACAAGTTTTCAAATATTTCACCAATTTAAAATATTCAAAACAGTAAACAAATTTTATATTTGGGTAGAGAATTCAATTTGGTATTGAGAACATATTTAAAAAGTTGAATTTGGAGTTAAGATGAATTATTTATGCAATTTCCAAATTTAGGTGTTATTCTGCCAATTAAACAATATTTAGGGACTTAGAAAATATTAGCAGGGATCTAGAAAGAAACTACAGGGACTTGGTTGTGATTTCTGACAAGTTCTTGGATGTAAACAAAGGAGCAAAAAAAGTGGGTTTAATCCCGTGGGGGGTGGGATTCGAACCCACCCCCTCTGCTGTGCGCGCAAGGAGCAGCTACCACTACGGTGGCTGTACGTTTGTTGACAGGAGGGGAGAGTGTGGCCTTTTAGGGTTCAGTTAGCGGGTGCGAACTGAATTTCAGTTGTCTGAAATTCACTAAACCTGACGGGGCAGCGTCTGTGGCCGGCGGCGATCGATCGCTCGCGGTGGCCGTGATGTGCTGCGGCCTCGGGCTGCCGTGCGCGCGTGCGCTGTGGGTGCTTGTGTGCATAGAAGATGGAGGGAGGAGAGGGATCGAGGGGAAGGGGGCTCACCTCGGGTCCCTCGATGGAGGCAGCGACAGGGCGGAGCAGGGAGGCGACGGCGACAAGAGGAGGACGGCGGCGGCACGACAGGCCCTCCCGGCCCTCGCCGAGGGGTGGAGGAGGAAGAGGGTGGCCGGGGGTTTCCATTCCCGGCCCCAGCCATCGAGGAGGAGGTCTCCACCGGCGGCGATCGCCGGAGGGAGGACTAGGTGGAGTTCGGTTCAGAGAACTACAGAGATACAGAGAGGCAGAGGAGAAAGAGAGAGAACGGCGGGGGAGAGAGGAAGAGAGGAGGTGAGGGCATTAGGGCAGAGGGGAAGCAACGAGCTAGGGTTTATAGGGGGGGGAGGTGGAGCTGCAGCCGTTGCTTCTGCTCATCTGCTACGTGGACAGAACGGATGATCGGCCGTACCGAGGAAGAAGACAGGGGCGAAGGGGTAGCAGGCCAAGGGGGAGAGATGGGCTGGGCCTGCCCCTCTCTCCCTTGCTGTTAGCTTTTTATTATTTTTCTTGCTATTTAATTTTTTTTTGCTGAAAATGAAAAAGAGAAAAAGGAGAGGTTTTTGTTGGTTAGAAATATTAGGAAAAATTGTATGAGTTAGTTGTTATATAAACAACAATTTGCAACCTTTTGTTTCCCAAAAACTTTAATTAGGTTGTTGTTTGTAAATTTAATTGAATTTGGTGGAAATTGCTATTAAATGAATAATTAAAAAGAACCACTTAAAATAGTTTGAACCCTCAGGTTTATTTGAAACAAATTGATTTGGAAAATGTTTTGTTTCATTAATTTCAATTGGTTGCTGTTTGGAAAATGCAAATGAATTTGAATGCAATTTGAATGAATTTGATTATTAAGTGAATATTGAAAACAAGATTTAAATAGTTGAACCTTAGAGTTTAATTGAAACAAAAAGGATTAGAATTTGGTTTGTAATTCTCATAAATTCAACATGGTTGCTGTTTGGAAGAAAATATTAAATGAATTTTTGATAGAAACAAAACAACAGTTTTGAAATCACAACTTTAATGGAAACAATTGATTGTTTTGATTTGAAATATTCATTTGGAAATTGTAACATCACAAGTATGAAACAAAAGGTTTGAAATTTGATTTGAAATTCAGATAGAAAACAAAGGAAAACAAAGAAAAACAGAGGAAAACAAATGGAAAACAAAGCAAAACAAATGCAATCAACATGATGTCATGATGCAAAACATAAAATAACAGAGAGCAAACATTCTAATGGCTATTTTTCATACTTGGGATGTTACACTAGGTACAAGACAACAATGCTCTATCTAAGGACAATTTTATTGTTTACATTACTCACTTTACTTATCTGTTGCTTGCAACTTAATACCCAAAGTTTGATCGGATGATGTCCTGAGAGTGGATTATTAGTCATAGATGCAGTTGGATTACGGTCTATGTATCATGTTGTAATGCCCAAATGAATCTCATAGTAATCATCATGCCATGTATATGCACTACGGTGCAACCTTTATTTCTGTCAATTGCCCGGCTATAATTTCTTCACCCAACATGTTATTTATCTTTTATGGAGATACACCCCAAGTGAACTGTGGATCTCGGTCAATTCGTTTATATTGATAATACAACCTACTACAAACATTGTTTTTATTTCTACTGCAGTCCTTATTCTCATTTCATTCACTGCAAACAAACACCGTTTCCATACTATATATCTAATCTTATGTTTCTAGCAAAACCCGTGAGATTGACAGCCTCACTGTTTCGTTGGGTCAAAGTATCTTAGTTGTGTTGTGTGCAGATTCCATGTTTCTGCTGAGCCTGGTAGTGCGCCCTTCCAACATCAGTTGTCAACAACCTTCACAAGTGATTTCTTTCTCCTACTGGTCTGATTAAACCTTGGTTTCTTTCTGAGGGAAAATGTGTTGATGTACTCTTCATACCTTCCTCTTAGGGTCTCCCAACAAACGTGTTCTCGCGTCATCAAGCATATTTTCTGGTGTCGTTGGCTGGGAGGAAGAGGATTTTTGCAAGGGGAATCTCTCACGTAATTCTTTTTTACTTTGTTATTGTTTTGCTTAGTTTATTTTATTTTTTCTTGTTTGCTTCTTTATATAAAAAACACACAAAATTAGTTCCTATTATAGTTGTTCTTTTTGTTATCCCGTTTTTAATATTGTTAAAATGAGTAACCCTGAGAACACTAAGTTGTGTGACTTTACCAACACAAACATGATTTTTATTTGTGAACCTATTGCTCCACCTGCTCCTAATGCTATTTTTTATGAAATTAAGCCCGCCCTGTTAAATCTTTTTACGAGAGAGAAATTTTTTGGTGTTGATACTGATGATGCCGCTCAACTTATTAATTTTGTTGAACTTTGTGAGATGCAAAATTATAAGGATATAGATGGAGATATTATTAAACTGAAATTGTTTTCTTTCTCTTTGAGAGGAAGAGCTAAAGAATGGTTGCTATCTTTGCCTAGAAATAGTATTGATTCTTGGACTAAATGTAAAGATGCTTTGATTGGAAAATATTATCCTCCTGCTAAGATTATATCTCTAAGAATTAGCATTATGAATTTTAAACAACTTGATAATGAGCATGTTGTTCAAGCTTGGGAAAGAATGAAATCTTTTGTAAAGAATTGTCCCACTCATGGACTGACTACTTGGATGATTGTCCAAACCTTCTATGCAGGTCTGAATTTTTCTTCAAGAAACCTTCTGGATTCAGCTGCTGGAGGAACCTTTATGTCCATCACTTTCAGTGCTGCCATAAAGCTTTTTGATGATATGATGATAAATTATTCTGAATGACACACCGAGAGAGCTCCACAAGGTAAGAAGGTAAATTTTGTTAAAGAAACCTCTTCCTCGAGTGATAGGCTTGATGCTATTATGTCTATGCTTGTGAATGGTAGAAGTCATGTTGATCCAAATAATTTTCATTTAGCCTCTTTGGTTGCTCAAGAAGAGCATGTTGATGTGAACTTCATTAGAAACAATAATTTCAACAATAATTCTTATAGGAATAATTTTGGTAGCAACAATTATAGGCGCTATCCTTCTAATTGTGGTAATGGTTATGTCAATTCCTATGGTAATTCCTACAACAACAATAGAAGTGTACCCTCTAATCTTTAAAACATGTTTAGGGACTTTATTAGTACACAAACTGCTTTTAATAAATCTGTTGAGGAAAAGTTTGGCAAAATTGATGTTCTTGCTTCTAAAGTTGATAGCCTTGCTCTTGATGTTGATCTTCTGAAAATAATATATATGCCTCATGATGTTAAAGAAAGAAAAACTTTGAATTCCATTCAAGTTATAATTTATAACAATGTCAGCTGAATTGCATGCTAGGTGGGAAAGAGAAGATCAAATTGCTAGAAACAATAATGTAGCTAGAATTTGTACTATTATCACCACTAGTAATGCTGAAGTTTCAAATGACAGTAAACCTCCTACTATTAATGGTAAAGTAATTGGTTTTGGCAATGTCTCCGCTTCTTCTGCTAAACGTTTTAAATTTCCTAAAACCACAGAAACTGTCCGTGATATAAGTGCTGATTTTTTTTGAAATATAGGAGACAATGATCCTATTACCTCTGATAATAATGATTTTGATTTTGATGGTTGCAATATTTATGAAGTAATTATGTTCCTACAAAATCTAGCTAGAAGTCCTAATGCTAGTGCTATGAATATGGCTTTTACATAACATATTACAAATGCTCTCACGAAAGTTAGAGAAGAAAAGTTAAAACGTAAAGCCTCTATCCCTAGGAAGCTAGAACATGGTTGGGATCACATCATTAAAATGAAGGTGAATGATTTTGATTGTAATGCTTTATGTGATCTTGGTGCTAGTATCTCTGTTATGCCTAAGAAACTCTATGATATGCTTGATATACCACCTTTGGAACACTGTTATTTGGATGTTCATCTTGCTGATAATTCTAAAAAGAAACCTTTGGGGAGAGTTGATGCTATTTTTATTATGGTTAACAATAACCTTTTCCCTGATGATTTTGTTGTTATAAATATTGAATGCAATGCTACTTGTCCTATTGTTTTGGGAATACCTTTTTTCTTAGAACTGTTGGTGTTGTTATTGATATGAGAGAGGGGAATATTAAATATCAATTCCCACTCAAGAAAGGTATGGAACACTTTCCTAGAAACAAAATAAAGACACCTTTTGATTCAATTATTAGAACAAGTTATGATTTGGATGCTTCTTCATTTGAAAACACTTGATTCTTTCTTTCTATGCCTAGCTGAAAGGCGTTAAAGAAAATCACTCTTGGGAGATAACCCATGTTTTATTTCTGCAATTTTTGTTTTGTTTTCTTTGAGTCAAGGTTTTGTTTAATTCTGTAGAAACTCCTTTTTCTATCTTTATTTTTTCGAATTTTTGTGCCAAGTAAAGTCTCTAGTGAAAAGTTGATGCTAGAATTGGATTTCTGCACAGGAACGGATTTTTGCTGTCCATTGTTTAATTCGTATAAATTTGTAGAAAAATCTAAACTTCCTAAAAAAAATTGTGCGCGATCCTCAGCTATTTACGCAACTTTTTATAGTTTTGAGTTTTCTGATTTGAGCAACGCAATTACCTTGAAAAAATTCATCTTTATAGACTGTTCTGGTTTTGACAGATTCTGCATTTTTTACCTTGCATTCTCTCTTTTACTATGTTGAGTGGATTTATTTGCTCCACAAAACATCAGTGGCTGTAGCTAATGTTTAGAAAGTATTGATAATGATTGTGCCCATGAAGAACATGTGAGTTTTTGATTGTGAACTAACCCTCTAATGAGAATTACTTCGAGTTTGGTGTGAAGGAAGTTTTCAAAGGTCAAAAGAAGAGGATGATATAATGTGATCAAGAAGAGTGAAAATCCTAAGCTTGGGGATGCCCCCGTGGACCATCCTAGCAAATTTCAAGAAGACTCAAGCGTCTAAGTTTGGGGATGCCCAAGGCATCCCCTTCTTCATCAGCAACTTATCAGGTCACTTCTAGTGAAACTATATTTTTATTCGGTCACATCATATGTGCTTTACTTAGAGTGTTTGTTTTCTTTTATTTTCTTTTCTTTGTTGTAATAAACTTGGTTGGATCCTAGAATTCTTGGGTGGGAGAGAGACACACTCCGTTTTTTCATACGAATACTCGTATTCTTAGTTTATTGTCAAGCTGCTGCAACTCCTTTTAGCTCATGTTTTTCATGCATCTCTTATTCAGAGCTGTTAGTTCTTGTAGAGAAGTAGTACTCTCTTGTTTCATTGGTAAATTAGTTGGATAGTTTTTGTTGAAATAAAGTGTTTGGTGTTGGAAAGCAATAAAATATTTCATGCTTATAACGGTGCAAAGAGAAGGTTGTTTAGACCGTGGCTTAGACTTTAACATGTCATGTTAGATTTTATTTTAATGCTTAGTAGTTATTGATGTAGCATGACTTGTCTCAAATATCTAAGAGTGCTTAATGTGCCATTGAAAGAAATCATGAGTTGTTTTTACCATATCGAAGCATAATATTTTGGTATTCTCCTTCGAATGCTTTATTTGGTTGACTTGGCGCATGCTTACACCATGTTATGACTACAAACCAGTCACCTTTAGCCTCTATGATCATTTAGTTTTTGACTTGTAATATCATTTATGTTTTGATCAATAATGTTTTGTCGCTATGCATGATTATGGCCATTATTGCTCATGTGTTACCTTTAGCACCTTCAAAATTAGACCTGTTTTGTGCTCTGTTTTAGCTCATGAGGATGCGGGTAGACGATATTTATTTCACTTGTTGGTTGGACTTTACACACTTGTACTAGTGACACATCTGCTTATCCAATTGCTAGAAGAGCTGGCAATGGGGTGCCCATCCCCAAACTTGGTTACTATTCTCTTCACTCTTTTTGCCCCTGATTTATCAGTTAAGCAAAGTTCATAAATGTGTAAACAAAAGAGAAGAGGGATGATCTACTGACCCCACTAGAAAGGACGTCCTTCAACGGGAGCCGCTCTTGTAAAGTCTAGTTAACTTGTGACGTAATGTATTGCATGTTTGCTATTCGTTGACATAGCCATACACCTCTCTCAAAAGTGTTTTCAATACCTCTGTTTATAAATTAAAAAGCTCTAGCGCACGAGTTAATCCCTGCTTCCCTCTGCGAAGGGCCTTTCTTTTACTTTTATCCCGAGTCTTCATCTTCTAACTTTATGCACCAATTAAGAGAGCATAGTTTTCATTCTGAGTATAATGTGCATCAGTCCCAAAATTTACTATTGATTGATTCATGATATGTTATTACTCATTCTCAAATTACTTGTTTCTAGTCGCCACTTGAACTTTTAAGGTGTCTTGGCATTTATGTTTTGCTATCCTTTTAAGGACAAGCGGAATACCACTTTGCTATGTTTTCTTTATGCTCAAAACAAACATATACCTTTCAGTGAATTATTATTCATGATCTTTTGTTTGTGTTACTTTTCGTGTTGCAACATGGTTGCTAAGTTACATTGTTGAAATTATATCTATCATGTCTATGTTTAGAGTACTTTAATCTTATCTTGCAATGATTTCACAAATAATGATGATCAAGATTGTGTTGGTAGCATGTATCCTCAGAAATTATTTTGTTTTTACCATTTTACCTACTCGAGGAAGAGTAGAACTAAGCTTGGGTGTGCTTGATATGTCTCCAACGTATCTATAATTTCTGATGTTCCATGTTGATATTATGCCAATTTCTACATGTTTTATATACACTTTATAACATTTTTATAGATTTTCTGGGACTAACCTATTGAAAAGATGCCACAGTGCCAGTTTCTCTTTTTTGTTGTTTTTAGTTTCATAAAAGTTGTTCTGTAAATATTCTCGTAATTGGACGAAACAAAATTACAGGGTCCTATTTTTCTGTCACGTACACGGAGTCCGGAGGAGACCCGGAGGGGGCCACGAGGTGGGCACACCATAGGGCAGCGCGTACCCCCTTGGCCGCGCCACCATGATGCGTGGGCCCCTCAGGCGCCCACCAACATCTCCCTTTCTCCTATATAAAGTCTTCCTCGGGAAAAACCCTAAACACCCGAGCCTCCATCCATGAAAAGTTCCATAGCCTCCATCATCGTCAACCCTAACGGTAGGGTTCTGAAGCTCTCTCGGGCACCCTGCCGGGAGGGGAAATCATCACCGAAGGATTCTACATCACCATGCCTGCCTCCGGAGTGATGCGTGAGTAGTTCATCCTTGGACTACGGGTCCATAGCAGTAGCTAGATGGTTGTCTTCTCCTCTTTATGCCATCATGTTTAGATCTTGTCAGCTGTCTAACATGATCAAGATCATCTTATTGTAATGCTACATGTTGTGTTTGTTGGGATCTGATGGATATGAATACTATGTAGAGTTGATTATAGATCTATCTTTTATATATTATTTGTGATCTTGCATGCTCTCCGTTACTAGTAGATTCTTTGGCCAAGTTGATGCTTGTAACTCCAAGAGGGAGTATTTATGCTAGATAGTGGGTTCATGCCTCCATTAATCTGGGAGAGTGACAATAACTTCTAAGATAATGAATGTGTTGTTGCCACTAGGGATAAAACAATAATGTTTTGTCTAAGGATAATTCTATTGTTTACATTACACACTTTACTTGATGCAGTAATCTGTTGCTTGCAACTTAATACCCGAATTTTGCTTGGATGACGTCCTGAGGGTGGATTATTAGTCATAGATGCAGTTGGATTATGGTCTATGTATCATGTTGTAATGCCCAAATGAATCTCATAGTAATCATCATGTCATGTATATGCACTACGGTGCAACCTTTATTTCTGTCAATTGCCTAACTATAATTTGTTTACCCAGCATGTTATTTATATTTTATGAGAGACACCACTAGTGAACTGTGGACCCCGGTCCATTCTTTTACACTGATAATACAACCTACTGCAAACAATGTTCTTATTTCTACTGCAATCATTGTTCTTATTTCATTCACCGCAAACAAACACCATTTTCCACACTATATGTCTAATCCTTTGTTTTCAGCAAAACCGGTGAGATTGACAACCTCATTGTTTCGTTGCGGAAAAGTATCTTGGTTGTGTTGTGTGCAGATTCCACGTTGCTGCTGAGCCTGGTAGTGCGTCCTGCCAACATTAGTTGTCAACAACCTTTAGAAGTGATTTCTTTCTCCTACTGGTCTGATTAAAGGTTGGTTTCTTTATGAGGGAAAACTTGTTGATGTACTCTCCATACCTTCCTCTTGGGGTCTCCCAACGAATGTGTGTTCTCACGTCATCAGTCGCTGACCCTTTTTCGTGATGCAGGTCTCCGAAGAGAGCGAGGACGTCAGAGGCGTCGCGCCCGCCACCTCCAGAAGAGACAACGCATCCCGTCGCCCCTGAAGAAAGGTTGGTCCCTCCATGCTCCCCAGCCGCCGAGGGGCTCGCTGATCCCATCACGCCCCCGGCGAAAACAAGGGCAGAAGTGGAGGCGCCGCATGGGGGCTCCGCTGTCGATGGTGCTCCGCCGTCAAGCCCGGACGTCCTAGCCGGAGATGGCGTCATGGCTCGCCCGACATCGCCAGCGGTTGCAGCCCCTGACGTGGTTCGTCCGGGACCAGAACCCGAGCCCTGAAGCATGGTCACTGAGCCGCCTCCCATTGTTACGGATGTCGAGGTGGAAATGGATACTCCCGTTGCCCCAAGGGCTGGTGCTGGACTTTCCTTCCTACGGGCGAGAAGCGCGCTTGGATCAGCCTCGGCTTCCTTCCAAGGTTTGTCGCAGCAGTACTTCGTCGCCACCGTGGATTAGTGGCTCCAGAACACGCCTCCTGTGGGTCCCGATGGGTCATTCCTCCTGACTGACTTCTTCCCTGACTTGATGGCGGAAGATCAATGGTTCGCCCGCGTTCGCTCTGGGGCGCCTCACGATCTTTATTCTGAGGGCCCCTTGCTCCAGATCGCTAGGGACGTCGTGGATGCGCTTCGGGTCAGCGCGAGAGCTCACTCCCACCTTCTCATCAAAGAGAGCGAATGCTTGGAGAACCTGGGCGCCTGGTTCTGCCAGGCGATGCTATCCTTCTGCGAGAGGGAGAACGCCGTGCAGGCCGTGCGCTCCTAGAAGTTCGGTGAAGCCACGCGGAAGTACAAGGCCTCCACCCGTGAGGCGGACGCATTTTGCGAGGAAGCCAAGCGCGTCCCGGACACCGCCCGTGACCTCCAGGAGAGACTCCGCCTGGAGAAGGAGGAACACCGCTTGAAGGTTGAAGAGTGGACCCTCGCAGGCCAGGAGTGGGAGAGGGAATTCGCCCTACGCTAGCAGGTCTTTTCCCTCCGCGAGGCAGGTGTATCATCTCGCAAGACCTCCGTTTCCCTCAGGGAGGAGAAGGCTCGCACTCCCGAGGAGGAGGTCGGGAAGCGCGAGGCGGAAGTTAACCGCCTTGTGGGCGAGGTCAGGGATGAGCGTGGGAATCTCAAGAGGCTCTAGAATGACCTAAAAGGAGCAACAACGGAAAAAGGTGGAGAAAGATATTTAGGCCGGGCGCAAGGCGGACCACAAGGAGCTCGACATGGACGTTGGCGGCAAGCAGCCACGGCAGGAGGCCCCTGAGGAGGCACTGTTTTTGGAGGCCGAGAGGCTCAAGGTAGAACTTGGTAAGCTCCGCGCGCAGCTCGACGAGGAGAAGGGTGCGAGGGAACATGCCATTGTTGAGGCCACGAGGTTCCACTCGGACTTGTTCGCTCAGCGAGAGCGACTGGCTCCTCTTGCTGAGGGGGTGCCTGAGCGGGAGGAGCTGGTTGGGCCAACACAAGAGCTTCAACGCCAGCTGGAGGAGACGTTCCAGTGCGCCGGCCGGGACGCTCGCGAGGTGGGCAAGTGGTTGGGCATCAAGCTTCCCTCCCGTCCCGGTAAGTATGACGACGTGTGTGGCCTTCACTTCTTCATTGGGCTCCTTGATTCGCTGCAAATGGACGTCCAGAGGATGGATGTGATTCTCGACGCGGAGTGCCGCCAGCTCCTGGCGGAGGCTGCGACCCACCTTTTTTGCCGCGTCTTTATAGTCCAGCCTAACTTCAAGCTGGGCACCTTAGCCGGAGAGATTCGCAGCGAGCTTGCTGCTTCTCTCTCTGCCCGTGTGAAGGTTGTCTTGAGCGTCTTCGTGGAGGCCTTTACTCCGACCGCTCATGTTGACGCAAACCCTGCCCCTGGTGCTCGGAACAGTGGCCCTTCTGCCTAGTAGCTTTCCGTGTATTCGTGTGCTCCTGTATTTAGATGCTTGTGAAATTTTTAGCTTCTGTAAGGAAATATTATGCACTTTGCTATTTATTGTACCCCTATCTTTTAGTCCATTCTTGGTTGTTTTTTCGTGTTAGAGTACTTAGCTTTTGTGTGATGGTGTCCTTTGAGACACCTCGCTTGCGTCCTTTATGGTGGGTCTTCTATTGCTCCTTGTTGAGGACTCTCCAGACTCCGCGTGGAGGGCTGGGTGCTTTCTCCTAGAGAATGAGGCTACCTACAGTTTCTATTCCTGGAGAGGTGTGCGTTTGGTTGTTCCTTTGTGAGCATCTCATGAGGAGAACCACGCCAAGGGACTTGGCGAGGTGTTGTGTGCGGTAGTGACCCGTACACGTACATTGTTCCAGCCCCGCTCGTGGGATGCTCTCGAGAGGAAAAGGACACTCGCACGCCCCTTGGAGAGGAAAGTATGTATGCTGAGATGAATGCTCATGATCTTGTTGGATGGAAAAATGCAAGCATGCCGGCATGCAAAAAGAGGTGTGATTGCTCGGGAAAGCAACTGGATTTTACTGCTAGGGTGAGGCATTGTTCTCTTACAAAATGCTTGGGAATGTCGTAACCTTGTGGTCCCCAAGAAGCACTTGACGTCACCATGCGGACACGGAACTCCCATCATCACGGGGCTGATACTCGCGTGAGTTTAGGTGCACAACTCGAGGATGTAGTGGCCTTGTGGCGCCCTTGTGTGGGTAGAAGCTCCCGCGACCTTGTGGCCCGTCCAGCAAGAGCTCCATGAGACCCTCACAAAGAGAGGTCCTGGCGTCGTTTTTACCGTGGCGTCATGGGGTCCCCTCGTGGGTACGTCTCCACGGTGTTGTGGAGGCCGTGAATCGAGCAGGTGGTGAGCGCTCCTCCCTAGTAAGGAGGCGTGCTCGCATGGAGAGAAGTGGCATCCCCAAGCCTCGAACGCTCTTGGGATCTTCTGGGTGGCTGCTATCTCTTGAGAGGGTAGCAAACTCTTCTTGGGAGCCTCATCGAGGTGTCCCTTGTTGTCTTCATCAGCAGGGTCCTTGTAGGCTCGCTCGACGGAGCGCGTCGCATCCTCCACCTCTCCATGGATGGTGATGGTTCCTGCAGGCCCAGACAGCTTGGCGAGGTTGTACGCGTGGTGCGTCACAACCA
This sequence comes from Alopecurus myosuroides, assembly GCA_028641055.1. Taxonomy (NCBI): domain Eukaryota; kingdom Viridiplantae; phylum Streptophyta; class Magnoliopsida; order Poales; family Poaceae; genus Alopecurus; species Alopecurus myosuroides. The sequence goes on from CM054060.1 coordinate 109,289,016, forward strand.
TGAACTTCGCGAGGGTTGGGTACCCGAGAATGGCATTGTAGGGGAGGGAGATGTGCTCTACATCGAAGTCGAGGGTCTCGGTGCGGTAGTTCTGGCGGGTGCCGAGCGTGACGGCGAGGCGCACCTGTCCTAGGGGGACCGTAGTGCCGTCCGTGACGGCAGTGAACGGCCTTGTGGGGGCCAGACGCTTGTAGGACACTTGGAGCCACTCGAACGTGGGCACCGAGATGACGTTGAGGCCCGCACACCTATCGAGAAGGGTCTTGTTGACGGTGATGTTGTTGATGGTGGGGGTGCAGTCCAGGGGTAGGGTTCCAACGGTCCTTGTGGACTTGTGGTGGTCGCTGATGTCGAAGGAGACCTTGTGGTCTAGCCACTTGAGTAGCTTCGCCGCTGTTGTGCTTGGGTGGACAACGTTGATCTCAAGTGAGGTTTTCTTGAAGTGGCGGTTGGAGAGAGGAGCTTGTGCTCCACCAAGTATACATGCTATGTGTAGCTTGTCGGTTCTTGGTAGCCCCCACAGTGGTCGTTGCCACGACCCTGGTTACCGTCAGCGCGTTGTTGTGTGACAACGTTCACCTGAGGTGGGGGCGGGTTGGGACGTTGCAGGGGCGGGCACTGCTGCTGCTGCGGTGGTGGCTGCTGAGGGAGCGGCTGGTACCCTTTGTCGTTGTAGCCACCCGTGTTGTAGTTTGCGTACCCGTTGTAGTGGTTCGGTCCGTGCTCCTACCATCTCCCTCCAGCACGGCCTCCACCTCACCCAGAACTGCGCCAGCCGCCACCTCGAGAGTAGCCTGTTGCGCGTGTAACAAACGTTTGTTGGGAGACCCCAAGAGAAAGGTACGAAGAGCACATCAGTAAGTTTCCCTCAGAAAGAAACCAAGGTTGAATCGACCAGTAGGAGAAAGAAATCACTTACGAAGGTTGATGCAACTGAGTTGGCAGGGCGCATGATGACCCACAAGTATAGCGGATCGCAACAATCTTCGAGGGATGTAAAACCCAAATTTATTGATTTGAAACAAGGGGAGCCAAAGAATACTTATATGCCTTAACAACTAAGTTGTCAATTCAGCTGCACCTGAAAGTAGTAATGCTCGCAACAATTTATCAGTGGTAACAGTTTTATAGCAGCAGTAGAAATAATATAACAGCAGTAGTAAAATAGTAACAGCAGCAGCAATCGCGGAAAACAGCAGGATGGGGAGTACCGTAGGCATAGAGGGAATGGATAGACGGGCGTTGCATGGATATGTAGCGCCCTCACATTTAATAATGTAAGAACTACTGTGTTAAGTGCTAGTCCCTGGATCAATGCTAGCACCACAGAACAAAATGTAAAGTATCATTGCAGAAGTATCAAAATTATTACAAAGGATCCAGAATAGCCAAGTATAGCTTTATTACAAAGTGCATAGTCTTGAAAGACTAGCAAAACTCAGAGTTCTAAACAGCAGAAAAAAGATAGCAATGAGCCTCCATCTTCAATCATGCGCCACAAGCATTACATATTGGGTGTAGACTCGAGTCCAAGCACTTGCTCAAACTTCATCCTCAGAACTACCTGCACGTGGGAATATGCAGCCCCCGAAGGAGATTCAGTACAAACAATGTACTGGAAAATGACACTATTGTGGATGTAAAATGGCAAGTCTAAACTACATGCATATCTGGCTTGGTGGATTTTTGGCTATTTGCAAAAAGCAAGTTTTTCCCTAACACTTTTGAAAAAGAGTTTTCTTTCAAAGATTGGCACCATGGGACACACCCATGAGCATCACAACTAATGTTTCCTTAGCCAAATTTTACTTCTTCAAAAACGGTGTTGAGATTCTTCTGTCCATCCTTGTCCAGCTGCTCGAAGTCGTCCATTACCGGGAACACGACTATGATCATAGTTTCTAACTCCGCAGAGGTTGTGCACTTTCACCCTTTGTCTTCAATTAGCCTAAACATCCTATACACGCGGAGTGCATCATGGAAAGGAGAGAATTGAGACGAGATCTTTCAGAAGCAGGAGTCCAACCCAAGCAGCAAGACCCGTTCCACCTATAATTCTGCTACATCTTCATGTCAAGCATGGGCTGAACTCTCACAACTTAGTTGATCAAGACAGAGCCCATATGTCAAAGGGATGCATGGGAAGCTACTAAACTTAGAGGACTTGGTAATATCTTTGTTCCCTGGGTGGCAATCCACAAGTGAACACCCCTCGGGCGACACTCAACTCTCATCAACCAAACAACCAAATCCACCCAGGTGGTTCATTGAAATTTATACTTAGAATTTTCCACAACATTGTGTAAAACAAATTTGTAGCGACGCTAAGCATCTACTAAGTACTAAGTCTCCAAAATAACAAGTCTAAAGGGTGGCTACACACTACGTGGGATTTTGCATAGCATAATAATAACTTAGAAAAAATTCCTATCATGCATGCTACTCAAAAACTCTAGTAATGCATACTGAAAATATGGGAGATTTGATGGTGTGTCACTTGACTTGGCAATAGGATGAACAATCACAACAAGAATAATAGCAGCAAGGGTAGACTTGCTCCTCTTCACAATCTAATACAAGCAAAACAAGCCACACATAAACATACAAAAGAAACATAACATAGAAAACAAAATAACCAACACAAAAACATGTATGCATGCCATGCAGTGATCAAATTAATGCACAAAATTTACAATTAGCAATAATTACTAATAATGATGTTCTATGATGTTAATAACATGGTTATGATGCATGCAAAACAAATTTATTATCAAATTATAATTAATAGTATTACTAGGGTTTTATTATAGGCAAATATCAACATTAATAGAGATTCTGTTACAAAGTTGTATAAATAATTTTCCAACGCATCTAATGGATAGAGGACATCAAAAAAAAACCATAGCAATTGATTTCACCTAAAAAGGATTTGTAGATTAAAAGTTATGACCAAATTAGTGATTAACATAGATCTACAAATAACATGTGAGTGCACGTTACAAAATTGAAATTTAAATAGCCTAGATTATTCTAAACGGTGTGCTGATTCCAAAAAGCCCAATATCATCGAAAAAGGATAAAAAGAACTCGAGATATGATTTTTTGAAGATTTGAAACAAATCTGTTTTATTTCTATTTTAATTAGAAAAGGGCTCGATCCGGGGGGAGGGCAATGGCGCGCTATGATTGGTCGATGCCGTTTCGGCCGGATCGTGCGCGTGGATCGTTAGATCTAAAGGGAAACGGGCAGCCGAGATTCAAAGAACCGCTTCGCCGTGGCCTTCTAATCTAGGCCGTTGATGCGGATCGGACGGACAGAGAGGATGCCGGGGCGAACTCACCGGAGATCGACATCGAGGGCGAGGAAGACGACGGTGGCACGATCCGGCGTGGATGACGTGGACGTTCCCGTGTGTTTCCGGCGATGGCGAGCATGGCGTCGGCTTCTCCTCCTTGCTGCGATCCTCCTTGTATCCTCGGTGGCGTCTCCCGTAGCTCGGAACGGCGAACGCACGAACTTCCTGTGAGCTTCTCCAATGGCGACGACGGCGGCAAAGAATTTCGAGGTGGCGAGCTAGGGTTTCGAGGGAAGGACGGGGCGTGGACGTCGAGAGGCGGAGGGGCTGCGTATAAAAGGAGGTAGAAACGTGGGGGAGGGGTAGGGTAGCGGGGAGAGGCGGTGGGCGGATCTCGTGTCCCTCTCGGACACGACGATGGCGACGGCGTTCTGTCGAACACCTCCTGGGCGCGGAGTCCGCGTTTGGGTAGAAGACGACGGGGCGGGCCCCCGCTGTAAGCGAGAGAGAGCGGGACGGGCTGCGATCCTGGTTCGGTCCCCCGTCTGGCCCAATTGCTGGGAACTGTGCGCGCGCGGAAAATAAGAAGGGGGGGGGGAAATGGGCCTGGGCCGGCAGAGGGAAAAGGGAGGGGCTGGGCTGGCGCTGCGTTCCCTGTTTTTTTCCTTTTCTTTTTCTCTTTTCTGTTTTCAAATAATCTGATTCAAAACCCCACTAAATCAAATCAGAAAAATACAGAAAAATATGTTTTGGAAAGCTTATGAAAAATAGAACATTTTGGTACCATTATTTCCCAAAACTAAATTACTTTATTTTAGAAAAAGATTTAAATCCAAAAAGTGGTTTAATAGTTAATATCACCTAAAATTTTGTGTTTAAAAGCAAATTCTTATGCACTAAAATGCAGGAATGCTAAGATGCTCATGAATGCATGAAGGTTTTAATTTTTTTCAAAATTTTCAAAATACTGGGATGTTACAGACTACCCCCCTTAAAAGGAATCTCGTCCCGAGATTCGAGAAGGCTAGCAATTAGGTTAGAAAAGTTATGAGGTGGGCTATCCCCCTTAAAAAATATACTTGAGATTGTACTTCCACCAGGGAATTGAGGTAATGGATCATGGGATGGAAGAAAATGAGTTAAGGGTTAACATTCACAAAATCCATATTGATATGATTCACATGCCCCTTCTTGAATGGGTTGGGCTTGGCAGCTTTTGCAGTCTTCTATTCTGGGCAATCGGTTGCATAATGTCCCTTGTTTCTGCACTTGAAACACATCACTTGACTAAGATCCCTCTTCTTCTAATTATTTTGGTTGTGGTGTCCATTGCCATTTGAGTGACCATTTCTTCTACCATTGTTTTCTTTGAGTCCCTCAACGTGATCATGACTATTATGAATGTGTCCATTCCCACAATTGTGATGGTCCTCGGGTTTGTGGAAATTGTGTCCTCCATTGGATGTGTGCCTCTTATATGAGGGTCCAGAGTGGTATTTTCCACCATTACTCTACTTCCTCTTCCTGTTTTCCTCCTTCGTCATGTTGTTATCCAAAGTAATGGCTTGATCCAACAGAGTTTGATAATTTGGGGCATATGCTACAGACAAGGGTATCTTCAGTTCTCCTTTAAGTCCATTGAGAAATTTTTCCTTCCTCTTGACATCAGTGTCAATGTCCTCTGGTGCATACCTTGATAAAGAATGGAAATCATCCATATACTCCTTTAGGGTTCTACCTCCCCGCTTCAGACTACATAACTCCTCCTTCTTGAGGTTCATTATCCCAGATGAGATATGTGCATTGCAAAATCCCTCCTTGAAATCATCCCAGGTCATGCCTTCCAGTGGATGAGTCACTTGGTAAGTTTCCCACCACATTGCCGCAGGTCCTTCTAACAGATGTGCGGTGAATCTCACCTTCTCCGCATTTGTGCACTCACAAGTTACTAAGTCCTTGTTGATTGAATGAAGCCAGTCGTCTGCCTCAATAGGATCAGTAGCATATGAGAACTTGTTAGGCCTAAGTCTCAGAAATCTAGCAAGTCTATCCACTGGGGGTGGTGGTGGAGGATTGTTGTTGTTCTGATTGTTGTTGTTGTTGTTCATTGCTGCTACAAACTGAGTCATCATCTGTAGAAGTTGGGCTTGGGAAGTGAGCATCTGTTGTAGGGCATCATTGTTGTTGTTGTCCTCATTGTTGTTGTTGGGGTCACGACGAGGAGGCATCTGTGGGTTTTCAGCATAGAGAAGTAAAAGATAGATAGACCTATGAGGAGAAAATTTTCCTACCCATGCACAATACAACAAGACAAACAATCAATGGAAAATAAACTTAAAATATTTTATCTCTTTAACCAAATTTCGAAATTTGGACTTAATTTTTGAAAAACTTAAGCAAAACAACTTAGTTGCAAGTCAAAACACTCTATAATTGCCATATCACAAGTTTATAGGTCAATACTCAAACAAAAACTCTAGCTAACGCATTCTTCCATGGTGGTCAACTAGTTGAATGGATCATAACTCTTCACGATGATCTCTATGTTCTTGTACATCTTCAGCTCCTTCTCAAGGGCGTTGATCTCTTCTTCAGCTTCCTGGAGATCCTTCTGAGTGTGGTAAAGTCTCCTCGTAAGTCTTTCTCCAAGTTTTGTGATTGCCTCCCATGCAGCACATCTAGCTGACTCGAAGAATGATGTGTATTGTTGTGGGATGGTGAAGATGTACTCCCCTTATGTCTTGTGGTCATACTCCTTGCTTTTGTATAGGTGAAGTTGCACCCACCAATACTCTTGGCCATCTTCAATGAAAGGAAAACCTTTGTAGAGTGCTTCTCCTCCAAATCCTAATCTTGTCATTAGGTTCTTCAATGCCTTTGGGAATTCAGTCCCACAATCCAGAGTCATGGTCATCAATGGGCCCTTCTTTAGTGATTCAAAGAGGTTGGTCATCTATCAGGGAGATAAGATATTATAAGATTGAATGATAGGTAGAAGTGCTAGAAGATGAGTTATTCTGGCTATGTTAGGATAGAATAGATGTTAAATCTGGTTCTTGAAGTCCTTGGTGGTGGTGGAGTTGCAACTCTTCATATTTAAGTTGGAAGTCCTTGGCGATTGCGAAGTTGAAGTTCCATCATATTTGAGTTTTAAGTGTAGGAGAAAAACATAATTCATAGAAGCATAAGGTAAAGAGGTACTAGATACGACATGAGTAAGAGTACTTTGAAAACATTTAGTTATTTCCATGGTGATCATCAGATCATTAACAACTTATTGAAATTTGGATATTCACTATAGTGAGAGATACTGGCACCCGCTAGCCAATCAGGGAACCGGTCTCATGTACGTGGACATGTAATGTTGGTCCGGGCCGCTTCATCTCACTATGCCGCTAGGATCCAAAAATACTCAAAGGAGTTAATAAATTTGATCAAAAAGGGTTTTCCAAACCTAAGGGCTCGAACCTACAGGCAACACTTTTCTCTGATACCATTTTGTAGCCCCTCACATTTAATAATGTAACAACTACTGTGTTAAGTGCTAGTCCCTGGATCAATGCTAGCACCACAGAACAAAATGTAAAGTATCATTGCAGAAGTATCAAAATTATTACAAAGGATCCAGAATAGCCAGGTATAGCTTTATTACAAAGTGCATAGTATTGAAAGACTAGCAAAACTCAGAGTTCTAAACAGCAGAAATAAGACAGCAGTGAGCCTCCATCTTCAATCATGCACCACAGGCATTACATGTTGGGTGTAGACTCGAGTCCAAGGACTTGATCAAACTTCATCCTCAGAACTTCCTACACGTGGGAATATGCATCCCCCGAAGGAGATTCAGTACAAACAATGTACTGGCAAATGACACTATGGTGGATATAAAATGGCAAGTCTAAACTACATGCATATCTGGCTTGGTGGAGTTTAGGCTATTTGCAAAAAGCAAGTTTTTCCGTAACACTTTTGAAAAAGAGTTTTCTTTCAAAGATTGGCACCATGGGACACACCCATGAGCACCACAACTAATGTTTCCTTAGCCAAATTTTACTTCTTCAAAAACGGTGTTGAGATTCTTCTGTCCATCCTTGTCCAGATGGTCGAAGTCGTCCATTACCGGGAACACGGCTATGATCATAGTTTCTAACTCTGCAGAGGTTGTGCACTTTCACCCTTTGTCTTCAATTAGCCCAAACATTCTATACACGCGAAGTGCATCATGGAAAGGAGAGAATTGAGACGAGATATTTCAGAAGAAAGAATCCAACCCAAGCAGCAAGACCCGTTCCACCTATAATTCTGCTACATATTCATGTCAAGCATGGGCTGAACTCTCACAACTTAGTTGATCAAGACAGAGCCCATATGTCAAAGGGCTGCACGGGAAGCTACTAAACTTAGAGGACTTGGTAATCTCTTTGTTCCCTGGGTGGCAATCCACAAGTGAACACCCCTCGGGGCGACACTCAACTCTCATCAACCAAACAACCAAATCCACCTAGGTGGTTCATTGAAATTTATACTTAGAATTTTCCACAACATTGAGTAAAACAAATTTGTAGCAAGGCTAAGCATCTACTAAGTACTAAGTCTCCAAAATAACAAGTCTAAAGGGTGGCTACACGCTACGTGGGATTTTGCATAGCATAATAATAACTTAGAAAAATTTCCTATCATGCATGCTACTCAAAAACTCTAGTAATGCATAGTGAAAATATGGGAGATTTGATGGTGTGTCACTTGCCTTGGCAATAGGATGAACAATCACAACAAGAATAACAGCAACAAGGGTAGACTTGCTCCTCTTCACAATCTAATACAAGCAAAACAAGCCACACATAAACATACAAAACAAACATAACATAGAAAACAAAATAACCAACACAAAAACATGTATGCATGCCATGCAATGATCAAATTAATGCACAAAATTTACAATTAGCCATAATTACTAATAATGATGTTCTATGATGTTAATAACATGGTTATGATGCATGCAAAACAAATTTATTATCAAATTATAATTATTAGTATTACTAGGGTTTTATTATAGGCAAATATCAACATTAATAGAGGTCTGTTACAAAGTTGTATAAATAATTTTTCCAACGCATCTACTGGATAGAGGACATAAAAAAAACCATAGCAAATGATTTAACCTAAAAAGGATTTGTAGATTAAAAGTTATGCCCAAATTAGTGATTAACATAGATCTACAAATAACATGTGAGTGCACGTTACAAAATTGAAATTTAAATAGCCTAGATTATTCTAAACGGTGTGCTGACTTCAAAAAGCCCAAGATCATCGAAAAAGGATAAATAGAACTCGAGATATGATTTTTTGAAGATTTGAAACAAATCTGTTTTATTTCTGTTTTAATTAGAAAAGGGCTCGATCCGGGGGGAGGGCAATGGCGCGCTGTGATTGGTCGATGCTGTTTCGGCCGAATCGTGCGCGTGGAACGTTAGATCTAAAGGGAAACGGGCGTCGAGATTCAAAGAACCGCTTCGCCGCGGCCTTCTAATCTAGGCCGTTGATGCGGATCGGACGAACAGAGAGGATGTCGGGGCGAACTCACCGGAGATCGACGTCGGGGGCGAGGAAGACGACGGTGGCGCGATCCGGCGTGGATGGCATGGATGTTCCCATGTGTTTCCGGCAATGGCGAGCACGGCGTCGGCTTCTCCTCCTCGCTGCGATCCTCCTCGTATCCTCGGTGGCGTCTCCCGTGGCTCGGAACGGCGAACGCGCGGACTTCCCGTGAGCTTCTCCAATGGCGACGGCGGCGACGAAGAATTTCGACGTGGCGAGCTAGGGTTTCGAGGGAAGGACGGGGCGTGGACGTGGAGAGGCGGAGGGGCTGCGTATAAAAGGAGGTAGAAACATGGGGGAGGGGGTAGGGTAGCGGGGAGAGGCGATGGGCGGATCTCGTGTCCCTCTCGGACACGACGGCGGCGACGGCGTTCTGTCGAACACCTCCTGGGCGCGGAGTCCGCGTTTGGGTAGAAGACGACGGGGCGGGCCCCAGCTGTAAGCGAGAGAGAGCGGGACGGGCTGCGATCCTGGTTCGGTTACCGGGCTGGCCCAATTGCTGGGCACTGTGCGCGCGCGGAAAATAAGAAGGGGAGGGAGAAATGGGCCTGGGCCGGCAGAGGGAAAAGGGAAGGGCTGGGCTGGCGCTGCGTTCCCTATTTTTTTTCCTTTTCTTTTTCTGTTTTCTGTTTTTAAATAATCTGATTCAAAAATCAATTCAAAACCCCACCAAATCAAATCAGAAAAATACAGAAAAATATGTTTTGGAAAGCTTATGAAAAATAGAACATTTTGGTACTATTATTTCCCAAAACTAAATTACTTTATTTTAGAAAAAGATTTAAATCCAAAAAGTGGTTTAATAGTTAATATCACCTAAATATTTGTGTTTAGCCAATTAAAAGCAAATTCTTATGCACTAAAATGCAGGAATGCTAAGATGCTCATCAATGCATGAAGGTTTTAAATTTTTTCAAATTTTTCAAAATCCTGGGATGTTACAGGATAACATAGGTCATGTAATAATGTAAACATGGGCATTGCAGATAATAATAATAAAGCATCCAACTTCTAGGCAAACCATAGGCATGTGTTCCAATATAGTCATACGTGCTCGCAATGAGAAACTTGCACAACATCTTTTGTCCTACCATCTCGTGGCAGCGGGGCCTCTAGGAAAATTACTGGTAATTAAGGTGCTCCATTTAATAAACCACCGGAGCAAAGCATTAACACTCCGTGAACACACATGATCCTCACATCACAGCCATCCCCTCCGGTTGTCCCAATTTCTATCTCTTTGGGGCCTCAGGTTCCGGACAATGACATGTGTGAAACAACTTGCAGATATGATCAAGAAACATAATTATACTCATGAAACAATAACATGTTCAGATCTGAGATCATGGCACTCGGGCCCTAGTGACAAGAATTAAGCATAACAAGTTGCAACAATGGTAGAAAACACTAACGATGGATACTAGGTACTATGCCCTGAGAATATGGCATTATTATATGATTGATCTCATCCAATCCCTTCCATCCCTCTCAGCCTACAGTGGTGTTTACTCACACATGGACGAGGGAATCATGGATTGTTGATGGAGAAGAGGTTGCGGTGTCGATGACGATGATCTCCCTCGAATCCCCGTCCCGGCAGGGCGCCAGAACAGGAACTTCTGATCCCCGAATCGAGTTTCGAGGTGGCGGTGACGCTCTGTTGTGTTTTGTGAAATATGACAAACCCCCTCGATTTTTAGGTTGCAGGGCATAAGTAGTCGAAAGGAGAGACCGACGGGGTGCAGGGGTGGCCCACACCACCTGGCGGCGCGGCCAAGGGGGGGATCCAGGGGGTGGTGAGGCCACCTCCTGGACTCCTTCTGGCTCCTGGGGTCTTCTGGTGTTTTAAGCTCAATGGTATCTTTTCTGGGCAATTTCCTGGCAATTGATTTTTCTGCACAAAAACGAGACACCAAGATCTGCTGAAAACAGCGTTAGTCTGTGTTAGTGGTATCCAAAACTCACAAGTTTAGAGGAAAACAATAAGAAAAGTGTTCGGAAAAGGAGATACGTTTTGGACGTATCAGCGCACTACCGGTTCAGAAGCAAAGTGGAGCCTACACAACAGAATCAAATAACTTTGCCCCAACGAAGCAGTGAGCTTGTCAATCTCACCGGTTTTGCTGAACACAAAGAGGTTAAACGTACCATGTGGAAACTAATATTTGTTTGAAGTAGATGAAAGAGAACAATGATGGCAGTAGTTAAACAGTAGCAACAATATGAAAACAGAGATTGTAGTGGTTGTATTATCAGTATGAGGAAAAAGGACCGGTGTCTGCAGTTCACTAGAGGTGTCTCTACCAAGACAGATAGCATGTGTGGTAAACAAATTACAGCTGGACAATTGACAGATATAAAGGATGCACCATAGTGCATATGCATGACATGATGATTACTATGTGATTCATGCAGGCATTACAACAAGATACATAGACCGTCATCCAACTGCATCTATAACTAAAGTCCACCCTGAGAATGTCATCCGAGCAAACCTTGGGTATTAAGTTGCGAGCAACAGATAATCGCAGTAAGCAAAGTGTGTAATGTAAACAATGTAAACATCGTTGTTTTCTCCCTAATGGCAACATCACATCCTCCATCTGTCACGTTTCTGTCACTCGAGCATAGATGCAAAGGAGGCATGAACCCACTATCAAGCATAAATAATCCCTCTTGGAGTCACTAGCATCTACTTTGCCAGAGCATCTACTAACAACGGAGAACATTCAAGATCATAAATAACATACACATGAAAAAAATTATGATAGATTGATAATCAAGAGACATAGCATTCAATATTCATCGGATGCCAGCAAACACAACATGAGGCATTACAATAAGATGATCTTGATCATGTAAGGTAGCTCACAAGATCTAAACATGAGGTATAAAGAGGAGAGAACAACCATCTAGCTACTGCTATGGACCCGTAGTCCAAGGATGAACTACTCAAGCATCATTCCGGAGACGGGCATGGTGGTGTAGAGCCCTCCGGTGATGATTCCCCCTCCCGGCAGGGTGCCGGGGAGAGCTCCAGAACCCTTCCGGACAAGGGTTGACGATGACGGCGGCTGCAGATGTTTTTCGTGTAAAAGGCTCTCGTGTTTAGGGTTAACCCGTCGAGGATACTAAATAGGCGAGAGGGCGACATCGGTGGGTGGCCAGGGGGGACAGCAACCCCATGGCGCGGCCGGGGGCGCGCCACCCTATGATGTGGGGCCCCTGTGGCCCCCTCTAGGCCTCCTCCGGACTCTTTGTGCGCGACACTTTCTAATACATCCGGTCTTCGAATCGTCCAATTCCGAGAATATTTCTAGAAGAACTTTTCTGAAACTAAAAACATCAGAAAACAAGAACTAGCTCTATGGTATCCTGTAAATAGGTTATTCCGAGGAAATCGATAAAAATGGCATAAAGTGTAAAGGAAACATGTAGCATATGGCATGAAAACAACATGGAACATTAGAAATTAAGGGTACGTTTATGACGTATCAACATACCCAAGCTTAGTTCCTACTCGTCCTCGAGTAGGTAAACGATAAAAACAAATAATTTATGAGGTGACATGCTACCAACATAAACTTGATCGTCTAAATTGTAAAAGCATAAGTATAGCTGAGATCATAGTAATTTAAACACAAGCATGATAGATATTCTTTTAACAACGAAACTTAGCAATCACCTTGCATCATGAAAAGTAACACAACTAAAAGATCATGAATAATAATGCACTCGAAAGTTATAAGTTTGTTTAAAGCATAGAGAAAACATATCAAAGTGATTTCGCTTGTCCTTAAGAGTGGGACAAAACATAAATGCCAGAACACCTTTAAAGTTCAAGTGGATGACTAGAACAAATAATTTGAGAGCAAATAATAACACAACATAAATCAATTAATAATGTTTCTAGGACAAATGCACATTAAACTCAAAATGGCAACTATGCTCTCTCAACTGCGCATGAAGTTAAAAGATGGATTAACTCATGTGCTAGAGCTTTTTATTTGATTAAACAGAGGTATTGAAAACATTTTTTTAGAGAGGTGTATGCTTATGTCAACGAATGGTAAACAGAAAATACAGTACGTCACAAGCCAACTAGACTTCACAAGAGAGGCTCTCATTGAAGGACACAACTGGGGTCATAAGGTCATCCCTCTTTCTCTTTTGTTTACACAATTATGCTTTGACTGGTAAATCAGGGGCAAAAATACCGAAGAGAATTTTATAGTAACCAATTTTGGGGCTGGGCATCCCGCTGCCAACTCTTCTGTCATTTGGATAAGAGGATGAAGCCACTAGTCCAGGTGTGTAAAGTCCAATCAACAAGTGAGATAAAAATTCTCTATTTCCGTCCTCGTGAGCTAAAACAGGAGCACAAACAGGAATAATTTTGAAAGTTTTAAAGGTATCACATGAAAAATTTACTTGGAGTGGCGGTTAAATACCACATGTAGGTAGGTATGGTGGACACATTTGGCAAACTTTGGTTTTTGGGAGTTGGATGCACGAGTAGAGCTCATACTCTATACAGGTGGAGGCTAGCAAAAGACTGGGAGCGACAAATCAAGAGAGCAATAGTGGCCAGAATCATGCATAGCGACAAAAACATTATTAATCAAAGCATAAAGGGTGTTACAAGTTAAAAAATTAAATGATCATAGAGGCTATAAGTGACTGGTTTGTAGTCATAAACATGGTGTAAGAATGCACCAAGTCAACCAAATAAAGCATTCAAAGGAGAACACCACAAATTTATGCTTCAATATGACAACAACAACTCATGATTCTTTCAATGGAACATTAAGGACTCTTAGATATTTGAGACAAGTCATTCTACAATAACAACTACTAAGCATAGAATTAAAATAACATATAGCATAACATAAAAAAGTCTAGCCACAATCTATACAAGCTTCTATTTGCACCGTTATAAGCACGAAAACTATACTAGTGCTTTCCAACACCAAACATTTAATACTAAACAAAAACTCTCCAAGAGATATAGCAATGAAACAAGAGAGTACTAACACAACTCTACTAAAACTAACGGCTCTTAATAAGAGATGCATGAAAAACAAGAGCTAAAAGGGAATTTCGCACCAACTAGAAGAAAAACAAAGAATATGAGCATAACGAGTATTAATATGATCAAGAGGAGTGTGTCTCTCTCCCACACAAAGAATGCTAGGTTCCAAAAATGTTATTGCAGCAAGGAAAACAAAACAAAAACAAACAGACGCTCCAAGTAAAATTCATATGATGTGACCGAATAAAAATATAGTGTCACTAGAAGTGACCTGATAAATTGTTGATGAAGAAGGGGATGCCTTGGGCATCCCCAAGCTTAGACGCTTGAGTCATCTTAAAATTTTCTGGGATGAACCACGGGGGCATCCTCAAGCTTTGACCTTGCACTCTTCTTGATCACATTATATCACCCTCTTCTCTTGACCCTTGAAAACTTCCTTCACACCACACTCAATGTAATTCGCATTACAGGGTTAGTGCAGAATTTAAAAATCCACATGTTATGCAAGGACACAAGTATATTAATACTTTTAAACATTAGCTACTGCCACTTATGTTTCGTGGAGCAAAGAAATCCACTCGACATAGTAAACGAGAGAATGCAAGCAAAAAGGCAAAATCTGTCAAAACCAGAACATTTTGTAAAGACAAATTCTTTCGGGGCACTTAAGTTGCTCAGATAGAAAATCATAAAGAATGAAAACGTTTCAGAATTAGCTGAGAATTGTGAACAAAAAAATTCAGGTCATATTGATCTTTCTATGAATTATGCGATTTTTTACGGTGGACAACAAAACTCTGTTTCCTCTGCAGAAATCCAAAACCAACTCAAACTTTTGCTAGAAACTTTATTTGGCACAACTTATACATGAATATAAAGATACAAAGGAGTTTCTACAGAAGTATACAACCCCTCGACTCAAAGAAAACAGAGAAAAACAAAGCAAAAAAAATAAAATCATGGGTTATCTCCCACGAAGTGCTTTTCTTTAACGCCTTTTAGCTAGGCCCAGAAAAATGGAATCAAGTATTTTCAAGTGAAGAAGCATCCAAATTGTAACTTGTTAGAATAATAGAATCATGCAACTTCATTCTCTTTCTAGGAAAGTGTTCCATGCCTTTCTTTAGTGGGAACTGATATTTAATATTCCCCTCTTTCATATCAATAACATCACTGACAGTTCTAAGAAAAGGTCTTCCCAAAACAATTGGACAAGAAGCATTGCATTCAATATTCATAACAACAAAATCAACAGGGACAAGGTTATTATTAACCATAATAAGAACATCATCATCTATCCCCAAAGTTTTCTTTCTAATATTATCAATAAGACGAATATCCAAATAATAGTGCTCCAAAGGTGGCAAATCAAGCATATCATAAAGTTTCTTAGGCATAACAGAGATACTAGCACCAAGATCACATAGCGCATTACAATCAAAATTCACCTTCATTTTAATGATGGGTTCCCAACCATCATCTAACTTCCTAGGGATAGAGGCTTCATGTCGGGGGGTTAACCCCGAGTAGGGGAAAGGCAAGTGATAAAGAGGAAGATCAGAGTACTGTTGGCTGGGTTGGTGGCTACCCGAGAGTCTCTATCCGGTCGTATGTATTGAAGACCAGGAGAACATATTGAGCAAGTTTGTATTTGTCCGGATAGCGGTCAAGTGGTCCGAGTAGAGGTACTGCGTTCCTACTCGGGAAAGAAGTCAATGGAGCCGTTCTGATAGGATCCCACGTATCTTGTATCTGTACAGGCGTGCGGTTCAACTTACGGAGCGCGTGATTATCCGTGCTACGGTGTGGCTACAGTGAGGTAGGCGCCTGTCAAGTCCTGTCACTGACAGAGGGGACATGACGTGCCTAGGGGCCTACTCTATGCCACTGACAGGGTGGACAGGTCCCATCTGCCGAAAGGCGCGGATACTTCCCGCACCCGCGTCAGCGAGAAGCCGGAGGCGTGCGCTGTCCTGCAGTGGGCATGTCCCATCGAGTCGTACCTTATAGTCTTTCTTTATTCAGCTGGACACCAATATATAAGGTGCCCTGCCCCCTCCTGCGCGAGGGACGTTGCTTCAGTTCGCATTTATTGCAAGAGCCAACACTAGAGCTAGAGAGAGCAGCCGAGTGGAAACTCGGCTAAGAGGAAAACATTGTACTGTGGCTACTCGGAAAACATACATACAGAGAGGTAGGCAGGAGTAGGGGTGTTACCTCCACACGAGGGCCCTGAACCTGGTAGATCTTGTTGTTTGCGGTGCTAGAGATACCTACGCGCGGCTACTCTCCGTGCGATCCCTCCCCGGATACCTCTAGCGTCCATCGGCCCCAATACTTTAGCCATCCTATGGCATCTGCCGTGATACCACCACGACAGTTGGCGCCCACCATGGGGCCAGCAGCGGCGATGGCTGGAGTTCATGTTCGGACGGGACCCGTTTCTGCTACCGGGGAGCGCGTGGTCTGTGGCCTTGTCCACAGATTCGGCTCCTTCTACTTCGTCATCGACAACGCCGGAGATTTCGGCGGCAGGCCCATGCCGGCAGGCGGCTCGGTGCTCTCCTTCGGCTCGCATCTGGTCTATGTCGCCTCCACCGTCATCCATGAGTTCCCGGAGGAGGTACTCGTCGCGGAAGATCCTCCTGCTGTACTCGCTGCCCGCGGGAAGCCTTCTGGCTGCTCTGCGGACAGCGTGGAGGTGATGATGATAGGCCCGACTATCGATGCCGGGAAAGGCGCGACCGCTACCGCGGGAGTCATCGAGGAACCTGCTGCCCCAAGTGCTGGCCCAAGGGTTCACAAGACCTACGACGTGCCCCACAACATTCCGGGTTACGTGGCCCCTTCCACGACTACGACGATTCCAGCATCCGCCGTGCGGATGGGCATGCCGCCTCCCACTGAGCTTGAGCTCATGACCATGAGGGCGCAACTCGAGCAGCAACGTCAAGCGCTACTCGCGGAGTCCCAGGAGCTGGAGAAGGTTAGGCTTGAGCTTAACCTACACCAAAATGAGTACAACAGAGCCCACGGCTTTACTCCTGTGTTTAGGAAGCCTAGCAAGCTAGGCGCTACTTGTCGCAACTTAGGGGCTGAGATGGCAGGAGTTGGTGGAGCTGCTAGCCAGTCTGCTAGTTTGAACACTGCTACTAGGCCGAGATATAGTACCCCCGCCAAAACTCTTAGGGCTGCAGAGGCAGTAGCTGCTGAGTTACCGCATCTCGCTGGCGACGCGCGCTAGGCAGCAGGATAGACTCAATGAGCTAGTGCTAGAGGCTGCCAGGCAGAACGAGGAGTTCCGGAAAGCCAATCCGGGTGTTGGCGCTTCTCAGGTTGTGCACTCGCATGCGGTCAGATCTACGGATCATCCTCATCACCGCTTCCTGGCGATGAGAGGGACCAGAGTGTGCACTCTGGGAAGAGCAAACAGATGCAGGTGTATGACCCGGCTGTCGCCGCAAAACAACGCGTTGTGCCACGGCAGCCCGGTTAGAAACACAACACTGCAGGAGCAGGCTATCAAGCCAATAAAGCTCACAGCAAGAGGCAAGGAGGAGACCGTGCAGGACCATCGCGACATCATGCTGCCAACCCGGCTCAGCCAAGAGTGCAGCAGCCAGCCGCCGTGCAGCCGCAAGTGGTGGAGGCAGCAGCCAACCCGGTGGCTCAACCCGCAGTTGTGCAGGAAAACCGCTATGATGATGGGTACTCGGCGATGGGGTTAGCCGGATATGCTGACCCAAGAAATGTCACTGACCGTCTGGGTGACCGCATGCTGGAGCCCAGTGACGCAAGATACAAGCTGGACCGGATCAATCGGTCTGCGCAGCTCGAGAACAAGGGGCCACCAGGCCCAGATTGCTTTGGTCGCCGCATCATGGAGGAGCCCTCCGTGAACCATTTCCAGCTGGCTAGGGGGACCAAGTGCTATGATGGCAGCACCAAGCCGGAAGACTGGCTGAGCGACTACGTTACCGCCGTGCACATTGCGGGTGGCAACCGGAGATGGGTTGTGCGGTATGTTCCGCAGATGCTGGAGGGCCCTGCTCGGACCTGGCTCAACAACTTGCCCAGAGATAGCATCAACTGCTGGCTAGACTTCTCGGAAGCCTTCATCAGCAACTTCACCAGCACGTACAAGAGGCCGAATAGGCCGCAACAACTGTCTGCTTGCAAGAAGCGAGAAGAGGAGACTGACCGAGAGTACCTTACTCGGTGGAGCACTTTGAGGAACACCTGTGAAGGTGTGAATGAGGCCCAGACCCTTACCTGGTTTGCTCAAGGCTGCAGGCATGGCAACATGTTGTGGCAGAAACTGCAGAGAGATTGTAACATCCCAAGTATGAAAAACAACCTTAGAATTCTTGCTCCTTGTTTAATTTCAGTTTGCATCATTCCATCATGAGCATTGCATTTGTTCTCACTTGTTTTCTATTTGAAATTCAAACCAATTTTCAAAATTTGGTTCATACTTGGTATGTTCCAATGTTTTCAAAATAGATTCCAAACAGTAACAATTCTATTGTTTCCAATAAACTTGAATTTCCAAATAATTAACTTGGTTAAATATTTCAATATTTCATATATTGCAAAATTCAATCAAATTCATTTAAATTTCAAACAGCAACAAAATTTTAAAATTTTGAAAAACAAAAGTTTGTACAACTGGGCTTTTGCCATAAAGAACCTATAAAAATTATCACAAATTTTTTTGAAACCCCAAAACCCTTTCTTTCTTCTCTTTTCTTTTCTGCAAAAAAAAAGAAAAGAAAAAAAGAGGGGGGAGGCAGCCAGGCCAGCCAACAGGCCGGCCCAGGCCACCTACTACCCCCAGGCCCAGCCCACCTGCTCCTCCTTTCGTCATCCTTCGTACGGAGACAGAGGAGGGGGAGCCTCCCCCACCTGCAGCAGCTCCACATGCTCCCCTCCTCCTCTACTTAAACCCCCGCGGCCGTGCCCTAGGTTCCTAGCCCTCCTCCATCTCCGCCGTCGCCGCCATTTTCTCCTCTCTCTCTTTCCCTTCCTCCTCTCTGTTTTCCGGCGATCTTTGGGGGGAGGTTGTAGAGCATGGCGCCGCCGTCGACAGCATGCTAGCGAGCGCCTCCGACCAAGCCAGGGGCACGAGCGCGACCGCCACCTCTCCCTCGTCATCATTGACAGCTGCAGCGAGTCCCAGGAGCCGCTGATCCTCGACGACGAGCTCGTCACCGCCGCGGCTGCTCTGAAGATCGTCGCCGCGCCGTCGTCTCCGTCACCGTCACGTCCAACCATCGCCTCCGCCAGCACCCCGGTGAGCTACTGGTCCTTTTCCCGTCGACGAAACCGTAGCCTGCGTCCGTTTTCGAGGAGGACCTGACGGCCACTCTCCTCTGTCCGCCATGGCTGACGCCGCGAGGCTCGCCGCCGTGAGCTCCTGCCCTCCCTTTTCCACGCACGCACGCCACACCCCTTCCTGATGCCCAGTACGCACACGCACACGCCCAGCGCCGCCCGTTCGTGGTCGCCGCGCTGTGCTGTCCTGCCGTGCTGTCGCCTATCGCCGTGTTTCAGACGAAAGTCCGAAACTTTCGTTCAGTTTCAGTCCCGAGAACCTACCTCAAAACCCCACTCGCTTCCTGTTCTAACACGAATCCGATTCCAGCCCAGTGGCGCAAGGCCCACGCGCGCACGCCCGCGGTCGCGAGTTCGAACCCTCCCGCGCGGAATAAAACCCCCCTTTTGCTTCGCTTTGCCACGCGCGCAAGCGGGCCCAACCTGTCATTGACAGTGGTGGCCACGCTAGCTTCCACACACGGCCACTGCCAGCTGGGCACTGGCCCACTGCCGGTGACCCAGGGCTGCTCTGCCCTGCGTAACAAAAATCCCAGGGCCCTTTCTGAAGTTTCTATTTTCGCACCTAAGCCCCTGGAATAAAATTTAAGACTTTTAAAATTGCAGAATAGCCCACAGATTTCAAATTCAAATATCTTTTGCAATACAAATCCAAATTCAGTAAATAAAATATGTTTTCCATATCAAATTAAATTCTATACCTAAATATAAACTTTGTTTACTGTTTTGAATATTTTAAATTGGTGAAATATTTAAATCCTTGTGTAATCCATTTAAAATTGCAAAATTCATAACTTGGGCATAAAAATTCCAAATTCAACAAACCAAATATGTTTTCCATTCCATTTTTCATGAACTTTGCAAATATCAACTTTGTGTTCTGTTTTAAATAAATTAAATTGCTGAAAACAAATGTTTCTTAACTAATGCATTTAAAATTGTCAAATTAATAACTTGCTCATTTTAAATCCTTTTTCAACAAATGAAATATGTTTTTCCATCTAAAATTTTGTGTTCTTTCCAAATATGAATTTTGTTATCTGTTTTGAACAATTAAAATGGGTGAAAACAATAAATGTTTGTGTAACTCACTTAAGAAGCCAAATTTCATAACTTAATAAATAAGATTCCAAACTTGGTAAACAACATATCAAATTGAAGCTATTGTTGTTTTCTTATTGTTTTCATCATCCATGCATCATTCTAATCAACTTTCACATGATGGTTATTTGTAGATCACTTAATTCAACTTTAATTCTTGGGCCTTTCTATATGCAACCCAAATTGCATATGGGCCCATTTAAATATGTTTACCATGTCAACTAGCTTATCTTTGATGCATCAATTAAATTGTCATGCATCATCCCATGTTTGTGCATTATGCCATGTTATTGATTGTCCGTCTCTCTTCGTTGTTTGTTTGCTTATTCTCGAATAGACGACAACGTTGAGACAGACGAGGTTTACGACACTACTTCAGAGGAGTTAGCCCAGTACCAGGCTATTGAGTTTGCAGGCAAGTATTCACTCACATGAACCATTTTGTCCTTTCCACACTGGATACCGATACTTTCCGTTGTCTAATCTGCTAGCCTTAAGATTCGTTGCTTGTGTTCCGATCCCATCACATGTTATCATGTAACCCTGATATAGCCTATCCTCCGCACCTATAACCCCGTTGCTTGTTGCCTGTGTCTTACTAGCATGCTTAGGGTTGTTTATGCTCGAGTCTGATGTCCGTAATTTCTGTTACTATATTTATTATGTTCTGGGGGCTCGTTAATTAAACAACCACCTGTTAATTTTTGAGGTAATAATAATTTGATGATAAGGCACCGGCAGGAGGCCGGGTATGGTTTTGAGGCCTGCTAGTGTCGAACTCAGGAAAAGTTCTTGTCCTCTAGATCCATGATGAGCGCGCTAACCGCATGTGGGAAGCGTGTATGGGCGCCCCCCTCAACTTTGATTCGATTCGCATCTCGTCCAAATCGCATCGTTTAGTTCGGGTTTTCCATTTGCCGCATGCATATGCAGGTGCGAACCCTTGGCGCCAGGGTGGTAACTTTTGTAGTCGGCATTTAGGGAGACACGTTCTTAGAGTGCTATGAGGGTCCCTTTTCTTCGTGGGGCTTGATTAGCCGTGCGCTCAATTGCACGGGGTTCTTTGGGCTTGATGCGAAGAAGAGTTGGGTTGTGTTGAGTGGCCTGCTTGGTGGGTTTGATCCCCGCCTGGCGGGTTATTCTTACGTGTACGGCCAAATTGGTGCATCCCTGCAGGGTTAAATCTTCTCGAGAAGCCGTGTTGTCCGCGGTTATGGATGACTTGGTGTTAGGGCTGGCTAACAAGGATAGACAAGTTACACCTAATTAATAATAATTTGACTAGTAATAGGCTTATTGACACAATAAATTGAACCTTCATTAATCCAACTGTGTGGGTTACCCTCGGATTGCTTCTTTGGATAAGGGGCGAGATCCAGGATGGGTTTGTTTGAGGTTAGTGGTAGTTGGTTCCGATGCGCTATCTTATCCCTTTCTTTTAGCCGGATGTTGTAGCGTGTCTCTGTAGTTGGTTAGTGCAGCCCGCTGCCGCACCTTTGCATCCCCTATCTTCCGTTGAACCCAAAGCATCTGTACTTGGTGTTGTCGGGTACACTTTGGTATCTTGTGCGTCTTGCTTGCCAGTACTCGTCTGTACTCACCCCTTTGGGGCTGCGTGTTCTGCAGACTACGTTTCCGAGGATCCCCATGGTGGCTACTACGTGGAGTATGACGAGGCTGCTGACGAGTAGATAGCGGACCCGGGCAGGATCCGAGACTTCGTGGATGGGCTCCGTTCTTTCGTTTCCGGCCTCTTAGGCCTATTTGGATCTTGTCTGTACTCAGACACTTTGGATGCTTCCGCTGTGATGTAATGATGACTTGTTGGGACATGTGTCCTCTGCATGACTGTATTTGCTATCTCTGCTCTAGTGAGAGCTTTTGCCACTTATTTCCATTTCTTTGTGTCTTAGAGATTTGTTGTGATATCACTTGTTCAAATGCCGTTGACGTACCATGTGTGTATGTTATGAAGTACGTCAATGGAAGTATTCGGATTTCTATTGGATGGTTTCACAGACGATGAATAGTAGAGGATGGTTGTCACACGTTTACGTGCTGGCCTACTCATATTGAGATGCGGGTGCAGGTAGGCCCCGTAAGCCATTTATCTACTGTTTAGCGGGTTGTGTGTATCCTCTAAAAGTCCGGGTGCGACAAATGGTATCAGAGCCTGTCTGCCTGTAGGATCCCTTTTACTGGTCGCAGTTGAGTCTAGAAACTATTTTGCAGCTATATAGGAAAAATGAAACGTGAGAGTAGGAATTCTGTTCTTTTATTTCTTCCCCACCCACCCTCCCTTTTTCTGGTAAGGAAGTGCAACGTTGTTTTCTCTTCTCATCTAAACTTTCAAGTTAGGATTTCACGTATCCTGGTTTCTCTAGGATGGTTATATCTACTAGACCATAGGAATGGAGGTGGTTGTGACATGATTTATCATGTTGCCTACTCATGATTGAGAACGGAGGCACATAAGCCCCGGAAGCAGATCCTCTATTCCTTAAGCAGTAGATATTGATCCTTTAGAAGCCCGGATGGGTTTTCCGTAGTACCTTAGGAGTGTTTGGTCTCGTGTTTCCCAAATGTTGCTTCGATATCCTGTTCTTCTCAAGATTCTTTTCGTCCGTTGGAACCTTGTTGTTGCTTGCCACTTCAGTTTTTCTACCGGAGTCTAATCAAAGCTTTCCCGATCATCTGCAGATGGATCTCAGGTTCTACCCGCAGGTGGTTCGTATGACTCGTTGCGAGAGCACTGCCGGTTATCCGGAGATGCTGAGAGACATGGTCACTTTTCTGGGGTTCCGTTGGGCACCAGAGTACCAGGTCTACGAGCAGCAGCGAGAGTTTGAGCAGACCTACTACCAGGCTATCGTCTACATTCTGTCAGATGATGGCATGAGCGTAGTCCACCGCTACAAGGCAGTGGGTTCCACAGTGGATATGGGTGTGCAGCAGGCAGCTTATGTGAGCCTCACCGTCCTTCGTGCTGACTACTGGGGATTTGACGATTCTATCTATCGCCACATCCCCCGTGGTTACATCACTTCGGAGGGAGCTCACTTCACTCTCTGCGACAACTTGGATGTTTACGAGCATGATAACTCCAGGCTGCACACCACCGCTCAGTTTGTGAGACACAGTGACGCAGTTGCCCGCACACTATCTCAGGAGTTGGCTTCAGTCAGAGAGCAGCTTTACCTTGCTTTGACTTGTCTGGCGACTTACACCACAGACTTTGTTGGAGACGAGCGCTTTGCACGTTTCGATCAGCCAGTTGGTCGTCGTCTGCCAGATGCTGGAGGTTACGAGCCGATTAGAGGTCCACTCCTTAACCTTGGTGCTGGTTACACTGGGATTCCACGCTTTGGAGCACAGGGAGTCGACGCTATGTACTTCACGCCTAGAGTCGGTCTCAGACCACGTCAGATCTACGTGGATCGTCGTTCCACCTACTTTCGTGGGCGTGCTCCTCACCGTACCTCTCGCCGTACTCCTCGCCGCCGTCCTGCGTGATGAGCATGAGAGTACCGATGTATCCATTCTTAGCTATATTTAGTTATCCTTTGGTATTCGAACCATTTATGGTGTGTTGGATATTCTGATGTAATTGAACATGTGATGGTGAACCTTGTGGTTGTCTATTCATGCGTCAGAATAATCTCTCTTTCGGTTGCCAAGTCTATCCTTGTCTATTGTTGTGCTAAAATGCATTTCCATTCAGGATGCCGCCAACAAGGAACAACACGCCCGAGCCACCGCCAATCACGGAGCTGTTGACTCAGATGACCCAAGTCATGACGCAGATGGCCCAGTTTCAGGCTAATCAGCACATCAACCAGACAACTCCACGAGTCAGCATCAAGGAGTTTCTCAGTCTGGGCCCAAGAGCTTTCGTGACCACACGCCAGCCTCTGGACGCTGATGACTAGATCCGTGAGATAGCCAAGGCTCTGGAGATTGCACACGTAGCTGAAGAAGACAAGGTCAAGTATGCCTCCTATCTGCTGAAGGGTCAAGCAGCTTCTGGGTGGAAAAACTTCCAGGCCATGAGAACTGGCATGCCAGTCACGTGGGATCGTTTCAAGGAAGCCTTCCTGAAACACCACATTCCAGATGGTCTCATGGAAAGAATGCGTGAAGAGTTTTGCTCTCTCAAGCAGGGCAAGTTGGACGTCATCGGGTATCAGAGTGAGTTCAATCGCCTCGCTCGATACGCTGGAGATGAGGTGTCCACTGAAGCTAAAAAGATGGCAAGGTTCCGCAGAGGTTTTAACCTGGAACTCAAGTATGCCCTCACCAATGTCAAGGCCGACAGCTTCGAGGATCTCGTTAACACCGCGCTCAATGAAGAAAATGGGCGCAAGGCGTTCGAGGAGTCTCGCAAGCACTCGCGTGAGGGTGGTTCCTCCTCCAACATGACCACCCCTCCGCAGAAGCGTCGCATCTGGGTACCAAATGGTGCTGTCACTCGGGCTCCATACGCCCAAACTTCTCCAGGCTTCGCTCCCCGCCCACCCAACCCTGCTCAGGTGCATGATACAAGGGCTTCAATGGGGCAGCCAAGGCCAGGGCCCCCTCGTGTCGTCACATGCTACAAGTGCAAGCAGACGGGGCACTACGCCGACAAGTGCACGCAGAGGCAGCTACCTCCACCACCACCTCGTCCTAACACAAACCAGGCAATGGTGCGCGCTCCCCCGCCTAAGACCTTCAACTCCAACAACAGGCCTGTCGGGAGGACCGCAAGGGTGAATCATGTCAAGATCGACAAAGCTGAGGAAGCTCCTGACGTCGTTCTCGGTACATTTCCCGTAAACTCTATTCCAGCTAAAGTGTTGTTTGATACCGGAGCATCACATTCTTTCGTGTCAAAGATCTTTGCGACAGCAATTAAACTCCCTTTTGTTGGTTTGGGTTCCCCGCTAGTGGTCAACTCCCCGGGAGCAACTATGCAAACGTCCAAGATCAGTCACAAAAATCAAATTCTAATTGGAGGCCACATATTCCTTGCTTCTCTCATACTGCTTGGCAATTCTGACATTGATGTCATTCTTGGTATGGATTGGCTGAAGGCCAATAAAGCAAGAATTGACTGTGCTCAAAAGTCAATAACTCTGTCCCACTCTTCTAGCCAGATAATCTATTCTCCACATGAATTAAGTTCCATTCAGCTATGCACCCTCAATGCAAAACCTCTACCTTCACTTGAAAATGTTCCGGTGGTTTGCGACTTCCCTGACGTCTTTCCAGAAGAGTTGCCAGGAATGCCTCCGGACAGAGCCGTTGAGTTCGTGATCGAACTTGAACCAGGTACTGCTCCAATCTCTAAGCACCCCTACAAGATAGGAACTCCCGAGCTGAAGTTGTTGAAGGAACAAATTGATATGTACATGGAAAAAGGTTACATTCAACCTAGTTCCTCGGCTTGGGTTGCCCAACTCTGTTCGTTGCGAAGAAGGATCAAACAAAGAGACTCGTTGTTGACTATCGTCCTCTTAACGAGAAGACCATCAAAAATAAGTATCCAATTCCTCGCATCGATGATCTTTTTGATCGACTTGCTGGAGCCTCAATATTCTCCAAGTTGGACTTGAGAATGGGTTACCATCAAATAAAGATCAGAAAAGAGGATATTCCAAAGACAGCCTTCACCACTCGCTACGGTCTATATGAATTCACCGTCATGTCCTTTGGTCTCACCAATGCACCGGCGACCTTCTCTCGACTCATGAATTATGTCTTCCATGAATACCTAGACAAGTTCGTTGTGGTATATCTTGATGACATTCTTGTCTACTCAAAATCCGAGAAAGAGCATGAAGAACACCTTCGTCTCACTCTCATGAAGCTTCGCGAGCATCGTCTCTATGCCAAGTTCTCCAAATGTGAGTGGATTTCCGAAGTCGTTTATCTTGGTCATGTCATCTCTGCCAAGGGCATAGCCATTGATCCAGAAAAGGTTAAAGCAATTGTTGATTGGAAACCTCCAAGGACGGTGAAGCAAGTAAGAAGTTTTCTTGGCTTGGCTAGCTATTGCCGTCGCTTCGTCCCAAACTTCTCCAAGATTGTGAAACCTCTCACTGACCTCACAAAGAAGGACAAGAAGTTCGTCTGGTCTCCACAATGTTATGAAAGTTTCAATCTCCTGAAGACTAAACTCACTTCTACACCAGTTCTGGTTGGCCCAGATCCTTCCAAACCTTTCCAAATATTCTGTGATGCTTCTCTCCAAGGTCTAGGTGCAGTTCTTATGCAAGAACGTCAAGTTGTGGCTTATGCTTCATGTCAGTTGAACACACATAAGCTCAATTATCCCACTCATGACCTTGAACTCGCAGCAGTTGTGTTTGCCCTCAAGAAATGGAGAAATACTTGTTGGGTAATCGCACTGAAATCTTTTCCGATCATAAGAGTCTAAAATACATCTTCACTCAACCAGATCTAAACCTCAGACAAAGGAGATGGATTGAAAAGATCAAAGACTTTGATCTTACCATTTCTTACACTCCAGGCAAGGCTAATGTTATGGCCAATGCTCTCAGTCGCAAGTCGTATTGCAATAATCTCATGATCATGGAAAGCCAACCTCCTCTTCATGAAGAATTCCAGAAGCTGAAACTTGGTCTTGTTCCTCAAGGCTATCTTGCAAACTTGACAGCCAGTCCAACTCTCGAGGACAAGATTCGTTCTGAACAACTTCGTGATGCTGAAATCAAGAAGATTGTAGAACACATCAAAGCAGGCAATGAGAAATTTGAGTGCTTCTCAATTGATGACAAGGGAACTGTGTTCTTCGAAGGACGCATTGGAGTTCCTCAAATTCAAAGTCTCAAAGATGTCATTCTCAAGGAGGCTCATGAAACTCCTCTCTCCATACACCCTGGAAGTACAAAGATGTACCAGGATCTCAAGACACTGTATTGGTGGCCTAGCATGAAACGTGAAATTGCTCAATACGTTTCTGAATGCGACGTTTGTCAACGTGTTAAGGCAGTTCATCAGAAAACAGCCGTTCTTCTCCAACCTATGAAAATCCCTGAGTGGAAGTGGGACATGATTGAAATGGACTTCGTCACTGGTTTTCCAAAGTCCAAGAGGGGCAACGATGCAATCTTCGTTGTCATTGATCGACTCACCAAAGTCGCTCACTTCTTTCCTGTCAAAGAGACAATCTCAGCTAGTCAGTTAGCAGAGCTCTATACAACAAAGATTGTTCCTCTTCATGGTGTTCCGTTAGAAATAAGCTCAGACCGTGGAAGCATCTTCACTTCTCATTTCTGGAAAAGCTTTCAAGAAGCCTTGGGCACCAAGCTTCTGTTCAGCACAGCCTACCATCCTCAGTCTCAAGGGCAAGTCGAAAGAGTCAATCAGATTCTCGAGGATATGCTCAGAGCATGTGGTCTCTCTTTTGGCATGAAATGGGAGGAATGTCTTCCATATGCTGAATTCTCCTACAACAACAGCTTCCAGGCAAGCCTAGGCATGGCACCATTTGAGGCTCTCTATGGCCACGGATGCAGGAGTCCAATCAATTGGTCTGGAGCTGGTGAACGTTCACTCTTAGGCCCTGACATTGTTAACGAGGCCGAAGAGAAAGTTCGCATCATTCGTGACAATCTGAGGATTGCTCAATCTCGTTAGAAAAGCTACTATGACAGCAAACACAGGGACATGGTCTATGTACCTGGAGACAAAGCATATCTCCGTGTTACTCCCCTCAGAGGCACTCATCGTTTTGGTGTCAAAGGAAAGCTTGCACCAAGATATATTGGTCCCTTCAACATTCTCTCAAGGCGTGCAGAAAATGCCTATCGTCTTGAACTTCCAGAAAAGCTATCCAAGGTGCACGATGTCTTTCACGTGTCACAGCTCAAGAAATGCTTCAAAGATCCAGGTCGTGCAGTTGATCATGATTCCATTGATCTGCAAGAAGACCTCTGTTATGAAGAGCATCCTGTTCGCATTCTCGATGAGACCGAGCGCAAAACTCGCAACAAGAGCAATAAGTTCTTCAAAGTGCAGCGGTCTCATCATTCCGATAAAGAGGCAACGTGGGAGACCGAAGAGGATCTTCGCAAGAAGTATCCGGACCTTTTCTCTTCTCAGTAGGAATCTCGGGGCGCGATTCCTTCAAGGGGGGGCGTTTTGTAACATCCCAAGTATGAAAAACAACCTTAGAATTCTTGATCCTTGTTTAATTTCAGTTTGCATCATTCCATCATGAGCATTGCATTTGTTCTCACTTGTTTTCTATTTGAAATTCAAACCAATTTTCAAAATTTGGTTCATACTTGGTATGTTCCAATGTTTTCAAAATAGATTCCAAACAGTAACAATTCTATTGTTTCCAATAAACTTGAATTTCCAAATAATTAACTTGGTTAAATATTTCAATATTTCATATATTGCAAAATTCAATCAAATTCATTTAAATTTCAAACAGCAACAAAAATTTAAAATTTTGAAAAACAAAAGTTTGTACAACTGGGCTTTTGCCATAAAGAACCTATAAAAATTATCACAAATTTTTTTGAAACCCCAAAACCCTTTCTTTCTTCTCTTTTCTTTTCTGAAAAAAATAAATAAAAGAAAAAAAGAGGGGGGAGGCAGCCAGGCCAGCCAACAGGCCAGCCAACAGGCCGGCCCAGGCCACCTACTACCCCCAGGCCCAGCCCACCTGCTCCTCCTTTCGTCATCCTTCGTACGGAGACAGAGGAGGGGGAGCCTCCCCCACCTGCAGCAGCTCCACCTGCTCCCCTCCTCCTCTACTTAAACCCCCGCGGCCGTGCCCTAGGTTCCTAGCCCTCCTCCATCTCCGCCGCCGCCGCCATTTTCTCCTCTCTGTTTTGCGGCGATCTTTGGGGGGAGGTTGCAGAGCATGGCGCCGACGTCGACAGCACGCTAGGGAGCGCCTCCGACCAAGCTAGGGGCACGAGCGCGACCGCCACCTCTCCCTCGTCATCATTGACAGCTGCAGCGAGTCCCAGGAGCCGCTGATCCTCGACGACGAGCTCGTCACCGCCGCGGCTGCTCTAAAGATCGTCGCCGCGCCGTCGTCTCCATCACCGTCACGTCCAACCATCGCCTCCGCCAGCACCCGGTGAGCTACTGGTCCTTTTCCCGTTGACGAAACCGTAGCCTGCGTCCGTTTTCGAGGAGGACCTGACGGCCACTCTCCTCTGTCCGCCATGGCTGACGCCGCGAGGCTCGCCGCCGTGAGCTCCTGCCCTCCCTTTTCCACGCACGCACGCCACACCCCTTCCTGATGCCCAGTACGCACACGCACACGCCCAGCGCCGCCCGTTCGTGGTCGCCGCGCTGTGCTGCCCTGCCGTGCCGTCGCCTGTCGCCGTGTTTCAGACGAAAGTCTGAAACTTTCGTTCAGTTTCAGTCCCGAGAACCTACCTCAAAACCCCACTCGCTTCCTGTTCTAACACGAATCCGATTCCAGCCCAGTGGTGCAAGGCCCACGCGCGCACGCCCGCGGTCGCGAGTTCGAACCCTCCCGCGCGGAATAAAACCCCCCTTTTGCTTCGCTTTGCCATGCGCGCAAGCGGGCCCCACCTGTCATTGACAGTGGTGGCCACGCCAGCTTCCACGCACGGCCACGCAGGCGCCAGCTGGGCACTGGCCCACTGCCAGTGACCCAGAGCTGCTCTGCCCTGCGTAACAAAAATCCCAGGGCCCTTTCTGAAGTTTCTATTTTCGCACCTAAGCCCCTGGAATAAAATTTAAGACTTTTAAAATTGCAGAATAGCCCCCAGATTTCAAATTCAAATATCTTTTGCAATACAAATCCAAATTCAGTAAATAAAATATGTTTTCCATACCAAATTAAATTCTCTACCTAAATATAAACTTTGTTTACTGTTTTGAATATTTTAAATTGGTGAAATATTTAAATCCTTGTGTAATCCATTTAAAATTGCAAAATTCATAACTTGGGTATAAAAATTCCAAATTCAACAAACCAAATATGTTTTCCATTCCATTTTTCATGAACTTTGCAAATATCAACTTTGTGTTCTGTTTTAAATAAATTAAATTGCTGAAAACAAATGTTTCTTAACTAATGCATTTAAAATTGTCAAATTAATAACTTGCTCATTTTAAATCCTTTTTCAACAAATGAAATATGTTTTTCCATCTAAAATTTTGTGTTCTTTCCAAATATGAATTTTTTTATCTGTTTTGAACAATTAAAATGGGTGAAAACAATAAATGTTTGTGAAACTCACTTAAGAAGCCAAATTTCATAACTTAATAAATAAAATTCCAAACTTGGTAAACAACATATCAAATTGAAGCTATTGTTGTTTTCTTATTGTTTTCATCATCCATGTATCATTCTAATCAACTTTCACATGATGGTTATTTGTAGATCACTTAATTCAACTTTAATTCTTGGGCCTTTCTATATGCAACCCAAATTGCATATGGGCCCATTTAAATATGTTTACCATGTCAACTAGCTTATCTTTGATGCATCAATTAAATTGTCATGCATCATACCATGTTTGTGCATTATGCCATGTTATTGATTGTCCGTCTCTCTTTGTTGTTTGTTTGCTTCTTCTCGAATAGACGACAACGTTGAGACAGACGAGGTTTACGACACTACTTCAGAGGAGTTAGCCCAGTACCAGGCTACTGAGTTTGCAGGCAAGTATTCACTCACATGAACCATTGTGTCCTTTCCACACTGGATACCGATACTTTCCGTTGTCTAATCTGCTAGCCTTAAGATTCGTTGCTTGTGTTCCGATCCCATCACATGTTATCCTGTAACCCTGATATAGCCTATCCTCCACACCTATAACCCCGTTGCTTGTTGCCTGTGTCTTCCTAGCATGCTTAGGGTTGTTTATGCTCGAGTCTGATGTCCGTTATTTCTGTTACTATATTTATTATGTTATGGGGGCTCGTTAATTAAACAACCACCTGTTAATTTTTGAGGTAATAATAATTTCATGATAAGGCACCGGCTGGAGGCCGGGTATGGTTTTGAGGCCTGCTAGTGTCGAACTCAGGAAAAGTTCTTGTCCTCTAGATCCATGATGAGCGCGCTAACCGCATGTGGGAAGCGTGTATGGGCGCCCCCTCAACTTTGATTCGATTCGCATCTCGTCCAAATCGCCTCATTTAGTTCGGGTTTTCCATTTGCCGCATGCATATGCAGGTGCGAACCCTTGGCGCCAGGGTGGTAACTTTTGTAGTCGGCATTTAAGGAGACACGTTCTTAGAGTGCTATGAGGGTCCCCTTTTCTTCGTGGGGCTTGATTAGCCGTGCGCTCAATTGCACGGGGTTCTTTGGGCTTGATGCGAAGAAGAGTTGGGTTGTGTTGAGTGGCCTGCTTGGTGGGTTTGATCCCCGCCTGGCGGGTTATTCTTACGTGTACGGCCAAATTGGTGCATCCCTGCAGGGTTAAATCTTCTCGAGAAGCCATGTTGTCCGCGGTTATGGATGACTTGGTGTTAGGGCTGGCTAACAAGGATTAGACAACTTACACCTAATTAATAATAATTTGACTAGTAATAGGCTTATTGACACAATAACTTGAACCTTCATTAATCCAACTGTGTGGGTTACCCTCGGATTGTTTCTTTGGATAAGGGCGAGATCTAGGATGGGTTTGTTTGAGGTTAGTGGTAGTTGGTTCCGATGCGCTATCTTATCCCTTTCTTTTAGCCGGATGTTGTAGCGTGTCTCTGTAGTTGGTTAGTGCAGCCCGCTGCTGCACCTTTGCATCCCCTATCTTCCGTTGAACCCAAAGCATCTGTACTTGGTGTTGTCGGGTACACTTTGGTATCTTGTGCGTCTTGCTTGCCTGTACTCGTCTGTACTGACCCCTTTGGGGCTGCGTGTTCTGCAGACTACGTTTCCGTGGATCCCCATGGTGGCTACTATGTGGAGTATGACGAGGCTGCTGACGAGTAGATAGCGGACCCGGGCAGGATCCGAGACTTCGTGGATGGGCTCCGTTCTTTCGTTTCCGGCCTCTTAGGCCTATTTGGATCTTGTCTGTACTCAGACACTTTGGATGTTTCCGCTGTGATGTAATGATGACTTGTTGGGACATGTGTCCTCTGCATGACTGTATTTGCTATCTCTGCTCTAGTGAGAGCTTTTGCCACTTATTTCCATTTCTTTGTGTCTTAGAGATTTGTTGTGATATAACTTGTTCAAATGCCGTTGACGTACCATGTGTGTATGTTATGAAGTACGTCAATGGAAGTATTCGGATTTCTATTGGATGGTTTCACAGACGATGAATACTAGAGGATGGTTGTCACACATTTACGTGCTGGCCTACTCATATTGAGATGCGGGTGCAGGTAGGCCCCGTAAGCCATTTATCTACTGTTTAGCGGGCCGTGTGTATCCTCTAAAAGTCCGGGTGCGACAGAGATATGCCGAGTACGCTCGCCGAGACAATCAAGATTGCTGACATGTATGCACTCGGAGACCCTACTCAGCCTCTGCTCGATTCTCCTGAGCCGAGAAGGAAGCACCATGACAGCAGCAGGCGCAATGACTTCCGCAACAAGCGCAGAGGTGACCGCATAGATACTCGGTATGATCCCGAGGAGGTGAATGCTGTGACCACGGCTGCTGGGAGTAGCCAAAGGCAAAAAACTGCTGGAGCCCAATACGGGCAGAACCAGAACCAGAGCCAAGGCGTCAAGAAGCCGTACAATGCTCCCCAACAGGGTAGCGGCAACCCGGATCCAGCCCCGAATTTATCTTTGAGAACATGAAGGTTGGGCCATGCAGCTTCCATACTCGACATCCGAGTAGGCCAGCCAACCACACTACCCGGCAGTGTAGCTGGTGGGACCAAATCAAGAATGAGGACGCTGGTCAGCTGCCCCCTCCTCCTCCTTTGCCGCCTGCGAATGCCAATGTGCAGCCTATTCGGGCAGCTGCTCCCAGGCCTGCAGTGTTTCCGAGAAGGGAGAACGTGAACCAAGTGGCTCAGGGAGCCAACCGCAACTACAACAGCGGCAACCGCAACTTCAACAACAACAACAACCGCAACTACAACAACAACAACAACAACAACAACAACAACAGGAACAACAACAACAACAACGGAAACAATGGTGGTGGAGACCGCAACCAGTACCAGGAACACCATGAGAGCTACATGATCTTCACCACCGAGCCAGCCGACAAGCAGTCACTGCACAGGCGTGCGATGGAGGTGAATGCAGTGATCCCAGCTGTGCCTCACTACCTGCACTGGTGCGACCAAGAGGTCACTTGGTCCAGAGCTGATCATCCCAAGGTGATGCCCAACCCGGGTAGCTATGCTCTGGTGGTGGATCCCACCAGCAAGGTGCTGATCGATAACGGCAGCAACATCAACATCATGTACCGAGATACACTGGAGAAGCTTGGCCTTGCCGAGAACATGCTGCTTCCCAGCAGGACCACTTTCCATGGCATTGTGCCGGGAGTATCTTGTGCTCCAATCGGCCGCATCTGGGTGGATGTCCTATTCGGTACCAGGGAGAACTGCCGCACCGGGTGCCTGCAGTTTGAAGTAGTTAATCTTTAGAGCCCCTACCATGCTCTACTCGGTAGGCCTGCCCTCAGCAAGTTCATGGCCTCAACCCATGCTGTCTACCTGAAGATGAAGTTACCTGGTCCCAATGGAGTCATCACCATCTCCGGTGATTACAAGCGTTCCTTGGAATGCGTGTCTGCTAGTTCTCAGTTGGCGGAGTCCATGGTCATTGCTGCCGAGAAGAAGAAGATACACGAGGTGGTGGCTTTGGCACAAGCAGCGCAAGTCGGTGCGCCTGGCATGCCGAGTTCCCAGTACGGAACTGCATTCCAGGCGTCCCAGGAGACAAAGAAGGTCCAGGTTGATCCTGAGTTCCCAGACCGTGTTGCCATCATTGGCACCGGGTTGGAAGAGAAATAGGAAAGCGAGCTCATCCACTTCCTCCGTGAGAATCGGGATGTCTTTGCCTGGTCCAATGAGGATCTGCCGCGTGTCCCGAGGGAGTTGGTTGAGCACTCGCTGCATGTGCGGCATGACGCCAAGCCGGTTAAGCAGGCTATGCGCCGCTTTGGTGATGAGAGGAGGAAAGCCATCGGTGACCAGATCACCAAGTTGCTGATCAGTGGATTTATCATGGAGGTACTACACCCGGACTGGCTGGCCAACCCGGTTAAGGTCGAGAAGAAGAAGGAGGACCCCAAGGCCGATACCGCATGGCGCATGTGCGTGGACTACACCGACCTGAACAAGGCCTGCCCCAAGGATCCATTCCCGCTAGCCCGCATAGATCGGGTGATAGATTCCACTGCCGGTTGCGAGATTTTGTCTTTCATTGATGCCTACTCTGGTTTCCATCAGATAGCTCTCAACCCGAATGATCAAATAAAAATTTCCTTTATTACCCCGTACGGGGCTTATTGCTATCGTGTCATGTGCTTTGGGTTGCGGAATGCTGGGGCTACCTATCAGAGATGCATGCAGAAATGCCTGCATGATCAAATTGGCAAAAATGTGCAGGTGTACGTAGATGACATTGTCATCAAAACGAATAAAACACATACTCTGCTTAGTGATATTGAGGAAACCTTTGCCAACTTGCGCAAGTACAGGATGAAGTTGAATCCGACTAAATGCACCTTTGGCATCCCGGCTGGCAAGCTACTCGGCTTCTTGGTATCCAGTCGGGGCACTGAAGCCAATCCTTCAAAGATAAAAGCTATAGAGAGCATGTATTTGCCGAGATCGCTGAAGGATGTGCAAAAGTTCACTGGATGCCTGGCTTCTCTGAGCCGCTTCCTGGGCAGAATGGGCGAGAAGGTCTTGCCTCTTTATCAATTGATGAAGAAGAGCAACAAATTTGTCTGGACACCAGAAGCTGATGTAGCATTCAAAGAGCTGAAGACCATGCTGGGTAGCGCTCCCATCCTGGCTAGTCCGCTACCCAAAGAGCCAATGTTGTTGTATATTGCAGCAACCAACCGAGTAGTGAGTGTGGTGATAGTAGTGGAAATAGAAGAGGAAGGCAAGACTGTGCAACGGCCAGTGTACTATCTCAGTGAGGTGCTATCCAGATCCAAGCAAAACTACCCGCATTACCAGAAGATGACTTACGGCGTGTACCTGGGTGCCAAGAAGCTGAAGCACTATTTCCAGGAGCATCCCATCACAGTGGTGAGCTCTGCTCCCATCTCGGATATCATGGGTAACAAGGAGGCAAGTGGCAGAGTAGCCAAGTGGGCGATCGAGCTAGCCGCGTACACTCCTCTGTACGCAAGAAGAGAAGCCATCAAGTCACAGATCCTGGCTGATTTTCTGGTGGATTGGGCCGAGGTGCAGTATGAGCCTCCCTTGCCGGAAACCAACTACTGGAAGATGCATTTTGATGGCTCCAAAGTGAAGGAAGGCCTTGGTGCTGGCGTAATGCTTACGTCACCCAAGCGAGATCAACTCAAGTACGTGCTGCAGATTCATTTCAAGGCATCTAACAATGTGGCCGAGTATGAGGCCGTGGTGCACGGATTGAAGGTAGCCAAGGAGGTTGGCGTGCAGCGCATCATCTGTTATGGCGACTCGGATTTGGTGGTGCAGCAGGTGTCCGGCACCTGGGATGCTCTGGATGCCAACATGGCGTCCTATCGGTTTCTGGTGCCAACCATGACTGGCTTCTTTGAAGGATATGAGTTCCAACATATACACCGAGCGGAAAATGACGCAGCTGATGAGTTTTCCAAGTTGGGGTCTTCTCGGCAGTTCATCCTGGCTGGGATTGCCTTGGAGCATTTGAGGAAGCCATCTATCAAGCCATCCCCCAACTCGGAGTCTATCTTTGTTCCTTCTCTGCTAGGAGAGGAAGCTGTTCCAATGGAGATTGATTGGGAGACTGCAAAAGAGAACCCGGGGACTGCCGTCTCCAACCCGGGGACTGGCACCTGCAACCCGGGGACTGCTCCATTCAACCCGGGGACTGTCGCCTTCATCGAGGGGATCCTTTCCGAGTACTCGGAGACTCGTCTCCAACTCAGAAGAGGTCTTGGTGGCTGATCCAATGGAAGTGGACGAACCAGTGTTTCCCACACGGGAGACACCGAGTTGGGCTCTGCCCATATTATCCTTTCTAACGGATGGCACCTTGCCAGGTGACGAGGTAGCGGCCATGCAGATACAGAGAAGATCCAAAGGCTACACTATCCTCAACAATGTGCTGCATAGAAGAAGTCCTACTGGCGTGCTGCAACGCTGCGTTGAGCCAGAGGAAGGAGAAGAAATTCTGGTGGAGATACATCAGGGGGAATGCGGACACCACGCCTCATATCGGGCTCTGGTCAACAAGGCTTTTCGGCATGGTTTCTTTTGGCTCACTGCCTTGAAGCAAGCCGAAGATATAGTGAGAAAGTGCGACGGCTGCCAGAGATTTGCAAGTAAGATTCATATGCCAGCTTCCGAGTTGAAGACCATTCCCATTACTTGGCCATTTGATGTTTGGTGTTTGGATATGGTGGGTCCTTTCAAGCCGGCTAGAGGCAACATGACTCACATCTTGGTCATGGTTGACAAGTTCACCAAGTGGATTGAGGTCAAGCCTATTCGGAAGTGCGATGGAGCCACAGCTGTGAGTTTCCTGAAGGATGTGATCCTGAGATACGGCTACCCACACAACATCATCACTGATAATGGCAGAAACTTTGCTGAGGGTGCTTTTGCGAGATTCTGCAAGGAGAAGCGGATCCGGCTAGATGTTGCATCTGTTGTGCATCCCGCCTCCAATGGGCAAGTTGAGAGAGCAAATGGCATGGTGCTATCCGGCATAAAGCCAAGGCTGATGGAGCCATTGCTGAAAACACCTGGGTGATGGCTGGACGAGTTGCCGGCGGTGTTGTGGAGTCTAAGGACTACCCCTAACCGATCAACCGGATACACACCATTCTTCCTGGTATATGGAGCTGAGGCCGTGTTGCCCACTGACCTAGAGCATGACTCGCCCCGAGTAACCCTCTACACTGAGGCGGAGGCGAGAGAAGCTCGAGAAAATGACGTTGACCTGCTAGAAGAAGCAAGAGAGTTAACTCTGTCACACTCAGCTGTTTACCACCAAAACTTGAGGCGTTATCACAGCCGGAAAGTGAACCCAAGGGTTTTCCGAGAAGGAGACATGGTCCTTAGGCTCGTGCAGCGCACGGCCGGGATGCACAAGCTATCCCCTCTGTGGGAAGGGCCTTTCATTGTGAGCAAGGCTCTGCACAATGATGCCTACTATCTAGTTGACGCACATGCACCCCAGAAGAACAGGCCGGATAGAGCTGGAGAGGAATCTAAGCGCCCCTGGAATGTAGCTCTACTCCGCCGTTTTCATTCATGAGCAGAAATTTGTATGTATCTCCTCAATCGAGTTAAAATTCTAGTAGGCACTCCAAATTCAAACTCGGGGACTGCCCTTGTCCAAATTTGTTCTGTGTTGTTCTACTCTGTTTTACTTTGTCTACTCGGTTTCTCTACTTAGAATTCCATAAGAATATCTAGTAGTGTGTTTAAACCCAAGGGCCAACTCTTCGACTCTGCTGCTGTCCGTAATCCGGCTTCATGGCAAGCAAGAGAACAAGCCAAGGGTCAATGAGCACACGAAAAAATTGCTAAGGAGAAGAAAGGTGTAGCAACCGACTAGGGTGTTCTTTTCATGTATCCGTCGTCTCTTTTCGGCTAAGTGGTGGGCAGCGTTATTATGCATTTTTCTAAGTGGCTAAGTATTTGAAACTCAAACTTTGAAATCTTGTGACTC
Source organism: Alopecurus myosuroides (assembly GCA_028641055.1). NCBI lineage: Eukaryota > Viridiplantae > Streptophyta > Magnoliopsida > Poales > Poaceae > Alopecurus > Alopecurus myosuroides. The sequence continues at coordinate 109,327,164 of CM054060.1, forward strand.
GACTACCAAAAAAGCCACAAGTGGCAGGTAAGAGCTGAGACGAAAAGAGAGGATAAAAAATGCAACTCGGGGACTTGCATAGAAACGCAACCCGGAATTGAGCCAGAGTTGCTAAAAACATTAAACTGAAATAAAAGATGAGTAGCAACAGACATATTTGTTTTGATTACATATGCACCCGGCATCCCGGGGATCTGATAAGAGTTTGGAGATAAAGATCTGCAGGGATTACACGGCAGTGGAGCCCATGTTGTCAGCATCGGTGTTGGCGGAGGTAGTCTGATCGGAGGTTGCGTGGCCACTGAGATGGGATCCGTTGCAGAGCTGGAGGCTGGAGTAGACTGGGTGCTGGGCATCGGGTAGACACCAGTGGTCGCAGCAGCAGTCGCGCCCAACTCGGGAGCTGGCTGCTGGATCACCATCTCGGTGGTGATGGTGTCCTCCTAAGTGGCGGGCTGCGGCTGCTCGACACCCGCGGTGGCGGCCAACTCGGATTCCTCCGTGTTGTCCCACTGCTCGGATTCCTCAGCCTCCTTGGTCTCCTCCTGCTCGGCTTCTTCCTCCCCGGCACCCTCCTCGTCATTATCATCTTCATCACCATCCTCGTCATCATCATCTTCTCCAACGTCGGTGTCTGGATCGGGGAGGCCGTCGATGTAGACGCTGGTCTCGGCATAGGAGGCGACCTCGTAGGCCACCTCTTTTCGGCGAGCAACGCAATCCGGATCGTGGGTCCACTTGGAGTCTTCACGGCACTCGCGGATCTTTTGGAGGTCCAGATTCTCATACCAGCTCAAGACGAAGTGCAGCAGCTCGTTAGCTCCTGCCCGAGCTACGGAAGCCCGCCACTTCTTGAGCTCTACCTTGACCTCGTCCAGATGATCAACAATCTCACGGAAAGTTTCCGGGACCTCCTTCTCGGGCCAGAAAAGCTTGTGCAGCTTGATACTAGTGGACACCATGGAGGTGCCCAGGCCCTTGAGGGAACGGATCTGTGTCTTGATGCTGAGAAGGTAGTCGTTGATGCTGGAAGTGTTGTCAATAGGTAGACCAGCCTCTGCCCTGGCCTGTCGGGCCTTGCCCAAAGCTGGCACACCAGCAGAGCGGAGTTCTGGGAAGATATCTTCATAAGGAACTAGGTTGAGTCAGAAACCGAGAAGAAGAAATACCAAGAAGAAGTAAAACAAAAAAGAAGAAATGGGTAGCGGCAACTTACATTCCATTTCAACCAGCAGGGCTCCCAGCTTGATCTTCCAGTCGGTCTCGTCTGATATGTGCTTATCCTGGATACGGCGCGATTCCCAGATTTGGGTATTGAGTTCCGCGTTCTGGTCCTTCAGCACTTGGATCTCCAGCTCAAGTGCCTGCTTCTCGGCCTTGGATTTCCTCTCAAGCTCCTTCTTCTCGCTGACATGGTTGATGGCAGTTTGGAGCGCATCTTGGAGATCGAGTTGGAGCTTCTCGTATTCATCTCTCTCGGTCTTGCGCCCTTGCTCGATCTCGGCTTCGCGGGTTTGCAACTGCTGCTGCACCTCGGCAGGCATGAGGCAGTTTAAGTGTTGCTCTCGGAACTTTTTATACTCTTCTACGAGAAGAACATCATTGTCAGCAGAGTAGACAAGTAGGAAGATACAACTTCAGAGAAAAAGGAGAAAAACTCACCTTCCAGAGTAGAGATCTTTCTTTGAGCAGAGGCAGCAAAGACTTCGCAGTCTTGGTGCCTTTCCATCAAGTCCTTGAGCTTTCATGCAGAGAAAATAGCAATGAAGCAAAAAGCAAACACGGGCGTAAACACAAAACGCACAAACCGAAATGCTGAAAGCTTACCTTCAAATTCTGAGATCTGGAGAGTACGGTCCAGGGTCATCTTTTCCATCGCCTTGCTGTCTTTCTTGTCGGCTTCAAGGGCCTCGATATGATCTTTGGCGATGCGGTGGTTCCAGAGTAGCCGACGGAAAACACTAGTCCTCTTCTGGACGCTATCCTGCAGAGAAGAAGAGAAAAAGTGTAAGTCTTTTGGGAGATTTGGCCCGAGTAGATGTCAACTCGGTTGAGTCTTCAACTACTTGGCCCGAATCTCGGGGACTGGGGGAATGACTAAGAGAAAAAGAGGAAAAGAGAAAACGAGAGGAGAAAGAAGAAACCAGCAAATCGGAAAATGCAAGAAGGAGAAGAAACACTTACCACGTAGCTCTGCTCGATATCCTTGATGTTCTTGCGCATAACGAACAACTTTCCGGCAAGGGTGCATGCAGGGCTGACAACCGTCATGGCGATAGAACCAACATCAGCTTTGTTCCAGTCGATGCGGTAGTGGTCGACCTGGCCCAGCTCCATACCATTCCAAGTGGGGTTGCCATGCGCCTTGCTGTTCCAGGCCTGATCAATGAAGCCTACTCGGTCCAGGATGGCATTGAGGCCTTCTCCTTCAATTTCGTCATCTTCTTAGCCACGCGAGAAGAGCTCGGGAGTCGCTGCCTTCTTCTCCTTGGACTTGGTGGTTCCCACAGCTTGGTCTTCTTTGAGAGCGGCTAGTCGCTTCTCTCCCTTGGATAGTGAGATTTGGTGGCGCTGAGACAAAGTCATCATGTACTCGGGGTAGATAGCGCCAGCTTTCTGCTTCTCGACGTCAGAGGCATCCGGGTTGGCGGTGGAGGTGGGCGCGGTGAGAGTCAATGGAGTGCTCTTGACCTGCTTCCCGGACTGATCACCTCGTGGCTTGGGAGGCGGCATCTGCTGCCCGGCTTGCGAAGTGCTGCGCTTTGGCTGTTGCCGGGTGGGCTTGGTTCCAGACTTGGTGATCTTCCTGGTGCTTGGAGTAGGGTCTGGCCGAGAAGTAGTTGGTGGCACTTGAAGAGTAGATTGAGGAGGTGTTGGTGTTGGTTCAGTTGGTGGAGGAACATGCGCACTGGGTGGAGTCACCTGCGGAGTTGGCGGCACAGGAGGCCGGCTACTCGGTGCAGCGCCTGGCTGCACTTGGTCCTGGTGGGTTGGCTCCACCACATCTTCTTCTACCCGCTGCTCTGCATCGGGGTCTGGCCTTGCATCAACAGTGTCTTCATCATCTTGAGCTGCAGCGTTGGTGTCTTGCTGCTGCTCGGGGTTGGCGTCTGGCCGCTCCAGGTCGGCATCGTCTTCTTGCCGCTCGGCGGCATGTTCAGTGTTTTCCCCAGCCGATGCAGCTGGGGGAGATGGCGGCATCTCGTCATTAACAACATCCCGGGCAGAGAGCCGCGCGTCAGGCGGCGACTCCTCGGAGGTTAGATCTATCTCTACCCTGGCGCCTTCGTTCTCGGCGCTAGTGTCTTGTTCTTCATCAACTAGGGAGGACGCACGCGTCCTTCCCCGTGGTCTTTGGTTCTCGTCGTCATCCGAGAGATGAACGGTCTCCTCTCGGGGCGAGGTTGTCCGCGTCTGAGGAGCGGACGAGGTAGCGGCATCCGCATCAAGAGCCGCGCTGGAAGTAAGAGTAGTGCAAGATCAGAAAGCAGAGAAGGAAACCAAGGGAAAGGTGCAACTGGGAGCGGTAATAAATTGAGGTTATTCGGAGGAACACTTACCCTTTGCGGGTGGGGGCTTGCTTCTTCTTGGAAGCGCCGGTCTTGGGCACGGCTTTCTTCTTGGCCTTCTTGGGGGCAGGTGCCTGGGCATCACTGCCAACTCTCTTCCGCGTGTTGGGAGCGGCCACCGAAAGCGGATCGACAATCAGGACTTCATCCTCGTCGTCCAACTCGGGGTCCTCTGCAGGGTAGAAGAAGAAAGGAGTTCTGAACAAGCAAGGAAAGAGAGTTAAAGTGTACTGCTAACAAACAGAAAGGTGAACTCAATCACCTTCGTCATCTTCGGACCAATCCCGAATAGAGGCATATGTTCGGGACTTACCGGGTTGAACGGCGTTGGGGATACACAAGGTATCCTGAGTGTCGTATGCCTTGGCATCATCTTCTTCTCGGTCCTTGTGCCAGTTGGACTCGAAGATCTCGCTGTCCTCTTCTCACTGACGGCTGATGTGCTGTTGAGGCAAAGATAGAGCACAATGAGTTGAGTTCTCAGCTAAGTATTTCTACTCGGAATAGCATGCAAACACAAAGCATATTAATCTAAGAATTCCCACTCGGAGTAACATGCAAACACAAAGCATATTCAGCTAAGGAATTCTACTCGGGATAGCGTGCAAACACAAAGCATATTAGGCTAAGTATTTCTACTCGAAATAGCATGCAAACACAAAGCATATTAAGCTAAGAATTCCCACTCGGAGTAACATGCAAACACAAAGCATATGCAGCTAAGGAATTCTACTCGGGATAGCGTGCAAACACAAAGCATATTAGGCTAAGTAATCCTACTCGGAACAACATGCAAACTTAAAACGTATAAAGCTAAGAGGCATTCTACTCAGCACAACATGCAAATACAAAGCATATGAAACTAAGAGGAGTTCTACTCGGTGACAGCTACAAAGGATAAGGGGGCAGAGAAGAGCACTAACCTGTGTGATCTTCTTGGTGCGGCTATACGGCATGAAGCCGTAAGCCCAGTTCTCGGTGAGCGAGGTCGACATTATGGACCTGTCCCAGATGGCCACCTCGGCCTTGGTGAGCTCAAATGTTGTGGTCCTGGTACAATCACGGGGGCCTCCCATGTAGCACATCTTGTGCACTCGGCTCTGAAGCGGGAGTACCCGGCGCGACATCCAGCAAACAATGGGGTCGTTTTGGATCGTCCCCGCTGCCACCAGCTCGGTCATGCGCTTCTCGACCTGGAGGACGTATGGCACCGTCTTGTTCGGGTCGTACCCCCAGTTCTGCCCGGTGGGCAGCGCGTTGACGAATTTCGGGAGCCCTATCATGTCTTCGGTGGGCTTCCCCTTCTCGGCGGGTACGTTCTTCACGTACAGGAACCCGCGCTGCCACTTGCGCACGGTATCCAGCCCGAGAACTCTCGGATGGTGTCCGGTGCGGCGTTGCAGCATCATCGCGCTACCCGTATGGGTCATCACGCGAGGAGCGGAAGTGTTGCCAGGATCTGGAATCTTTTGTCGGCGAAGGAAGAAATACCTAGCCCAGGTGTGGATGGTTGGGCAGACGCCTAGAAAGGCCTCACACACGGTGGCGTGTGTGGAGAGCATCACGATGGCGTTTGGTGGGAGATGGTGTGGTTGAACGCCAAAATGGCGGAGGAAATCAGAGAAGAACTGGGAGATGGGAAGGCCGAAGCCGCGTTTGAAATGAGATAAGAAGACCACGAACTCACCCTCTTCGGGTTCCGGGATGATCTCCTTGCCGGGAGGCCGGCAGACAACGCCGGGAGGGACGCGACGCGTGTTGACCAGCCATTGGCAGTCCTCCGCGGTCACGTTCGAGCCCTCCCAGCCGGCCCGGGCGTGAACTGCATCATCTCCAGGCGCCATGGATGCGGAGTTGTTCGTGGGAGATTGAGGCTGAGGGGGTTGCACGGGGATGCGCTTCTCTCTCTCTCTCTCGCGGTGCGTGGAGCAGCGGCGCTGCGAGTGCTCGCGGTGGCGGTGTGCTCGACGGCGGCGACAGAGGCGAGGGAGCGTTAGATTGGAAAGAGGCAGGAAGAAGACGAGGTGGGCGGCGCGGGGGTATTTATCTCTCCCCGCGCGTTGCAGTTACCACCGGATTGATCATGGGCAGTAATCGTGCGTCGTGGGTTAACTGCCCGTTAGAAACGCACACAGCGCGAAACGCACGCGTAACGGGCGCAGTTAATCCAACGTTCAGATCGTGGGCTCTCGAGTACCAGTGAGACGTGACCTAACGGGCCGTGGGCCCTACGCGTAGAGACTGGCACGTGGCCTGCCGTGTCCCTGGCACCGAGGCGTCGGGGGCACGGGGGCATGACACGTGCCCAGTAGCGACACGGAGAGGTGGATTTGGTCCGATCCAGCGGGACCGCGTTCGAAAATTTCGCTAAGTCATTTTACTCGGCAGCTCAGTAGAGAGATTGCTCTACTCAGCTACCAGGAAGGTTATCTCGTAACCACAGTTGAAGAGATTCGAGAAGGGGTTACCGGTTCAAGTTGGAGTGCAACTCGGCATTACTGCTTCGAGAAGGCAATTTGGTTTAAGCTGGCAGGGCCCTGTGAACAAGTTTGCTAGACTCTACCAGTTTCGGGGACTAATGTCGGGGGTTACCCCCGAGTAGGGGCAAGGCAAGTGATAAAGAGGAAGATCAGAGTACTGTTGGCCGGGTTGGTGGCTACCCGGGTACCCTATACCCGGTAGTCTCTATCCGGTCGTATGTATTGAAGACCAGGAGAAGATATTGAGCAAGTTTGTATTCGTCCGGATAGCGGTCAAGTGGTCCGAGTAGAGGTACTGCGTTCCTACTCGGGCAAGAAGTCAATGGAGCCGTTCTGACAGGATCCCGCGTATCCTGTATCCGTACAGGCGTGCGGTTCAACTTACGGAGCGCGTGATTATCCGCGCTACGGCGTGGCTACAGTGAGGTAGGCGCCTGTCAAGTCCTGTCACTGACAGAGGGGACAGGACGTGCCTAGGGGCCTACTCTATGTCACTAACAGGGTGGACAAGTCCCATCTGCCGAACGGCGCGGCGACTTCCCGCACCGCGTCAGCGAGAAGCCGGAGGCGTGCGCTGTCCTGCAGTGGGCATGTCCCATCGAGTCGTACCTTATAGTCTTTCTTTATTCGGCTGGGCACCCAATATATAAGGTGCCCTGCCCCCTCCTGCGCGAGGGACGTTGCTTCAGTTCGCATTTATTGCAAGAGCCAACACTAGAGCTAGAGAGAGCAGCCGAGTGGCAACTCGACTAAGAGGCAAACATTGTACTGTGGCTACTCGGAAAACATACATACAGAGAGGTAGGCAGGAGTAGGGGTGTTACCACACGAGGGCCCTGAACCTGGGTAGATCTTGTTGTTTGCGGTGCTAGAGATACCTACGCACGGCTACTCGCCGTGCGATCCCTCCCCGGATACCTCCAGCGTCCATCGGCCCCAACACTTTAGCCATCCTATGGCATCTGCCGTGATACCACCACGACACTTCACATCTTAATTCATCTTCTCTAATTTTGTATGAGAGCATTTGTAATATGTTTTGTGAAAGTCATATTCATAGCACTAGCATTAGGAAAACTACCAAGCTTTTCTAGGAACTTAATTACTTCAGATATGTTGCAATCATCAAAGTCAAGATCATTTTTATCAAAGGTAATGGGACCATTGTCTCCCATGTTTATAAAAAATTCAACAATTTTATCAGGAACATTTTTAGTAGTTTCAGGAAATTTTGAACGTTTAACAATAGAAGTGGGAGTATTGCCAACACTAATTACTTTACCATTGATTGTAGAAGGTTTTCTAGCATGAGAAGCTTCAGTTTTACTAGTGGTGGTAATGGTGCAAACATTAGCTATATTATTCTTTCTAGCTATTTCATCTTCTCTTTCCCATCTAGCATGCAATTCAGATAATATCCTAACATTGTCATAAATTCGAATTTGAATGGCATTAGTAGCAGCAAAAGGATTATCATCTATAGTTTTAGTTTTAGAAGTCATTCTATTGATGAAAGAAGATTGTGCTTCAGACATGGATGAAATAGAAGTTTCAGCACGAGCAATTTTAACTTGCAAACCAGAAATTTCCCTATTTAAATTCTCAAGTTGATAACTGGTATTTTTTAACATAATAGATTGTTCCTCCATGGTCTTAGTAAATAATTTATTTTGCTCATATTTGTTTTGCATAAAGTCTTTAGTGGCTTTTTCAACTTTTGAAATTCTTTCATTAGACATTCCAGTTCTATTATGAGGATAATTATTACCACTATTAATAGGATATGGCCTATAATTGTTGCTTCCAAAATTATTCCTTTAAGCATTGTTGTTGAAATTATTATTTTTATTGAAGTTCACATCAACATGCTCTTCTTGAGCAACCAAAGAGGCTAAAGGAACATTGTTTGGATCAATAGGAGCATGACCATTCACAAGCATTGACATAATAGCATCAAGTTTATCACTCAAAGAGGAGGTCTCTTCAACAGAATTTACCTTCTTGCCTGTTGGAGCTCTCTGTGTGTGCCATTCAGAATAATTTAGCATCATATCATCCCCCAAGGTCATGGACATAAAGCTTCCTCCAGCAGCTGAATCTAGAAGGTTTCTTGAAGAAAAATTCAGACCTGCATGAAAGGTTTGGATGATCATCCAAGTAGTCAGTCCATGAGTGGGGAAATTCTTTACCAAACATTTCATTCTTTCCCAAGCTTTATCAACATGCTCATTACCAAATTGCTTAAAATTTATAATGCTACTTCTTAAAGATATAATCTTAGCAGGAGGATAATATTTTCTAATGAAAGAATCTTTACATTGAGTCCAAGAATCAATACTATTTCTAGGCAAAGATAGCAACCATTCTTTAGCTCTTCCTCTCAAAGAGAAAGGGAAAAAAATCGGTTTAATAATATCTACATCTACATGTTTATATTTTTGCATATCACATAGTTCCATAAAATTATTTAGATGGGCAGTTGTAATATCCTAAGTTTTTCCAAAATAAAAACCAGCATGCATACATGAGCATCTTAGCATCCCTGCATTTTGAGTGCATAAAAATTTGTTTTTAATTTGTTAACACAAACTTTTTGGTATTATTACTAATTTGTCTTCCTTTGAGATTTAAATCTTTTTCAAAAATAAAGTATTTTATTTTTGGGAAGGAGTGGTACCAAAATGTTCCTTACGTCCTAAACTTTCCAAAACATATTTTTATGTATTTTTCTAAAATGGTTTTGATTTATTTTGGTTTGATTTGATTCATTGGTTACAAGAAAAAAAAACAGAAACAAAAAAAAGGGAAAAGGGAGATCCAGCGTAGCAGCCCTCCATTTCGGGCCCAGCCCATCTCCCCTCACCTTTTTATTTCTGCTGCGTGTGCAGCTCACAGCGGCTTGGACCGGCCCAGGATGGCGACCCACCGCATCTTCTCCTACGCACGCAGGGACTCCGCGCCCGAGTCGTGTTCGACAGAATGACCGCGACGCTAACCACCAAACCTACGAGATCCTTGTAAACCCTAGCCCCTCCTCCACGTTTGCACTCGCCCATATATACCCCCGAGTCCCCTCTCTCTACGTACCCTATTCCTCTAGCTCCATCGCCGCCAGATCGCTCGGAAACGACGTCGCCATCTCATGGCCACCGCCGCCATCCCCGACCTACTCCAGTGAGTACGGTGTACCTCCACCCCTCCCTCGGCCTCCTTTACCTTCAATGCATCACAACAGACCTCCTTGACACTTACTTTGTTCGATTTGTCTCTCAGAGCGACCCTGCCATCCGCGACCGTGCCCACCGCCGTCTGCCTCAACTCCGACGAGGAATCACGGGAGGAGAAGGCCACACCATCCTCAACCACCTCGCCATCGAGCTCGCGCCATCTTCCTGAGGGTCCTGGTATGTTCCATTAGCCCCCTAGCCCCATAGAAAAGCCACGCCATGCACGTCCTGTTTTCGCCGCCGCGCGCCCGTGTTTTTCGTCGAGCCGTCGACGACTTAGTGCCGCCAGCCCCGTGGGATCTAATCCCAGCCGTAGATCCAAATCAAACGGCCCACAACAGAAGCATCGACGAAGCGGTACGGATCGATCTGGCGCGTCCATCTTCACTGCGATCGGACGGATGACGACCACGATCCGCGTGAAACGCCATCAACCAATCAGAAGCCGCCATTGAGAGCGCCCTGGATTGACCAGTTTCTGCGTTTTAGAAATAAAAACAGAATTTTGTCCCAAACTTTAAATTTCATAACTCTCGTTCTGTAATTCCAAATTAAGAGTTTTTGTACCTTTTGAAATCAGCATAATGTGTAGAATAGCATGGTCCAATAAATTTTTGTTTTCGTCACGTGCACACACATGTTATTCATAGATCTTTCTTTTCACTATTTTTCCTATAACTTTTGTTTTATAATTTTTTTTTAGCAAATTCAATTGCTATGGTTTGGTCTGGTTGTCCCCTACGCAGTTTTTCCTTGAATCAATTTACGTGACAGAAAACAAGTTAGCAAGTTTTGGGGCTTTTTGGAACACCCTTGATGATTAAATTTGTGGTTAAGTGCTTATTTTGTTTTCCATGCATTGTGCTCATCTAAATAACACCAGAGAACCTTATTGATAGAAATTGGAGCTTTTATAATCTTTGTGCATCATAATTCATGACATAGCATGCATACGTGTTTTATGTTTTTAGTTAATGAATTGCATGTTTATGTTTGTCTTGTTTTTGCTTGATTTAGATTGTGAGGAGGAGAAAACCATTCTTGTGATTGTTGTTGTGCTTGTTCATCCTGTTATCAAGGCAAGTGACATTCATAAACCACCCCATATTTTCCCTAATTGTATTAGAGTATTTTTGAAGTAGTATGCATGTTAGGGATTTTTCTCTAAGTTATTAATTGCTATGCCTTTCCCTTGGTAGTATTTTTATCCACCTTTCCTTGATAAATTTCGTGGCTCCTATGACATATATATGTAAGTACTTAGCCATGCAACAAAATTATAATTTCTAGCTATTGGGGAAAAAAATTCTAAGTACTTAACCATAATGAAACACCTGGGTGGACTGGTTGCATGGATGATGAGAGTTGAGTGTTGCCTCACGGCCCTTTTCCAAGGGTTGAACTTGAGATATTCACTTGTGGTTTGCCACCCAGGGGCAAAGAGATTTCTAAGTCCCTCCAAGTTTAGAAGCTTCCAATGCAGGCTTAAGACAATGGGCTCTATCTTGACCAATGAAGTTGTGGGAGTTCAACTCGTCAGCTTGACAAGAAGATGTAGCAAAATTTTAGGTGGAACGGGTCTTGCTAGTAAGGTTGAATTCTCCTTCTGAAGGGTCTTGTCTTAATCTCTCTTTTCCTTAATGCACTCAACGTGTATAGGATGTTTGGGCTAATTGAGGCTTAAGGTGAAAGTGCACAACCTCTCGAGAGTCAAAAACTAAGTACTTAGCCGTGTCCTCGGTGATGGACAACTTCGAGCAACTGGACAAGGATGGATGGAAGTGTCTCAACATGTGGTTTTCAATAAGTAAAATTTTGACTAAGGAACTAATATTTTGTGGTGCACGTAGGCTCAATCCTATGGTGCCAAATTTTGAAAAGAGAAAACTATTTTACTAAAGTGTTAGGGAAAATTATGCTTTCTGCAAAAGCTAGAACTCCACCAAGCCATAAATGCATGTAGCATAGACTTGTCACTTATATCCAAATTCACTTGCCAGTACATTGTTTGTACTGATTCTCCTTAGAGGGCTGCATATTCCAATGTGCAGGTAACTCGGATGAGGAATACTAATATGTTGGACTCGAGTCTAAACTCAACATGAATGCCTATGGCACATGCTGAAAATGGAGGCTCATTGCTATCATGTTTCTGCTTTATTTACTTTGAAGTTTAGCTAGTCATCAAGACTATGCAAGTTGTAATAAAGTTTTACTTGGCTACTCCGGATTTTCGTTGTAATAATTGATACTTCTGCAATGATACTTGGAATTTTGTACTGTGGTGCTAGCATTGATCCAGGGACTAGCACTTAACATAGGTATTCCAGCTTTATTAAAAGTTGGGATGCTACAGCAGCAGCATCATCAGTACTAACACCAGAAAATTGCTCTCTCATAACAAGATTTAAAAGTGCAGGCTTAATCTCATAAAAATCAGCACTAGGAGCACGTTGAGCAATAGTTGTGCTAATGAAATCATTGGTGTTTGTTCTAGTGAAGTCACACAAGTTAGTGTTCTTAGGGGGTACTCATTTTAGCAAGATTAAAAACACGATAAAAAACAACTAGAATAAGAACTATTTTTTGTATGTTTTTGATAAATAGAAGCAAAGCAAGACAAAAAAATAAACTAAGCAAAACAAAAACAAAGTAAAGAGATTGGAAGTGACAGACTCCCCTTGCAAAAATCCTCTTTCTCCCCGGCAACGGCGCGAGAAAAATAGCTTGATGCGCGTGTAACACACATTCGTTGGGAGACCCCAAGAGGAAGGTATGAAGAGCACGACAGTAAGTTTCCCTCAGAAAGAAACCAAGGTTGAATCGACCAGTAGGAGAAAGAAACCACTTCTGAAGGTTGATGCAGCTGAGGTGGAAGGGCGCACTACCGGTTCAGAACCAATCTGGAGCCTACACAACACAATCAAACCCCTTTGCCCCAACGAAGCAGTGAGGTTGGCAATCTCACCGGTTTTGCTGAACACAAAGAGGTTAAACGTACCGTGTGGAAAATAATATTTGTTTGCAATAAACGAAAGAGAAAAGTGATGGCACTAGTAAAATGGTAGCAGCAGTATGAAAACAGAGATTTCAGTGGTTGTATTATCAGTATGAGGAAAATGGACCAGGGTACACAGTTCACTAGAGGTCTCTCTCCCAAGATAGATAGATAGCATGTGTGGTAAACAAATTACAGTTGGGCAATTGAAAGATATAAAGGCCGCACCGTAGTGCATATGCATGACATGATGATTACTATGTGATTCATGCGGGCATTACAACAAGATACATAGACCATCATCCAACTGCATCTATGACTAAAAATCCACCCTCAGAATGTCATCCGAGCAAACCTTGGGTATTAACTTGCAAGCAATAGATAATTGCAATAAGAAAAATGTGTAATGTAAACAATGTAAACATCGTTATTTTCTCCCTAATGGCAAGAGCACATCCTCCATCTGTCACGTTTCTGTCACTCGAGCTCAGATGCAAAGGAGGCATGAACCCACTATCGAGCATAAATACTCCCTCTTGGAGTCACCAGCATCTACTTGGCTAGAGTATCTACTCACAACGGAGAGCATGCAAGATCATAAATAACATACACATTAAAAGAACATAATAGATTGATAATAAAGAGAAATAGCATTCAATATTCATCGGATCTCGGAAAACACAACATGAGCATTACAATAAGATGATCTTGATCATGTAGGGCAAGTCACAAATCTAAACATGAGGCATAAAGAAGAGAGAACAACCATCTAGCTACTGATATGAACCCGTGTACTACTCACACATCATCTCGGAGGCGGGCATGGTGGTGTAGATCCCTCCGGTGATGATTCCCCCTCCCGGCAGGGTGCCGGGGAGAGCTCCAGAACCCTCCCGAACTAGGGTTGACGATGACGACGGCTGCGGATGTTTTTCGTGGAAAAGGCTCTCATGTTTAGGGTTAACTCTTCAAAGAGACTAAATAGGCGAGAGGGCGGCGTTGGTGGGCAGCCAAGGGGCCCACACTAACCCATGGCGCGGCCAGGGGGCGTGCCACCCTATGGTTTGGGTCTCCTCTGGCCCCCCTCCGGGCCTCCTCCAGACTCTGTGTGCGCGACAACTTTCTAAGACTTTCGGGCTTCGAATCGTTCAATTCCAAGAATATTTCCAGAAGAACTTTTCTGAAAGTGAAAACAGCAGAAAACATGAACTGGCTCTGCGGCATCTTGTCAATAGGTTAGTCCCAGGAAATCGATAAAAATGGCATAAAGTGTAAATGAAACATGTAGCATATGTCATGTAAACAACACGGAACATCAGAAATTAAGGATACGTTTATGACGTATCATATTCCTCCTGGCTACCCCTCATGAGACAGTCACCCCGCATCCTCTCCAGTTGGAAATAGTCCTTTGTGGCGTGTGAGTGCATTCTGTGGAACTCACAGAAGGGGCAGTTGTCTGCCTCGGGTGCAACAATGTTGCGGCCATGCTTGCGTTCTGGCTCGGCTGCTAGAACGGCCTGAGCTTTCTGTTTGGCACCGGCATCGTCGCTTCGTGCCTTGGTCTTGGTCTTGGAGGCCATCGGCTTGGATTCATCGGCAGACATGTTGTGTCTGAAGAGGCGTCCCTCCTCAGCCTTGCGCACCTGTCGGCCATGTCCACGAGCTCGACGGAGGAGGTGAGGTAATCCCTGATACCGAGCTCCTCGAGCATGCGCTCGTTGGTGACTCCTTCCCGTAAGGCGGAGATGACATTTGCGTCGGCGATGTGGGTGATCTTGTTGCGTCTCTGGCTGAAACGTTGCAGGTACTGGCGAAGTGTTTCGCCAGGGCTCTAGCGGATGCCGCGGAGATTGTTGTAGGAGAGAGGGCGTTCATAGGAGCCCTTTTAGTTGGCGACGAAGTGGAGGCACAACACCTCAAACGACCCGATGGAGCCCTCCTTTAGATTCATGAGCCAGATGAGGGCAAGACCCTTGAGGGCCATGGGCAGTCAGTTCGCCATGCACTTGTCGTCCCCCTTTGTAGCCCCTACGCTGAGGATGTAGATCTGTAGGAAGTCGAGGGGAAGAGTAGTGTCGTCTTAGCGAGATGGAAGCGTCGGGTTGAACTTCGGCGGCCAGGAGACCGTGCGAATCTGCTTGGTGAACGCGAGGGCGCCTCTGACGTGAACTATGGCGCGCGCGTCGAGGTCCGCTGGCGGTTGGCACGGCCGGCCTTGGAGAGGTCGTCGATGGTGCGCCGTTCACGCTTGTGGTAGCGCTCGATCTGTACGCGCATATCTGGAGGAGTGCGCAAGAACTAGCAGTTTTTGCTGCTCTTGTCATGCACCTTGGTGGTGGGTGCCTTGTCATGGAACTTAGTGCGGGGATCGTCTTGCACCGGTGAGGTCACACCGTGAGAAGGAGGCGACACATCATGGGCTGCTGCGCTCCTACGTTGGTCAGCACAGCCTCCCCGCGGCTCCCGCGGGGGGGGGGGGGGGCGTTTGCGGCGGTGGCGACCTTCTGGAGGCGGGCGAGCCATGCGGCATATCCTTCTGGTGCGGGCGGGTGTGCAGGCAGCTCCCGGACCAGCAACAGGGCTACTGCGGGAGTGGGCTGCTCCAGGCGTCCCTGCGTTCCTGGCGACGTTGGTGAGACGCAGGCGCGTCTTGCTGCAGTGTGTGAGAGGGAGCATCCTCCTTAAAGCCGTGTTTGCTGTCCACGCTAGTGGGGCTGTGTCGCGGCGCGTCGTTGCCAGTCGGCTCGACCTGCCCCGTGCAGCGAGCACGCTCGGATCGGGTGAGGCGAGGGTTGGTCCGGGTAGCAGGGGCCATGGTGATGAGGAAGTGGAGGAGTGCCTTAGCCCCCTACCCGGCGCGCCAAATGTCGGAGAGTATTCTGTCAACAATAGGATCTCTCAAGAGGTTCAAACACTGGGGGCTAAACACACTTCCTTCACCTCTCGAGAGGGCTTCGCGAGGGAAGCTTGAGAACGACAACAATGACGATACAGAGAGTTTACCCAGGCTCAGGCCACCAGTGTGTTGTAAAACCCAACTCCTGCTTGTGTGATAGATTGCACTGCGGTGACTACTGTACAAATGCGAGCTTGTGCTCGGGTCAGACTACTTGGGCTCTTAGGTGATTTGAGCTCCCCTTTTACAAGGGCCAAGGGGCCCTTCTTATACTAGCGTTTGGACCTCCTTCCCGCTCATTTGGCGGGAAAGGGTTCCCACAAGGTGCCAAAGCGGGGAACACCACGTACTCTTCGTCGCCTGCGCGGTCTTGGTCGTCGAGAACAGCTCCACCGTCCATGGCAGCATGGTGGGGGCGTCTCGTGACGTTTTCTCCGTCTTGTAGCGTGGTCTTGGTCTCCTTGCACCAAAGAAGAAGTCTTGGGAGGGCGCTTTGGCGCCCGCAGCGACAG
Organism: Alopecurus myosuroides; assembly: GCA_028641055.1. Lineage (NCBI taxonomy): Eukaryota > Viridiplantae > Streptophyta > Magnoliopsida > Poales > Poaceae > Alopecurus > Alopecurus myosuroides. Next base: position 109,342,849 of record CM054060.1, read on the forward strand.
TCCTTCCTTTATACATGAGAACGGAAATTGTGGCCAAAGAGGCTCTACAGCTCTGCGGCGCCTTTGTCATTGCAAAGAGAAGCAATTGTCAGCAGCACATGGCATGTTCCCTCTTGAGGGAGAGCATTCTCTGGAGAGGATCGACGGCGAATCCCTAGCGCAGAGGCATCATCCTTAGGTGGACCTGCTTGAAGATTGGGCCTGAGGACGGACCCACCAATACGGGTAGATCCCTTGAGGCCGAATTTGCATGCCGGGCTGGGTCGCAACAGTCGGTCCGGGATACCGGGTATTCAGAGGCCCGACAATCATTCCCACCTGCCTATAGTTGTTGATACAGATTGCTCCCAGTTGGTGGCTATTGCAAGATCTTCTAAAGTGGACCGATCAGACCTTCGTCATGTTATTTTAGAAATTACAAGTTTATATTCAGGAGCAAGGGAGTGTGATTTTGTTAAAGTTGATCGTAGTCAGGTTAGAGTTAGTCACTACCTAGCTAATCTGGCTAGAGTAGAGCGTTGATCTGAAACTTGGTTTATTCTTCAGTTAGATCGTCGAGTAACTCTTCGATTAATAAAGTCCCGACTTCACTCGCAAAACAAAAAAAGGAAAATGCTGAATATAGGTGGACCTAACGATGCGTTCGCTAGGTCCCTCGCTCGCTCGCTGCTCTGGTGCGCTTAGGAGCACACTTTGGGCCGGCCTGATAGTATGTAGACCCATTTACCATCAGTTTGTTATTTTTTGGTCGTCTAAGCATTTTTTTACCAGCCTAACATACCAACTACGTGCAGCCATATGTACACTAAGTGTTTTCACCATTTTTCAGTCAACGTTGCGTACGTGTTTAAAATTTGCGACAATTTTGCACGTATTTTGTTGAGAAATCACAAGCGAGATGTTGTAATATTTTCTGGATGATTTTCTAGAGAAATACCTACATGTTTTTAGATTCCGTTTGGAATGATATGTTTATGCGCTCTTTCACATGTTATAAACATGTGATTTTATTGTTGCTATCGATTTTTTTTTCAAATAGGGGATAGTTTTTGTTGCAACTGAAACGGTGACAAATTATTTTGTGACTTACGAACTTTTTAATTGATGCAAATTTTTTTTGTGTGCAGTAGGTTGTGATTTTTGTTGAATTATTTGAACTTTTTTATTGCAACGCAATAAACATATTGTTTAACTATATTTTGTAGCATTACTTAATTTTCGATTTTTTGGAACAATTTGTTGCAATAATTTTTTTTGTATACGGGTCGTTATTTTTTATTGCGATGCCAGTTTTGCTGTAATTATCGAGATGACCGGGGCAACACAATATACCCCTTCGTTTAAATAGGGCCGCTATGGAGTGCGGTTATATATCCGAAAAATAGGGACTCTCAGATGCAAAAACGCGTTGTGCTATTTTGTGACAGTAAGATCGCGATCCAACGACCGACGAGAGGATAAAAAAAGGTCGCGCTAGGGCCACATGCGCCTAGCGTTCGCAAAAAGGAAACCCTAGGTGCCTGGTTATCGCGACAACGGGACCTAAACGAAGAGGTATTCTAGTAGTTATCGCGAGAGCGAGACCTGAACGAAGATTAGTTTTTTTTTAGAACTTCCACCCTTTATTCAAATGTTCAGAATATTAGTACAAACACCAATTGGTGGGCTTTGAAACCAAACCTGTCGACCCACACTAAGATACAGTGAGATCTTAGCTAAAACATGAGCCTCGACGTTGGAACGCCGATTCTCATGGATGAATTCAAAACTATTGAAGGCTAGTTTTGAAGAATTAATCTCCTTTACAATTTGACCATACTGTCCAAGGACATCTCCTTCCTTGATGTTGCGAACCACATTGGCACAGTCGCTCGCTAACCTGACCCGCTGGAGATATAAATCGCTTGCCAGGCACATTCCCTCTTGGCAGGCTAGTGCCTCCAAAATCTCCGGTTCGGTAGCTCCTTCCGAAACAACTGCGGATGCGCCTAGGAACCGGCCGTCTGTATCTCTAGCAATCGCTGCCACTACAACTCTGGATGTGTTCTTCGAGACTGCCGCGTCCACATTGATTTTTTCCACCTGCGCTGGTGGCGCACACCACCGTGGCTCCCTTCTCGCCACCCCCTATCTAGAGGCCGGTGGTGTCTTCTGAACTCCCAGGTCCGTAATGAATCTGTCAATAAAACTGAGTGTCGACAACGGACTTTGATAGCTATCTTCATATATTGCTTTCCTCCTGGCATACCAAATGGCCCATAAGGTGACCACCGTCCTAGTTACTTCTTCTTGATTGAGAGCAGTAATCATCTCCGCTAACCAGCTCCTGGCATCTGGTTCTTGTATATTCACTAAAACCTCCACCATCTCCTCGGGTAATAGAGCCCACACGCTCCGTGCCATATTGCACTCCAAAAGCGCATGTTTCCAGGTGTCCAAAGTTCCACACAACGCACATGAGTTGTGTTGAGCCATATGACGATGATGGAGTAACTCGGCTAATGGGAGGGTTTGTTTAGCAAGCCTCCACAGGAAAACCTGCAGCTTGGACGGCACCTTGACCGTCCACATCTCATTCCACTCCTTTTCCTTCCCCTTCGTATTCGACGAACCTGCCTGTTCATCCAACCATGCCGTCCTCCTCTCTCGAGTATGCACGAGCATCCTATACGCCGAGCGTACAGAGAAGATGCCACGGTAGCTTAAAGCAAGACATTGTATAAGTTGGAATAGCTTGTGCAACAGACTTTATAAGTACCTCCTTACCCCCAGCTGATAGCAACATCTCCAACCACCCTTGTACTCTCTTCCACACCCTATCCTTTAGGTATTTGTAAGCATTGTTCGAAGCAATACCCACATCAGAAGGCATGCCCAGATATTTCTCGCTCAACACCTCATTGTGAACCACTAGCAGATCGATGATCTCTGTTCGAATTATCTGGGAGCATCCTTTTGCAAAATGGATTGATGATTTATCCATGTTTACCTGCTTCCCTGAGGCCTTGCAGTAAATATCCAACACAGTTTTGATCTCCTCCGCATTCTCCCTATTCGCCCTAAAGAACAGCAGGCTGTCATCTGCAAAGAGAAGGTGACTGACCATCGGGGCTGACGGTGTCACTTTGATTCCACTTATGCTTGATGACTCGTTTCTGGAGTTTAAAAGGCACGAAAGGCCCTCTGCTGCCAATAGAAAAAGGTAGGGGGAAATGGGGTCGCCCTGACGGATTCCCCTCGATGGAAAAAACTTGTCTGTTTGGTCTCCATTAAACAGGATCGAGAAAGAAACCGATGTGACCATCCGCATGATCATATCAACCCACAACCTGTGGAACCCTACCCGCAACATAATTGCACGCAAATAGCTCCACTCCACTCGGTCGTAAGCCTTCTTCATGTCCAACTTCAGAGCACAACACCTGAGTCTCCTCGCTTTCTTCTTCTTCATAAAATGTAAACACTCATATGTTGTGATAATGTTGTCTGTAATCAACCTCCCTGGAACAAACGCCGATTGTTCCTCAGAAATAATCTCCGGGAGTAAAACCTTGAGCCTGTTTGCAACCACTTTCGATGCAATTTTATATATTACGTTGCACAAGCTTATAGGCCTAAATTTTCCCATCTCCTCCGGGCTCGCCACCTTAGGAATAAGAACAACAAAAGTGTTATTTATTACCTTCGGTTCATCATCTCCTTTCAACACCCGCAGCACCACTGCGGTCACCTCTGCGCCGCACACATCCCAGTATCTCTGAAAAAATGTGCAGGGAATCCATCCGGGCCTGGCGCCTTAGTAGGAAACATTTGAAACAAAGCCTCCTTAACTTCACCCTCCTTATATGGCGCCAACAGGATGTCATTCATCGCCGGCGATACTTTCGAAGGGACCGTGGAGAAGACCGCATCCATGTCTGTTGTCCCTTCCGTCGTGTACAGGTTCTTATAGAACGCCATTGCTAGGCTCTTCATCTCCCCCTCATCGCTGATCACCTGCCCATTCTGTTGACTGGCTCGTAGGTGAAAAAAATTGGTATTCTTATCCCCTACCGAGAGCCATTGGATCCTGGATCGCTGCTGCCACATAATTTCCTCTATGTGATTCAACTCGACGATCCGGTCTGTTATTTTTATCTCTACATGCGAAGGACCCAACCTCTGAGGGTCCGATTGCAAAAATTCCAGCTCCCTTTTCAGTCGGCCCAGCTCTAGCCTGACATTACCTAACCTCGTTCGTCCCCACCCGTCCAAACCAGCAGCGAAAGCTATTAGCTTATCACGTAGCTCCTGTAGGTTTTGTGCATCCCCTGCATCCTTCCACGATTCGGAAACCATAGGAGAGAACTCCTCATGTTCCTCCCACATCACCTCGTATTTAAAACCATTGTTCCGTCGCCGCCGGGAAAAACCGTCCTGTCTCCAGCTCAGCAAGATCAGGCCATGGTCTGATGCTGCTGCTGTTAAGTTTTTCACTTTTGCATGTGGGAAACGTGAGCTCCACGCTGCTGTTGCTAGAGCTCTATCCAGCCGTACTCTGCAGAACGAACCTCCTGTGACTCTCTTCTCGAAAGTCCAACTCCTTCCCTCGTAGCCAAGGTCACGTAGACCACACACGTCCACCATCTCACGAAACCCAGCCATTTGCGCATAGCTTCTCTCTTGGGTGCCCACATGTTCCGATCGATGTAAAACTTCGTTGAAGTCCCCCATGCAGACCCACGGCAAGTCTGATGATGCCTCGATAAACTTTAACATGTCCCAGGTTTTGTGTCTCTCCCTGGTCTGTGCTTCCCCGTAAACGCATGTTAGTCTCCACGGATCACCCGTGCTTTCTGTCACAATTGTGTCAATATGGTATTGCGAGTACGGTAAGATTTCAATATTTGTTTCTTTATTCCAGAAAATTCCTAGGCCTCCACTTCGGCCCCTACTGCTTACAGCAAAAGCATAATCATAACCTAAAGTAAACTTTATTCCTTCTACCCTCGTCTTATGGATTTGAGTTTCCAGTACACAGAGAATCGAGGGGGCAAGACTCCTCGCTAGATCGCGGGGTTCTTTTACTGTCGCGGATAAACAACCCATTTCGTCTGGCGGACCTCCACACGGGAGCCCGCCTCTCTCAATGATCCACCATTGTTCTGAACCTCTACTTCATCGATTTTCTTCTGCCGCTTTAGTTCCTTCTGCCTGATATATTGTGGCGGCACTGGAGGAACAAGAACTAGTGCCAGTTTGTTTGTGTTACTCATGTCAAGCTTTTTCTGCACCGATGATTTTTCGCGCCCTTCACCCTGCGCCTCTTGAACCGGCTTCAGTGGGCTTGATGCGGTATCCGCAAGTGCTTCCGTGCTCCCATCTTCCAGACCCGCGTCGCCCGAGTTACGTTTTTTTTCTGAGAGCTCCTGTTATTTTCAGAGATTTGAGTCTCCCTCTCCTTCCAAACACCTTCGGCTCCACTGTGTGAACCTCCATAGCATCCATGTCCTCCCCCGCGGCTCGAAAAACGGCCACGATCGCCTCCAAAACCCCGACCTCCCCTCCCTCCATCCACAGGAGGGACGTAGCCCTTCCTCACTCGAGGTGTGCCAGCATGCCAAGACACCTCTGGTGATAACATCCACTTACCAAATTGCAGGTCCTCTTCTCTGAATTCTCCAGTACCGCACTCCAAATGTTCATGACCCATCCTACCACAGTAATTGGAAAACTTTGGTATCTTCTCACACTGTACCAACAGCAGCATCCTCTCACTCCCTTCTGGCGTAATGCGACTACCCTCTGCAGGTTTGCCAGCCATCAGATTAACTCTTGCCCTGTGGAAATCTCCATTGGCTCCCGAAATTGCCTGCATCTCTACTTTCACCACTTCGCCCACTTTGGATGCCAGCAACCTCAAAATCTTCTCAGTACGATACAAGGGTGGGATCCGATGAATCTGGATCCACGCCTGCACCTTATTTGGCATCACCGTCGGCCTGCTCGTTGAGCCATCGAATTCCTCGAGCATCAACGCACACTCCCTGAACAACCAAGGGCCCTCCTCCATGATTCGATTCCAATCCCCCAGGCACGAAGCCTGCACTATGAACATGTTCGGCTCAATCCGTCGAAACATAACATCTTTTGCCGTGCTCCAAGCCGACCTCATTGTCCTCTCCAAAGATTGTTCACTAAAACCCTTCACGGTGAGCAACTCTGCAGCCGCCATCCACTTGACCTCTGGCAGATCAGCCCTATCTACCCTAGCCAAGACCACTTCATCCCGCTCCGCCTCGCTAAGATTTAACTTGCTTAGCAGATCATCGACCTCCAGAACCCTGGGTGTCCGCGCCGCCTCCGTTGCCATCTTTCCGACCGAGAAAAAACCGATCTCCCCCAGTATCCGCTTTCTCCACCACCGCCAAGGCCGGGTAGCTGTGAACGAAGATTAGCATTTTTTTTTTTGAGTGGATGAACGAAGATTAGCTAGTTATGTTGTTTTCACGTAAAAAGACATCTATGCTATTGGGCCCTGACCTAAAGTTGGGCCTAGTGCTGCGCTCACGATCAGAGCGCCGGGCATGGCCTCGCTCGAGGCGCACGCTCGGTCTAGGCGAGCGGCGATTTGATCGTGGGAGAAAAATGGCACGCCGAGCGACCAAAGGCGGTACCCGCACGCTGTTTGCGGATGGTACTCGGTGTTGGGAAACTTGGGCCAGGAGGTGGCAGTCCACTCGGTGGGCTTTGCCCAGTCCTATTAGGGCTTAGGGTTTCCCCCACTTTGTACGTTCGTTTGGGTCTCACCCTCCTGTTATATATTGAGTCACTGTACGTAGTCTAGGAACAGAACAAAGAAAGCAATAAAGATTTCGTTGTGCCCACACCCTGTGTCCCTTTTCTTCCTTGTTCGTGTGTTGTTCATCTACGCCGTCGCCGTCACACACCCTCGGGACCGGCCAGCCGGCAGAGGTTGTGTAACACGTTATCAGCATGCGCCTCTTCACCGAGCCTACAGCGAGCCTGCACCGAGCAGGCTTTCTGCAAAAAATCGCAAAGGTATAACTCAGATCTGATCGCAAAAATGGAACCGTGACGAGATTTCCTTTCCGTTTTTCCGTTTTGCGTATTTTTTAGATCAGATCTGTAGTACGGATTTACCTCCCGAGAGACGAGCTGACGAACACGTCGCCGACCAATGTCGATTCTCTCGGATCCACGGGGGATTTGTTGACTGTACTGTGGAGAGCCGGTACAAACGTGATCCAGATGGTCACGGTACCGCCGCAATGCACTAGCTGTGCCACGCGCCATCGCAGTTCCGGATGAACGCAATGATGTTTTTTTTTATTTTGTTTTGATATGTGTTTCACGTACACACAAAGTGGCCGTCGTGCCGCCGTGCCGTCGTCACCGTACCATCGTGGCCGCCGTGCCGTCGTGGCCGCCGCCCGTGCCCGGCCTGGCCGTGCCTGCCAGTGCGCCCGTGCCCGCTGGCCGGCGAGCCGCCGCGCCGCCGCCAGTCCCCGCTGGACGCGCGCTGGCCGTGCGCGCCGAACTGCCCCGGCGAGCGGCCGCCCCGCGCCGGGCGCGCGCACCCATGCGGCCCCGATCGGCCTCGGCGAGCGCCGCCTTGCCGCCCCGCCGCGCCGCCGCCCGTCCCCGCTGGACGCGCGCTGGCCGTGCGGCCCCGATCGGCCTCGGCGAGCGCCGCCTTGCCGCCCCGCCGCGCGCCGCCTTGAGCCTCGAGGAGGCTGGCCGCCGCCGCGACCTTGAGCTCGCGCTCGGTCCCGGACGCGCGCGCCGGCGCCTCGGCTCGGCTGGCCGCGACCGCCCTCGGCGCCACGCCCCCCGCCATGCGCCCGCGCGTGCGAGCCGCCCCGCTGGCCGTGCGCCGCCGCCGCTCCAGCCCCGCCGCCTCGCCCGTACGCCGCCACGGCTTCTCCACGCGCGCCGCCTCGCTCCTGGCCCCGATGGCCGGCGGCGGCGCCGCCACTGCACCCAGTCGCGCTGGAACCCTACGCGGGCGTGGAACCGCTGCCTGTGGGCGGTATGGGCCAGCCCAGCACGCGGGAGCCTCGCGAACGGGCCGATTACGGCCCAAGTTCTGTCTGCCTGCGCGAAAAAAAAAATGTAGACAGAACAGTGCGGACGAGGTGCTGTGCGTTTAGTGGGCTTTCGGCCTGTTTTCGGCACAGATTCGGCCTGCTGCCAATCTGGGCTGGGCAGAATCCGTTTTTGCCCGGAAATTTACGGTTTAGCACACAGTTTTTCCCATAATTCTGTATATTTTTATTCCTGCTGAATAAATTGTATATAAGTCCCTGAAACTGTCTGTTTTTGCTGAAATTGTAAATTTGGACATAAAATAAATTTGGAAATTCTTTTTAGGGCGAATTTTCACGTTTCGAACGCGCTTAGCATAATATCTCTTTATACATGCTTTCATACCATGTTTTACTATCGTAATTAATTGTTTAATTCATAGTAGAGCACTGTTAGCATGTCATTTAAAATTTTGGAACGCCGTCATATTGAATTTTTGTATCAACATCGCTTTATGCAATCGATTACCTGCTGTAATCTGATACATGTTTGCATAAATCGCAGATGGCCGGAATCATGAACCGCGAATTCGAGGAGTTGTCCCAGAGTGGGCTGAACTACCTTGCTTGGGCCTCGGACGTGGAGATCGTCCTCGAGGGCCGAAAGATCAAAGGAGCGCTGGATGCGGGGATCAAGGAGGCCCCCAGCACCACGACTGCTGCAGAAAATGCGCAGGCACTGCATTTCCTCCGCCACCATATGAGTGCTACGTTGAAAAACGAGTACATGGCTGAACGGAGTGCTTCAGCCCTGTGGGCCGCTCTTAAAGAGAGGTTCGCTAGGTTGAAGTACCACGTCAAGCCAAAGGCGGAGGCGGATTGGTTGCGTCTAAGGTTTGCGGACCACAAATCGGTACAGTCGTTCAATTCCGTGTTACACGTGATTTGTGCGAATCTGGAGATGTGTGGTACGAAAATCACGGACGAGGAGAAGATAGAAAAAACTCTCTCCACCTTCCATCCAAGTAACCTCCAGAATACGCGGAACTACCGCCTGGAGAACTTCACGCAGTACTCGGCGCTCATTGACGCCCTCCAGGTGGCTGAGGCGCAGGATGAGGTTCTGAAAAAGAACTTCAACTCGCAGCCTTTCGGAGGGGGCCAAGCCAGGAAGCTTATGCCGGCGCCTACAAAGTGCGCCAGCCAAAGTTCAAGCAGCGCGGCAGGAAAGGCAAAGGCAAGAAGGGACCTAACCACCCCCACCCAGCCAAGGAGCAAAAGGCGGGTAAGGGGGAGGTGAGGCCCCAAGACTGCTTCCGCTGCGGGTCGAAGCTTCACTTCTCCAGGCAGTGTCGTGCTCCCAAGCACGTCGTGGACGCCTTCAAGGCCAAGAGAGCGCATGAGGCGCACCTTGTCCAGATGGAGGCACCACCGGCGCCCGCTGCGGCACCCGTGATGATCCCCACGCCCCCCGCTGCGCCCGTCGTGGCGCACACTGGGGCACCTGTGGAGGCACATGTGGCGGTTCCCACGAACGCCACCGTGTCCATGGAGGTTGAGCACACCGTGTCCCCTCCAACGCCACAGCTGGACATCGACGCTGCCGCCTCCGTGATAGCCACTGAGGAGAAGCTTAGCGAGATGGAGATCTCGGCTGAGCTGGAGGGTTACTTTGTGGACTCCATCTGAACTCCGCCCATTTATTCATGATCCTATGGCAATAATTTGATACAATTTATTCGATTTGGTTGTAAGCTCTACGAGAGCAACATTATTTGTTTCATTAAACATCTATCGGCGCTTGGATGACTTGGTCATCATTCATTTATTCCATTCTTTTAAATAGAGATACTTATGTTATGTTCTGAAATATTTGCTTGTTTAATTATTATTACTTTAGCATCTTCCTCGCTCTCGTTTAATAATTAGACACTATATTTTAGAACACGTGTGGCGCCCGAATGGAGGAAACGTGCCTTGCCGATAGCGGTACCACCAATACCATCTTGAGAGATACAAAGTACTTTGAGTCAATCAAGAAAATTCCAGGGAGCATTACGACGATCGCCGGCTGCGGTCCTCATATAGTTGGCTCCGGACGAGCCACTATAACACTCCCCATGGGAACAACTTTGATCATTAATGATGCATTGTTGTACCCCGAAGCGACTCGTACTCTCTTGAGTTTTAAAGACATTCGTGTTAATGGGTTCCACATTGAAACCCATGATGATGACACCTGTAAGGAGTACCTACTCATCACGATACGCGATGAAAATGGTAAACATGTTGTCGAAAGGCTTCCTTCGTTCGCTACATGGTTGTACTACACTAAGATAGTAGCACTACCCATGTACACTACCCTTAAAACTGTTTTTAGAAGCTCTGAACTATTCTGCCTTTGGCACGATAGGTTAGGCCATCCCGGTCTTACAATGATGAGAAATATAATTAACAACTCGAATGGTCACAATGTTAATGTGAAAAATTTCTCGAATCCTGATGATTTCGTGTGCTCCGCATGCGCTAAGGGGAAATTAATCATTAGACCATCACCCCTAAAGGTGAAGGATGAAATCCCCGCGTTCTTGGAACGTATCCAAGGGGACATATGCGTTCCTATTCAGCCCCTGTCGGGTCCGTTTAGGTACTTCATGGTGCTCATTGATGCTTCCTCTAAATGGTCCAATGTTAGCCTGCTGTCAACAAGGAACCATGCTTTTGCAAAGTTGATCTCTCAGATCATATAAATGAGGAATAAATTCCCTGATCATCGCATTAAGTCTATTCGAATGGACAACGCCGGTGAATTTACTTCAAAGGCGTTCGATGATTATTGCATGGCAACAGGAATCAAACTTGAGAACTCTGTACCGCACGTCCACACACAAAATGGACTTGCGGAGGCATTGATTAAAAGAATTAAATTCATTGCCAGACCGCTCCTTCAGGGTTGTAATTTACCAACAACATGTTGGGGTCACGCGGTGTTACACGCTGCCAATCTCATCAATTCTCGACCATTGGCCTACAACATCCATTCTCCTATGCAGCTTGCGCAAGGGTCGGCACCGAAAATTTCCCACCTTCGTAGGTTCGGTTGCCAGGTATATGTACCAATACCACCCCCTCAGCGATCAGCAATGGGACCGCTCCGTAAGTCGGGGATATACGTTGGTTATGAGACTGTGTCCATAATCAGGTTTCTGGACCCCGCGACAGGTGACTGTCATACGGCCCGTTTCGCTGATTGCATTTTTGACGAGGATCTTTTCCCGACTTTAGGGGGAGATAATCAACCCCTTGATGATAAAAGTCGAGAACTTACGTGGCAAGCCACGGGGATCCACGCTCATGACCCGCGCACTGCTGAGTCTAATAGAGAAGTTCAAAAGATAATAGATTTGCACTCGTTGGCGAATCAACTGCCTGATCACTTTAGTGACTTAAAGACTGTGACAAAGTCGCATGTGCCTGCACGCAATGCACCGGAAAGGGTTGAAATACCAAAGAGAAATCACGGTATACCCGCTCCCGTTCTTAGGCCTAAGAGGACGAGGAATCCGGTTTCTCAAATCCCAAGTACCCGGGGACGCCCGAAGAAAAAGGATAAGAGAGATTTATCGCAGCCTACCCCTGGAAAGGGGAGCCAGTTGAGACCTGGCACAAGTACGGACGTTTCTGTGCACGAAATTCCGGATTTGAATTTTCCTACTACGGAAATACCCAGCGAAGATGTGTACGCACACATTGGAGCGGGAAAGCTAAAGGACCTTGCTCCCGGAATGGGAAATCCGGTGGAGGAAGGGAATGTGCCTGATGCACTCCATGACGAAATGGCCATTAATTATATTAATTCGGGCGAGTCAATTAATCGAGCTATGGCAAATGTCGACATTTATTTTGCCAAGAAAATTGCCTCAATCATAGATCTTGACCCAGAGCCTAACACTCTTGCTGATTGTAAGCAAAGGTCGGATTGGAAAGATTGGAAGAAGGCAATAACTGCTGAGTTATTTTCTCTCAACAAAAGAGAGGTGTTTGGACCTGTTTGTCTAACTCCTCCCCATGTGCGCCCTGTTGGCCACAAATGGGTATTTGTTCGAAAGAGGAACGAGAATAACGAGGTAGTAAGGTACAAAGCAAGGCTCGTTGCTCAAGGTTTCTCCCAGCGACCAGGTGTCGACTTCGAGGAAACTTACTCCCCAGTCATGGATGGAATTACCTTTAGATACTTGATCTCAATGGCAGTAAACTTGGACTTGACAATGAAACTTATGGATGTTGTCACCGCTTACCTTTATGGTAATTTGGATTCGGACATATACATGAAGGTACCCGAAGGTATCCCTGTCCCGAACCAAGATAGAGCTAACAGAGGTTTATACAGTGTTCAGCTTAAGAAGTCACTGTATGGACTTAAACAGTCAGGTAGGATGTGGTATAATCGTTTAAGCGATTTCCTTCATCAGAAGGGCTACACGAGCAATGAAGATTGCCCATGTGTTTTTATACGGAGATCACAAGATGGTTTCTGTATTATCTCGGTGTACGTGGACGATTTGAATATAATCGGTACACCTGAGGATATTGAGGAAGCGAGTTCCTACCTGATGTCGGAATTCGAAATGAAAGACTTAGGCAAAACTAAGTTCTGCCTAGGTTTGCAACTTGAACATTCCCCTGCTGGGATCTTAGTGCACCAGTCTGCCTACACCCAGAAGGTGTTGGAAAGATTTGGATTTGACAAGGCATATCCTTCTAAGACCCCGATGATCGGGAGATCTTTACAGCAGGATAAGGACCCGTTCAGGCCTAAGGAAGAGGGGGAGGAAATTCTGGGACCAGAATTCCCCTACTTGAGTGCAGTTGGCGCACTCATGTACCTCGCGAATTGCACACGGCCGGACATTGCGTTCGCTGTCAATTTGCTTGCTAGGTACAGTTCTGAGCCTACCAAGAGGCATTGGAAAGGCGTTAAGGACATCTTCCGATACCTGCAAGGGACCAAAGATCTTGGCTTGTTTTACCGGAGGAATCAAGACCTCACGGTTGTAGGCTATGCTGATGCTGGGTACCTTTCGGACCCGCACACATCCAAGTCTCAAACTGGATATGTTTTCCTTTGTGGAGGAACCGCTATTTCCTGGAAATCGTCTAAGCAAAGCCTAGTGTCAACTTCGACGAACCACTCGGAAATCATAGCACTATATGAAGCATCACGTGAGTGTGTATGGCTTCGACGGGTGATCGGCCACATCCAGCTGTCATGTGGGCTGAACACCGTCCAAACCCCCACTATTATCTATGAAGATAATGCCGCTTGTGTTGCACAAGTCCAGACGGGTTATGTGAAGAGCAATCTCACGAAGCATATCAACCCCAAATTCTTCTACGCACATGAGTTGCAGAAGTTGAATGAAGTAAAAATCCTACATACTAAGTCGTGTGAAAATCTTGCTGATTTGTTCACTAAATCATTACCTGCATCTTCTTTCGAGAGATGTGTTCGTGGAATTGGTATGATGAGACTTAGGGAGATGTAAGGTTCAGGGGGAGAATCTTCACAAACTCATCGCTAAATCTCGATCCCGATGATTGAGTACTTAACTTAATGGTTAAGTGAGTTGTACTCTTTTTCCCTTAAGTGAGTTTTTATGAAGTTTCTCACACGAGGTTTTTAACGAGGCAATTCGTGCAACATAGCAATAGTATACCATGTGCTTTTTCTCCATATTTTTTCCACTGGGTTTTTCGGAGTTTTGAGGCATGGCTATACGGATGATACCCAAGGGGGAGTGTTGGGAAACTTGGGCCAGGAGGTGGCAGCCCACTCGGTGAGCTTTGCCCAGTCCTATTAGGCCTTAGGGTTTCCCCCATTTTATACGTTCGTTTGGGTCTCACCCTCCTGTTATATATTGAGACACTGTACGTAGTCTAGGAACAGAACAGAGAAAGCAATAAAGATTTCGTTGTGCCCACACACTGTGTCCCTTTTCTTCCTTGTTCGTGTGTTGTTCATCTACGCCATCGCCGTCACACACCCTCGGGACCGGCCAGCCCGGCAGAGGTTGTGTAACACTCGGCACGGAACCAAAAAGGTGCACGGCACCGCGCCCCACCGCCACGAGGCTCACACGCCGACCTTGCAGGTTGCGCCACGTCTACACATCTCTTCCCAAATCACCCGTAAATCGGAGGGGACCTCGCAACTGAACGCACACAACCTAGAAACGCCCAATTCCAGATCGCAATCGCCATGGCCGCCATCGCGCCCGATCTCCTCACGATCGTCTCCGGCGGCCTCACGGAGCTCGCCGACATCGCCCGCTTCCGCTCCGTCTGCACCACCTGGCGCGACGCGGGGTTGGACGCCGCGGCCGCGCCTCCGCTGCAGCCCCCGTGGCTCGTCCTCCCGTCCTCCAAGTCGCCGCTCTTCTTCTGCCCCCGGGAGGACCGCCTCTACCCCAACCTCCGTCTGCCTGCCCCTACTGCGGGTACCCACCGCCGCCGCCGCCTCTACGCGTCCCCGCACGGCTGGACCCTCGCCATCGACCGGACGGGTCTCGCCGCGTCCCTCCTCCACCCCTTCACCGGCGCCGCCCGCCCACTCCCGTCACTCCCCGCCTTCTTCGCCGAGACCGATGACCTGGCCTGGGACCTGTCCCCGCACGGCGTCATGGCGTCCTGCGGCGAGGTCGTTCTGTTCTGCGCCCTCGACCCTGTCGCGGACTCCTGGGCCCCGATCCCTGCCATGGACCGCTGCAACGTGAGCAGCATCAACTACGCCGCCGGCGATTTCTTCGTCTTCGAGGAGGACGTGTGCCGCACCACCATCGTCGACTCCATCACCCTGGACGTCACGGCCGTCATCCCGGCGCCCCCCGTCGAGCTGCCTACCGAGGCGCGTGTGGTCGTGGCTGGCGACGAGCTCTTCCTTCTCGTCAAGTCCAAGTGGATGTACATCTTTGGTGACGATGTGGACTTCTCCAAGGCCTTCTCGGTGAACCATCGGAGCCCCAACCCAGTCTGGCAGGAGCTCACCACCATCGGCGAGCGGGCACTGTTCGTTGATTCTCTCCATGGGTTCTCTGTAGGGACGTCTGGATTCAGGAATCTTGAAAGCAACACAGTCTACTCAGTGGAATCCAAGGAGGTGAACCGATCCAGCAATGTGAAATACAGGGTATCGGCTTTCAACCTCGAGACCCGGACCTCTAAGGACCTTGCATGCCGGCTGAACGGGCTTGAGATGGATCAGCGTGGTGGGGTGGCATCGTGGATCATACCCAGCTTGAATGAAGGCTGAATGAAGCCCCTCGAATTGGAGCTCCTGGTTCTTGTGTGATGGTGGCGAATGATGGGAATGGTCATGATGTCTGTATTGGGTTTGTTCTTGGTATCCCTGCACTTGCCTTAGTTCTGAAGAACTATTTACACTCTTCTATATATACATGTTTCTCTTTTGTCCACTATATGTCGTTTGAATGCTCCTAGGTTCTGATCAGCCCGAATCTAAAATTTGTAGTTTCAGTGTACACTTTAAATGCTCAAGCTGAATAAGAGTTTGTGATGTTAAGTAGTCTATTGCGCCTGTTTCCGCTGTTGTTTCAGTACTTGGCCTAGATACATGTCTGGACCATTGGAGACTTTTGTTTGTTCATAAACTATGATGCGACTGAAACTGGAGTATGTATTCTCTACTATTCGTAGAGGCATGAGTTTTGAATTTCATTTCTATGGATAGGTTCCAAGCATATGAGAGAAAGGCGACCCTAAGTTCCGAATTTTCCCTGAACAAGTAAGGTTTCGGGGAAGTTAGAAGCCTTTCCTTTTCATGCCTATTCGTGGTTATGATGTTCAATATTCAAATAGCGGAGATTCGCAGAAGAAAGTTTGTTTAGAAGAAGATCAGAGATGCACGTTTGAGTGCCATCACGAATTATATCCATAGTTTGGTGAGTCCCCACGATATTCATATTTGAACTCATCTGTGACCATGGCCGTGTTTGTTTCAGCGTCTTTACTTCAGTTTCCTCCATCAGGAACCGGACGAACTCAATAGTCTGGAACATGTCTCTTTTTTTCGAGTGGTCAATATGCCTCTTCAACTGCTCATTCTCGGAGGCATCCTCTTCTGAAGAAATATGGGTAGTCTTCCTCATCCTGAACATGTGCACACTGTGAAAATAGGTGATATGAGCTGTGTTCTGCTTCGGAAGAAGTATTGTGGAGAGGGGGTTTCTTTCAATCTGAGACCTCGAGGAAATGGTAGAAGTGCTAGGTTTTGGCATGATATTTGATACGACAAGTGCTTCTGAAAACCCATTGTTTCGACAAGTAGTTGTGAGCAGCAAGATGCTATGGTGGCACGTATAATTGTGGGGGATGAATGTCAGTTATGCTTAGGGCGCACGGGTGCTGGAGATGGCGGAGTGGGAGATATGCAGGATGTGGAATCTTGGGCACTGACCTCAAGTTACACTTCCAAATTTTGTTGTATAATGAAATTCTTTACTCAGTAGTTAAAGACTCGCACATGCTTGATTTGTAGAAGACGAATATGCCTATCCTGGTTGAATCCAGTTCACGGAGGACTTGAAAACAAAATGTTGGCCTGGTGAACTTGCGGATGTTTCTGTGGGAAAAAGGAGTCGGAGTCAGTCCATATCACCTCATTTTTGAGTTTCCAATTTCACATTTTAGCCAAACCCTCACCCAGTCACCAGGACCGTAGGATTTCACCATGGGTGAGCTGGTGGAACCTGGGAATAAATCAAACTTTATGGGGTGTTCTTTCCTGGGGTGATGGCCTGGTTGATTTGGACTTTAACGAAATGATGCTATTTCTTTAGCACGAAGTGATCCTCTCATTGCTTGATACTTCTTCTGTGATGTTTTGGATATTTTTTTGATACGGAATATATACGAACTGAAATGAGTGATCAAAACCGTATCTCTATATACGTGTGACTGAAAAAGGTGGAACATCTTATAATTTGAAATGGAGGGAGTATCACCTATAATACAATTGCTCTTCTTTCACGGATATTCTTATACTCCCTCCGTTCCATATTAGATGTATCTAGCACTAAAATATGTCTAGATACACCCATTTTAAAGTCATCTAATATGGAACGGAGGCTGGTACAAGTCATCTAATATGGAACGGAGGGAGTACCAGCCAAAGGGGAGGAAATTGAACTTCGTGCTACTTGTTGAGAATTTTTTGCACGTTGCAGCAACTTGTTTTACTCAATGTACCACCGTTTGGCATTCTGATTTGTAGTAAAATATATACCCCTCCGTCCCAAATTAGTTGTCATACATTTGTCAAAATATAAATGTATCTAGACACATTTTAGTGTATATATACCTAATTTGGGACGGAGGGTGTACAAAAGAGGCAAAGTCATCGAGGAGGCGGGAGGTGGAGACATGGAGAGGTAGAGGGTTCTAGCCGACGAGTGGTGCGATGTGCGTTTTACTTGCCGAGGGTAAAGACTCCATGGATGAGGTTTAGGAAGTTACAACTGATGCTTGCAAGGGCATAACGTTTTTAACAGTTTCAAGGGCCCAATTCATAGCCCAATTCCGCTTAGTATTAATTGGCCCAATTCAATACGATTTGTCTTTTTTTGAAACGAGGCAAAAGACTTGTCGTTTTATTAATTAAGAGAGTTTTCAATTTTACATGGCCTAGGCCAATACCTCCCAAAAGCGCTGAACAAGTGCGCTAAAGGGAAACAACAAAAGACAACAACAATGGGACTATTCTCCGGGAATGCAGTTCACCAAGCACTTCACACCAGCTTTGACCCAAGTTTGTGTCTCGTCCTTGATGTCCGAAATAATCATGCTCGGGAAATGAGAGGTGTGTCTAAAGATTCTCGAGTTTTCCTTATTCCACAATTTCCAGGCAACAAGGGTGAGAACTGAAGCGTTCTCCTTCCGCGGAGCCTCGGGGTGTAGGACAGAATCGGACCAACAATCCAAAACCGAGGGCAGGCCTACCCATCTATCCGACCTAATGTGTGACGAGCGAAGCCACAGGGAGACCGCATTCCAAATGAACCGGCAATGGAACAAAAGGTGGCACCGTGATTCTTACTCGCGATGACATAGGGGACTGTCGAATCTGCATCTCAACAAGTCCCTCGGGTGAACCCATAGGGTTTCGAATAGGAGAACCTGTGGGCGCTGGTGGCGATCGTCGGCTAGACAGGAGACACAATTTACCCAGGTTCGGGGCCCTCGTAGAGGTAAAACCCTTACTCCTGCCTCTATCGATCTGTATTATCGAATAGATCAGTTACAATGGGGGATTGCTCAAGTCGAGAGTATGATCTCGAGATCAAGGCTTGATGGTGCGGTATTGCTTGGTCCTCCCCCGGTGGCTCTCCTGGCCTTATATAGATGGCCAGGTCCCAAACCGTACCCGTGGAGGACTCGACCTCTAAACCTAAGTCGGTTACAAGTTTCCTATCTTATCCCGCAAGGCATTGCGGGTGGGCTTCAACTGGGCCTCCTAGAGCAGTCCAAAGCTTCTCTTATTGGGCCTCAGTCTTGGGCCTAGGACCAGGTATCCTTATTCGCCGGGTCCAAGGTTCATCCCTTCGTCAGTAGCCCCCGAGCGTTTGCTCGATTGGGACCTTTCCAGTCGGGTAGACGCTCAGATCTTACTTCCTTCGGATGACTATTATAGTCGTTTTCCATTTAGAGGGTGCATACCCTGTGTGATGAGTTTAATACTTGAGTATTGCGTGGTGAAAGTGCCCGCGTTTGAGGCTATTTTTTGCAGAAGGATATGGCGTAGCAGCTTGGCTCTCCCGAAAGATCAGGGCCAATTAATTGCAACTAGGGCAAAAACTGTTCTAGCCTACACAGATCCGAGACCTCCGACTCGAACCCGATGAGGTGATCATTGCGACTGGGCCGTAGAGGTCTTACCGAGTCGAACTTAACCTATAGGGGTACCCGGCGCGTCCGCTAGGATTTTTCTTCGTGTTGTTGACACGGATTTTTACCGGAGGACGCAGCTTGAGTGCGATTCTAGGCCCTCAAGAAAGATCTTTTGGGTCTTACCTTCATATTCGAGAAAATATGGCATCCGGATGTGCCTAGTCGGCTGAACAATCCAGCTTTGTGATGTGTAGACATCGTGTGATGGAGTGGTTGGTTCTGTGCACCCGCGATGTTTTAAGTCTGTGATTTCTCGAGTGAGAAAACCAAGCTATTTTGTCCATACGAAAGGATTTTCGTGATCGGAACCTTCACGCCCATACGAAAGAGTTTTCGTGTCTAGGGTCTTGTTTTCTGTGAGTGAATTTTCGCACCATAATTTATCCATACGAAGTTATTTCACGTTTGGATCTTTTGCGAATGAGAGTCCGCGTCTTGATCTACCCATACGAAGTTTATTTCGCGTGTTGGGTCTTTTATTCGAATGAATCTCCGGCTTGATGATGCTGCCCATGACGACACGGCGCACTTTATCCTCCCGATGGGACGTGACGGGGCGATAACAGAGGAGTTGGCCCACCTTGTCAGCTTTTTGACCGGAAACGAGACGTCGTTCCCGGTTTTTACGCGAACCGTGCGCAGTAAATGCGCACGATCCACTGTTAGGATCGTGGCACGAAACAGCACCCGCCGCCCTTTCGTTTCGCCTTCGCACGTGGCGGTTGCGATGGATGCCACGTGGATCAACAAACGGTCAGGATCGGGCGGCGCTGTGTATAAATATGGGCCTTAGGTGAAACGGTGAAAATTTCCCCAGCCTTCTTCTCCCTCAGTCTTCGTCTTCCTCGTTCTCTGCCCTTCTTCTCCACAAGCTCGCACCAGCACCAATGGTAGGAGGCAAGAAGCGTGGCGCCGATGTCTCTTCGTCGAGGACAGCGGAGGAAGCTCCCGTGCCGCCTGCTCCGCGCTCTGGCGACTGGCGCTCGCCCAACACCACGGTCAAGAGCATCAAGGGGATGCAGCGAGAAGGATTGCTGCCTTCCGAAGCTGAGAAGCGGGTGCGCCTCGGCAAGAAAGAGGAGGTACCCAATCCCCGCGCGAACGAACGCGTGATCTTCGCGGATCACGTCTCGCGCGGGCTCTCCTTCCCTATCCATCCTTTTCTCGTGGCTCTGTTGTATGTCTATGGCATACAGCTCCACGATTTGCCTCCAAACGCAGTGCAACACATCTCGTGCTTCATTGTCCTTTGCGAGTGCTTTCCGGGCATTCGCCCCCATTGGGGCCTCTGGAAGGCCCTCTTCAAGGTGCGCGTCTTCAGCGAGAGATCGCGGGTGGAGACTGAGCTCGGGGAGCCATTGCGCATCGGCGGCTTCGTGATCCAGGCGAAGTCGGAGAGCGGCTACTTCATGATGCATTTTATCAACTCCGCCCAAGGATGGAGGAAAAAATGGTTTTACGTCATCGACAACAGCGCGGGTGGAGTCCACGAATTCCACCCGTTCGCTGTTTTGAAGAGGCGGAAGTCTTGGGCGCACAAACTCTCGGCTGAAGAAGTCCGGGTTGTCACCCCTCTACTCGCCAAGGTGGCCACTCATCATGATCAAGCCGCAGGAGTTGCGCTGAATGACATGCACTTGGCGAGCGTTTTCCTCAAACGCAGGATTCAGCCCCTACAGGAGAGGCCATCCGCGATGTGGGAGTACCAGGGCGCCGAAGATCCTAGCCGCGTGAGCCGAGAGGAACTCTCGAATGCTGAATTCGAGAAGAAGATTGCAGCTATCACCAGCTTGAAGGAGGGCGACACCTTCCCCGACTGCCCAGTAGCAGCTTTTGAGGCATCAAGGCCTCCACCACCTGAAGTAAGTTCGAGTTTTCCTTTGAATTCCGTCTATTTCCAGCTCGAAAGTTTTTTGTTGGCTGAAATTCTTCTTTCCTTTCTTCTTCTGTAGAGTTTAGCGGTGGCCGATTGCTACCCACCAATCTCCGGAGAGGAGGTCTCGGACTTAATTGCAAGCAATCTGGACGCCCCAGCCGACACCAGCGTTGCTGAAGCCGATTCGAGCTTCGAGCATGATTCCTCGGATGATGCGGAAGAATCGGGTAGCGACCTCCGCATACGCAAACGCCGCCGATCGGAGAATGATGAAGCCACCTCTAAGGATAACTCCTTGGGTAAGGAGTCGCCAGAAAAGGAGCCCCTCATCGTGACTCCGCTAAGTGCGCGCGCCCCTTCTTCTTCCTTGCCGAAGATCCATACCGCCTGGAACGCGGATATGTTGGATGACGATGACGACGAGTAAGTCTCTGCTTTTCTTTTTGGTTGTAGTCGAATGTTTCCTTTTGCCTCTTCTGACAAATTGTTGTTCTTTATGACAGTCTTCAATCCATCAGCCCCCGGCGGTTCGTCTCTTCCCTCCCTCTCGAAAAGAGGCAGAGGGCTGCTGCTGCGGGTGAGACCGCGACTACAGGCACTGTGCAGAACTCTCCAGGTGCAGCTCCCACAACGGTAGCTACGGAATATAGGATTCCTAGCTTTACTGTTGGAGCTTCGATTCCGAAAGAAGTATCGGGTAGCTCGGTGGACCCTCTCTCCATAGCTCAGGGCCAGGTAAATATTGTTGTCTTCCTTTTCATATTGCCCGTTGTCTGTTCGGATTTTTTATCGGGTGCACGGCAGTGCTCCCGATGGGAGTAGCCCCCGAGGCTGTAGCTAATCATGTATGATTGGCTACAGGCTCAAAGACCTGCTCTCTCTTTTCTTCGTTTTATCGGGTGCACGGCAGTGCTCCCGATGGGAGTAGCCCCCGAGGCTATACTCGAATGTTTGCAATCGCGTATAGGCTCAATCTTCTCCTTTTTGACTTTTCCATCTTTATACTCTTGCAGTCTCTTCTTGACTCCCTTGTGGCCGTTGGCCGTCGCGTTATCTCGGCTGAGACAGAATGCGTGACCCTTCGGGCGGATCGCGATCGACTTGTCTCGGACAACGATCTTCTCCGAGGTAAAATCATCAACTCTTTTTATCTCACCTTTCCAGTCGCATTAATTCCTTTGGATTTCAAATCTGTTGTTTGTGCAGCTCAAATAGACGCGTTGAAGGCTGAAAAGGTGGCCGCTGTCACTCGAGCAGGCGCCCTGGAGGCTCAGTTGGAGACTGCTCAAGAGGAGCTTGAATCTTCTCGTAAGCAGTCGACTGACTTTGCGGGAAAGCTTTCGGATGCGCAGGATGCCCTGAAGAAGCTGGAGGAGGCTGGTACCAAGGCGGACTCCGACCTTGTTGACTTCCTTCGCCCTTTGGCCGAGCGTTTTGCGGGTAAGTTGCATTTGGTCTCTTGTTGTCCTCCAATTATCTGGTAGGCCCTTGGATCTTAATATTTTTTCCTGTAGGTCTTCCGGGCGTCTCGCTGGAGCTGCCTGGGGTCCAACGGGTGGATGCTCTGACCGATTCGTGCGCCCAACTCAGGAAGCATGCTGAGGGGATTTGCGCTCTGATCGGCGATGCCGTTCGAGTGTTGACGCAGCTTCATGGTCGTCTTCTGGTCGACGCTGTGTCTCCGCCTGCGCTAGGTGATCTTTTGAAGATATTCTTGGAGAGCAATCTCCTTGACGCCTACGCGGTTGCTCAGTCAGAGTCTGGAGCGAAGACTGCCATTCAGTTTGCGCTGGCGCACGGAGTCACGGGCTTGGAGGAGGCATACTCGGATCTTCCCGTCGATCCTTCTACGGGCAAAAAGGTAGCGCTTCGTCGTTTTGGCGATTCAGCTGGAGTCCTTGCCCGGAAGTTATCTGAGCTGATTGCCCGCGCTAGTCGTAGGGGGAGCACTGCCGCGAGTGGCAGCACAACTGCAGCTCCTTAGTATATGTTCTTCGTAGCTCGTTCTTTCGATTGTAATGAACCTTGGGATGTATTCCCGTATTTTCATCGTTTAATCGAAATGTTCTTCTGAAATGCTTCATGTGATTGATGTGTTTTCTCCCGATGGGAGTAGCCCCCGAGCACCTGTCGAATAGGTGATTGTTATATCTTGAATGGGGCATCTTATTCCTCCACTTTTTTTTGTATTCTTCCAGGTAACCGAAGTTGCCGCGGAATCTTCAGGTGGACTTGCTGCCCAAGCGAATCCTCTTGTTGCCGCTGTTGGTACCTTTGCGGGCTTTCGCGACCGTGTTGCGGATGGTGAGCGCAAACTAAGAGCTCTGCGTGGGGTAGCGGATGTTGCTAAGTCCAAACAAAAACTTGCGATTGAACGTGAGCAGTTTGTGATGGATGAGTTGGCGGTTGTTGCTAGGGATTTGCTCTGTAAGTATCTCAGCCCCCTGGCTTTCTGTATTTTCTATCACCCTTTGATCCTGTGTGCTTCTTTGCAGTTGTTCAACCAGATGACAGGAGCGAGAAACAGTGGGTGGAGAACCATATTCTTCACGAAGCTGGTAGTTCAAAACCCCATGCAAATAATTTTTGGTCCGATCGTAGTCGAGGCTTTGTGCTCGCTACCTTGAAGTATCGGGTAAATCAGGCCAAGATACTCGTGAGTTCGTTTCACGATATTTTGATTGCTGTGAACTCCGCTTTCTACCCATTGGAAAGGGGTCCATAAGATTGGAGCTATCTCCGTAGAAATTTCGGGCGAGAAGGAGAAGTCCGCGAGTGTGTCCGTAATCAGACAATCTGTGGTGTAGTAGTGGCGCTCTCCTTTGTCCGATTGTGGCATCCATAGGTGAATTTCAGCTCCGTGGCTAGGCTTCCTGATGGTCAGGTCAATATGTCACCTCATTATAGTGTTGTTCGGCCTGCCGCAGAGGAGATAATTTGATTGACCTCGTCAGAGGTGGATCGGGTGCTAGCCAAGGAAAACACTCGCCGCCATATGTAATCATAGGATGTATGTATCATGTATAGTTTCTCAAAAACTTTGTAAGGCGTCTACCTTGTGTGTAACATTGTGTATATGATATTACTCCTGTTGCGCTATTTTTTAGGCGTAGCCCCCGTGCATATTTTTGGAGTGTGTACCTGTTCTTGAGCACTTAAGGATGGAGACTGCGAGTAGCTATGGTTGAGGAACCATGTATTTTTATTGAAATGACTGAGGAGCCATGTGTTTCGGGCTACAAGATGGCTAGTATAGCCTTATTTGTATGAGTAAAAGTAAATCTAGGGGTGGAATTTGTGTAGGTGTGCAACATTCCATGGGTTGGAGTACATGCCTCCAGTCGTCGGGTTCTTCAGTCGATATGCGCCACCTGGGATAACTTCGTGTATTATGAAGGGTCCTTCCAGGGCGGTTCGAGCTTGTGTCCTTCTTTCTGCTTGAGCCGTAGCACCAAATCTCCCGCCGCGAATGCTCTGTGGCGTATTCGGCAACTGTGATAGTTTCGCAACGACTGCTGATATACTGCTGATCTTGCGAGTGCAATGTCACGTATTTCGTCGAGTGCGTCCATATCGTCGGTGAGTGCCCTGTTAGATGTTTCTTCGCTGTAAGCAACCACTCGTGGGGCGCTAAATCGGACGTCCTCGGGAAGAACGGCTTCAGCCCCGTATACCATGAAGAATGGTGTGTAATTTGTGGATCGATTTGGAGTTGTGCGGAGGCTCCATAGCACGGAAGATAGCTCTTCTTCCCAGTGTCCTGCTGCTGGATGTAGGCGATCGAGTAGTCGTTTCTTGATGCCAGCCGAGACTAATCCGTTGGATCGTTCCACTTGGCCGTTTGTTTGCGGATGAGCCACCGAAGCGAACTTGAGGATGATTCCTTTTTCTTCGCAAAACTGCAGTGTTTCCTTTGCCGTGAAGTTACTGCCATTGTCGGTGATGATGTTGTGTGGTACTCCGAATCTACAGACGATGGAATCGAGGAATTTGACAGCGCATTGGGCGCTAGCCGAGGTCACTGGTATTGCTTCGATCCACTTCGTAAATTTGTCGACTGCCACTAGCAAGTGTGTGTATCCACCGGGTGTAGACTTGCGTAATGGACCTACCATGTACAGACCCCATTGTGCAAAGGGCCAGGCGATAGGTATCATATACAATTCTGTAGCGGGAACGTGAGGTTTGGGTGCGAATCGTTGGCAAGCATTGCACCTGTCGACCAATTCCTTTGCGTCTCGGGCTGCTGTAAGCCAGTAAAATCCAGCTCGAAAAGCTTTGCCCACGATTGCTTTCCAACTGGCGTGATGTCCGCAATCTCCTTGGTGTCTCGTAGTAATTCCTTGCCATCTTCGGGTGCTATGCATCTTTGCAGTATGCCTGAGATGCTCTGCTTGTATAACTCGCCGTTGAGTATCCGAAAAGATTTGCTGCGTCTCACAATTTGTCGAGCCTCGCGAGGGTCTGTTGGGAACTTTTTGGCGGACAAGTAGTCGAGATATTTCTGCGTCCAGACTGGCTCGACCAGAAAAATTTGCCGTGAGATGCCATGGCTGAGCTCTATGATAGCAACTTGCGGGCTGACCTCTGTCTCTGATATTGTGGGTGCTTCAGCAGTTTTCTTAACTTTGACTGAACGCTTGGTCATCCTCTCAAAATAGATACCAAGCGGTATGGGTGTGTTTGTGGACCCCATGTTTGCCAACCTGTCCGCTTCTTCGTTACTGGATCTTGCAATGTGCTTCAGCTCACATCCTCTGAAACTTCATTCGAGTAGATTATACATGTCCCAGTAGGCGACCATGTTTTCTGCGATAGCGTCGCACTCCTTCATTGTCTGTTGCACGATGAGATTAGAATCGCCATAGATCATCAACCGGGTGGCTCCACATGCGATTGCCATCTTCATCCCATGTAATAAGGCCTCATATTCTGCGTCATTGTTTGATGCTGGATCGTCGGGGGGGAAGTCCAATCGTAGGACGTACTGTAACTTATCTCCTCTCGATGATATTAGGACGATCCCAGCTCCAGCTCCTTCATTTCTTTTTGACCCGTCGAAGTACATGATCTAGTTACTCGTATATTCCGGTGGTCCGGGTGTTTTTAGTTCTGTCCATTCGCTCAGAAATTCCACGAGTACCTGTGACTTCATGGAATTGCGTCCTGCATAGATAATGTCCCAGGCGCCTAGCTCGATGCTCCACTTCGCTATTCTTCCTGATGCATTGGGTTGTTCATTATTGTATCGAGTGATGCGTCGTTTAGCACCGTTACGGTATGCTCCTGGAAGTAGTGTTTAAGCTTTCGAGCTGTAAGCACAACTCCGTATGCAATCTTTTGGTAGTGAGGATATCGTTGTTTGCACGGCGAAAGGACCTCGCTGATGTAGTAAATTGGCCTTTGCACTCCATATGCCTTTCCTTCTTCTGGTCTTTGTACTACTATGGCTGTGTTGATCACCTGGTTTGTTGCGGCTAGGTATAAATATAGTGGTTCCCTTTCGTGTGGAGTAGCCAGGATACGCCTGCTCTGTAGTTTTTGCTTCAAATCTGCAAACGCTTGCTTTGCTTCAGGTGTCCATTCGAATTTATCTGTCTTCTTCAACAGTTTATAGAAGGGTAACGCTTGTTCGCCCAATCATGCGATTAATCTGCTCAATGCGGTTAGTCGCCCGGCGAGCTGTTGGACTCCGCGTAGATTGGTCGGCTCCTTCATTGTCAAGATTGCTTGTATCTTCTCCGGGTTGGCTTCAATTCCCCGAGCGGAGACCAGGTACCCGAGAAGTTGTCCTCCGGGGACACCAAAGACGCACTTGGTCGGGTTGAGTTTTATTCGGTATGCGTTCAACGCATCGAATGTTTCTCTGATATCGTCGAGGAGCGTATCCTCCACTCGAGTCTTGATGACGATGTCGTCAACGTACACTTGTACGTTCTTCCCAATGAGCTTGGCGAGGCATTTTTGCATGCAGCGCTGATATGTTGCGCCTGCATTCTTGAGCCCGAAGGGCATTGTCGTGTAGCAGTATACACCGTGAGGTGTGATGAATGCTGTCTTTTCCTCTTCTTCCTGTTTCATCCGAATTTGGTTGTATCCCGAGTAGGCGTCCAGGAAGGAGAGGTGTTGGCAGCCTGCAGTGGAGTCCACAATTTGGTCGATTCGCAGGAGGGGAAATTTATCCTTGGAGCAGTGTTTATTCAGCGACGTGTAGTCGATGCATACTCGAAGGATGTTGGTGTTCTTCTTTGGGACCAGCACTGGGTTTGCTAACCAAGTGGATATCTTTATTTCTCTGATGAACTTTGCTGCGAGCAATCTGTTTATCTCTTCTTCGAGCGCTTTCTGCTTAGGTTCTGAAAACCGTCGGGTGGTCTGCTTGATGGGCTTTGCATACTTGTAGACTTCGATGAGTGCTCGGCGAACTCCCTGGGTATTCCTGGCATGTCTGAGGGTTGCTAGGCGAAGATTTCCAGTGCTCACGGAGGAGTTCGACGAGCGCGCTTTCCTATGCTGGTGAAAGGGTGGTGGACACCATCGCCGTCTTCGCAGAATCCGTCGGATGTATTTGATACTTGCGGGTACCGCTATTTGTGTTGAACTCGAGCTCTGGAGCGTTCTTCTTGGTGAGGGGCATCACGGTGTGATCCGTGGTTTTTGCTATTTCTTCTAGTTCTTCCTGCATCCCAAAAGATTGAGCGATCTCGTTGAATTCTATGTCACACTTGTTGGACTTCTGAAAATCGCCATCGATGGTGATTGTGCCATATTCTCCGGGTAGCTTGAGCTTCAAATATGAGTAATGAGGTACTGCCATGAATCTGGCGAACGCCGTTCGACCAAGAATGGCGTGGTATTGTGAGGGCCAGTCGACGACTTCGAAGTCGAGGAACTCTCGTCTGTAATTGCTTCGGTTGCCTAGCACCACCTCTAGGTTGATTGTGCCGAGTGGATGGATTGCCTTTCCTGGAACTATCCCGTGGAAGGATGTCTCTGATTCTGCGAGTCCGTCCAAATTCTTGTTCATGCGCCGGAGCGTGTCGGCGTAGATGATGTTGATGCCGCTGCCTCCGTCCATGAACACGCGAGCTAGCTCGTAATTGCCAATTTGCGCTTGTATGACAAGTGCGGCGTGTCCTGGTCGATAGACCCGAGGAGGGTGATCTTCCTTGGAGAAAGTTATCGGGTGCTCCGCCATCTTCAGATACTCAGTTTTTGTAGCTGGAGTTTGCACAGCCATGCACAACTGTCGCGTGTTTGTCTTCTGAGCTCTGTGGGATGGACAGACCTTTTGTATCATGCCTAAGAGGCCTGCTGGGTTTGGGTACCCATTGGATCCTTGATTAGGGGTGGGTGGCGCTGGCAGCGCGGCTAGCATCGCGTTTTGGTTTCCCGCTGGGGGCAGGGCTTGCGCCTGTTGGAATCCTTGAGCTTCCCCTCCGGGAAACTGCGGGTAACCCTGGCTAGTGGCTGCTCTGTTTTTCTTCAGGAGAGCCTCGTGGATTTCGATGAACTTTCGGCAATCCTTGAGAAGGTGTGTAGCTTTAGTTTTGCCTGTGCGCTTATCCATGAATAGATGTAGCGTGCAGTAACCATCGAGGTCCTCCTCGGTTTTTTTTTTCTTCTTGCTTAGGTTTCCACTCGCGCTTTCCACGATATCCGCTGTCACGGTTTTTGGTGAACTCTGCTGCCACGAACTCTTCTCGATCATCATGGTCGTAGTTCTTTCTTCTTTTCTTTCGGCCATGGCGGTCATCATCACGTGCTGGGGTTGAATCTTTCTCGTTGCGCACTGCGTCTTCGCCGTTTGCCCATCTATCGGCTATGTCCATTAATTCTCCCATGGTTTTGGGTGCTAGTCGCCCCAGTTCTTCTCTGAAAGAGGTTCGCCGTGCTCCTTTGGCGAATGCTTCAACCGCAACTTCTTCTGATATTTTCCCGCCGTATTCCTCATCGTGGTCCATCGCTAAATATATTCGCGAGTAGACTCGCCACTTTTCTGCTTGCAGGCTCGTAGCTCTTCGATGGTCGCAGGCCGTTTGTATGTTGCTTGGAAATTTTTGCAGAAATCCGTGTTTAGGTCATCCCAGGACCCGTAGCATGCTTTCGGCCTTCCTTCGAGCCAGCTGCGAGCTGCACCGACCAGGTGTAGGTTGAGGTACTGCATAGCTGTGTTTTTGTTCCCACGTTGGCATTTTACTGCCGTGAGGTAATCCGACAACCAGGCAGAAGGCTCCTACGAACCGTCGTATTTCTGTACTTCCGTGGATAGCTTAAACCTTTTGGGTAGCGGTGCTTCGCGAATGCTGCGGGTAAAGCATAGGGCTCCGCAGACTTCATCATCGGAGGATGTTGATGGGGAGCGCGCGCGATTTCTGGCTGCCCGACCTTTATCGACCTTGCGCTGGGCGATGTCCGATCGTGCATTGTATCCGGGCTCATCTCGATTGGCGTCTCCTCTCGGCTCTTTACTGCGATGCCGTGAGCGACTGTCATCTCGATCTTTTCGCGGGCTGCGATCGTGATTTCCTCGTGGGCTGCGGTCACGATTTCCTTGCGGGCTGCGATCACGATTTCCTCGCGGGCTGCGATCACGGCTCTTCCGTGGGCTGCGACCTCGACTTCTTCTCGGGCTGCTATCGCTGCCACTCAGGCTATCTCCTCGTCGCCGGGCTTCTTTTCCCCGCGCTCGGCGGGGCGATCTTTCCTTGTCGGGTGAAGTATCTCTACGTCCGCGGGGCGCTTCCTTGTCCTTTGGTTCAGCCGCCTTTCTGCGATCATAGGAGGCAAGTTTTGCGGCTGCCATGCCTAGTACTTTTTGTACTTGCTTGTATTGCTCTGCGCGGGGATCGTTTTCCCCTGGTTGATTTATCTGCATGTAGGTAGCTGCGGCCAGTACCGCGGCTGCGGGTGTTTGCAGGTGAATGTTTCCATCTTCGTCCACACGCATAAGTGATTTGCTGATTCCGCTTAAGGACTCGCCGTCCATAGTCGCGGTTCTCGAGGCACGTCCCTTCTTCTGGGGGCGGTTCCTGACGGAAGGTGATAGGGATAGCTGCGCTCGGCGTTTGCTTGACTCGTCCGCCATTCTTTTTCGCACGACCAGATCTTCTCGAGCTTCGTTGATAGCAGTGGCCGCTCTCACTAGATGGTAGTGGTAGGCGACCATGTCTTCGTGTGGGACCCCGTACGCAGGTGGTTTGCTTGTGCGGATGGCCTCCTTTGCTCGGAGCTAGGCGTCTCGTGAAACATTGATCTCGGCGCGTTCTTTCGCGTTTTGTTCAGTCTCTGCGGGTGGCTGTTCCGATCCTGCCATGCAGACTTGAGCCAGACTTGGCTTGTGAGTCCTAGGCGTAACTCGAAAAGCCTTCTTGACCCGAGAGGGTTCATCTGTAGAGAGGGTGTGGAAATTGCTGGTGTTGAGGCGGATTGACTCGCCACTTTTCGCCAGATAGGGTCATGAGTCGACAGCTCCTAGGCTGGCGATTTACTCGGATCCCGATTCTTCAGGGAAGTGGAGGATCCCGTCCTTTTGGTGTAGAACTTGAAGCTTCCGAATGTCAAGGTGACGCTTTTCTCCAGATTGTTGAATTCCGGGCATGATTCCGGCGAGTGAGGGGTGACCACGACAGATCCGATCCGAATCGGATTGGTTGGGGTCGAAGTCGAAGGTTTCCAACGCGAGTTGGTTGTCGATGAAGCCGAAGACGCCGGAGATCCAGCGCCCGCCGTTCCCACAGACGGCGCCAATTGTCGAATCTGCATCTCAACAAGTCCCTCGGGTGAACCCATAGGGTTTCGAATAGGAGAACCTGTGGGCGCTGGTGGCGATCGTCGGCTAGACAAGAGACACAATTTACCCAGGTTCGGGGCCCTCGTAGAGGTAAAACCCTTACTCCTGCCTCTATCGATCTGTATTATCGAATAGATCGGTTACAATGGGGGATTGCTCAAGTCGAGAGTATGATCTCGAGCTTAAGGCTTGATGGTGCGGTATTGCTTGGTCCTCCCCCGGTGGCTCTCCTGGCCTTATATAGATGGTCAGGTCCCAAACCGTACTCGGGGAGGACTCGAACTTTAAACCTAAGTCGGTTACAAGTTTCCTATCTTATCCCGCAAGGCATTGCGGATGGGCTTCAACTGAGCCTCCTAGAGCAGTCCAAAGCTTCTCTTATTGGGCCTCAGTCTTGGGCCTAGGACCAGGTATCCTTATTCGCCGGGTCCAAGGTTTATCTCTTGTCACCACAATTTGGCCAAACTTGCCGTTGGAGGCGATCCGTGGTCCAAACCCTGTCCTGGATGGTCAACTATACGAAAAATTTGTACTTCGAAGCAGCCCAAGCCTGCCACACAAGAGAATCCATCAAAATTTTGACGGTGTACTCCATTTTTCTTGTCTTGGATTACCACTTGCCTAGTTGTGGGGTACGACCAGGACCGGTCCTGAGGGGGGGCGAGAGGGGCGGCCGCCCCGGGCCCAAAAATTTTGGGGGCCCATTTCATGTATGTGTTAGTAGGTTTAGTTTGTGTGCATGCAAAGAAAAAAATTAATTAACTTAATAGGTTGGTCGTCTCGTATCTTTTCCAGTAAATATATCAATCAATAGCTTAACAGGGCGTAACTGAAAAACCCTTCACGAGTAATTGGGCCTGAAGGTTGGCTCCTAACTACTGGTACTTGGAAAACCAAGGGAGCACGGCTGGCCAGGCCAAAAGGTGATCGACTCGGGACCATGTGTACGTCGCGTAAATATAAAGGATTTAGGATTGGATTACATCTTCCATCGAATTGTCTACTTCCGCCATCGCTCGTCCGCTCGCCCCCGTCGCGCGTCCGCCACAACTTAGTTGACTTTGTGATTTATTGCCGTAGATATGGCAATTGAATAATATATTTGAAGAACTAGAGTCGCTCACAATTATATAAGGATTTTTAATGAGTTCAACAAATGTGAAGTCAATGGATGGTTCCCAAATTAAAGACAGTTGCACTATATTGGCAAATATTTTCTCTCTAGATAAGAAGTGTGGAATCGAGTTAAATGATCTAATTTCCGAGTTAAGTGTTATACAGTTGACCTTGCCAAATAGAACAATGTATGCTATAGAGATGTTTTAGTTTGTTAGAGAAGCAGCTTGTTATCCTAATATGTATTTTGCTTATCGAATCTTATTTATTATGTCCGTGACAGTTGCATCAGAGAAAATTACCGAAGAACTTTTTGAGATCTATATTATCACAAGAGAGACTAAATGGTTTATCCTCTCTATGCACCGAAAAAAACTTATTAGATGAGATTGACATTGATTCTATCACTTTACTTCTAGAAATGTAATGAGAAAATTTTAGGGTACACCTGAGTTGTTGTATTATTTCATAATAAATTACGCCTTTGTGCGTCCGTAATTATTTTTCCACGAGGGGTTTTCCACGTAAAAAAATATGTCACTCTCTATTTGATTTTTCAACATATCTATATACATATATGTCTACTTGTACTAAGTGGGCCCTAAATTTTCACCTCGCCCCGGGCTCTCGGAATCTCAGAACCGGCCCTGGGTACGACTAGACCTTGCAAGGTTTCCCTAGCTGTGGGGTGGTACGACTGACATTTTGACAGTGTACTCCATTTTTTCTAAAATTTGAAGAAACGTCAATTATACGTGTCCGTTTGCACGAGAAGCTGGGGTGCACTTCTTTTTTTTCGAGGGTATGCAATTGCATACCTGATTTTTATAGAAGAAAGAGTTTACAGACATTACAGAACGACAGCACTAGTTGCACCCAACTATGCTGTCGAGCTCACTCCACTCAACACCTAGCCTACTCCTCGCGAAGAAGGACTCCAGCTCCTGCTCCTGCCTCATCCCAGCACCTCAACTCCTCCAGGATTCTAGAGGCGAGAGTGCCTTCATCACAGATCTGACTGGTGTTTCCGAAGACCCTTGCATTTCTTTGCTTCCAAATCGTCCATGTGGTGAGGGTTACTAGAGTATCAACTGCTTTCCTTTGCTTGTCCCTGAATCTCTCGCGGACCGCAAGCCACCAGTTTTCCAGAGTATCCGAAACTGTAGGCGTGGTAACCTGTAGCCTCAGAATCCTTGTACAAATCACCCATACCTGTCTTGTGTACACACACGAAGCCAATATGTGATCCGAGGACTCCAACTTCTGCAAGCACAACTTACAAACATCTGGGTGTTCCTGTAAGCCGTGCCTCGCTCTCCTATCCGTAGTCCAAAGTCTGTGTTGGATAGCTAACCACACGAACAGCTTGCATTTCACTGGTGCCCAGCACCTCCAAACTCCCCTAGCTAGTGGGAATCTAATCTGGCCCCACAATAGTGCCTTGTAGGTCGAAGACGCAGAGTACTTCTTCGAAGCTGCCATTGGCCAAGAGAACTCATCCTCCCTGGCCTCCTCCCTCGGCACTCCCTGGATTGCCAACCACAGATGCACACTTTGGGTTACCATCTCCTCGGACCACACCCCTCTACTATCAGAAATCCATTTGTTAGCAACCAGGGAATCATGCACCGTTCTCTTATTAGCTGTCCTAGCGTTAACTGTGGCCCTAAGCAAAGGTGCAATATCACAAACAGCTACACCTCCCAGCCATCTGTCCTTCCAAAACAGCGTTCTCTTACCATCTCCTACGCTGATGCTGACTAGACTGTTGAACACCTCTGCTGCCATTGTGTCCTTGAGCATGGGGAGACCCTGCCAAGGCCTCGCAGCATCGGTCCTCCTAAGCCATTCCCATCTCACTCGCAGAGCCAACCCCTGGAGTTCCAATTTTTTTACTCCCAAACCCCCAAAGCAATAGGGTTTGCACACATTCTCCCAAGCAACCAGACATTGTCCTCCATTTGCTTTCTCCGCTCCTGCCCAAAGCAACCCCTCATCCACTTGGCAATCTCCTCCAGCAACCAACAGGGCGCCTCTGCCACTAACAATTGATGCACTGGTCTTGCAGCAACAACGGATTTGACCAGTGTCAGCCTCCCA
Organism: Alopecurus myosuroides; assembly: GCA_028641055.1. Taxonomy (NCBI): domain Eukaryota; kingdom Viridiplantae; phylum Streptophyta; class Magnoliopsida; order Poales; family Poaceae; genus Alopecurus; species Alopecurus myosuroides. The sequence goes on from CM054060.1 coordinate 109,376,723, forward strand.
GCCCTTGCTATCATACCACTCTGCCAGGCCGGAACGCATCTCAGAACTTGATCCAACAAAGGATGCCACTCGCTCTTGGTAAGGGGCCGTGATGTTGCACCCTAACACTTGTGCTACCAAGATCGCATCTCCCTCTTCCCCTCTAATCAGGGTTGCCGAGGTCTTCGCATAGTTGACCTTCAAGCCCGAAGCCTCTCCAAAGGTCTGCAGAATGCTCCTGACCACCACTAGGTCCAACTCCAGGGGTTTAACAAACAGCACAACGTCATCTGCGTAGACCGAAACTCGTTGCAGGGCAGAGCAGCCAGCAAGTGGTGTGAACAATCCTTCTCTAACCGCCCTCTCCACTGAAAGTGTAATGACCTCCATAGCTAGCACGAATAGCATGGGGGAAATCGGATCCCCCTGGCGCAATCCCCGGACATGGGAAATTTGCTTTCCTGGCACTCCATTGACCACCACCTTAGTGGTTGCCGTGTTCAGTAGGATCGTGATAATTCTACACCACCACTCGCTAAACCCCATGTGTCTCAGGACTTCCAACAGAAAAGCCCATGAGAGAGAATCAAAAGCTCTGGAGATGTCTAGCTTCAGCAACACCCCTTTCTGCCTCCTCGAGTTTATTTTGCGGGCCATCTGCCTCACCAGAATGAAGTTATCGTGCAGGCTACGACTCTTAATGAATGCTGACTGGTTCGCACTCACCAGCTCTCCCAATTTGGACCTCAACCGATTGGCCAGAATCTTGGAGAGCAGCTTGGAAAAACTGTGAACCAAGCTGATGGGCCTAAAATCTCCTACTGTAGCAGCATCAGGCTTCTTGGGGATAAGCGTGATCAAAGCTTTATTCAGTTTAGCAAACCCCCTGCCATCGCCCACTGCGAGCTTGAGCAGCGCGGCCATGATGTCGGGTTTTATTATTTCCCAAGCTCTATGGTAAAACGCTCCAATGAACCCATCCGGGCCGGGTGCCCTGTCTGGCGGCAGCTCTTTGATTGTCTCCCACACTTCAGCTTCCGTGAACAATCCATCCAGGTCCTGCAACTCATGAGTATGGAGGCCAACAAAATCCAAGTCCACGGAGTGATCCCTGGTTTGAAGCTTTCCCAGTAAGTCCTGGTAGGCTTGGAAGAACACCTCCTCTTTCTGCGACTGGTCCGTAACCAAGACTTCCCCCACTCTAACCGCGGGGATGAAGTTTTTAGCTCTCCTACCATTGGCCACTGCATGAAACAATCTGGTGTTAGCATCCCCTTCCTTCAACCATCTCATCCTCGATCTCTACCGTGCCATGGTGCGCTCAAGGGATGATAGACCCAGAATTGAAAGTTTTAGAGTCCGCCTCAACCAAATTTCTCCTGCAGACAACAACCTTCTATCCTGTGCAGCATCCAATCTGAAAATGATAGTGTTTGCCATAGCCAGCTGAATTTTGATGTTCCCTATCTTCTTCTGTCCCCAGGATTGAAGGTGTGAGGCCAGGTTTCTGTATAGCGCGTCTAAGCGCTTAAAGGGATCGACAATCCTCTCATCACAGACCCAGCCGTCTCTAACTGCCTCCTCAAAGCCTTCGAGTTTCAACCAGAAGAGCTCGAACCTAAATCTCCTCTTAGGTCTAGCTGCCGCATTCAGCGAAAGATGCAACGGTGTATGGTCCGAGATGTTGCTAGATAGAGCCTGGAGAATACAATCGGGGTATAGTATACTCCAGTCGACCGAGGCCAACGCTCGATCAATACGGGTCATAGTGGGGGTAGCCCTCTCATTGCTCCAAGTATACAACCTGCCATGCAGGTAGATGTCACGCAGTTCAAGCGAGTTCAGGAATGCTCTGAAACGACTCATCATGCTCCTGTTCAGGTTGGTGTTATTTTTTTCTGCAGCCGAGAGGATCATGTTAAAGTCACCCACGATGATCCAAGGTCCCGGGCATAAGGAGCGCCTCTCCGACAATTCCAGTAAAAACTGGATTTTCTCCGTATCTGATTGTGGCCCATAAACAACCGAGAGCCACCAACTTTTATTCTCCTTCGTGGTGACCTCTGCTATCAGTGTGTAGGTGTCCATGCTGACGTGACCTAAGCTGAGGACAGAGGTGTCCCAAGCTACTAGCACTCCTCCTCTAGTTTCGACTGCTGGTAAGTACTCAAATCCATCAAAGGACGGGCCAAGACATTGAAGGATTGTGAAGCGGTCTAACTCATCGAGTTTTGTTTCCTGCAGACACACCAAGTTCACATGCAGGGACTCCACAAATTCTCGAACAGCATTTTTCTTCGCAGGATCATTAAGACCGCGAGGGTTCCAACTCAGAATCTCAATGTTTGTATCCATATATGAATGACTACAAAGAGCTCTACACATCACACAACGCGCTCAGTGTGCGCAGACTGCCTGACTACTCAACTCCAGAGTGCCTCCCGTGGGTGGCATCTCCTTGCCAAAAAGCGACGCGACCACTCGGAGGTGCGCATCTTCATGGGTGAGTCAAAGAGGTTCCTGAACTCCTGCAAAGACGCCTCGTCAACCACCATGTTGTCGGGAACGATGCCTAGCGCCTTGAGAAGCACAGTCTCAGCTGCAGAAGCCTTCTTGAGGGGCTTGGAAGAAGATCCGGGGACGCATGGCACGCTCGAGCTCCTCGTGTGGCGACGTGGGGTGCAAGGAACCCCCACGGAGCCTACTCCAACAGTTGCTTCAACCTCGCGGAGCAGAGGGGGCGCCAACTTTTTTAACAAGTTTGCGCAAAACGAGCGAAGTCTGGAAAACTGTGCAGAATCGGCAGCCACAATGTCCCGATGCGTGACAAAGGGATCCACCTCTCCGCTCTCCAACTCAATGCTCCTAGCCTCGGATACCACCTCACGGTCCTCTTCGGGCTCGATCTCGCCTTCCTCTTTGTCCAAAGTGTCAACGTGTGAAGATAATGACACCTCAAAGTACTCGTCAGTCTCTTCTAACTGTGACGCGGAATGAACGCTCACAGCATCCACACCATCTGTAATAGAGTCCACAATGATTATCTCAGGTGAATTAGAGACCAACAACTCACTGGGGCCCACCAACTTGGCAGCTGCACCCGAATCCTCCTTGGACAGCACATGGGGCTTGGGATCGGCACAGGGGCCCATCGCAGGGACGGTAGCACCCTGCCCACCCAACTCTCCTTCCTTGTTAACCGTGCCAAATCCCACCTCCACCTCGTGATTCCTCCCCTCCTCTCTTTCTGGGACAGCGCCTGGCGCAGGGGCAGGGGCGCAACCGCTCGCATCTGCCACGCGTACGAACCCTCCCGTAACAACCCGCCTCGGATCTCTCCCCCGCTCAAAAGTAGCCACAGAAAAATCACCAAACTGCACCGGCCCCACCCCCTGGTCTCCCTTGATCGTTTCAGAGCAGGTCGTGTCAGGGCCCCCAACCACTTTCTGTTTTGCTTTCTCCGGTGTGGGACAGGGAACCGCAGCAACCAGTAGCGCTTTAGCAGCAGTGGGGCCCCCACCCACCACTTCCTCCCTTGACCGTGCCTCTTTTTCCGCAGGAGAGGATGGGAACCGCACCGGGCTCGCCACCTGTCGCAGCGGGGATGGTTGGAATCCTCCCTGGGCCCTTGGCGTGGGAAGTGGCCCGGGACGCCTTTCCACGTGGCTTGAGCACAGTGGTGGGAGGCGCCACTCCGCTCCCGATGGCGTGGTCACCGCGGTCACCGCTTGAGCGTACGACGGCGGCTTGCTGGCGGAGCGGCTCGGTGCAGGTCCCCGCCGATCCGGCCTCCCCACCTCCCAGGGTAGCTCGCGCCAGCGCCGGCCGCCGGGAGGACCTCCAAGTTCGCCGTCAAGTTCGCGTCTACCAAGGCTGTCACCTCCCACCGGCGCCACACGGGTACGGTTGCGCTCCGGCGACCCATCTTCTTCCACAACGTCGACATGAATAAGCACCCGGTAGCAGAGGGCCTCCACCACGTCGCCGACAACCACCGGCGTGGAACCTCGAGAACTGCTAGACCCAGGCGACGATTGCGGCGTACGATCCCCGACCCCGCCCGGCTCCGGGATGACCAAGGTGCGCGCCGTCGGGATGTCGCCGAGAGAGGACGTCCACGCTGTGTGAGCTTGAAGGAGGCCAGGTCTGCTCTCGAGCTCGTCTCCGGCGCAAATTCTCCGAGCATACACGAAGTCCCAAGCAAGTCCTCGACCACCTCGACGGCCCAGGCATGCGGGGGCACTCCTTCGAGCACGATGTTGACTTTCTGATCCATGGAGGTTTTGCTAGCTTGGTCGAAGCGGCTCCAGGGACGAAAGAAGAGCGAAAACCCATCACACATTAACGACGACTTGGCCGCAGCACGGTTCCGCCCTTCCTCGTCGGCGAAGGTGAGGAGGAAGTCCGCCGGCCGAAAAACGTGGACGGAGACGCGCTCTGCAGGGACGCCAAGCAGATTGTCGAGCGCCGCGTAGACCTCCTCGCAAGACACCGCCGGCCTGCTCCCTCCGATGTATGCTACGATGGCGAAACGAAGCCGGCGCTCCAGTTCATTCATCCCCGGCGAGCGCCTGACAATACACAGGGGGGCTTCCGGGAATTCCATCGACTGCGGCTGCGCGCACGCCAACCGATCCTGCGCCACCGGCGCCCGCGGTGCCTTCGGGACCGGCGAGGCCCAAGCTCGGGGTGGCGACAATGGACGCCGCGCAGCCGGAGCTGCTGCGACTCCTCTGTGCGTCCCTCCCTCGCTCGGCCTCGACGTCGCAGAAGGCCCCAGCAGGCGGTGACGACTTGCCAGCAACTCCCGCCGGAGAGCATCCTCCTCCGACACCGGGCTCCGAGGTGCGCAGCAGTTCCTCGCGCCATGGCCTTCCTCCCAGCACCGGTTGCAAACCGTGGCGTCGGTGCACTCCGCCTTCACGTGCCCAGGTCTGTAGCAGTTGAAACAGAGGCCCACCAGCTCCGGCGGGACCGGTGATCGAGGACGAGGCACGACGAGGGCGGCGAGGGCGGCCTCCGCGGCGCGCTGAACGGCTTTGCGCTTCCGCCAAAGTGTTTTGCGGGACGGGGCCGCCGGCGCCCAGGTGAGGCGCGCTTGGACTCCACGCCTCGCTTCCGGGACGGCGACCTCCAAGGCGCGAGAAGTCATCGCGGCCTGGCCACCAGACGCCGCCGGCGACGAAGAATCCGTCGAGAGGCCAAGGCCGGAGACCACGGGCCTTCCCATGGACGGCCGGGAGGAAGAAGCGCTCACCCCCCGGGCTGCGCATCGGGCAGTTGTCGCGCTGGCCACCCACGGCCAGCTGCGGACAAGGCCTCCCAGCACCAGCCATGGACGCGGGCTTGGGGTGGACGCCGGGGCCGGAGTGGCCGCCGGCGTGAGAAGGAGGAGGAGACGGCGTGAGGAGGAGGAGGAGCGGAGCTATGAAACCGGTTCCTCAAAACAATAGGCAGTATAGTGCAAGTAACCAGCGGGAGTTTGGGGTGCACTTCGATACTCTCAGCGTTGCACTAGACTAGATACATGTTCACCGAACAACACAGTTCTTGCACAACGTAGTTGTATAGTTAGCTTTTGCTTTTCCCCTCACGGACGGAGCGTACGTTGACCCCGAGGGGAATTCATTCGGGTGGTACTGGGTCCTATCGTCGTGCCACTAGGTAGGGGTCCGGCGCCTTTCATTCGGGTGGAACGACCCCACGCACTTCGACCGAGCCCGTCATTTTGCCGACCACGGGTTTTTCTCCATTCCGCACGTCCACCGACCGTTACTTTCGATGCATCGCCACACACTCTTAGTATCGTCGAAAGAGTTTCCATATACTCACTCCGTTTCAAAGGGTAAGTCCTTTTAGCAAACCGTTTTAGCTCGTTAAAATGGCAATTTGGAAGGAAGGATGTACTAAACAAACACGAAGCATCTACCGGAAAGAGCTTTTGGCTCTCGAGCACCAGCGCTCCTACCAATTTAAAAATTCGAAAAATATTTATAAGTTTCAAAAAAAAACCCGCAAACAAATTTGGATATAGCCAATGACATGTCACATAAACGTGCAAATTTTTAATTTGAAATACAAAATATTATGGGCTGCATAAACATGACAAAAATAATAAAATCTGGAGATCTAAAAAAAGGCATTACTCAGATCCATATTTTTGTCATTTTTGTGTAGCCCACATCATTTTGTATTCAATTTGAAATTATGCGCATTTGTGAGATATACCACTAGTTACATCCAGATTTTTTTGAAATTCGTAAATATTTTTCGAATTTTTTAAATTGGCAGGAGCACCAAATCTCTACTCTCTACCGGAAAGTGTTTTTGGCTCCCGTGCAACAATGTCGTGCTCCTGTCGTTTTAAAAAATGTTTTTTTGAAAAGTTTCAAAATATTCTGAAAATAAATCCGAAGGTAACTAATGGGTTATCCTGTAAGCGTGCAAATTTTCATTTTTAAATACAAACTAGTATGTGCTAAAAAAAGAAAACATGTGATAAAATTTAGAGATTTGAAATAGTGATACTCAGATCCACACTTTTGTCATTTTTGTGTAGTTCAGAATATAAAGTATTTTAGAAGTGAAAATTTAAACCGTCCACCGAGAGAGTGTCGATTTATGCGGATGACGTGGTGCTCTTTATCAAGCCTACGGACTGGGATATGACTGGTACGCAGCAAATCTTGCACATCTTTGAAAAGGCATATGCCTATGGGTGAATTGCGCCAAAACTTCAGCGACCCTAATCCACGGAGAGGAGGAGGATGAGGGCGCGGTGGCTCAGGGGCTTCACTACAACATTGTCGGTTCCCAATAAAGTACCTTAGAATGCAGCTTGCCTTACACCCCCTGACAAAAAGCGAATGACATCCTATGTTAGATCATGTGCTGCAGTGTGTTCCTGCCTGGCAAAATGGCATGATTGCGAGGGCGGGCTGGCTCGCCTTAATTAAATCTGTGGTGGTTGCAAGGCCTGTGCACCAACTTCTTGTAGCTGAGGCCCCTGTTGGCTACTCGAGGAGATCAATAAGTGGATGAGGAGCTTCTTCTAGTCAGTCTTGGAGCACGCTTTAGGAGGACAGTGTCTAGTAGCTTGGGAGAATGTGTGTAAACCGGTGTGTTATGGAGGGTTGAGGGTAAAAAACTTAGGTCTACATGGCCTGGCGCTTCGTGTCAGATGGAAATGGCTTAGAAGGACGGATGAGTCCAGACCTTGGCAGAGTCTTCCTGTGCTAAAAGATACCTTGGGAGCGGAGGTGTTTGACAGTTTAGTACGCATCAGAGTGGGCAATGGGAAGAAAATGTTGTTCTAGAAAGACCGGTGGCTCGCAGAGAGTGCAGTTCAGGACATAGCACCCCTCATTCGTCGGTCTGTCAACACAATTACGACTAACAAGAGGATAGTGCAGGAAGCTTTGCGTGAGAACCACTGGCTGCAGGACATCAAGGACCCTATTGATGCCTTGCGAGCACCCCAATGCATCAATTTGTGGATCGCCATCCAAAGGGTCCCTCAGGAGGAGTCGAGATACGATGAATTCTTCTGGCCGGCTTCGGCTTCTGGAGGGTACTCATCTAGTTCCACATACAAAAGACTAATGCAGGGCCTAACTAGCTTCCCGGTGGCTAGTGGAGTGTGGAAGTGTTGGGCCCCATCCAAATGCAAAATCTTCATGTGGCTTGCCCTACAGCACAGACAGACGAGTAAGACATGGGCTACAAGATCACCCGGAGGCATGCGCCTTATGCTTGTAGGAGAATGAGACTACGAACCATTTATTAATGGAGTGTTTCTACGCGAGGCAGGTCTGGTGGCTCTACTTGCGCCTCTTGAAACTTCGAATCCTAATGAAAGTGCATTTTGCATCTTTGATCTCTCTTAGGTTTTGGAGTTGATAACAACAGCACTAAGCATCTAACAGCGCGTCAAGTATTTCAGGATATATCAACTAGACGCAAAAAGGTGAAGAGAATTCCAAGACAAAGCCACCAAGATCAATATGGTCCAGCGTAGTACCGGGCTCGACAGCGGTAGTACCACTCTGCACAGCAAGCGGTAGTACCGCGCCCAGTACCGCCAGTATGAAAATGCGTATGGTATTCAGCGGTACTGCAGCGGTACTGACTCGGTAGTACCACTGTGGTCATATTAATCTTGAGCAAAACCTTGCTCAACGGTAGTACCTCTACTGCCTGGCGGTAGTACCGCTGCCTTCAGGAAGCAGTAGTACCGCCCCTAGTACCGGCCCTTGTACTGCTAGCAAGGATTTGCTAACGGTAACGTTTACGGTACTAGGGCGGTAGTGTCCTACTACTACCGCCATCCACTTCGATTTAATTCAAAGTTGTGGCCAGCGGTAGTACCGATGTGCACTCGCGGTAGTACCACTGCTGGAGTACCACGATACTTTAGCAGTGGTACCGCTCGCGCCTAGTGTCTGGGACTCCCAAGTACCGCTCGCGTTGCCAGGTAGCGGTACTACCGCTGGCCCTAGCGGTAGTACCGCTAGGCACGAAAAAGGGTCAAGCAGCTAGTTTGGGGAGGGGGCTATAAATACCCCATCCCCTTCTTCCCCAAGTGGTTGCTCGCTCCGGCATTAAAGACAAGCATTTATTGAGCCTCCAAAGTTAGATTTCTCCCAATCCCTCCACCCAAACTTGTTGATACTTGGAGAATTGAAGGAGAAGACCCGATCTACATCTTCACCGAGCCGTTCTTCATTTCCCCCTCTCTAGCTTGAGGGATCTAGCCTAGGGTTTCCTCTTGTGGAGAACCTAGGCATCTTTCTACTTGTTGGTGATTTGAGATTGTTGGGAGCCCCCAATTTGGTTGTGGGTGTGTGCCCCAAGTTGTTTGTAAAGGACTCGATTCCCGCCTCAAAGTGGATCAATAGTGGAAGGTGAACTAGGCCTTTGTGGCGGGGTTCATCGAAGAATAGGGTGAGGCCTTTGTGGCGTTGAGTAGGCCTTTGTGGCGAGCTCACGCCCCTCCAACGAGACGTACTCCCTTAACAAGGAGGAACTCGGGAATACATCGTGTCTCCGTGTGCTTCATATCGGTTACCTCGTTCCCTTCCTCCTTTACTCTTGCTTGTATTATTATTGTGCTTGCCTTGTCATATAGGTAAATTCACCCTAGTTGCATCTTATAGAGAATTTACCTTTGTGTCAAGCCTAATTGTTAAAGAAAAATTAAAATTGGTCGTAGCACCTATTCACCCCCCCTCTAGGTGCCTATACTTCACTTTCAATTGGTATCAGAGCCTCGGCTCTTCTATCGAGCTTAACCGCCTAAGAGTTTAAGTATGGGTGAAGAATCGATTACCGAAGGTTCCGCGGCAGCGGTGTCCATGAATGATCTCAATGAGTTGAAAAATTCATTGACCTCATCCATAGACACCAAAGTCGATGAGTTACGTCAAGTCTTGATGGAACTCTTGAAAGCCAAAGGATCGGAGGTCACCGGCTCATCTCCTCCGGAAGTACCTCCGGAGGGCGCCAAGAAAGCAGTAGATGGTGAACCATCTAAAAATGCTTCCGCCGAAAACTCCACAAAGAAGGGTACGGAAGGAGATGGAGAATTTCACTCCATTCCCGGAAGTTATTCTCCTGATCCTCCCGTCCCACATCCTCATATAATTCCTAGGGGAGATCCACCTAAAATTGATGCATTTTCTTTCTGTGAATGACAATATTACATGGAGACTCACTTGAACTCTTCTTGTATAGAGCTTTGGAAATTCACTCATGATGGATACAAACCTCATGACTCCAAGAACCTAACAAGAAGAGAAGCCGTAGATTGTCAACTCAACTACACCGCCTTGTCAATTATTGAACAAGCCGTGGGTCCTAACCACATGCCGCATCTCCAACAATATTCCACCGCTAAGGAAACATGGGACGCTCTCGTCTTCATGTTTGTGGACAATGAGAGCATGCAAAGGAATAGGTATGATGCCTTGACCAATGAGGCCGAAGGGTTCTATATGCATGATGGAGAGAACCACGAAGACATGTACCGAAGGCTCAAGACACTTGCCACCACATTCACTAATGTTGGTGCCAAGTACATTGATGATGCTTGGATCAAAAGGAAGTACATGATTGCCCTCATTCCATTTGAGCCCGCGGACTTGAAGAGCATTCAAGGAAGACATGATTTCCCTTCTATGACCTCAACTCAAGTCATGCAAGAAATGTGCTCCTATCAAGTGCAAACCAAGAATGCTCTTGACAATCGTGCTAGGGCCATAGGAATGCACAAAGGGGCATCCATTGCTTTGAAGGCCAAGGTTGTGTCTCAAGAAGTTGAGCATGAAGAAGAAGGCAATGAGGTGTTGGCTCCATTGAAGGAACAAGAGTATGATCCCGTGCTCAAGGATATCATTGCTCTCACCGTGCAAAAGTTTTGGAGGAATCCTTCCAAGGCCAATAAATTTGTTGAGGAGAAGACCAAGTCTCGCTATGGAAATGATGGGGCTCAAAAAGTGAGGTCTTGCTTCAATTGCCAAGATAAGCACCATTTCATTACGAAGTGTCCCTATGAGAATAGGGAACACCATGGTGGCAAACTCGTTCGCAAGAACAAGTCCAAGGTTGAGTACAAGAAACCTCATTTAAAGAAGAAACCTTTCAACAAGAAATCCCCACCAAGTTTGTGGTAGTGACTCAAGAAGAATATGATTCCGGGAGTGATGAAGAAGAAGAAACCACAAGTGAAGTGGCGGCTCTAGCCATTGCTTCTACTCCGTCGTCTTCATCTATCTTTGAATCCCCCAATGAAAATCATCCTCACCCAAATGCCAAGTGCTTCATGGCTAAGGCCTCGGAGGTATCACCTTCTCTCAACTCTAAGACCCCAAGTGAACTAGAAAATCTTGCTAGTCCTAGAGTAGAAGATGAAATGCTCTCTTTGGAACGTTTTATGTCTAACATGCAAGGGGAGACCAAGAAGTACTTCGAACATCTCATGAGCCAATTGGGAGAGGCCCAAGAAGCTCTTGAGAAGAAAGGTGAGGTTGAACGAAAGGATGCGGATGAAATTGCATCCCTCACTATGACTCTTGAGGAAGAGAATGATGGTAGAGTTTCTCTTGAGAAGGAACTTGAATATATTGAAGAAACTCATAATGAACTTGTTTCTAATATCCCTAAGGAATGTGATCTTGCAATTGCTAAATATAAAAAGGCTAAAAAGGATAAGGGTGAGTTTGGGGTTGGTCATGGTAAACTAACCGAGGCTCACAAAGCTTTGGGGAGTCAACATTCTTCCCTCAAAGAGTTGCATGAACAACTTCAAACTCAACTTAATCAACTTAACAACCCTAGAACCTCTACTTATTCTTGTGACCATGCAAAAATTATTGAGGAAAATACTAGGTTGAAGGATGAGCTTGCAAGGCTCAAGGGCAAAGGCCCTCAAGTTGAGAAGTTTGTGGTCTCTACTCCACAAGTGGTGGCCCCTAGTCCTCATGTGGTTGTTGCTAGACCACAATTGAGTGCTCCAAGGCCACAAGTGGGAAAGCAAGGTCTTGGCTATGTTGCCAAGAAGAAGAACAAGAAGAAGGCCAACAATGGTGCCTCGGGTAGTATTGTCATTAGGGACAACACTACTCGTAGCACCCCCGCACAAGCAAGCAATGTTTCTTCGAGTAGTAGTGTCATGAGGGACAACACTACTCGTAGCATCTCCGCGGGAACTAACAATCCACACCATTTCTTATATGTTGATTATTATGGTGTTGTGCAAGCTAAATATGTTGGTCCTATTGAGGGTTACATTGACTACACTATTTGGGTTCCAAAGACCCTTGTTTCTAACATGAAGGGACCCTCCTCGGGTCCTAACTCTAGTCAATGATCTCTTGCAGGACTATGCTTCCGGTGGGTCTAAATGGATAATTGATAGTGGATGCACTAGTAAAATGACCAGAAGCAAAGAACTTGTGACGGATTTGCGCCCAAATGATATTCAAGCAACGGTCACTTATGGAGACTCGTCCTCGTCTAAGGTATCGGGGTTCGGCAAGGTTGTGATTTCTCCCGATATCACTATCGTGAACGTCATGCTTGTCGAATCCCTTGGTTTCAAATTACTTTCCGTCCGCTCTCTTGGAAAGATTGGTTTGTCCGTCTGTTTTTATGAAGATATTGTGGTCCTTTTGAGGAGTAAGACTCTTGACGTCGCATACGTGGGACATGTTGAAAATGAGTTGTTCGTGGTAGACTTTTCGAAGTCTACCAACTCTCAATCAATGTGTCTTTTCGGAAAGGCGGATGTGGGATGGTTGTGGCATCGCCGCTTATCCCATGTCAACATGAGAACTTTGCAACGTCTTCAGAAAGGTGTCCTTATTGTCGGACTAAAAGAAAATGTTTCCTTTTCCAAAGATCGCGTTTGTAGGTCGTGTGTTGAAGGAAAGATGCATGATATCTCGCACAAGGCCAATACTATTATTTCATCAAAGAGGATCTTGGAGCTTCTCCATGTTGATCTCTTTAGTGCCGTACCCGAGGCAAGTCTTGGTGGCAAGAAGTATTGCTTGGTGATTGTCGATGATTATTCAAGATATACTTGGGTTTATTTCTTCAAGTGCAAGAGTGAAACTCAACAAACCATCATCGACTTCTCCAACGAAGTGCAACGTCAACACAATGTGCAAACCATGGCTATTAGGAGTGATAATGGATCGGAGTTCAAGAACTAAACTTTGAATGAATTCCTTAGTGAAGAAGGCATTCGTCATCAATAATCCACCACACCACTTACACTCCTCAACAAAATGGTGTTGCCGAAAGGAAGAATTGCACTCTCTTGGATATGGCTAGGACCATGTTGGCAGAGTATTCTTCTCCCCAATATTTATGGGCCAAGGCCATATCCACCGCATGGCACTCCTCCAACCGCCTCTACATCCGCAAGGGCTTGGACAAGACTCCATATGATATCCTCACCGGCAACAAGCCCAACGTCTCCTACTTCCATGTATTCGGTTGTAAGTGCTTTTATTTGATCAAGGGTGTTCGGTTGTCTAAATTTCAATCCAAAACTATTGAGGGTATATTTGTTGGTTAGGGTGCCGAATCCCACACTTATAGAGTCTTTGACAAAGCCTCACGGATTGTCATAGAATCTTGTAGTGTGGTTTTCGAGGAAAATGATGGCTCCCAAGTGGCGCAATTTCATGTTTCTAATGTAGATGTTGAAATGCCTCAAGAAGCCATAGGAAGTATGGGTGTGGGATTTTTCCGCCCCATCGAGGGACACCTTGTGGCGACTCGAGAAGAATTATGCTCTACTCAAGTGGATCCCTCCTCTACAATAGAAGAACAAGCCAAGGAGCCAAGTGTTGCACCTACCCAAGAACATGTTGAAGACCCTCCTCTTATTGACCAAGCCACTACGCAAGATGTTACCACTCCTATCATTCATGCTAGTCAAGGTCAAGGCCAAGATCAACCATCCTCTTCATCCTCTCCTCAAGTTGAAGCTAGTGATGATGATGATCAAGGACAAGTTGGTCAAGACGGGGACCCAAATGATCAAGATGATCAAGTGATCCCTCCTCGCAATAATGAGGAGATCGATGCCCGTCGTGCTAAAAGGATAAGAAGAGCTTTGAAGCCTATTGATGCCCAAGACAACAAGGTCTTGGAAGATATTCGAGTTGGAAGATCCACAAGAAGGCAATTGGCATATTTTAGTGAGCATCAAGCTCACATATCTATGGTGGAACCAAAGAAAGTGTTTGAAGCTCTTGAGGACTCCGATTGGGTTGAAGCTATGCATGATGAGCTCAATAACTTTGAGCGTAACAAGTTTTGGAGATTGGTTGAGAAACCCAAAGATTGCCACGATGTTATTGGCACTAAGTGGATATTCAAGAACAAGCAAGATGAGCATGACATTGTTATAAGGAACAAGGAAAGATTGGTAGCTCAAGGTTACACTCAAGTTGAAGGCATTGACTTTGATGAAACCTATGCTCCCGTGGCTCGCCTTGAGTCCATCCGTATCCTTCTTGCTTATGCATATTCACATAATTTCAAATTGCAACAAATGGATGTTAAAAGTGCTTTCTTGAATGGTCCACTAAAAGAGGAGGTATATGTTAAGCAACCTCCGGGGTTCGAGAATCTCAACTTTCCTAACCATGTCTACAAACTCGACAAGGCGCTCTATGGTCTCAAACAAGCACCACGTGCATGGTATGAGCACCTTAGAGAGTTGTTGGATGACCGTGGTTTTGAAGTTGGGAAGATCGACCCCACTCTCTTCACCAAGAGAGAAAGGGAGAGATTTTCATATGCCAACTATGTGTGGATGATATCATCTTTGGCTCAACTAACCAAGCTTTCAATAATGAGTTCTCAAAGCTTATGACTGACAGGTTTGAGATGTCTATGATAGGAGAGCTTAAATTCTTTCTTGGCTTTGAGATCAACCAATTGGCTAGAGGGACTTTCATTTCTCAAGCCAAGTATACCCAAGACATGATAAAGAGGTTTAATTTCCAAAATGCAAAGATCAAGCCATCTCCTATGCAAGTCAAGTGCCATCTATCTCGTAACCCGAAGGGTAAAGATGTGGACCAAAAGTTGTATCGTTCTATGATTGGTTCTTTGCTTTACCTTTGTGCATCTAGGCCCGATATCGTTTTGAGTGTACGTGTGTGTGCAAGGTATCAAGCGGCCCCTAAGGAAAGCCATTTAATGGCGGTCCATAGGATATTTCGATATTTGGTTCATACCCCAAGATTTGGTTTGTGGTACCCAAAGGGGGCACAATTTTCTCTCAAGGGCTACACAGATTCCGATTGGGCGGGTGATCAAGATGATATGAAGTCCACTTCTGGGGCTTGCCAATTTCTTGGTAGGTCCTTGGCGAGTTGGTCTTCCAAGAAGCAAAATTGAATATCTCTCTCCACCGCCGAAGCCGAGTATGTAGCCGCCGCAACTTCTTGCACCCAATTTCTATGGATGAGGCAAACTCTCAAGGAATATGACGTTCATTTGGATAAGGTGCCTCTTTTGTGTGATAATGAAAGTGCCATCAAGATCGCCTACAACCCTGTGCAACATACAAGAACGAAGTATATTGAGGTTCGCTATCATTTCATCTGAGACCATGTGGCAAGAGGGGATATTGCTCTATCTTATGTTCCCACCAAGGACAATCTTGCAGATATCTTCACGAAGCCACTTGATGATGCAAGATTCATGTTATTGAGGAATGAACTAAATGTCATCGATTCTAGGAGTTTGACTTGAGGATCTTGCACACGTTCCTATAGATGAAACGTGTTTGGGTTTAGGTGTAGACATGGACATAGGGGGAGTGCTATCCTAACACATTGGGTTCTCCCTCCCCCCATTACGCCCAAAGAAAATATTCATTGTGATCTCTCTTTTTCTAATGTTGAATCGTGAGCTTCAATGTCGAGAATTGGCAATATACCCAAGATATATCTTCGCGGTTACATACCATAATATTTTACATGGTGGCTTAGGCCACCAACCTCTTCCTTGTTGAAGAGTTGGTTCTTGTTTGGTTTTTTTGTGGTTTTTCGTTGGATTTGTTTTGCCTTCTCTCTCTTTTGTGTTTTTGTGTGTCGGTGTTGGTTTGGGAATCACACTCCCTCTTTTCCTTATTTGATTTTTTGTGTTTCCTTGCAAAAGTTGGAGTGTGTAGTGCCATCACAGTTTGTGTTCTAATCCCAAGCCCAAACAATTTCTCCCTTAGACATTTTTCTCTCTGAAAATTTCAATCTCTTTGATCCCTTGGTGGAATGAAGACCAGGCTAGCAGTACTACCGCAAGTTACGAGCGGTACTACCGCTATAACTGGCAGTAGTACCCAGCACACGGTACTACCGGTGGCTCCGGGCGGTACTACCGCTGCAGGAGTTCGTGCCCAGCACAGACCCCGCAGCGGTACTACCTCTTGGCCCAGGTAGTTCCAGGTGAGAGGTACTACCGCTGAGAGCGGCGGTACTACCGCTGCGGCAAAAATCCGTGGGGATTAAAACGGATCTGGGAGGAGGGGTTTACCCTCATAACCCTTTTCTCTCCCTCATCTCCTCCCCACTTTGGATCCAGCCGCCAACAAGTCTTCCGTCCACCGGGGAGGGCTCTCTCCGGTGATTGAACGCTCCTATATCATCGGAGAACGCCCGGGGACCGCTCCCAACTCCTCCTCCACGACGATGAGCTCCGGTAACCCTTCCTATCTCTCTCACTCAAGAAATCTTGAGAGATGATGATGCCTAGGGTTCTAGAGATCTCCTAGTCTAGGAGTAGTTAGTCGTGCTCCCTAGTAGACGAAATCTCATTAGAACTGTTGGTGTTTTTAACCTCTTGTTGGATTCGGTAGTTTCCTTGGGTTCCATGGATGAATCCGCCAGCAGCGGTACTACCCTGGCACCGGCGGTACTACCGCTATGGCTGGAACCGCTGGTAACAGCGGTACTACCGTGGCCCCCAAGCGGTACTACCGCCTCCTGGAGCCTGAACACTTCTAGTTCTAGTATGATTTCTTCTCGAAGATCTTTTTGATTGAAGTTTGATTATCTTTTGCTATCCCCCTATTGCTTTCTTAGGAGCAGGTGCTAGTGGCTCGAAGGGTGGAGGTCGCAAGCGTGCGGCTAAGAGAGGTCGTAAGAACCCCGAGGAAGATGAAGCCCCTGAGGTTATGCCACAAGGGAACTTGACTCGGAGGCAGAGATCAATAAACATGAAATCAAAAGCAGCCCGTGACAAGTCAATTGCAAATATGTTAGATGATCAGTTCCGCAGGGAAAGGAGGACCAATCCTTATAACCATCCAAGGGAAGCTAGAGCAAACGAGTGTTTCTGGACTTGTTTTTAGGAAAGGATATTCTATGAGGAGTACCCACTCAACAAAAATAAGGTAGTCACACAGTTTTCCATCAATGTTGCCTTCATGAGGTCAAAGATGGACTATTTTGGTGAAGCTCTGGAAATTTGTGTGGAGTTTGGGCTTCTGGACTTCATTGAGATCAATGAGGATTATGATGAGCATCTCGTGGGCCAGTTCTATGCCACGCTGTATTTCCACACCGATGAGAGGAAGATCACCTGGATGACGAAGAATCAGAAGTTTTCTGCTTCTTCGAGTCAGTTTGCTACTATTTTGGGTCTGCAGGACTATGGGGAGATTCCAGATGCTGCTTTTCACAATACCTTATTCCGGGTTCCTTATACGGAGAAGTCCATGGCTCCCACTGAGATGTACGATCTCTATATACCTGGACGTGTTGTGGTTGGTCAGTCCAAGAACCTGCTGCCTGTTTATGACATTCTCCACAGGATCTACAGGAACACTTTGGCTCCTCGGGTTGGTAACTTTGATCAAATCCATGGATCCCTCACATACTTGATGGTGTACACTCATAGGCGTCGTGGTGATGGCCTAAGGCTAGATGTGACGGACATTCTCTGGAACGAGATGTACAACTGTGTGATGAGGAGGAGAGTGCCCGTGTTTGCTGCTTTGGTTTTCAAGCTTATATCCACCACTTGGCGCAATGCCCAGTTTTCTGATGCTCTCTTGGATAATGACCAAGAACTTACTACTCATGTCATCAAGGATCTTCGTGTCAAGAAGCATGCCACTCCTTTGCTTGGTCCGGAGGATCTTGGTCCGGACACTGATGGCTCTAGTGACTCGGATTTTGAGATGGAGGGGAGAGCTCAGAAGAACAGCTTTCGCAGGTGGATGTCCTCAACCTTGAACAAGGTTTTATGTCGCCGGCTTAATATGGAGGAAGAGGCATATAGTGCTCATGTGCGTAGCAAGATGGAGAGGTGGCTCACTCATGACAGGTTTGCCCATCTGGGGGTGCCTGTTATTCCAGGGTCTGAGGACATGATCACTACTTCCAAGGAGTGGAAGTCAAAGCAAGGCAATGCATGGATTGATCCAGATCTTCTAGATGATGCTACTACTTCTCACGAGCCTTGGACTCGTGGTGAGACTGACGATGAGGTCGAAGATGTGGACACTGAGGATGAGCGTGGTCTCGGCAGCCCTGCTAGTGCCTCTAGCCCCGGCGAGTGACCTCCAGGGACGTTAGCATCGCCTCTTCACTTTTTGGTGCATTGATGCCAAAGGGGGAGAGAGTTCTATTTAGGATCGCTTCATTTGCTTGGGTTGTGTTCGTTTTGTCAATTTTTGTGTGGTGTGTGCTTGTGTGTTGAACCATTTGGTGTTAAGTTTGTGTGGTTGAACCATTTTTTGTTATGGTTTTGGTTTTTATGGTTATTATCGTTTTTCGTTAAGCAAGCATTCATATTATCATATGTTTTGTATCCTTGCTAGGTCTCAAAGAGTTAGGGGAGCACACATTCTAAAAGAGAACAAAGTTTGCCTCATTAAGCAAATTTTCTTGATGCATCACTCTCTCTCGAAGTGCTCGTCCAAAATTCTTTGTACCTCTCTTAGTGGTGTTGTCATCAATCTCCAAAAAGGGGGAGAATTAAAGTGCATTTTGCATCTTTGATCTCTCTTAGGTTTTGGAGTTGATAACAACACCACTAAGCATCTAACAGTGCGTCAAGTATTTCAGGATATACCAACTAGACGCAAAAAGGTGAAGAGAATTCCAAGACAAAGCCACCAAGATCAATATGGTCCAGCGGTAGTACCGGGCTCGACAGCGGCAGTACCGCTCTGCACAGCAAGCGGTAGTACCGCGCCCAGTACCGCCAGAAGTACCGCCAACATGAAAATGCGTACTGTCTTCAGCGGTACTGCAGCGGTACTGACTCGGTAGTACCGCTGTGGTCATATTTATCCTGAGCAAAACCTTGCTCAACGGTAGTACCGCTACTGCCTGGCGGTAGTACCGGCCCCAGTACCGGTCCTTGTACCGCTAGCAAGGATTTTCTCACGGTAACGTTTATGGTACTAGGGCGGTAGTGCCCTAGTACTACCGCCAGCCATTTCGATTTAATTCGAAGTTGTGGCCAGCGGTAGTACCGGTGTGCACTCGCGGTAGTACCGCTGATGGAGTACCACGGTACTTTAGCAGTGGTACCGCTCGCGCCCAGTGTCTGGGACTCCCAAGTACCGCTCACGTTGCCAGGTAGCGGTAGTACCGCTAGGCACGAAAAAAGGTCAAACGGCTAGTTTAGGGAGGGGGATATAAATACCCCATCCCCTTCTTCCCCAAGTGGTTGCTCGCTCCAGCATTAAATACAATCATTTATTGAGCCTCCAAAGTTAGATTTCTCCCAATCCCTCCACCTAAACTTGTTGATACTTGGAGGATTAAAGGAGAAGGCCCCGATCTACATCTTCCCCGAGCCGTTCTTTATTTTCCCCTCTCTAGCTTGAGGGATCTAGCCTAGGGTTTTATCTTGTGGAGAACCTAGGCATCTTGCTACTTGTTGGTGATTTGAGATTGTTGGGAGCTCCCAATTTGGTTGTGGGTCTGTGCCCCAAGTTGTTTGTAAAGGACTCGATTCCCGCCTCAAAGGGGTTCAATAGTGGAAGGTGAACTAGGCCTTTATGGCGGGGTTCATCGGAGAATAGGGTGAGGCCTTTGTGGCGTTGAGTAGGCCTTTGTGGCGAGCTCACACCCCTTCAACGAGACGTACTCCCTTAACAAGGAGGAACTCGGGAATACATCGTGTCTCCGTGTGCTTCATATCGGTTACCTCGTTCCCTTCCTCCTTTACTCTTGCTTGTATTATTATTGTGCTTGCCTTGTCATATAGGTAAATTCACCCTAGTTGCATCTTATAGAGAATTTATCTTTGTGTCAAGCCTAATTGTTAAAGAAAAATTAAAATTGGCCGTAGCACCTATTCACCCCCTCTAGGTGCCTATACTTTACTTTCACCTAATCCCCACCAACACAGATACTCTGGAGAACTAGTGGTTGGCCACTAGAGGGAGATTCAGGGATAAGCAGAGGAAAGCAGTCGATTCCCTGGTGACTCCGGTCTGCTGGAGCATCTGGAAGCAGCGTCATGCAATAGTCTTTGGAAACGTCAACCAGCTTCATGACGAAGTGGCTTTAGCGGAGAAAAACATTGAAAATTTGAAGCTCTGGATGACGGCGAGAGCAGGAGTTGGAGTCCTCTTTAGTGAGTAGTCTCCTAGGTAGTGGGCATGTGTGTGTGACAACGGAGTTGGTCGCAACTGCTACTGTCAACCTCTTGTAATTATCTCTTGCTCTCTTCTATAAAAATTAGGTATGCAATTGCATACCTTCGAATTTTCTATTTTTGCACGTGTAGGATACATTCTCAACTATATCCGTATTATTTTCAGAAATTTTTAGAACTCATAAATAATAAATATATTTTTTGAATTTTTTAAAACGGCGCGAGCACTGGTGCCTCGGAAGCACCAAATCTCCAGTCATACTGATTAAATCTGGTGTGCAATATATAACTATATCAGTAGCTATATAGAATGTCAGAAACTAAAAGTCGATTTCAGACCCTTTCTGCAGCAGATCGAGCAGTCGTTACTCGTTACAGATCGACAAACTTAAGAGAACGAATCATATCCTACGGAAACGGAATACAAGCACCAGGAATCATATCAGGCTACATAAGTTGAGTTGGCACGATCGCCTGTCGATCAGAACCTTTGCAGTTAGGCAGGCATCGATCACCGGTAGAGGCAGCCCCTGTAGGCCGGCGTCCAGTAGTCCATGGCGTTGCCGTCCCGGTACACCTCGGGGGTCCACGAGACAGGGACCAAGCACAGCCCTCTCTCCCTCAGGTCATGCTGCTCCCCCTCCACCTGGCTCGCCTCCGCATGAACTCCCGGCCCCCATGGAACGTTGTTACAGTTACCCTGAAACAGTGTCAGCAACCAGTGATTAGTGATATTCGCCTTAACTTATCCTGATCATCTTGGGGATCTTGCACTAGTTTGTAAGTACCTTGTTCCTGCCGGAGTTGGTGTAGGGCTCACTCAGCAGCTGCAAAGAGAAAGAGAGCAGGAGAGGGAAATTAAAGGCCAATCAGCATAGCTCAACTCGAAAGGGCCACTCTGTGTGATCGACGGCGACATGTACGCGTGCACTGTCCTTATCTCATGTTTCTGGTGGTGTGCGAGACAGGACAAGTTGAGACATTCTTTATGCCGTTTCTCGGGTATATTTAAGCATGACTAGGAAGTCCACTTATAAAAGGGGGGCGCAACAAGTCAAATTCATATGTGGAACCAGCTAACAGTGGTCGTTGCGACGATTCATTGCATCTCGGAAGATACCACCATCGATCACCACGGATCGTGTTTCGTGCGCGCGTGTGTGCGTATACGTTTTCTCGTCCGTGGCGGGGTACACTTTCTTTTTACTAGGAATCTTCTACTTTTCCGGAACCTTTTGTGGCTAGGTCAAATATACAGAGCATATTCATGCAGGGATTATTTGGAAGAATAAGACGCAGAGAATTTTGCAATGGTGGTGTTACCTGGACTTGCTCGTGCAGAAACTTGATGTACTTGATCGTTTCAAACAGCACCGACGCTGTATCTGTCTGCTCATACATATGCGCCATTTAAACAGGTTATTAGAATAGAGTAATTGCAGTTTCACTAGTCTCTCCACATATACATGAACGAAATATTGCATTGCTAGCTAGCTTGTGTGTGTGTACCTTCCCGAACGGCGAAACGATCTGCTGCAGTGCTGTGATCTTCTCTCCCAGCTTCACTTTAGGAACTTGCTGCTGCATTTGGTAACCCAATATATGGTCACCTCAAAGATGCTAGTATTGAATGGTTTGCTTTCAAAATAGTTAACTTGTTCTTGCTGTTACGTACCTTGGGAGGTGAGGCTGTGGACGCCTCTTGCTTGGATTTCTTGCCGGTGCTTTCCCGCCTTTCCTCCGATGACCGCTTCTTACGATCGCTCGGCGCCGCCGCTCCGCTGCCGCTGCTACTACTCCTTGCCTGCGACAACCACATGCCACACAATTCACATCCATCCACAAGCAGACTATACATAATCTGGTGTTTGAACAGCAGCCACTAATTAGTTTTGTACTACTATTTGTACATTAATGAACTGGGCATCGATCAATTGGCAAGGATGTAATGCAACTTACCGGCACGATCTCCTGCTCCTGTCTGCTGCTGTCAGACCTATCGGCGCATCTCATGTATGGCGGAGGCGGCGCCGACGTCAGTTCTTTGGTCGATCTGTAGCCGCCGAAAGAGCTGAAATCCGGGAAACTCCTCATGTTAAAAGGCTTTGCTGCAGCCTCCATTGGCCGGCCCTCCTGGCAAATCTTGTCTAGTCCCCCCAAGCCTGAGTAATCCAGGCTAGCGTGCACCCCAGCACTAGTGCGAGTGCTTATCTGCTGAAGAAAGGAAGCCATGGGGTTCCCGTGCTCTTGCTGCTGGTGGTTGTTGCTTTCCTCCCTTTGACGGTGGCCGTCGACGTAGGATGGCATGCAGCTCAGCAGGTTCATCCCCTGGGCTTCCAGCGCAGCATTAGAACCGCTCCCCAAGAACAACGGCGAGCCAGCGGCGACCTCGTACTTCATCGGAGAGACGTCGGAGCCTGCCCCGAACCGCGCCGTCAGGGAGGCTGGTTCTGTAGCATAACGGCCGGCTGGGACGTCGTCGAACATCTCCGGTGTCACGTTCTTCGACGCGAGCAGGTCCAGGAAGTTCTCCCTGTAGCCGGTGCTGTCGTTACTTCTGAAGACATAAAACCATATTTACCTCGAGGACACATGAAGCAGGCCATAATATTCATGGGAGATCGTAGGGCATGCATACAATTAACTACTCACAGTTCTCCGTGGCTCCAGGCATGTCCATGGACGTGGTCGCCAACCGGCTGGTGCATGTCTGCCACCGCCGGCACTGAGTCAGCGGTGAAGGCTGGGCCGTCGAGAAGCGCCGCCGTAGTCCCAGCGTAGAGGCTCCAGGAGGGGGAAGGCTGCAAGGCCGCATGCGCCTGCTGGTGATACTCCCACATAGTGGCGGCCGGCGAAGTGGTGGAGGAGGCGCAGGCAGCCAAGTCCGGACGGTCGGTTGCGTCCTGCGGCTGCCGGGGCACCTCGCCTGCTTGTAGATGCATAACATGCGTGGATCGAACAAGGCGCAGTGGACTGAGTGGAGTGGACCAGAGCTGATGTGGGGGGGCCTATTTGTAGTCGTAGGCGCTTGGAATTTTTGCCCGGCCTTCCTTTTCCGGTGAGGTTTTTTAGGAGGATATGCACACGTTGACATGACGCGAGCATGCGGGAAGACATCATTGAGAATTTTGTCTCTTTTCTTTCTCTATAATATTAGTGCATTCGTATGCTATGGAGTAGCCATGCTTTAAAAGTTTCAGAATATAAGATTGTTATGATATAGCTATTGTGATTCTGTATACTTTTAAAGAACTGTTTATGCAAGTCTTGGTGAAGCAAGGGCTAGCTAGCTAGAGCCTAGAGGTTTCTAACTTTATATCCCCTCACCAACCATATAATTGTTCGACTGCTAAACCATATCCGTTTATTATAGAAATATATAGGTACGTTTCGCCCTCAACTATGGTTTAAGTCCAAGTTAGAAACTCTTACTTCTTCGAATGCCAAAGACATCTACATTTGTCATTTGCACCTCCAACAAAAGCGGCTACGTAGATGATTGTCATGATAATTCCTTAGCAGTAATTAGAGAGGGGGTGGAGCGTATAGCAGCACTCGATGGTGGTACTCGGTGACAAGATTTACACAGATTCAGCCTCGAAAAACAATTACCATGCTCTTATTTGTGGCTTTCTTCTCCATTATCTCTTGTTGCTCAGATGTGATCTCGAGAGGGGGTCCCGATCACGCTATGGCGGATGTTGTGAGGTTGAAGATGATAACAAAATTTTCCCCGCTCGGTAGTCTCCTACCTGCCTTCTATGCTTGGTCGGGTGTAGGATTATAGATTGGTCGCAAAATATCATGAATAAAAATACCGCACTTCAAAGAAATAATAACAGATACATTCTTTCATTCAGTTCATAGTAGTGTTGGTTTTTTTTTTATCTCTCCAAGAACTAATAGAACTACTCACATACCGAGGCACAAGGCATCGTCATATTAATACTATGAATGACACATGAATGATTAAATGAATACACGTGCAAATCCACTAGTAGGGTTTGAAATTAAAACGAGATGGATGGAGAAATCGTTGATGAAGAAATAGATGATGGCAATGATGATGGAGATCGATGTCATGACCTTCAATATCACAACTATGGTGGAGATGGCACCCCCTTCCGCGGATTCCCCCTCTGGATGCCTTCCAGAGGCTAGGTTTTGTGAGTTTCTTATGGTGTGGTAGCTTCTTTTTTCGCGAAAACGCAAAAGCTTTGCGTTTCGATGCATTGATAGAAAAGAAAGAGTTTATGTACAAGCCTTGAGAGCAGGCGACCCCACACCATACAACTCAACCCGCTACCTAGACTAGGGGAGAAGAAGTCCAAGGTCACCGGCTCCCGCGCTCACCCAAGAACGTGCCTCGGTCTTGATAGTTTCTACCAAGGCGCCAACCGAGGGTCTAGCGTTGTCGAAGACGATTGCGTTCCGGTGCTTCCAGATCTGCCATGCCGTGAGCATTACCAACGAAGAGGTGCCCTTGCGTAGCAGGCGGGGGGTGGATTGCAGAGCGAGCTTCCACCAGTCCACGAAATCGTCCTCCACAACTGGGGGCCTGGTCGTGGATCGGACCCAAGAGAGGACCTCATGCCAAATGGTACGCGAGAATGGGCAACCGGTGAGAATATGCCCCATCGACTCGAGTGTCTGGTCGCAGAACGAGCATCTTGCCTGGTGTGGCAATCCGCGACGTGCCAATCTCTCCCCCGTCCAGCAACGATCCAAGCAAGCGAGCCAGATGAAGAATTTCACCCTAGGCGGGGCCCAAGCCTTCCAGTTCAACCTCCAAGATCTGGATACTGTCGCTCCTATAAAAAGCGCCTCGTAGCAAGAGTTGGAGGAGTACGTGGCATTCGGGGTCCAACGCCAGATAAGCCGGTCCGGCGTGTCCTGTAGCTGCACCCTTTGTAACTCCCCCCATACCCGGACGTACTGTAGTAGAGCAACCGGGCAGAGGGCGCCACTGATGTCAGAAATCCATCGGCGGTCTACCACTGCCTCCCTGACAGTTCTGGACTTCCTACGGCGTTTCGGGATGAGAGCGGTAAGGTTCGGCGCGATATCCTCCAGCGACCTGCCACCCCACCATTTGTCCTTCCAGAACAGAGCCGTTGATCCATCACCCAGGACCATCTCGGTGGAGGCTGCAAAGATCTGTCGTTCGTCCCGAGAGAATTGCATATCCAGCCCCCTCCAAGGCCTTAGCGGGTCGGTGTGTAATCGCCACAACCATCGGGTCCGGAGGCTTATCGAGGTACGCGCTAGGTCGGGGATGCCGAGGCCCCCTAGCCTCAGCGGACGGCAAACCCTCGCCCAGTTGACGTGGCAATGGCCTCCGTTCGCCACCTCACGTCCCGTCCACAGGAAGCCGCGGAGAATCTTCTCAATCTTCTTCAGTACTTTCTTGTTAGTGCTGATGACCATTAGTTGGTGAAGGGGGATTGCCGCAAGAACAGCCTTGATCAGCGCCAGCCTCCCAGCCTTGGGCATCATTGCTGACTTCCAGGTCGGGAGTTTGTCTGCTATCCTATCCACCACTGGTTGCAGAGCTTCTCCTGGCAGTCTTCGGAGCCCCAGCGGAATGCCCAGGTATTTGACCGGGAATTGGGCGAGTTGACAACCCATTGCCTCGGCAGCTCCCAATGCTATATCTTCCCCACACCCAATAGGGGATATTGAGCACTTGGCGAAATTCGTGTGGAGGCCGGAGGCGTGCCCATAGAGCGCAAGGATCTCCCGGAGATTATGCAGCTCTGCGGTGTCCGGGTGGCAGAAGATTACCACATCATCCGCGTAGAGGGACACAGTGGTGACCAGGTCTTGGCGGGCCACCCTGCGCAGTATCCCAGACTCCGCCGCCTTCGCCAGCACCCTGTTCAATGTGTTGATCACCAGAACGAACAGTTGGGGCGAGAGGGGGTCGCCTTGTCTCAGGCCGCGCCGGTGCCAGATAGGTGGACCGGGCTCGCCGTTGAGCATCATCCTGGAGCTGGCGGTGGAGAGGAGAATAGCCACCCACTCACAGAAACGTGGACCAAATCCGACCTTCCGGAGCACCTCGAAGAGTAGCCCCCATGAAACAGAGTCGAAGGCACGCGCTATGTCCAGCTTGAGCATCACCCTAGGCTCCTTAAGCCGATGGAGCAGACGTGCGGTTTGCTGCACCAACATGAAGTTGTCATGAATGCAGCGGCCGCGTATGAAGGCGCTTTGGTTGTTGTCGATGAGGAGTTCCATCCTGGGAGCCAGGCGGAGGGCGAGGGTCTTTGCCGCTAGCTTGGCAAACAGGTGAATGAGACTGATTGGCCTGAAATCACCAATAGCGGCCGCATCCGGGCGCTTAGGCAGTAGGACGATCAGAGCTTGGTTCAGGCCCTGGAACCCTCTCCCACACATCGAATAGAACTTAGTGAACGCCGCCATAAAGTCATCCTTGACGGTACCCCAGCAGGACTGCAAGAACTCTGCCGTGAAACCGTCGGGTCCTGGCGCTTTCCCCTGGGGAAGCTGCCGGACGACCTCCCAAACCTCTCCCTCCGTAAAGGGGTCCTCCAAGGCCGCAAGGTCGCAGGCATGCACCCCCAAGAAGTCGAGGTCCAGTGAGAAATCCCGCGCCTCGGAAGTGCCTAGTAGACCCTGAAAGTGTTGGAAGGTCGCTTTCGCCATCTCCGCATGATCGGACACCGCCACTCCGTCCACGACGAGTTCCCGAATGACGTTCTTCCGTCTACGGTGCGAAGCGTGGTGGTGGAAGAAGGAAGTGTTCGCGTCGCCCTCCGCGAGCCAAGCGATTTTGGCCCGCTGGCGAGCCATCGTCCTATCCAGGGAGGCGAGGCCAAGGTGGGCCAACTTCAGCTTGGCGCGCAACGCATGCTCAAGGTCTGAAAGTTGACGTGATTCCATAGCCTCGTCCAGCCTGAGAACAACCTCCCGCGCTATCAAGAGCTGCAGTTTGATGCACCCAACCTGCTTGTCACTCCAACTCATCAGGCAACGGGCAGTGCGCTTCATCTTGGCATGTAGGCGACGAAAGGGATCCGGATCCCCCTCAATGACCGCCCAAGCTTCATCGACCGTCTCGCGAAACCCCTCCAACTTTAGCCAGAAGCGTTCGAATTGGAACCTCTTCCGGCCCCCCGACTGCGTGGTACAGTCTAACAACAGGGGGGAGTGATCCGCCACTACAGAAGCCAGGCAACGAAGCGTGCAGCTGGCATGTAGCTCCTCCCAGTCCACCGAGCAGAACACCCTGTCGAGACGGACAAGGGTTGGGGGGTTTCGCTCATTGGACCAGGTGTAGCGCCTGCCATGCAGGTAGACGTCCTTAAGTTCGCAGTCGCTCAGAAAGCGCCTCATCCTTCCCATCATGCGACGGTTCAGATTACCATTGTTTTTGTCCTCATCCCGGTAGATCATGTTGAAATCGCCGCACAACATCCATGGACCCGGGCGTACCAGCCGGATACCCCTCAGTTCCTCCAGGAAGGCCACCTTGGCCAAATCATCCTGAGGGCCATACACCCCAGTGAGCCACCATGGAACCCCCCCTTCCGTGGGGGTAACCCTTGCGGTCACGGAGTTAACATCCACGTGGATGGCATCCAGAACGACTTTAGACCCCATCCAAGCGAGGATAATCCCTCCTCGCGTACCGACAGCCGGCAAGCAGCAGTAACCATCAAACTCGGTGCCTAGGGTTTCATAGATAATGGAAGCTGGGACATCTGCCAGCTTGGTTTCCTGGATACAGACAATGGACGCGCCTGTGGATCTAGCCAGGCTCAGGACGTTAGACCGTCGCGCGCGGTCGTTTAGACCTCGCGCGTTCAACACCAACACTCTAGGTTCGTACGACATTAAGACTGTGTACACCCTAAGATCACACCCTGGGGTCAGACCTCCACGAGGTGACCACCCTGACGCTCGACCACTGGAGGGGAGCACCCGCCCGTGAGTGTCGAGACCGTCCACCCGTAGAGCTCGCCAATGGCTGCCACCATACCATCCTCGAGCGGGGTCCGGAACAGAGCGTGAAAGGCCTCCACCCGCTCCGTGGAAGGCGCCTCCCCCTCCTCGATCAGACCCAGCTTGCGCATCAGGTTCCGCTGAGCCCGCTTCTCGGAGTTGAAGTCACCTGGTTGTTTCGCGATCCTGGCGCTGCGACGCGGCTGGAAGTTCAACTCCAACAACCGAGTTCGCACTGCTGGTGTCGTCAGAACAGACTCCGCGCGAGCCTTGGCAGCGGCCAGGAATCCTCCAATAGTACGGGGAATTGTTGCCGCCGGTGCCCGCGGCGCGCCCAGTCTAGACCTCACGAAAGTGACAGGCGGAGAGGAGAAGCGGGTCTCTCCCCCCGGCCTCGAGTCAACCCCTACCGTGTCATGAGTTGGCGTGGAAACAACCCTGATGGACTCTGGAGAGGACTCTGTAGGCTGGGCCGGCGAGTACCCTGTGGCTGGAGAGGAGAGAAACGGAGAGAGCCCACCACCCTCCATCCGTTCCCCCTCGTCAGCATGCCTTGTTGGGGATGGGCCGTCCCCACCTCCTAGAGGCACCCCCTGCGCACCGGTCGAAGAGCCCAGGGAGGGAATCATGCCTGCAGGGGCGCTACACTCCCAAGGGCCCAACCCCGGCCCGTCACAACCCCGGCCCACCAGTGAGCCATCGCACACAGAATGGCCTACTCCAGCAAACGGCCCAGGGGCCACTTCGGGTCCATCGCGCGGTCCACCGTGGTCCGTCGCTGGGCCATCAGCGCCACCAGCCAGATCCGTCGATCCAGCGCGTCTGTCCAGGCCTGCGTCACCCTCGATCGTCACCTGATCCCCTGGAAGCTTTACGACCAGGTCCAACCGACCGCGCTGTGCCGTTGCCTCTATCTCCTGTCGCCCAGAGTTGGGGACAGAAAAGAGCAAGCACATCGCAGGCGCAGCTCCAGCCAGAGGGATCGGGACCTCACCCACGATCACCGAAGCCACTGGAACCGCCACGGCCTGTCCTTCCTCTGCCAAAGGTTCGTCCTTCTCTGTCAAAGGTTCGTCCTCGACCTCCACGACTTGTCCTTCCACTGCGAAAGCTGCTTCCTTGGCCACCAAAGTAGCCTCCCGTACGTCAGGAGCGACAGGGATGGACTGCAACCCGCCCAATGGAGCTGGCGTCTCGAGAACGGTCGTGCTGCGCGCAGCAGCCGCAGCCAGGCCAGCTGCGACTCTGGCGGCTTTCCTCCTTGCTTTGGCACGGGCCCACTTCCGCTGGCGTCGCGACACGGCAGGTGGGGCCACCACCACCACGCCGGAGGCGAGTGTACGGGTAGTCTCCTGCGAGCGGAAGGAACCAGCGCCGCCGGCGGGCGCGGCGCCCCGAGGACCCCTGCTGCCGCTTGCCTCGTCCCCGCCCGGCGCCGCGCCGGAAAACCCCGTCGAGTGGTGGTAACGGCGCGTCGCAGGCCACTGCGGCGTCGGCCCGCGTCCAGTGCCCCCGGAGACGCCCGTGCGCGGTGGTGGCCTGTTGTAGTCCGTGGTCCGCACAACGTGCACCTGGAGCGGGTACAGGAGCGTTTTCACCTTGGGCGGGGAGACGTGATCCAGCGGCGCCGCTAGCATCTCCGGCGACGGCGGTTCCTCCGGCTCGGGAACATGGAAGTCGACGTTCCGAGGAAGCGCGGCGAGGTCGACGCACCACGCAGAAAGACGAAACACGCTCAAATCCTCCCGCGAGCGCGTCTGGGGATGCAATTTCTCGACCCAAGCCGCCGGCGCGAGCATCCTTTCCGCCGCGGCGAGGTTCCAGCAATGGTCCGGGACCCCCTGCACCTCGATGTCCGCGTGCACGTAGAGCGCCCCCGCGATGGCGTGAGACCTGCGCGACCATGGCGAAAGACGCAGTCGCACCGACGGCGTGCGGACGAAAGGTTCACGCATGGCCGCGGCCAGGTCTCTCCCCTCGTCGAAGAAGATGAGGAAGGCTCCGTCTCTGTGCTTGTGGACGGAGAAGGTGCCTGGCGGCAGCGAGTGCAGG
This sequence comes from Alopecurus myosuroides, assembly GCA_028641055.1. NCBI lineage: Eukaryota > Viridiplantae > Streptophyta > Magnoliopsida > Poales > Poaceae > Alopecurus > Alopecurus myosuroides. The sequence continues at coordinate 109,406,861 of CM054060.1, forward strand.
GTTGCTACCGCGTCATAGACCCGCTGCCGAGTGAGCGCGCGACGGGAGCCATCGTCGGTGGCAATCACCGCGTTCTGGAGCTCCAATTCCGCGTCGTCCACCCACTGCGACCTCGAGAACACGCAGGTCACCCTCTCCGGCCGCTGAGCCAGCTCTCCTCCGATGGCCACCGGCCGCGCTCCGTTGAGGGAGGCCAGCGAACGGACAGTGACATCCTCCTCCCTCCTGTATCCAGTCGCCGCAGCCGGAGCACCCCGCGCGACTCCCCTGTCCGAGCTCACCAACGGCAGAGGCGGGGCGCGCGGGCCGAGCGCGAGCGAATCCCCACGGGCCGCGCCACCGTGAGGCGGCAGCGGAGCAGGGCGCGTCGGCGGTGCAGCGCCACCTGCGGACCAAGCCCCCGCACCCTGGCGCCCAGCGTCTCCGCCGCCCGCGGCGCGGGACGGCAAGCCGCTGTTCAGCCTTTTGCTTGCCGGCTCCTCGACCACCCGTGGCTTCCATGGCTCCCTACAATCCGTGGACCAGTGGCCGGCGGCGTCGCACCTGATGCAAACTGGTCCAACGGTGCATTCTTGAGCATGGTGGCCCTCCTGACGGCACAAGAGGCAGAGCCCCGCGAACGCACCGGCCTCCCTCGCCGTGCGGCGTCCCCTCTCGGCGAGCTGCTTCCCGGCGCGTCGGCCCCTCGGCCTCTTCTTCTTCTTCTTCCTTGGCTGCTCCCAAGCCGCCTCCTCCTCGACCACCATGTCATCGAGCTCGTCGAACCCCTCAGGTGACTCCACGCGAGCGACCTCAGAGCGCAAGCGTTCCGCGTCCTCCGCAGATCCCGCCCCCGGGGAACCCGCCAGCGCGTCGCGGTACGAGCGGGGGGAGAGTTCGCCGTCCGAGTCGCGGCTTGCGCGCCATCGGTCCGAGCGGCCTCTTCCGCCGTGCGCGCCATCGCTGAGGGAGGGGGAGGAGATGGGGAACGGGAGGGCGAGAGGGAGAGGGACGCCGAGCGCGCCATGTCGCCGGACGGACGGTGGACGCCGGCCCCGGAGTGGGGTGCGGCGGGAAGGACGGGGAGCGGAGCGGAGCTCAAGACCAGAGCGGCTCGGTCCACTTGCAGGAATCTTGCTGTTTGGACTTTCGTGTGGTAGCTTCTTCTATGTTCGTCTCCCGGGAAACCTAGAACGCGGGTAGAAATACTTAATGAGGCGCATCGATTGGTGTGTGGTACAGTCACAAGTATGGCTTTGGAAGGGTTGGTAGTCCACTTCAGGGCTGGATACTCCGGGTACCCAGATGGTTTTGGACTCCGTCCAGGCCTATGTCGGTTTCTCTTGGGTCCGGAGCCGGATGGTCCAGGTAAAACATCTGAATAGCCTAGGAAGGTTGCAGATTCTAGATCTGCAATTCCCGTCTGAAAAACGTGGCTCTAAATTTCGAATCAGAGGGGGAAATTTTAATTTGGCCAAAGAAATTTAATGAGGAGCATTACTTTTAGGGGTACACATAAACTTCATGGTTAGCTTGATCCCGAAAATGGAATAGAAGAGTGGTTCGATCATAAGAGATCTCTAATGCCCGGTCCAAATGGATGTCTAAAACAAATACAAACAATATGAAGAGAAAACGGTTGCATCAACAGATCTAAACTGTTGTATAAATTTAGACATTTGTCCACACATTTGGACAATCCGGTCACATTGTCTAAAACATAACAACCTGGCTATAATTGGTTGATGTTATTAGAATATAGGAGAGGTAATATATAGTGTTGACTTGGTATAGATGTTCTGCCATATCAACAAGTTGTTGAGAAACTTAGATATCTGAAATGATTGTCTATATGAATATATCCAAATATACACAACCTACAAGATGCTCACCTTCTTGACTATTGCTACAGGCCCACAGCATAAGACGGTGGACGATGCCTCGATGGTCCACGAAAGGTACTTTTATAACACTCGCCTCGCTTCCCTCTGCATGCTTCCCCAAACCGTTGCATGCATGCGCTGCACCCAAACGATTCCTGGGAGGTTTAGATGCTGTTTTTACACGAACAAGAATACAAGATATGCCTTTGGGGTTGGGAGCGGGCGGGGAGATCTCCACCGGCCCGTACAAAGTTAGGTAAAAGGAGCCACGCTCTCAACTTGGACGCGTCATGTCAGGTCACTTCAGAATTCGGCAGGTGATGTATTTATCATTTGCTGAATGAAGCGATGGACATCACGGCTCGGGTTGAGGAGGAATATCCTCAGACAACGGTAAGCAGCAGCAGCAGTCGCGTCACTTCGTTGGCTCCCCGGTCTTGTTTGCACTCGAGTGGGTCAGAGTGGCTCGGTGCCATGCCGGGCATAGCATGGGCTAGCTAGCTGCAGCTCACAGATCTTCCTCTCTTGCGCCACCTTGTCTTGTTTCCTTCCCCTGATCGATCTCTCTCGTTTGGTGAGCGTTGGAGCAGGGAGTGCAGTGTCTCTTGGACTGGAAAAGCTCGTCGATCGTAGGGTCGGTGGGTGACGGTGGTGGCGTCGGTAGTGGGCTGATGCGAGGTTTCAGGGCTGCAATCTATTGCTTCCGGACCCTTTGAGTCACGTTGGTGTGTGATGAATGGGAGGAAAGGCTGGGATGGAGCCTGCAATCTGAACACACATTAAGATCAACAGCAGGTCAGCTTGAAAAAGAGAGGAACAGGCGAACAGCATAACATGTTGTCTGCTTTCACTAACTCAGGACAAGGCATCACTGATCTCTTGGTCTGGGGGGTAGTTTAGCAGTAATTTCAAATGAGTTGAGTCTTCAACCTGTGTATTTGTGACTCTAGTACTCAGTACTATATTGTCATCGTCATTTGCAATGCTCAATGTCATAGCACTGTCTTGCAATATTGGAATAAGCTAACCTTCCTGAAGATGGAGCTGCAGATACCAAGCACCGCACATCGTATCTTTGCCTCTTATATCTGAATAGAAAAATTAAGGGGACTATTTTCTTTCTTCAAAGTACCAAAATGAACACCTTATGCATGGGCCGGTCGCATATTTCTCTCACTAGATAAAACACATAAGAGAACATAGCATATATGCGGGTATGGGTCCTGTAATTCTTCTCTTTCTCAACGAAACAGAAAGAAGTTTTTGCATCTACAACATCCCACTAGACAACCGAGTTTTTATCCAGGTTTCAACCAAATTTGTCATCTGAGACTGATAATTGCCCCAAATATCGGAACTATTCGGCTAGTGCATTAATCAGATAATAGTATGAGAAATGATGATACTTGTATAGATGTATTAAAACTTGAATTAGCCCATACAGCAACTCACCAGGAACGACGGAACCACACCTTGGCACGTGGCTAGGTAAAAGAGACGATAGTGGAGTATAAGTTTAAATTATGTTTAATCAGAAGCAGCATGCCTCAAATAGCCTTTCTTCCTACCAATAATGTACTGGGACCCACATATATTCTAGAACAGAAAAAAAGACAGGTTTGGGATTTGATTACAAAACTTCCGGTGGGAAATCAGGAATTGCTCAAGACACTTGTCAGCATAAGAACATTTGGTCCACACTCAAAATGGTACAATGATTGGATTTTAATCTGTAGAGACATAAAATTAATGTTTACGAGTAGCAACTCTTGAGCACTAGACAGGGAAGAGTGGTGGATGTTTACAAATAGTTACTGTGACGTCCACTCCGAACTATACAATCCTTACAAAACTCTTCGCTGATCACCGCCCTGATCTGATCGCACAAACGTTGGCATTCTAAATAATTTAATCAGAAGAAGAGGATGCACGCTCCGATAGTTATCACTAAACTAGTGGTCTTCAGGGGTCAGCTACCTACAACTGGTTGTCTCATCAGCCCAAAGGAATGATTTGAGAGGCACAGCAGGCACTTTTCATCGGGCTCTTGTTTAGCGAGGACAAACAACTTTGAACTGCATTGTCAAAAGAAATTCGTTTCCAATGCCGCCACCCTATCCCCATCCGTGGTGCAGGACACCCATTCTGCACTCCAGATAGTTAACTGAGAAAGCATGGACAAGAGAACTTTTCCTTTGTAGGCTCAAAACTCGGTGTCAAATGGTCATTGGGGGTGAGATGTCAACCTAAGTGGGGTGGCAAAAGTTTTCAACTTGAGCTTCGACAAGAGACAGGAAGAATCACCACCCCCACCGCCTCCCCTCTCTATCCTATCCACATTTACAACATGGTTAGGAAGAGTACAATGCCATGATCAAGGAATTCAGGGCCATCACGCATACTAATAAAGGTCCTTTCTTAGACGAACTAATAAAGCACCTCAAGTGGTTATATTATATCGATGTGAATGACTACACAAGGACCCTCCACCTTTAGCAAAGGGAGAGAGACAAAACAAGGATAGGCAGCATTAAGCACGCGCATCATATATTCTAACAGAAGAGGCAAAGCACACCAGCAGCGAGGCCGAGCATACGGTGAACCTAATGACATGCAAATAAAGGAGTTTCTTTGTTGGCTCCAAGTTGACCTCGCTGTGAAATGTGTCAACCACTAGAATAATATAAGAATAGAAGCCTGAAGGCAAGGACAATCAACTCTCTCCCCCTTGATTTGAAAGATGTCAAGCGTGAAGGTTCCCCACTAACGATCTTAATAGGTTGGTGGAGGTCGTCGACAACGATGGATGGAAACAAAACGTTCCAATGAGAAGAGTGGCTTGGATCTGTAGGTAAGTGTGTAGTTCATTCATGTGTGACAAACTATGAGACGGAGGTGTGGAAGATTTGGACTCTTGTTGTGCCTCTCCACTGTCGTGACATGGAGAAAGAGTACATGGTCGCTCTGATTAGGTCAAAGGCTTTGAGCACTCTGTGTGAGGAAGATGGTCAAAAGGCCAGTCATGTCTCTTGGAATTGGAAGGTCCCATGGTGGATCTTATGGTACACTCCGTTGACTTCACATATTGGTGCAAGAGATAGCTAGTGGCTCCATCACCAAGTGTAGCTAGGTGTGAATTTGTACTAAATGACAAAATATGATGCAAATTATATTCAAATTGTCACTTCATATGTGTGTGAACTGAAAATACTCGCCGTGGACTCGGAAAATTCTTCAGTATGATCGATGGTATAATAAGCCACGGGTTACCTTATTTCAGAAGCATGTAGTGTATGTATATAAGTACATATACGAAAAAAAATGGGATGGATTTGCCGCTGGAGCTAAAAGAAATAAAATGTAAATAGAATTTACCTGGAGAGAGTAGGATGCGGCAGCTCGTCTCCTTAAACATTCTTTGGTTCAGGTCACACTGGTGCAGGTTCAGCAGTCAAGAGCTCAATATTTGTAGTAAAAGTTTCAGACAGTACATTTTATATATTTATTTCGAAGAAGTTCCTAGAAACCAAAGCTGTAGAAGCCTCAAACGGAGCACAGACAAGGAAATAGAACCTGCAGACATACAAACACCAAACAAAACCATCATCATTATCTAAGGGGAGATCAACATCTGCATATTCTGCTTTTAATATCCTCCCACGTACTCTGGTCCTCCCATGTCCTGCAAAAACTAGCATTCGTTGCAGTAGTTTATACTTGTTAGATGATATTGTTGCAGTAGTAAGCCCTTTGCGCAAAACCAAAAAAAAAAAACTCTACAAGTGATAGGATGGGCGACTCTACAGGCGATGGGCCTAGCGTCGCGCCTTTCGACCTGCCGGAAGTTTCACCGGGCATTCTGACTGCATGTTCGCCGTCGGGCTCCTCGCTAGTGACTCCGGGTTTCCACGGCGGATGTTATTTTATGGTGATCCAAATTCATATGAAGATAAAGGAAAGTTTGGCCCCTCGCGATACGGTACGAGTTGTTACCGAGTTCGAGTTGGATTCACAGATACCGACCTAGTTAGGTCTTTATATACCTCTTGTAAGCCGCCGCACGGGATAAGCCACATATTGTAAATCCCCGCGCGATTGTAACCTCACCCCGAAATAGTGAAGTATTGCTGGCTGGCGCCCGTGGTTTTTTGTCTTCCTTGTTGGAAGGGTTTTTCACGTTAAAATCTCATGTCCCCGTTGGTTCGATCTTGCTTAATTTCATCGTTGTTTTGCTATTGCGTGTAACAAGGTTCTGGGCCCTGGAAGCGAGTGATGACGAAGAAGAAGGAGATGGGCAGCAGGAGGATGTGGTCGCGCATGCGGGGTCATTCTCGGAGTTCGGTCGATTCCCGACGCCAGACGAGGCACGCTCGCTCGGATCAGAATCAACCCGGATGCAGAAGAGATTACAGTGCCGTATGGCTCAGAGGTACACCACGTTCAATCTCCTTTCCGATAACAGGCTTGACTCGCCAAGTTTGAGAGGTTCTCCGACGATATGCAAGGCTGGGGTACCCGGGGTGCGTCCCCTAAAGCTACCTTCGCTGGAGCCTTCTGTGTTCGTCGATGATGATTCAGATGAGACGACTTATTTTCATAGAATCGCTAATGGGAGGAAAAGGAAGAATTCTGTACAATCTCTTGATGATAATGGGGTGGTCGTAGAGGGAACTGATAATTTGTTAAAGTTGGCCACAGATTATTACAAAAACCTGTTTGGCCCGGCCCCTGGTAACTTGTTTCACATGTCACCTACGCTTTGGTCTATTCATGAGACATTGTCGGTTGATGATAATACTACCCTGACTAGGCCTTTTACTGAGAGTGAGGTTAAACATGCCCTTTTTCTGATGGATACAAACAGAGCCCCTGGACCTGATAGTATCCCCTCGGAATTTTACCAACACTGTTGGGAAGTGGTGAAAGGTGATATCATGAATCTTTTTGATCATTTTTACAATGGCTCCCTTGATGTTAAACGCCTTAACTATGGTATCATAACTTTGCTTCCTAAAACATCTGATGCTAATAGAATCCAACAGTTTAGGCCCATTTGTTTGTTGAGGTGCATCTACAAGTTGATAACCAAAACCCTGTCTATTAGGTTGGAACTTTTTACTGATAAGTTGATTAGTGTCCAGCAAAATGCCTTTATTAAGAACATAAATATTATGGATGGGGTTCTGTCCTTGCATGAGGTGATGCACCATGTTCATATTAAAAAACAAACAGGAATCGTTTTGAAAATTGACTTTGAAAAGGCGTATGACAAGGTCAATTGGGAGTTTTTGCTTGATTGCTTTGAGATGGGAGGTTTCAATAACCTTTGGTGCTCTTGGATTGGTAAAGTGTTGCATAATGATACTGTGAGTGTTAAACTTAACAATGTGGTTGGGCAATATTTTCAGAGTGCTAAAGGGGCCAGGCAGGGTGACCCCTTGTCTCCTATACTCTTTAATTTGGCTGGGGAGGTTTTGACTAAAATGGTCTTAAAAGCACAAGATAATGGCCTTTTCTCGGGTTTGGCACTTGATCTGGTTGATAATGGAGTTGCCATTTTGCAATATGCAGACGACACGGTTTTTTGCATTTCTCACGACAGGGAACGTGCCGTCAACCTTAAACTCCTGTTGTATATTTTTGAGTTAATGTCGGGGCTTAAGATCAATTTTGATAAAAGCGAAATTTTCCTTATTGGTGGTGCTAATGATGTTGCGAGGTTCTATTCAGACCTGTTTAACTGCCAGGTTGGCCAGCTCGCTTTGAAGTATCTAGGGGTTCCAGTTTCCTATGCTGACCTTAAAGCTGTGGACTGGAACTTTGTGGACACTAAATTTATTAAAAAGTTGGACTCCTGGATGTAACATCCCAAGTATGAAAAACCACCCCTAGCATGTTTGATTTCTTTTTTTATTAAAGTATTGCATCATGTCATCATATTCATTGAATTGTTTGCATTTGTTTTCCACTTGTTTGCTTCTGTTTTACTCTGTTTTCACATTTGAAATTCAAACTTTGTTCAAACATTTAATTCATACTTGTTATGTTACAACCTCTTAAATAAAAAGTTCAAATAAACACAACCATTTGTTTCCAATTATTCCATAATGATCAACTAATAAAATGGTGGTTTTATTTCAATCAATTACTTCCAATGTTATTTCAAATTCAAATCATTCAATTGCAAACAGTACCCACTTTTGAAATTATGAAATAACCAACACAATTGTGCTCACTTGTTTCCTTTTATACCATATGATCACCCTAATTAAATTCTTGTTTTAAATAATTCAATCAATACCCAAAATTAATTCAAATTTGAAACATTTCCAAACAGCACCTAAATTTTGAAATCTTGGAAAATAAAAATGGCCAAATGATTGCTAACACAATAAGTAAGCCACCCAAATTTTTCTATAATTTTCCTACCCCAACTTTCCATCTATTTCTTCCTATTCTATTTGCTGCAAAAAAAAAACAGAAGAATAAAATTTAAAAAAATAAAAAATAAAAAACGCGCGCAGCAGAGGCAGATGGGCTCAGCCCCGCGCGAGCCAGCCCACCACTTACCCCCCGCGCGGCCCGCGTACCGCTTCGCATCGCCTCCTCCTTCTTCTTTTCGTACGGCTGATCATCCGCCACCGCCACGTCGCCGGGAGTAGCAGTGGACGGCCGCGCGCGCCTGTAGCCCCCTATAAGAGCTACCCTAGCCCCGCGCCGCAGCCCTAGACCTCTACTCCCCTCTTCCCTCGAGCGCCGCCGTCAATTCCCTCTCCCTCGCCGCTTTTTTGCCCTCTCTGTACCTCGCCGGAGCGCCGCTTCTGAATCCTCGTCGACCACCGCCGCCATGGACCTCCTCCACCCTAGCTAGCCACAGGAACCGCACCAGCGTATCTCCCTCTCCCTCGACGACACCTACTCGGCCACGGTGACCCTCTGGATCGACGACGCCGTCCACGACCACGTCCGTGTCGCCGCCGTCGAGCTACCCCGACCCTCTGCTCGACTACAGCCGCGGTGAGCATCCGTGCTTCTCCTCCTCTCTGTCCCCTGTGACACGCAAGCGCGCACATCATCGCAGCAGCACACACGCACACCGAGCAGCACACTGAGATCGCCGCGTTGCTCGCCGTCGTTACGCCGTAGTTCTCTGTCAGGTTCAGAAGCAATCGCGCGTCAGTTAAAAATTCAGTAACCAAAACCTGAAATTTACCTTGTGTGCGCGCGGTATACTGACAAGCAATCAAACACACCCCAGTGGCAACGCCACAGCGCGCGCACCCCCGAGCCCAGGGTTCGATCCCTGGCTCTCGCACGGGAAAAAACCCATCTTTTTTCGACCGTGCGCTGACAGGGTGGCCCCCCTGTCAGCCACTCTGTTGCCACGCGAGCACGCGCTGGCCCAGGGCCCATTTGGCAATGCCCTGGGTAGCTTTCTGTGCGGTACAAAATGTTTTCCAGCTTTTCTGTTTTAAATCAAAGTCCTTTTAAATTAACAGATTGGTCCCTAAAACTAAAACCCTAATAACTTTTATTTTATAATTCCAAATAACAAAAAATAAAATATGTGCACTGTCCCAAATTCAATTATCTACCTATTGGTAACATTTGTTTTCTGTTTTGAATTTTCCAAATGCATTTCAAATTTGAATTCAAATAATTCATTTGTAATTTGATAAAATCCATAACTAATTCATACTAAATCCAAATAATGCAATTAAAATATGTTTTCCATGCTATTTCAAACCACCTATTCAAATATAAATTTTGTTTCATGGTTTGAATAATAAAAATTGCTTAAATAATTTAAACCTTGTTTAAATCATTTAAATTTGATAAAATCATAACTTGCTCAAATTAAATTATCTTTGAACATGCAAAATATGTTTTCAAACTAGAAAAGTATAAACTTTCCAAATGTGAGTTTGAATTTATGTTTTGAACAAATAATATTCAAACTTGTTTTAAATTCAATTAAAACTTGTTTAATTTTGTTTAATTCATAATAAATTCATCCTAACTCCTTTTTCAATATTTGAAACATGTAATCCAACTAAAATTTTGTATTCTTTTCAAATATGAATTTTGTTATTTATTTTGCACAATTTAAATTGGTGAAAACAACAACTATTTGTGTAATCCCTTTAAGGAACCAAAAATTCCCTAACTTAATAAATAAAGTTCTAAATTGGTAAACCTTATTTCCAATTGATTCTATTGTTGTTATTTTGTTGTTTTCCTCATCCATGCATCATACTAATCCACTTTCACCTGTTGGTTAATTGGAAAACAATTGTTTCAACCAAAATTCATGGGCTTTTCATATGCAACTCAAAATTGCATATGGGTCCATTTAAATTGTGTTACCAAGTCCACTAGTTTATTTTGATGCATCCAGTTAAATTGACATGCATCATCCCATGATTGTGCACTATGCCATGATATTGATTGTTTATATTTCTGCATTGTTTGTTTGCTTCTTCTCGGATAGACGACGACGTTGAGACAGACGATACTTACGACACCCCTTCTGAAGATCTAGCTCAGTACCAGGCTGCTGAATTTGCAGGCAAGTTATCACTCACATGAACCACTGTATTCCTTTCAACATTGGTTACCGATACTTTCCGTTGTCTATTTATGCTAGCCATATGTATCGTTGCTTCTGTTACGAACCTGTCACATGAATCCCTTAACCCTGATATTGCCTTACCTCCACTCCCACAACCCCATTGTTTGAGCCAGTGTCTTACTAGCATGCTTAGGTTGTTTTGCTCGAGTCTGTTAACCATTACTTTCTGATTACTATATCCTATTATGTTCTGGGGGCTCGATGTTAATCAATCAACCTGATAGTAATAATATGCTGATAAGGCACCGGCAGGAGGCCCTGTGTGGTTTTGAGGCCTGCTAGTGTCGACCCTAATAGGAAAAGGGTCTTGTCTACTGATCCATGATGAGCGCACTATCCGCATGTGGGAAGCGTGTATGGGCGCCCCCCCTCAATTTGATTCGATTCGCATCTCGTCCAAATCGCCTCATTTAGTTCGTGTTTTCTAATTGCCGCATGCATGTTTTTGCGAGCCCAGCGCAGGGTGGAACTTTTGTAGTCGACATATAGGGGGACACGTTCTTAGAGTGCTATGAGGGTCCCCTTTCTTCTGGGCTCGATTAGCCGTGCGCCCAAGGTGCTTTGGGCTTGATGCGAAGAAGAGTTGAGTTGTGTTGAGTGCCCCGCTTGGTGGGAGGCATTCCATCTGGCGGGTTATTCTTACGTGTACGGCCAAATTGGTGCACCCCTGCAGGGATAAATCTTCTCGAGAAGCCGTGTTTTCCGCGGTTATGGTTGACTTGGTGAAAGTACTGGCTAACAAGTACTCAGAACAACTTACACCTAACTATTGATAACTTGACTAGTAATAGACTTATCGACACAACAACTTGATCCATTATTCATTAATCCAACTGTGTGAGTTATCCTCGGATTGCTTCTTTGGATAAGGGGCGAGATCCAGGATGGGTTTGTTTGGTGGTTAGCTATAGTTGGTTACGATACGATATCTTATCTTCTTTCTGTTAGCCGGAAGTAGTAGTATGTTCTGTAGTTGGTTAGCGCAGCCAGTTGCAGCATCTTTTATATCCCCTTTCTTCCGTTGAACCCAAGGCATCAGTGCTTGGTTTGACGGGCTACACTTTGGTGAACTGTGAGTCTTGCTTGGCAGTACGTTTATGTACTGACCCCTTTGGGGTTGTGGTTTCCGCAGACTACGCTTACGAGGATCCCAGTGACGGCTACTACGTGGAGTTTGACGAGGCTGCTGACGAGTAGGTAGCGGACCCGGGCAGGATCCGAGACTACGTGGATGGGCTCCGTCTTCCTTTTAGTTCCCGGCTTCTTAAGCCTATTTGGATTTGTCTGTACTCAGACCCTTTGAATGCTTCCGCTGAGATGTAATGATGTTATGTTGGGACATGTGTCCACTGGATGATTGTATTTGCTATCTCTGCTCTAGTGAGAGCCTTTTGCAACTTATTTCAATCTTTTGTGTCTTAGCGATATGTTGTGCTATCATTCTGTTACAAACCGTTGACGTACCATGTGTGTATGGTATGAAGTACGTCAATGGTAGTGTCCTAATTTCTATGGGATAGTTTACGTCGACGCTGAACAGATAGGGGTTGGTTGTCACACATACGTGTGTTGGCCTACTCGTAAGAGGACGCGGGTGCCGGTAAGCCCCGTAATCCAATCTACTACTGTTCAACGGAACGGCGAGTATCCTTTAGAAGTCCGGGTGCGACAAATGGTATCAGAGCCTGTCTGCCTGTAGGATCCCTTTTACTGGTCGCAGTTGAGTCTAGAAACTATTTTGTAGCTATATAGGAAAAATGAAACGTGAGAGTAGGAATTCTGCCATTTTTCTTCTTTCCCCACCCACCCACCCCTTTTCTGGTAAGGAAGTGCAACGTTGTTTCTCTTCTCATCTAAACTTTCAAGTTAGGTTTTCACGTGTTTTGGGTTCTCCGTAGTACCTCAGGAGTTTTTGGTCTCGTGTTTCCCGATGTTGCTTCAATATCCTGTTCTTTTTCAAACATCCTTATCGTCCGTTGAAACCTTGTTGTTGCTTTCCACTTCAGTTCTCTACCGGCGTCTAATCAAAACTTCCCCGATCATCTGCAGATGGATCTCAGGTTCTTCCCGCAGGTGGTTCGGATGACTCGTTGCGAGAGCACTGCCGGTTATCCGGAGATGCTGAGAGACATGGTCACTTATCTGGGGTTCCGTTGGGCACCAGAGTACCAGGTCTACGAGCAGCAGCGAGAGTTTGACCAGACCTACTACCAGGCTATCGTCTACATTCTGTCAGATGATGGCATGAGCGTTGTCCACCGCTACGAGGCAGTAGGTTCCACAGTGGATATGGCCGTGCAGCAGGCAGCTTATGTGAGTCTCACCGTCCTTCATGCTGACTACTGGGGATTTGACGATTCTATCTATCGCCACATCCCCCGTGGTTACATCACTTCGGAGGGAGCTCATTTCACTCTCTACGACAACTTGGATGTCTACGAGCATGATAACACCAGGCTGCACACCACCGCTCAGTTTGTGAGGCACAGTGACGCAGTTGCCACCATACTTTCTCAGGAGTTGGCCTCAGTCAGAGAGTAGCTCTACCTTGCTTTGACTCGTCTGGCGACGTACACCACAGACTTTGTTGGAGATGAGCGCTTTGCACGTTTCGATCAGCCAGTTGGTCGTCGTCTGCCAGATGCTGGAGGTTACGAGCCGATCAGAGGTCCACTCCTCAACCTCGGTGCTGGTTACACCGGGATTCCACGCTTTGGAGCACAGGGAGTCGACGCTATGTACTTCACCACACCTACAGTCGCTCTCAGGCCACGTCAGATCTATGTGGATCGTCGTTCTACCTACTTTCGTGGGCGTGCTCCTCACCGTACCTCTCGTCGTACTACTCACCGCCGTCCTGCGTGATGAGCATGGGAGTACCGATGTATCCATTCCTAGCTATGTTTAGTTATCCTTTGGCTTTCGAACCATTTGTGGTGTGTTGGATATTCTGATGTAATTGAACATGTGATGATGTACCTGTTGGTTATCTATTCATGCGTCGGAATAATCTCTCTTTCGGTTACCAAGTCTATCCTTTTCTGTTGTTGTGCTAAAATACATGTCTATTCAGGATGCCGCCAACAAGGAACAACCCGCCTGAGCCACCGCCAATCACGGAGCTGTTGACTCAGATGACTCAGGTCGTGGCACAGATGGCCCAGTTCCAGACTAACCAGCACAACAACCAGAATGCTCCGCGGGTCAGCATCAAGGAGTTCCTCAGTCTGGGTCCGAGAGCTTTCGTGGCAACACGCGAGCCTCTGGATGCTGATGACTGGATCCGTGAGATGGCCAGGGCTCTGGACATTGCTCACGTTGCCGAGGAAGACAAGGTCAAGTATGTCACCTACCTACTGAAGGGTCAGGCAGCTACTTGGTGGGAAAACTACCAGACCATGAGAGCTGGCTATCCTATCACCTGGGGTTGTTTCAAGGATGCCTTCCTGAAGCACCACATCCCAGATGGTCTCATGGAAAGGATGCGTGAAGAGTTTTGCTCTCTTAAGCAAGGCAAGCTGGACGTCATCGGCTATCAGAACGAGTTCAATCGCCTCGCTCGATACGCTGGTGATGAGGTGTCCACTGAGGCTAAGAAGATGGCAAGTTTCCGCCGAGGTTTTAACCCGGAACTCAAGTACGCACTCACCAACATCAAGTGCAAAGACTTCGAGGAGCTTGTGAACACCGCGCTCAATGAAGAAAATGGGCGCAAGGCGTTCGAGGAGTCTCGAAAGCACTCGCGTGAGGGTGGTTCCTCCTCCAACATGACCACCCCTCCGCAGAAGCGCCGCATCTGGGTGCCAAATGGTGCTGTCACTCGGGCTCCATATGCCCAAGCTTCTCCAGGGTTTGCTCCCCGCCCACCCAACCCATCTCAGATGCATGGTCAGAGGGTTCCAATGGGGCAGCCAAGGCCAGGTCCTCCTCGTGTCGTCACTTGCTTCAAATGCAAGGAGACGGGACACTACGCTGACAAGTGCACTCAGAGGCAGCTACCTCCACCTCCTCGCCCCAACAACAACTAGGCAATGGTGCGTGCTCCCCCGGCTAAAGCCTTCAACTCCAACAACAGGCCTGTCGGGAGGACCGCGAGGGTGAATCATATCAAGGCCGAGAGAGCTGAGGAAGCTGCTGACGTCGTTCTCGGTATATTACCCGTAAACTCTTTTCCAGCTAAAGTGTTGTTTGATACCGGAGCATCGCATTCTTTTGTGTCAAAGATCTTTGCAACAACGTACAACCTAGTTGTGGTTCCACTAAGCAATCAAATCACTGTTCACTCTCCGGGATCTCAAATGTTGACTTCCAAGATAAGTATGGACAATCAAATCCTAATTGGAGGTCGCATATTCCTTGCTTCACTCATGTTGCTGGGAAATTCTGACATTGATGTCATCCTTGGTATGGATTGGTTGAAGACCAACGAAGCTAAAATTGACTGTGCTCAAAAGTCAATAACTCTCTCCCACCCTTCTGGCCAGATAGTCTATTCTCCAAATGAATCAAGTTCTGTTCAGCTTTACACCCTCGATGCTAAACCTCTACCTCTAATCGAAAATGTTCCGGTGGTTTGTGAATTCCCTGACGTCTTTCCAGAAGAGTTGCCAAGGATGCCTCCGGACAGAGCAGTTGAGTTCGTGATCGAGCTTGAACCAGGTACTGCTCCAATCTCTAAGCATCCATACAAGATAGCTCCTCCTGAACTGAAATTGTTGAAGGAGCAAATCGATATGTACATGGAGAAAGGTTACATTCAACCTAGTTCCTCCGCTTGGGGTTGCCCAACTCTGTTCGTTGCAAAGAAGGATCAAACAAAGAGACTCGTTGTTGACTATCGTCCTCTTAACGAGAAAACCATCAAAAACAAGTATCCAATTCCTCGTATCGATGATCTTTTTGATCAACTTGCTGGAGCCTCAATATTCTCCAAGTTCGACTTGAGGATGGGTTACCATCAAATAAAGATCAGAAAGGAAGATATTCCAAAAACAGCTTTCACCACTCGGTACGGTCTATATGAATACACCGTCATGTCCTTTGGTCTCACCAATGCACCGGCGACATTCTCTAGACTCATGAATTCTGTCTTCCATGAATACCTCGACAAGTTCGTTGTGGTATATCTCGATGACATTCTGGTCTACTCCAAATCCGAGGAAGAGCATGGAGAACATCTTCGTCTCACTCTCATGAAACTTCGCGAGCATCGTCTATATGCCAAATTCTCCAAATGTGAGTTCTGGATTCCAGAAGTTGCCTACCTTGGTCATATCATCTGTGCCAAAGGCATAGCCATTGACCCAGAAAAGGTTAAGGAAATTGTGGATTGGAAACCTCCTAAGACGGTGAAGCAAGTCAGAAGTTTTCTTGGCTTGGCTAGCTATTGCCGTCGTTTCGTCCAAAACTTCTCCAAGATTGCCAAACCTCTCACTGATCTCACAAAGAAGGACAAGAAGTTCGTTTGGTCTCCACAGTGTGATGAAAGTTTCAATCTCCTCAAGACTAAACTCACTTCTACACCAGTTCTGGTTGGCCCAGATACTACCAAACCTTTCCAGATATACTGCGATGCATCTCTCCAAGGTCTAGGTGCAGTTCTTATGCAAGAACGTCAAGTTGTGGCTTATGCTTCACGTCAGTTGAATGCACATGAGCAAAACTATCCCACACATGATCTTGAACTTGCAGCAGTTGTGTTTGCCCTCAAGAAATGGAGACAATACTTGTTGAGTAACCGCACTGAAATCTTTTCCGATCATAAGAGTCTGAAATACATCTTCACTCAACCAGATATAAACCTCAGGCAAAGGAGATGGATTGAAAAGATTAAAGACTTTGATCTCACCATTTCTTACACTCCAGGCAAGGCTAATGTTATGGCCGATGCTCTCAGTCGCAAGTCGTATTGCAATAATCTCATGATCATGGAAAGCCAACCTCCACTTCATGAAGAATTCCAGAAGCTGAACCTTGGTCTTGTTCCTCAAGGTTATCTTGCTAGCTTGACAGCCAGTCCAACTCTCGAGGACAAGATTCGTTCTGAACAACTTCGTGATGCTGAAATCAAGAAGATTGTAGAGCACATCAAAGAAGGCAACGATAAATACAAGTCCTTCTCAATTGATGACAAGGGAACTGTGTTCTTCGAAGGACGCATTGCAGTTCCTCAGATTCAAAGTCTCAAAGATATCATTCTCAAGGAGGCTCATGAAACTCCTCTCTCCATCCACCCTGGAAGTACAAAGATGTACCAGGATCTTAAGACACTGTATTGGTGGCCTGGCATGAAACGTGAAATTGCTCAATACGTTTCTGAATGCGACGTTTGTCAACGTGTTAAGGCAGTCCATCAGAAAACAGCCGGTCTACTCCAACCTCTGAAAATTCCTGAGTGGAAGTGGGACATGATTGAAATGGACTTCTTCACTGGTTTTCCAAAGTCCAAGAAGGGCAACGATGCAATCTTCGTTGTCATTGATCGTCTCACTAAAGTAGCTCACTTCTTTCCTGTCAAAGAAACAATCTCAGCTAGCCAGTTAGCAGAGCTCTACACAGCAAAGATTGTTCCTCTGCATGGTGTTCCATTGGAAATAAGCTCAGACCGTGGAAGCATATTCACTTCTCATTTCTGGAAAAGCTTTCAAGATGCATTGGGCACCAAACTTCTATTCAGCACAGCTTATCACCCTCAGTCTCAAGGGCAAGTCGAAAGAGTCAATCAGATTCTCGAGGATATGCTCAGAGCATGTGGCCTCTCCTTTGGCATGAAATGGGAGGATTGCCTTCCATATGCTGAATTCTCCTACAACAACAGCTTCCAGGCAAGCCTAGGTATGGCACCATTTGAGGCACTGTATGGCCGCAGATGCAGGAGTCCAATCAATTGGTCTGGAGCTGGTGAACGTTCACTCTTAGGCCCTGACATTGTTAAGGAAGCCGAAGAGAAAGTGTGTATCATTCGTGACAATCTCAAGATTGCTCAGTCTCGTCAGAAGAGCTACTATGACAGCAAGCACAGGGATATGGTCTATGCACCTGGTGACAAGGCATATCTCCGTGTAACACCCCTCAGAGGCACTCATCGTTTTGGTGTGAAAGGAAAGCTTGCACCAAGATAGATTGGTCCTTTCAACATCCTCTCAAGGCGTGCGGAAAATGCCTGCGTCTTGAACTTCCAGAAAAACTATCCAAGGTGCACGATGTGTTTCACGTGTCACAGCTCAAGAAGTGTTTCAAAGATCCAGATCGTGCAGTTGATCATGATTCCATTGAACTGAAAGATGATCTATCTTATGAGGAGCACCCTGTTCGTATTCTCGATGAGACCGAGCGTAAGACTCGCAACAAGAGCACCAAGTTCTTGAAAGTGCAATGGTCGCATCATTCCGATAAAGAGGCAACGTGGGAGACCGAAGAGGATCTTCGCAAGAAGTATCCGGACCTTTTCCTTTCTCAGTAGGAATCTCGGGGCGCGATTCCTTCAAGGGGGGGGGCGTTTTGTAACATCCCAAGTATGAAAAACCACCCCTAGCATGTTTGATTTCTTGTTTTATTAAAGTATTGCATCATGTCATCATATTCAATGAATTGTTTGCATTTGTTTTACTTTGTTTTCCACTTGTTTGCTTCTGTTTTACTCTGTTTTCACATTTGAAATTCAAACTTTGTTCAAACATTTAATTCATACTTATTATGTTACAACCTCTTAAATAAAAAGTTCAAATAAACACAACCATTTGTTTCCAATTATTCCATAATGATCAACTAATAAAATGGTGGTTTTATTTCAATCAATTACTTCCAATGTTATTTCAAATTCAAATCATTCAATTGCAAACAGTACCCACTTTTGAAATTATGAAATAACCAACACAATTGTGCTCACTTGTTTCCTTTTATACCATATGATCACCCTAATTAAATTCTTGTTTTAAATAATTCAATCAATACCCAAAATTAATTCAAATTTGAAACATTTCCAAACATCACCTAAATTTTGAAATCTTGGAAAATAAAAATGGCCAAATGATTGCTAACACAATAAGTAAGCCACCCAAATTTTTCTATAATTTTCCTACCCCAACTTTCCATCTATTTCTTCCTATTCTATTTGCTGCAAAAAAACAGAAGAATAAAATTTAAAAAATAAAAAAATAAAAAACGCGCGCAGCAGAGGCAGATGGGCTCAGCCCCGCGCGAGCCAGCCCACCACTTACCTCCCGCGCGGCCCGCGTACCGCTTCGCATCGCCTCCTCCTTCTTCTTTTCGTACGGCTGATCATCCGCCACCGCCACGTCGCCGGGAGCAGCAGTGGACGGCCGCGCGCGCCTGTAGCCCCCTATAAGAGCTACCCTAGCCCCGCGCCGCAGCCCTAGACCTCTACTCCCCTCTCCCCTCGAGCGCCGCCGTCAATTCCCTCTCCCTCGCCGCTTTTTCGCCCTCTCTGTACCTCGCCGGAGCGCCGCTTCTGAATCCTCGTCGACCACCGCCTCCATGGACCTCCTCCACCCTAGCTAGCCACAGGAACCGCACCAGCGTATCTCCCTCTCCCTCGACGACACCTACTCGGCCACGGTGACCCTCTGGATCGACGACGCCGTCCACGACCACGTCCATGTCGCCGCCGTCGAGCTACCCCGACCCTCTGCTCGACTACAGCCGCGGTGAGCATCCGTGCTTCTCCTCCTCTCTGTCCCCTGTGACACGCGAGCGCGCACATCATCGCAGCAGCACACACGCACACCGAGCAGCACACTGAGATCGCCGCGTTGCTCGTCGTCGTTACGCCGTAGTTCTCTGTCAGGTTCAGAAGCAATCGCGCGTCAGTTAAAAATTCAGTAACCAAAACCTGAAACTTACCTTGTGTGCGCGCGGTATACTGACAAGCAATCGAACACACCCCAGTGGCAACGCCACAGCGCGCGCACCCCCGAGCCCAGGGTTCGATCCCTGGCTCTCGCACGGGGAAAAACCCATCTTTTTTCGACCGTGCGCTGACAGGGTGGCCCCCCTGTCAGCCACTCTGTTGCCACGCGAGCACGCGCTGGCCCAGGGCCCATTTGGCAGTGCCCTGTGTAGCTTTCTGTGCGGTACAAAATGTTTTCCAGCTTTTCTGTTTTAAATCAAAGTCCTTTTAAATTAACAGATTGGTCCCTAAAACTAAAACCCTAATAACTTTTATTTTATAATTCCAAATAACAAAAATAAAATATGTGCACTGCCCCAAATTCAATTATCTACCTATTGGTAACATTTGTTTTCTGTTTTGAATTTTCCAAATGCATTTCAAATTTGAATTCAAATAATTCATTTGTAATTTAATAAAATCCATAACTAATTCATACTAAATCCAAATAATGCAAATAAAATATGTTTTCCATGCTATTTCAAACCACCTATTCAAATATAAATTTTGTTTCATGGTTTGAATAATTAAAATTGCTTAAATAATTTAAACCTTGTTTAAATCATTTAAATTTGATAAAATCATAACTTGCTCAAATTAAATTATCTTTGAACATGCAAAATATGTTTTCAAACTAGAAAAGTATAAACTTTTCAAATGTGAGTTTGAATTTATGTTTTGAACAAATAATATTCAAACTTGTTTTAAATTCAAGTAAAACTTGTTTAATTTTGTTTAATTCATAATAAATTTATCCTAACTCCTTTTTCAATATTTGAAACATGTAATCCAACTAAAATTTTGTATTCTTTTCAAATATGAATTTTGTTATTTATTTTGCACAATTTAAATTAGTGAAAACAACAACTATTTGTGTAATCCCTTTAAGGAACCAAAAATTCCCTAACTTAATAAATAAAGTTCTAAATTGGTAAACCTTATTTCCAATTGATTCTATTGTTGTTATTTTGTTGTTTTCCTCATCCATGCATCATACTAATACACTTTCACATGTTGGTTAATTGGAAAACAATTGTTTCAACCAAAATTCATGGGCTATTCATACGCAACTCAAAATTGCATATGGGTCCATTTAAATTGTGTTACCAAGTCCACTAGTTTATTTTGATGCATCCAGTTAAATTGACATGCATCATCCCATGATTGTGCACTATGCCATGATATTGATTGTTTATATTTCTGCATTGTTTGTTTGCTTCTTCTCGGATAGACGACGACGTTGAGACAGACGATACTTACGACACCCCTTCTGAGGATCTAGCTCAGTACCAGGCTGCTGAGTTTGCAGACAAGTTATCACTCACATGAACCACTGTGTTCCTTTCAACATTGGTTACCGATACTTTCCGTTGTCTATTTATGCTAGCCATATGTATCGGTGCTTCTGTTACGAACCTATCACATGAATCCCTTAACCCTGATATTGCCTTACCTCCACTCCCACAACCCCATTGTTTGAGCCAGTGTCTTACTAGCATGCTTAGGTTGTTTTGCTCGAGCCTGTTAACCGTTACTTTCTGATTACTATATCCTATTATGTTCTGGGGGCTCGATGTTAATCAATCAACCTGATAGTAATAATATGCTGATAAGGCACCGGCAGGAGGCCCTGTGTGGTTTTGAGGCCTGCTAGTGTCGACCCTAATAGGAAAAGGGTCTTGTCTACTGATCCATGATGAGCGCACTATCCGCATGTGGGAAGCGTGTATGGGCGCCCCCCTCAATTTGATTCGATTCGCATCTCGTCCAAATCGCCTCATTTAGTTCGTGTTTTCTAATTGCCGCATGCATGTTTTTGCGAGCCCAGCGCAGGGTGGAACTTTTGTAGTCGGCATATAGGGGGACACGTTCTTAGAGTGCTATGAGGGTCCCCTTTCTTCTGGGCTCGATTAGCCGTGCGCCCAAGGTGCTTTGGGCTTGATGCGAAGAAGAGTTGAGTTGTGTTGAGTGCCCCGTTTGGTGGGAGGCATTCCATCTGGCGGGTTATTCTTACGTGTACGGCCAAATTGGTGCACCCCTGGAGGGATAAATCTTCTCGAGAAGCCGTGTTTTCCGCGGTTATGGTTGACTTAATGAAAGTACTGGCTAACAAGTACTCAGAACAACTTACACCTAACTATTGATAACTTGACTAGTAATAGACTTATCGACACAACAACTTGATCCATTATTCATTAATCCAACTGTGTGAGTTATCCTCGGATTACTTCTTTGGATAAGGGGCGAGATCCAGGATGGGTTTGTTTGGTGGTTAGCTATAGTTGGTTACGATACGATATCTTATCTTCTTTCTGTTAGCCGGAAGTAGTAGTATGTTCTGTAGTTGGTTAGCGCAGCCAGTTGCAGCATCTTTTATATCCCCTTTCTTCCGTTGAACCCAAGGCATCAGTGCTTGGTGTTGACGGGCTACACTTTGGTGAACTGTGAGTCTTGCTTGCCAGTACGTTTATGTACTGACCCCTTTGGGGCTGTGGTTTCCGCAGACTACGCTTACGAGGATCCCAGTGACGGCTACTACGTGGAGTTTGACGAGGCTGCTGACGAGTAGGTAGCGGACCCGGGCAGGATCCGAGACTACGTGGATGGGCTCCGTCTTCCTTTCAGTTCCCGGCTTCTTAAGCCTATTTGGATTTGTCTGTACTCAGACCCTTTGAATGCTTCCGCTGAGATGTAATGATGTTATGTTGGGACATGTGTCCTCTGGATGATTATATTTGCTATCTCTGCTCTAGTGAGAGCCTTTTGCAACTTATTTCAATCTTTTGTGTCTTAGCGATATGTTGTGCTATCATTCTGTTACAAACCGTTGACGTACCATGTGTGTATGGTATGAAGTACGTCAATGGTAGTGTCCTGATTTCTATGGGATAGTTTACGTCGACGCTGAACAGATAGGGGTTGGTTGTCACACATACATGTGTTGGCCTACTCGTAAGAGGACGCGGGTGCCGGTAAGCCCCGTAATCCAATCTACTACTGTTCAACGGAACGGCGAGTATCCTTTAGAAGTCCGGGTGCGACACTGGATTGGTGATGCTGCCTCTTCCGGGGGAAGATTAACCCTCTTAGACTCTAGCTTGTCGGGCATTCCGTACTATTATATGTCGATGTTCCTGTTCAGTAAGGGGTTTATTGAGAAGTTGGATAAACATCGAAGGAAATTTTTTTGGTCCGGGAAGGGAGGCAAAAAGAAGTACCATATGGTTAAATGGTCTAGGGTGTGTAGGTCGAAGAAAAAAGGGGGTTTGGGGGTTAAAAATTTGAGAAGGCAAAATATCAGCCTCCTTTGCAAGTGGTGGTGGAAACTTGAGACGCAAAACGGCTTATGGCAGCAAATTGTTCGCGCCAAATACCTGCGGAACAAATCTGTGGCCAATGTTAAACTTAGGGCGACAGACTCCCCCATCTGGAAGAACCTGCTGAAAGTCAAGGAAGCATACTTCCTTGGCAGGGGCCTGGTTCTTAAAAAAGGCAATTTGGTACGTTTTTGGAAAGATAGCTGGCTAAATAATCGTTCCCTGGCGGTGTCGTATCCTATGCTTTATGATATTTGTCATGAACAGGATTGGACATTTGAGAAAGTGGTGGCTTCTAATTTTCAGGTACCTTTTCGTCGTAGATTTAATGACCCTTTGGATGAGCAGTGGAACTTTATTGTACAGGAAGCTAAAAAGCTTGTTGGCTCTAGTGATCAGGATGTGGTTACCTGGAGACTCACAGCCAATAAGACATTTTCTACTAAGTCCATGTATCAGGAGTTAGAAAAAGATACTGCAGGGTCTAATAACAAATGGATTTGGAAAGCTAAGATCCCTCTCAAAATAAAAGTTTTCCTTTGGCAGCTGTTCCGTAATGCTGTGCTTACTCGAGACAATATGAAAAAGAGGAAGTGGAGTGGTAACCCTGTTTGCTCATTTTGCAACCATCTGGAAAATGTTGGGCATTTGTTTTTCTCTTGTTCTCATGAAAGGGTGGTTTGGGGAACTTTGGGTGCTGTTTTGGGTACTGACAGTTGTGCAAATTCCCTGTGGCAAAGTTTGGCCTAGTTCTATGCTTTTTTCCCTTCTGGTCAGCAGTTTCACATGCTTGTTTTGGCTGCTTTGTGTTGGGCAATCTGGATCATGAGAAATAGGATCACGTTTGATAACTATGTGCTGAAATCCCCGTTGGCTACCGTGTTCTATACGTATTCTTTGCTTCGTTACTGGGCAGGTCTCTATGGTGAAGAGGATCGGGCTGCAATTCTTGGAGGTGCTGGGCAGCTGATGGACAAAGCGGCACGCCTGGCGTCAAGTGCTGGAAATCCCAGGTCGATGACTACAGATGGCTCGAGGATCCTCAGGATCACTGGAAGTTGATGCTTTGATACCCGTCTGTCGCTGTCTAGTGATATTGGTTCTGCGTTCGAAGTCCTTTTGTTGGCTTTGTCAGACCTAGCTGGTTTGGTTGTTGTGGTTTGAACTATGTTCTGTTGATGTTCCCTTTGGATTTGTGAACTTGTAGTTTAGGGGTAGGTTTTTTGCCCCATAGCTTAGTCTTGATGTCGAGGCTAAGCAGCGGGTTTTCCTACCATTTCTTTTCCTTCTGTTTCTACTCCTGTCCCCATTTCCTGCTGGCTCTAGTAGCTGAACCTTGTATTTCCGTTATGTTGAGTAATGGAAAGGGGAGTAGCCCAGTTGGAAAAAAATGGACGTTGGTGTGTGCACGCCGCCGATCGCCAGTTCAAATGATGTTGAATCGCGAAAATTGCGAATCACAGATCCGGGGTTCTGTCGAACGCCATTGGGCGCTGAACCCAATTGTCTCAACAGGTGGCGCTGGCCCACCTGTCCAGAGATCGGGTCAGACTGGTACTTGGTCTAGGGCCCGAGTCTACATTGATCGGTGTCGTGTGCCTAAAGGGTTTGGCCCCCGACGTTGCCTAGGGTTTACCTGGACTCGATCTTCATCTCTCTCGTCCAATCGACAGCACGCCGCCATGGCGAACCGTGGAGGTGGACAAGGAGGTTCGGACCAGCGCAGGAATGGAGGCGGGCCGGGGCGTGGTGGTCATTCTGCGCCGAGCTTTGGTCAGAATTATGTCCAAGGGGGTCCAAGTGGGACGGCGGGCATACCTGAGGGAGCGGATGCGCCGGGACTGGTTCATGCGCCGATCGTGTTCAACGCGGGTGCTGGTTTCCAGGCCAACGAAGGAGCACGGTATCAAGGGCAAGCTGGGTTTCGCGGGAGGCAGAGGTTCGATAATGACCGTGGTCACTATGCTAGGGGAAGGGGTGGTTACGGTAACAATGGTTACCGCAACAACCAGTACAGACAAGGTGCGGGCAGGGCTAGGTTTGGGCCTGTCAACGGCAATGCAAAGGGCGGTGATCCAGCGGCAGTGGCACCTGTGGTTCAGTCGGTGGCCAACCAGAGGGTTGTACCCATGGCGGTGCAGGCCCCCGACCTGAGATACGTCCCTGTGACGGGGCAGCAACAGCAGGTTGCACAAGTAGCAGGAGCTGCTAAAAAAAAGGCAAAAAGGCTGAAAAACAAAAATTCTTCCGCTATGGTGTTGCGGGACATCTTCTAGCAGAATGTCCGGAGCCAGTTTGTGAATTCTGTGAAGGCTCAATTCATAAAGCTGGGTCGTGTCCGTTGCTTGCGGCGCCTAAACCACACCCGATAATGTATGGCTATGCACAGGATGAGCTAATGATCTTTGGTATTCCGTTGACGGAGAAAAACCGTCCCAAAGTGGTGAATGCTCGATATGCATCGATTGTTGTTAAAGGGGATATGTCTATTCCGCAGGTGGTTAGACAACTTCAGAGGTTAGTGCCCACTGCGGGGTATGTTTGGGACGTCAACAAAGTTGGTCACAATATTTTCAAAGTTCTTTTTCCGTCTAAATTGGAGTTGGATCGGCTGAAGATCTTTGGCGCGTGTAGGGTTCCCGATTCTTCGTGTGAGATGACTGTTGATTACTCGGGTCAGCAGGTTGAGCGGATTGATACGCTTCCGGACTTCTGGGTTCGAGTGTCTGGTATTCCGGAGGAGCACACATGGGACTTTTTAGCGATGTGGGCAGTGGGCTATATGCTTGGGGTCACGAGGAAGGTATACATGATCTATGCTCGTAGGCATGGCGTTCTGAGGATATTGGTGGGTTGTTTGCATTATACGAAAATTTCAAACTATTTCCCAATGTTTGTAAAGGATGGGTTATATGATTTAGCTCTTCATGTCGAGGGGGAAGAGAAGAAGGAAAACAACGATGATATGGTTCTAGATAAAGAGAAGGAAGAGGACAAATATGATGAGGATGATCTTGGTGATGACTTCCGTGATTCGCTCGCCAAAACCTCGTTGGAGGATAATTTGGGATTGGATGGGAATGACCAACCTAAAAACTCAACGGGACAAAATGAGAAACAAGGGGGCAGAGTCGTAGGGCCCTAAGACTATGGAGCTGAGAAGGGTAGGGGTGGTGTTTTCCCCTATGTTACAGCAGCAATTTCGCAACGTGGAGCTTGCGGCAGCGTGTTTTGTGTCTTCTCCTGTCGGGCACGAAGGAGTGCTGCCGGGCAGCAGTTCTGGCCAAAAAATGGTGTCTTCTCCTGCCGGGCATGAAGGAGTGCTGCCGGGCAGCAGTTCTGGCCAAAATATGGTGTTGTCTCCTACCGGGCACGAAGGAGTGCTGCCAGGCAGCGGTTCTGGCAAAAAAATTGTGCTGTCTCATGCCGTCGCGGCTAATGATGGGTGTGGTACTGTTAGCAAAAGCAAGGCTGTTGAACTGA